>OX422213.1:426522956-427136289 GCA_949130495.1 Sambucus nigra | reverse complement strand
GATAGTTTTGGAATTGGTTTCGAACAGATTTAATCAGTTGACTTAGGGTTCTTTTAATTATATAAATTGGTCAATTTGTTAATGAATTCATTTGAATTGGTTTAAATCCAATTTGTGTAGTGTTTGGAAAAGTAAAATTAAATTATTCACCACTAGTGCGCGCGTGTGTGTGTGTGTAAGTGTGTGTGTATTATTCACCACTGGTGTGTTTGTGACCAACTTTTTTGTTTCTACTTACCCTTTACTACATTACAAAACTTTTTTCCCTTTAGCTCTATTTTGTTAATTGTTTGACTGTGCCTTGTGATATTGTTTATTGTTTTTTCATTTATAATTTGGTCACATTTATTGCAGTAAGTGGCAATAACTCTCAAATTATTTGGGGAGAGATTAAGCAATGATGGAATCTCTTAAATGCTAGGTAATAATTTGCTTATCTTCTCCTTTCTTCTTTGCTTAGGATTATATCAATAAGAATGGTGTGTGTTAAGTTTTACATTATCGGATTTAATCATTCCACCTATTTTATGCATATCTATTAATGCTAAATATGTTTATAATATGTTGAATCAAACATTACTCTTGATAGTTTTTGTAATTGTAATGTACTAAAACTTTATGTGGTTCTTTCAGGTAATTTGAAGGAATTTAATATTTGATACTTCTTTCTTGAAACTCGGTTATTTGACAAAATGTGAATGTGAGTATTTTAAAAAACATATGATGTCTCCAGTTATTGTGGTGTTGTTGATTTAATCCCCATGTTCTTGATGATGGTTGTTCACATTACAAAATCACAACTCTCAATTGCACTCGATGGATAATTTAGAAGTCCGGACCCAACTCGTGTTTGTAGAGGCATAATTTCTGCATTTTGTGGAGGTTTAATTTCTATCACTCTATTGTTCCAAATCGGGTTTGTAGAGGTTTAATTTCTGCATTTTGTTCTAATTTTTTATAAATTTTCTATTTTTGGGTTCTGCTTGCTGTTTCTCTATTTTTTGTATCTTATGTTAGGTGATGAAAATGTTTTTATCTGTTCATTTTGTTTGTGAATTCATCTACATGTTTTTAATTTCATAATAGTTCTTTTAAATAGAGATGGGGGTTTAATTTGGTTCTTTTATTTTTAAATAGGTTGTTCTTAACTACACTTAGTGTTAAACTATAGTCTCTCATTTTGTTGTTATTTGTCATTTGAAATATTTGCTGAATTTTGTTTGGTTACTTTTATGTTCTATTTTTGTTTGTTTAGCTTCCCTTGATTTTTAAGAGTTAATAGTAGAGTGAAGCAGACTACGGATTTTTAGTTGGTTTTAGACAAGTATGTCCATTTAACTATAATTTCACATTGTTTTGGGGGATTTGTTTATTTAGTAAATTTAGTACAAAAATATGTGTTTGTTAGTGACTTTAAGCACTAGATTACTAATGAAACAAACTTTGAGGTTTAGGACAAGAAAACTTTTATTTTTGTTAATTGAATCTCTACATCTCTAATGCCCCTCCCATGTGAGTGTGTCTTATTTTACTTTGTTGCTTAGCATAAACATCAGTTGTTTTAAGAATGGAAGAGGTATTCGAATGATCATTTCATGTCCTCATTGCACACTCACATGTTTAATTTATGCTTGGGATATCAGGGGATCTCGGATCTCCCATGTGGTTTCCAATTTTTTTCTTAGTTTATGTTTAATTCTCTATTAAGAAATAAATCTCACATGGTAGATGATTCATTATAACCATTCGTATTCGGGACTATCCTGCACACTTTGCCAGAAATGCAAGAAACTAAAGACTGAAATCAAAACTATGAAATGCAGGAAAATTAGAGCCCATATTTGACCTTGGGGTGTTTGTATTATTATGTGCATCTTGGTTGTTCACTATTTTTGGGTTTGAAACATGGTATTTCTGGGTTTAAATTTGGTAATTTTCATCTAATTTATTCTATGTTGCAGGTAGACTCTATTCTCTATTAATTTTATTTCTCTCGTTTCTCTCTATCATCGCCATCTCACCACCATTCAAGGTACCCTCTTAACTCTATTTACAAAAAAATTCAGATCATAATTGTTTTTTAGGTTCCAAATATATTTTTATTTTTTCCTATTTTGTGTGCGCGCGCGCTTCAATTGGACACATGGGTTTTTAGAGGTTTATTTGAGTAGGCTTTTGTTTTATTATGAAATTTGTCTCTGATTCTATCATGATCTTTGGCTTCAAAACCATTTTGACCCATGGGAAGGTATTTTCGAGTTTTATCTTGGTTTTGGTTTTGGTTCTAATTTGATTTTATTGTCATCCTTAAATACTTTGTTTTTAATCAAAGTAAGTTTTTTTACTATTGTTTCATTTCACCCTTTTCTTCTTTTTACATGTTTTTGGTTGAACGTAGATTCTTTACAAAGGTGCAAAGCCAACAAAGATAAACTGATATGGTTTGGTGTATCTACTTTGATAATTAGTGTATACATTTGAATTTAGCAATTTGTTTGGATACCAATTACGAGGATCTCTCTTACATCAATGAAAAAATTTTGGTATTAAAAGTTTGGCAGTTCCAAGTATGGGATATTATAATTAATTTTATGGAGTTGTGTTAGTTAATTGATTGGGTGTGGGTCAAACTATTTGAATTATGCTCAAGACGAGTGTCTATGTTTGGATTTATGTTTGGATTTACTTTGAATTTTTGTAAGCACTATTATTCTTGATGGAAATATGATGGAGTCTAAATTCAAACATGCTTGGTGTTGACATCTCCATCATTTGGAGATGTCAACACTCGGGTACTTTAATTGTGGGGCACAACTCTGATGTGCGTGTAGACACACCTACATTAGCAAATGTTTTATTCATTTGAAATGCACCCATCCTCATTATGTACACATTCGACACACCTACATTAGCATATGTTTTATTTATTTGAAATGCACCCATCCTCATTGCATGGTATAATTAATGGACTTTATCAAGTTCTGAATCAAGTTCTGATTCTTCTCCAAGAACTTGATAAAGTTCATTAATTTCAGCGGCAATGTTGTTAGTGTTGCTTCTTCAATGTTTGCATGGTACAATATCTCTGGCAACATAACAAAAGGCGTAACAAATGTTCAGCTCCATATACAGTTGAAGGAGATACATTATCACAAATTACTTCTTGATATTGTTGGTGCTCACTTTTGTATAGTAGCATCGCAAGCAATGGTTTATTGAAGTAACAACGCAATCCTCTTAGAATTTTTTCAACTTAACCAGTTATCTTCCCATGCTTTTTCAACTGGTAGTCACGGTACTTCTTCAATATATCATCAATACTAGGAGTACGCGAAATTTTAACGAGCTTTCCCAAATGAGTTATAAATTCACAATCATCAACCAGTTGCTTCTTTGATTTTAGTCGAAGTTGGATATTCACAATTTTTGGTTGAATCGATAAAACATGCTCAATCTTGGTAGTCTTTTCCATGCCGAACTTGTTGTTGGGGACCAGATATTTTTCAACATTCTCTTTAGTATGTTTCATCAATCGATCAATGCCAACCCACTCATCCTAATTTTTGTTCCACCCAAGATAATGAATGTGAAATTTCCATTAGTTCATGCACAGATCAAGTTTTTGCACCCTTTCTTCGTAAACGCAAAGGTTATGATAAGCAGGAACCTTTTCTCCTTCTAGATAGGGACTGGAAACAGACAGCTGGGGAGAATCAGCCACTTCATCCTTACCGTCCATTTTGGTCTCGATTGTGGCCTGGTCTTCCTTTGTAATATTAGCGTTTGAGGTACAACTTTTCTTTTGTTCAGTATTTTCTTTAACAAATTTAACAAAGAATGAGAAAGAATTTTGAATTTGTATAGAGTATCTGGGACACAAATGTTTATAAATATGAGAGAGAGAGAGAGTAAAATGGTTACTCATTGATGTTGTGAAGTTAAAGATATGGATTATCAAACATTTCGTATCTAGACCAATACGACTTATATTTTGCGATAGCAAGATCCAACCACGGCTTATAGTTCCCATTGTAGTGGATGACAGATGAATTATCTATTCCTATTTGGTTAAGGGTTGGATCATAGCCAAGCCCAAGAAAATGCCAGCTCCGATCAAGTGGATTTGTAAGGTTATAGAAAGTTACGAGTCTCGGAGGCAATGCACCAAGTTTCTAGAAAGTTCTATTCTCGTTCATATCTTGCCAACCATGATATATTCCAGTAATGTCGTGTTTTGTCCACTCCTTGAGATGAAAATTTATTCATGCCAAATGCCCATCCACAAGCATTTGGATCAAAATGGGGTGGTGGAGACCAGCAAGGAGAGCTTCATAGGTTTGATAAGTATCTCAACAACTCCATTGGAAAACGTTGGACCAGGCGTCAACGATGGCATTCTGAAACAAGAAAGGCCACCTATTGGTGGAAGATTTCAAGTCAACAGAATAAATGTCTCGGCTGCCAACCAGGCGCTCCAAAGGGGCTGTTTGGTTAAAAGTGCCATCCATAGGCAATTGACGAAGAACCTTCATCAACCACTTATGAAATGGGTGTAACAACCTTTGGTTAACCCAGTTTCCTATGGAAAATAGATGCCTCTTCCCACCTCCTTCAACCGACTGACCTATACGGCCAAGGTAAGGAGTAACATTGGCAAAATCCGGAGTCGGATTGACAGGAATCACTTCCTGTAAAAATTGTTTACAATAGAGAGAACTGAATACTTCATTGTTCTCATTGAAGCAATACCGAACTCTAGGATACCAAAGTACTCCAAGCCAACCAGCAGCCTACGATCCTAAAATTGCGGTGACCCGTTGGTACCACGAGTTTCGCTCGAAAGGAAAGGCCCTAAAGAAAGTTTGAGATCGAAACTTTCCATTAGGACCCCATCTGACTGGCCTGCATTTCTATGTAGTGGCCCTCCAGGTAGGATTCCATTCCATGCCTTGATGTAAAGGTGAAAGGTATGGTAGAAATCTTAGGGATATACCTCTCCAAGTACTCTCGAGTTTGAGAGAACATATCCAGAGATTTATTAACTAAATCTCGGATAGGAACTTGGGGACGATCAGTAATACTCGAAAAGGTCATCTTTGACACCTTCTTAGAAAGGCGAATAACCTTGGCTAAAGAGAATGCCGAAAGAGAACACCTGACGAGCATATCTGACCGCTCATTCCGTAACCGGATCATCTTATGATGATAAGGGGGAATGATACGAGGTAATCCACTCCTGGTTAGGGAGATTGGAACAGATAACTCAGACGGAGACGAAGGTCTATCAAAAGAGTAATACCGCATCAAGCAGGTAGATGCTTGTTTAAGATATAAAGCAACAAACAACCACCCTGACTTCTGTCCCATCCGAATTACCTGCTTAGCGAGGTAATATAGACCTAGGCACACATCCTTAGTTAGACCATCAGAAACCACTAAAGGGATCTTATTCAAGAATCCCTTGAGTAGCTGAGAATCTTCCAAAATTCTCTGCCAACTCAGTGGTCTAACCCGTAACAAGCTCTTAACTATCATGAGTTTGTATTCTTCCTGGTCTAACAGTGAGACCGAAGGAGTGCTTTACGACTCCAAACGGTGATCACCAAACTAGACCTCGGAGGTATTCCACATAGGGCTAAAAGCTTGTCACAAGAGAGAACACCAAGTTCTCACCCTGATGAAATCCATTATGGATCCCAAGGGGAGGCACCTCTTAGGTGTCAAACTAAAAGGATCCCTATTGCATTACATCATGCAGTGGGACTCGGTTGACTCTCTACACCCCAAGTTGTAGTAGACGAAGATGGTCACCTAGGATAATCCAAAGCAGCTTCTTCTGCGAACTCTTCTGCTGCAGAAGATTCATTCCGATCCTTTAGATCCGATGCAACAAGATCAACTCTTTCTCTGGCTCCCTTACTTGAAACCTTTAGTCGATCTGGTTGTTAGTCTCGTTCCTCTTTAGTCTAGCTGACAGCTTTTCCCTTGACTCGCCTCTATGCTCCTGCTTTCCGAAGTCAATATTCTCTCTTTCCTCTAAGTCGAAAGCGAGTTCTGTTCCCTCATTTACTGCTTTTCGAGAAAGATATGCCCCGGTATTCAATTCAATAAAATAGGGATTTTTTCCATTCCACGACAAGTTTAGGCTTAGGAAGATTTGATCTTTGTTCCATCTAGTGAAGTAGATTCCAATTCCGGTGAAGAGAAGAGTGAAACTCCGAAAGCTACAGGCCTTAGCCCCAAACTCAAAAGATATCCCACTCTCCCTACCGCTACCGGTCAAGCTTCTTTTGATATGAAGCTTTCCCTGGATTATCTTGAGGTCGGGGGAATCTGGTTACTCAACAATGGGTTAAGCCTTTAGCTACGGATGTTGGGGCAAGCACTAGTAATCTGGGCTTTAGCAGCCTAAAGTAAAAATAAACAAACCTTACTGCCTCCAGGAAAAAGTCTTCCCCACCGAAATAGTTATTCTCGGAAGGAGGGAAATGACATAAGAGGGGATTCCCACTCTCTTCTCTGGTATTGATGCCACCTCAAAACTGATATTATCATAAGCTTTCCTCTCCGTCCCCGTCTCCGTCTTTGTCAAGCTTCTTTCCTGGCTTGATGAAGTTCAGTTACTCGCCGCAACTCTTCGAACCTATCTGTGAACCTATACTAGCTCCTTAAACTCCTCTCCTTGAAAGACAGGATGAATCAGAAGAGCTACTTTCAGTCTTAGACCTAGCGTGGGTGAGTGGTTTCTTTTATTGAGCACAGGCCCTTCCACTCTGTCGATACCATTCCTTGTCACTTCGATAATGTATTCATAAAGGTAGCTATGTCTCCTTACCCTAAAGGTAGCTGTGTCCCCCTCCAACCAATTAGTCTAGTCGAGCAGCCTTAGCTCCAACACTGCTTAGGCGAGCTCTCCTATCTAAGGGAAAGTCTCTTTTCCACTCCTCCCCTAACCCTTGTCACGAAAGCAACCAAACTCACCATGACAAGGGCCAGCGCTCTCACTGCGAAAGGCTCCTCTCTAGCATAACACCGATCTTCAAGCCCAAGCCAACCCTCTCCACCTTATTGTTGCTCCATGAGTGCGAAGAAAGCGGACTACTTTTTTTTTCAAATTAAAGAAAGATGTTTAAAAAAAAAAAGAATCAGCCAACGAACTCGAAAAGGTCGAATGTAAGGAGAAGATCAAACAAATTTCTTTTTCATTTATTGTCTAGCTCCACCAGGATGTTATTATTTTGATAGCCTCCTCAAAAAGAGGAGAACCAGATGGTTTTAGCAATTCACTTATTAGATTATTACAAGCCTCGACGCTTCCACTTACTCAAATAGGGGGGAGGGATTCGATTTGAAAGGATCTTTGCGAGGTCATGCCAGGTGTACGTTTCTAGAACATGAATTTATGGATGCAAAATGTCCAAGTCATTTTTCAAAATAGAGGAAATTTTGTTTAGTCTTTCTTCCAACTCGGTATCACCACTAAGATTTATTTTCGTTTCGGGGGAATCCGGAGGATGAGGATCCGCATGGAAAATATTTCTATTCTTTTTTCTTATATTGGGATCTCCTCTCACTTCCATGGGGTTGATTCGTTCTGTCTTCACATAAAAACATTTTCAGAATCTGAAATTCTTCATTTTGGATTGTATGTTTAGGGGGGCCTATTTCCTGTGGATCCAGCCACTTTTCTTTGTGCCGCCGGGGGGACCCCTTTACCCAGAGTGCTGTCATTTTTTGGATCTTGTACCCCCTAAATGAGTATAGGGGCGGTACACTGAACACCAACCCAATATCGATTGAAAAAGAACTCCAAACCCACCCTCTAGGGCAGTAAATATAATATATGTCTTCTCACTGAAATTTTATTCTTATTCATTAAATAGTTATTTCTCTTAGGGCTTTATCGACGCATTTTTCACTTCCACCCCGGGCTTATTAGGAGTATAGGGGTTCATTCTTTGATTCCTTTATGTCCAAGGAAGGGAGAAGAATGGATTTGATTGCCGAATGGCCCTGCCCTGGTTTGATCTTCTATTGAGGATAGGTTAATTGTAAGAAGGTTTTAAATACTTATATTATCTTATTTCCGAGATTGGGTGGGATGGGTTGGGGATAATAAATGGGTTTTGAAAGTAGGAAAGAAAATTCAATCAAATAGAGGCTCGCGGAGTTAAGGAGTTAAGTAGTTTTATAAAAGTCTTTTCTATTATTTACATTACATTCAAATCAAAGTATTAACAATTGAATTTCAAGATATTGAAAAAAGAAAATGCCGGGTGGAGTGGGAGTCTTTAGCTTACTAAAGCCTATTCTTTTGATTTCCTTCCTCGCCTCCGGAGGCTTGCTTTTATTTGATTTCTTTCAATAAAAAGACTTGAATTCAATACCTTTCTTCCCTAATAAACACGAAAAGAAGGGGAGGGTAAGGTACGCAACAATCCACTAGTCGGTACGGATAGATCTGTAGCCCAACTGGGAAAGGCATTTTTCGGAATACTTCATGCGAGAGAGGGGATGGATCAATAGCTTTTGAATCCTCCATCAGGCGATGGAGGATAGGATGGATCATTCGGTTACTCGCCATAACGACTTCAAGGATATGGATTGGTTGGTGGCCAGCAAAAAGTAGCACGGGGGGATGACCCACCGATTGAACTATGCCCTTCTAGAGATAAGAGCGGATAATAGGCTGACACAAACCGTTGATCGGATCCCACCTCAGATAGTGGATCTTCTGAAACTTCTCTTTTTCATTCACCCACCTCCCTGTAGCAAAGTAGGGTATCAGCGGGCTATCCAACCACGAGGTCGGATAGGCTTTTGGATCAGAGGGTGGTGGACGTGGTGGAGAAGTTTACTCGCTTCCTTGGGACGGATGAACCACTAAACGGGAAGGGTAGGAGATGAATTTATTTCCATCGTCGGGAGAGCCAAGAGGATGTAAGGTTTGATGAGAGGAGGGATAATGCGCCCATCCGCGTTCAATCAGCCGATTCCCCTTCCTTTCTTGGTTGTGGGGATGGATATCTATCCGAAGCTATTCAACCTTACTCGGCAAGGGAGGATTGGACAACTTCTCTTTTCCATTCTTCATGACTAGGATCAGGACTCGAACTTCAAGCCTGCTCTTCTCCTTTTGGATTTGCTGAACCAACCCCTACACATCGGATAGGAGATGGCATCGATGATCGAATACCACCATCTATGTCGGCGAGGGAATAGGATGAATCGCTAGGAAGAGGAGGTTTTCAAGGCTCTGGGGAAGATGTGTGGAGACAAGGCCCCAGGCCCGGACGGATTCACCATCGCCTTTTATAAAAAATGCTGGGGGGTGGTCAAGGATGACTTCATGAAGGTGCTTTTGGAGTTCCACAAAGATGCCTCACTGGAGAGAAGTGACAACACCACTTTCATTGCCTTGATCCCAAAGAAAGGTGAAGCCGTTGACATTAGAGATTTCCGCCCGATAAGCCTGGTGGGTAGCTTATACAAAAGAATTGCAAAAGTGCTAGCATCCAGAATGAAGAAGGCGATGATTTTGATCATATCGCCCCATCAGAGCGCCTTTGTTCAAGGAAGGCAAATCCTGGAATAAAAACCTAATAGTGAACGAGTGCATTGACTCAAGAATTAGAAGCGGGGAACTGGGAGTTCTATGCAAAATTGACATAGAAAAGGCTTACGACCATGTCAACTGGAAGGGAATATTTGCTTAGAAGAATGGAATTCGGGGTAAAGTGGATAAAGGTGTGTATAACGACGGCATCGTTCCCCTTACTCCATAGGGCTTCGTGAATGGCTCCCCCACAGGCTTCTTCCACAGCTCTAGGGGTCTTCGACAAGGGGACCCACTATCCCCTTTTCTATTCATTATTGTAACCGAGGCGCTAAGTAGACTTACTAAGAAGTTGGAGGAGCCTAACCCAACCTGCTGTTGGCAGGTTTTTTGGTAAGCGAAGGGGCACCTCCTATCTCATGTGGACACTATTGCTGATGACACTCTTTTCCTATATGAAGCCAATCATTTGCAGCTCAGACTCCTTAGACGTACCTTGCGTTGCTTCGAGGCGGTTTCAGGAATCAGGAGAAACCTGATGAAAAGTTCCATCTTTGCAGTAGGAGAGGTGATCAACATAGAGGAACTCGCGGAAGATTTGGGGTGCAAGGTGGGTTGCCTCCCATCCTCCTATATTGGTCTCCCGTTAGGCGCTAAATAGCGGTCTCAGGCGATATGGGATCCGGTGGTGGAACGCTTTGAGAGGAGACTTGCCCTTTTCTGTTGGAATAATGGAAAGTATATTTATCCCAAGGAAAAGGTGGGAAACTAACCCTTATCCACAGCAGAGGGTTTTTCCTTTCCAGAGCGAGCCTTCCTACATATTCTCTCTCGTTATTTACCATTCCATCACCTTTTACAGTATAGGGGCTGCGAGGATGAAAAAGATAAAGAGAGATTTCCTTTGGGAGGGTAGAAAAGAGGGGGGAGGTCTGGGTCTCCGGCCTGTAAAGCTCATGAATCAAGTACTTTTAGGCAAGTGTTTATGGATATTTTGAGAGGAGAGGGGTAGCTCGAGTCTTCAAATCCATCAGGTAGAAGTTTCGCACCTTTATACTTCTCCGCCCCATCTTACTAATAATAATGAAGGGCTTATCAGTCGACTTAGACTCAAAATATCTTTGATCAAAGGAAGCGAAGAAAGCTACAGGGCGCTCCTGCGTATGCGGAGGACATGTCAGCAGCCAGATGCTCGCTAAAAATATCATTTGAGAAGGATATAACGGATCAATATTCTAAGAAATTCGTCAGGGGATGCATGAAGTGTCAAATTCACGCCGATCTGATTCATGCGCCGTCATCATCACTCCATCCTATGTCGTCTCTGATAACTTTTAAGAGAAAGGTTTTGGGAAAAAAATTTCTGGAAAAGAGGGGCTTAAGCTCTATAAGTAAAACTAAAGAAAATGAAATAAAATATGACTTCCCAGGCATATAAAAATAAAGAAGAAAGCAAAGGACAGAAAGGGCCGTCATACAACTTGTTAATAATACATGATATTAAACTCCCTCTCAAACTCGAACAAATGAGAGGTCAAGAAGCGAGAGTTTGCCCACCAAGAATTCATGCCGAGCACGAGTGTGAGACTTGGTGAACAAATCTGCAATCTGAAGGCCTTACTCATTTAAGGCGAAATAAAGGGCTGTCTTTTAATCCAAGCACTTCTCGCGAGTGAAGCGCCCTTTTTTTTATTATATAAGGGTAAAGGGTTGGGTCTGGTCGTTTATTATTGGTACGCTCATTAACGAAAGGGGTTGGTTGCAATCTGAATAGCGCCGTTATTATCCCAATGAAGAGGCGTTGCAGCGGTGAGATGAACCCCAAGATCAGATAGAAGCCGGCGTAACCAAACCACTTCACTAGTGGCTGCAGACATAGCCCAGTATTCTGCCTCTGCACTGGATTTGGACCATATTAAGTATTGCAAAAGAAAAGTCCTGCTTTTTGCTCTTCCAGGAAATAAGAGAGTTTCAAAAGAAAATATTTATCTATGCTGGATAAAATTTTATTTTTGGATAATGATATTTTGGTTCAGAAGGACCTGACACCTCTAATATGATTCAGCATAGATAAATATTTTGGGTTCTTACATTTCAAATTATCAGACCCAGAAGTGAGGGAAGATGGTTGATGTGCCTTGAAATAATGTTCTTTCATTCGAGCAGATTCAACCTAACGTAGAACAGGACAATAAGAGGCATTAAGCCATGTAAAATCATTAACAGTCTCCAGTTGGATTTTGTCACCTGCAGGAGGGTTGACAAGAAACCACATGTTCATCACCGTAAAATTTAAATTTATCTGTCAAGATATGGAAAACATACTTCCCAGGTTCATTCGCATGGAGCACTGTTGAATTCACCATAACCGAGGTCGCAAGAACATTATAAAAAAATATAGCATAATGGAATAGAGAAGGATTTTCAAGCTTTTTAATGTTTGGAAACCTCTTGTTTTCATAACCATGTAGTAAATAACCTGTTGTGATCACTACAGGAAGGCAATGTAATGGCTTAAGGACTGTTTTTACAGCTAACTGTATCAAGATGGTACTCTTTTTCCTTAGTGAATTTACATTCTCTTCTATCCTCTATAGCATGGCCCTCAACTTTCTTGCTACTGGCATACAATTATATAATCGGTTCCTAGCTAAAGACAGAATGTGATCCATTTCTTTTGCTCGATCAACTGCACTTTGCTGAAGCTTAGCATCAGAATTTGCTTCACCAATGGCATGTTGACTTCTCCTTAAATGATTAATTAAAGAATCATATAGGCCACATTCATTCTTAGCTTTTGTGATGCTTGCATAAGCTTTAACCATCATTATCTGATCATACATAAGTTTTAGGTGGAATCAGAATTAAGATTTTCTTATTCTTTTCTCCATATATTGTATTTACCCTTTATGTTCGTGTCAAAACTCTTTAGCTCGCTCAATGACAGTTTCTTCCATCTGGTTGTCAATTTCTTTGTCTTATCGTATTGGCTCTACAATCCTACGTTTCCTCATTTATTGTCATAACATCTTGCGTTTGACTTTGTTGGGTGCATTAGAGACATCTATTGATGTGGAATTTCAATTCCAGTGGAATGTTCACTATTAGAGTGTTGATCATTATCCCCAAACCTCATTAGAGGTTGAAATGGATCTTTTAGTGGCTCAGTTGTCTGATCATGGTTTTCATCAAGAGGGATTTTCCAGACCCATGATACAAATAAGTCCTTAGACTTTACACTCCTAATTCGAACATCACCAGAAGGGTAATTATTCATTTTTGAGGATGGGTTTTAATTGGCGATTCTTCAAAGATGTGATAATTTAATGTTGCATAATCCGATCATCACAAAATCCCACACCTAATCACACGAACTTTAAACTAAAAACTTCTTTTGCTTAGTAGTTACATATGTACATACAAAATACAGTTGCTTCTTAAATACCACTTTTTCCTTTCTAAAACTCATGATGCTGTTTTTGTATGTAACACTTGAAATCCTGTCAAGTTACTTGCCATTAGTCCGTTGTCATCTAGAGGTGATCCTACTTACTCATTAATTAACTTAATTTCTCAATTTTACTTTTGTTTCTTATGTTTAGTAATTAAACATTTCTTTTGCATTGGGAGTAGCCTATATCCAGTCCCTTGGTGTTGTGATTCTTCATGTTAAATTACGGGTATGTTTCAACATAAAAGGATTCATTATATTATAAGCTATGTTAGAAGTAATGAACACCCAAGTGGAATATTGATTTTAATTTGTGTTTTCTTTATATGTTCAAGACTTTAATTTCATCACTAATTTGCCCATTGTAGATGACAATGTGGTACCATGAAAAGGGGGAATTAGTGTTCTCCTAACACTTTAATGATTGTCTATTTACTTCTTTATATAATCCAAAAAATGTATACTCAGTCAACACCATGTTTTTTCAATGTTCAGATCATGTTAGACAATAATTAAAGTGTTCCATGGTGTTGTCTAAATGTTATCAATGTTCAGATCATGGTATCAATGATAAAACATAAAGATATCTGCTAAGGTCATATGTTCATATCATTTCAATGTTCAGATCATGATAACAGTTGGACAATACCATGTTCTCCTAACAGTTAGACATTGTTCAAATCATGATAATAGTTAGACAATACCATGTTCTCCTAACAATTATATGACCAGATCATTTCAATTTTCAGATCATGTTAGACAATAAGTAAAGTGTTCCATTGTTCAGATATCATTGTTCTCCTAACACTTTATATGACCTTAGCAGATATCATGACCTTTGGATGGGTGATTTAACAAACATAAATACTAACATGATTAATATGCAAACTTTCTTTGATCAGAGTAAGAAAACTCTATCCAATCATAGATCTTGGCCATATATATATATATATATACTGCAGCTGTTGTCTTTCTCTCTCACAAAGAGTAGCCATTTGCTGGCTCAAATCCCCTCCCTCCCTCCCTAGCCAGAACCTCAGCAAGAGATCGCCGGCTCAAATCCCATCCATCGCCAGAACCTCAGGAGGAGATCGCCGGCTTATCCTTATAATGTCCCTAAAAGGCCTATATGATTTGGTCATGATATATGCTAAGGTCGGTTTCCGACCTTGTGTTTAAGGAGTAAAACCGTCTTTTACTTGTGTCTACATATTATTGGCCCTTATCAATTACTCCCTTTAATTTTTTTTGTTAAGATTCCCTTCAATTTCAATACAACATTAATTGCAAGTGATGGTTTTAAGTGGTGTTTCAGTGACTGCAGTTTATTTTGGTTAGACTAATACTTGATTCTACCTTTTTGAAAATGGGTTCATGTTTTGGATAAAGTGGCATTATCATTTGATTGCTGGATATACTGTTGGAAGAAAATTGAACTAATGTTCAAATGTTGGATTTGATGCTTTACAAATATCCTTTCTAAATATCACTCTAAGTAAATGGTAGCTATTTTATCTGAACTCGTGTTATTTCTTTTTAGTTTGAATATTTTATTGAATAAATACTCAAGTCTTACTTATTGATTTGGCCAAAATTTAGAGTGATAGAAATCAGTTGAACAATATTGATTCTACGTTGCATTAGTGTGGTGAGGCATGTTCTTTCGTTGAAAATTGGATTGTACTAACTCATGGATCATTTTAGTATTTTAATTTTAATTTTGGTCATATTATTATTTATGGTTAGGTTACTACACGATTTACTGACTACTTTGAATTTTGATAGTATGTAATTAGATGATAATATGATGAGGACTTATGGAGCATGCATACTTCGATTGCAAATATTCGGACATATTTTTAAGGTATGTACCATTTTAGTATTTTTAATAGCCTTTTTATAATTAAAAAAATGCCTAAATGCCTTTTTATGCCTAAGGCCTGCCTAGGTTTTTAAGGCTTAAGGTTTGATCTTCACACCCCGGTCACTCCCCACAGTTTATAAAACTTTGATATATATATTTTTCGATTTCTAAGGCTTAAGGCTTGGCCTCCACGCCTCGGTCCTGCCTAGGTTTCTAAGGCTATGCTGTTGTGCTCACTGATATACATTTTTTTCGGTTATACATTTTCTATATTTATGGGTAATTGGTATTGTTATGAACTATTAGTTTTGTTGTTGGAGTATTTTATATTTTTTAAACAGGGTGGATAGTCTTATAAAGAGAGAAAATTCTGCCCAAAATTTTTAAAGTTTTTACAATTGTTTGTGTTGTATAAAAAATCTTTTCGACTTGTATTCTTTTATTATTTGTTCGGTAATAATGTTTTATGTTAACTAGTGCCTAATGCAAGGAAATTTTACTCTTCATTATGGATATTTTATGTTACCACTATTTTTTTCTTTTTATCTTATTATATACAACATTGTTTAGTCATTAACTATTATATACCGTAATACTAAATTCAATTCTATCTTCAATTTTTCAGATGAGAAGATTGTCCGATAACGCAATGTACACATTGAATGAGATAAATGAAGTTCAAATGGAGTTCATTACGAATTATATATATTAAATACTTTCGAATAATTGTATTTTGTTATGTCGTAATGGCAATTTGTTGAGATGATTGTTTTATGAAGAAAACTATGTTTGATTATATTTCATTGCAGGGTTACTCATTCTAGGTTGGATAGTGTTCAGAACAAACTTGATCGAGTATTATGTTCAACAACGTCCTAGCTTGTGTATTATTTTGGATTATGGATCTTATGATGCAGTTCGCAATGCTAGTTTTTGGATATTGTGTTGTATCACTATTTTTAGGATATTATCACGTAGATAACTAGACGTTAGCTAGATTTTGGATATCATCCTGTAGCTCACACTAGCTAGTTTTTGGATATTGTGTAGCTCACATTAATATTTTTTTATTGTAAGTATCTTGATGTGTATCTAGTTCATGGTATTTATGACCTTGATTACTATTGATTTACAAGGGTTGATTTGACCTCAAATAATAGTTGTCTATTGATGGAGTAATGATTTTTTTTAATTTTTATATCAACCATTTATGCCATTTATGGCCATTTTTCTTGTAGTACACATTAAATATTACATTATAATAAATGAGTGCAATACATGGGCAAAACACCCCAATAAATAAACTGAACATAACTAGAGTGCAATGGGAAGAAGCGTCCAATACTAATAACCTACAACATCCGTAATATGTCGTAGCTCCATGACAACCGGAATGGAAATGTAAATACGGGTGTCCATGCAGTAGAGCACCTGTACGACAAGGAGTATATGCAAAAACATAGAAATATAGACGAGTTAGGGCCCGGTTTGATATGATTCCCATGTGACTAAAATGCATGACAGTTATGTGCGTAACCCAAGTACTAAGGGCTAACTTCTCCCCATTCTCAACACTAGTCCCTATTCGTGCGTGGGGTGTCTCGCAAAGATAAATCCAAGCAAGAAACCCCCCCGATACACTACTACTAGGCAAGGTTGATCGTCGAGATACAATTAGACCCTAAGTACAATATTGATGTATATAGTCATCTAATTTAATTTCCCTTAACATAGTGCTAAAGGCTAAACTTCTCCCCATTCTCAACACTATGACAAGTTCGTGCATGGGGTATCTCGTAAAGCGAAATCCAAACAAGGAACCCCCCGATACACTACTACTAGGCAAGGTTGATCGTCGAGATATAATTAGACCCTCAACACGCAATTAATAAATATATATATGATTGGGAAATCAGATCTACAGCTACTCAAGGAAATATAAATAAACCCATTCATCATCTAAAAGCATAATTCCTATTTCTTCTTAAGGAATATATATAAATGGTACAACATTTTATCAAATGTTTAACAATTAATCTCATTTCAAGACTTTCTTTACCAATTTTATTTCATTTCTTCCATCCAGGAAAAATACATAATTTAAAGCAAGTTTTATTACCATAAAAATGCTTTAACCTTTCATATCATATCATCCATTTTCCTTCTTCCATCCAGAAAATGTAAATTAAATCCATTTCATTATCATAAAATGTTTTTATACCAATAATGTCCCACATTATTGAACATAGTTATATATCATATTATATAACGTGTTTTAAGACAGCCCGTTCGGGTTTCTCCACTGTGCACGCCCCTAAATGACCATTATCTTCCAGGGCCTATCAATTACGACACTTAGGCGCCTACAACGCAAGACGTCAGGAAGCGGCCATATGCCTACGGGATAGTCATAACCACACCCGGAATTACCTAACCAACACAGAAACATACAATAAACGCTCATATGGCCTATGGACTATATCCACCCTGCATTCACTAGCCAGGGGGCTTCACCACACGCGCGAACTTCCCTTATGATGGCATTTAGAGAGGGTGTGTGTCCATATTTTAACATTTATGGAAATCATTTTCCTTTTCATTTGAAAATATCCATGTTTACATTCTCAAAATCATTTGTACTTATTTAGTAGTACCATATTTTATAATATGCCTTTCTTGTTCTTAGAGTCATATTTTGTTAATGAACTAAGACCCGAAGTGCCATAAATCTCAAACTAGTCCCCCAAAGTTCATACAATTTCTTAAACCATCAAAGTGAGCCTCCCAAAAGGAGTATCTCCCCAAAGTCTCAACATTAACATTTTATCTCCAATTTATCTTTAGGTTAACTTCCTATATCATTCGGACATAACCTATACAAACTATCCCTCGGGGTAAGCCCAATCATCCCATTTTATCCTAGGACATTAGACTACCCAAAACAACCCTCTAGGAATTTTAATTACTTCCCAAAGGAAGGTTCCTAAACCTCGAACCTAAAAGAAAAGGGGCTAAAAACTAAGCTGGAAAACATTCTAGAAATTGCAGGCATTCCGAATCGATTCGCCCTGGCCGAATCGATTCGATCTTGAAAGCGAATTGATTCAGATAGGCCGAATCAATTCGATCAAGAAGACCCTGGCATTCTGCATAACCCCGAATCGATTCGCGTGGTCCGAATCGATTCGGTAAAACCATACCTGACACTTTCCCCCTTTGTCGAATTGATTCGATAGGGGCGAATCGATTCGGCTCTGCAGAATTTGCTCAATTTGGGCTACGGGTTTAAGGACCCTACAATCCCAAATACCCCAATCTCTCAATTTCTTTCAACAACAACAACAAATAACTCTCCCAAATTACTTCAACACAACTAATAACTAACATATATTCCTCAAATCAAATTTAAATCAAGATCAAGGGTTAAACACCAAAAATTCCCAAAACCCATAAATGGTTTAAATCTCCAAAAACTAACTATACATGCAAATTATCACATTAAATCAATATCTAGCAAGTAAGAAACTTGCCTCGAGTTAGTAGTCTCGGATCCTCCTCCGGTAGCAACGAATTTCCGACCTCAAATCTCCATTTTTCTCTCTTTTCTCCATTTTCTCCCAACTCTCTCTTCTCTCTCTCTCTCCTTTGGCTTCCCTCATAAGATTGAGGAAATAAAAGGGGTGGGGGAACTTAACGTGTCTTAAAACATAATTCCCCTCTTTTAATTGCTAATACACATTAAAATGACCTGTATCCACATAATTGAGTCATAACACCCCAAAAGTGCCCGAAACTCCAAAAACACAATGTGGCACTTAATTCGACTATCTCAACTATTCTAACAACAACTGCACCTCCTATTTTGGCATTCGGAATAAAGTGAACCATTTTTACGTTCCAATTTCATTTTATTTCATTAATTATACTCCAATTTATATATGAGTCATAACCGTCGTATAACATATCACGACGCAATAAAACACAATATAATGTTATTTACCTTCTCATACGGTAAATAGACAAAACATAGTAAATATTATCCCTTAATATCACGAGAAATAATATTTACTCCAACCTCTCCTATTTTATAAATTTAGCCCATCGGACAAAATAATATAAAATAGTAGCTCAAAAGACTGGGTTATTACATACTCCCCCCCTTAGAAGGGAATTTTTTCCTCAAAATTCAGGCGTACCGTATAACCACATCAAGGGTATACTATATTAAAATATCGTTCTATCATTCCTAGTCAACCCCTCGGTAGTGCGGAGTCAGCATTGGACTCGGACTAAGGTCACCACTATTCGACCTTAGTCCACATCACCGTGCTCTAACATAGCACCAATCCATTCCTCGTGAGCTATCAATCCTACCTTTCTACTACGGAAGGATATACCTATACCTCTCGGCACAAATTACCTTTCTTTCCGAATTATGTTATACCCTTACTTGGGAATAACATACTAACTTATAATCGCTCACCCCAACACTAATTACTTCTATTCGCATTGGCGTAGCCCTTAAAAGTATACGGCTCAATGAGCCCAATCATTAAAGAAATATTTTCGGACCACTCCAAGCTTAAAGAATATATCGTCCGCTGGTTCCAGTCCAATGAACAGGCGAATTGTTCAGCCGACTACACTAGGCCACACACATGGCACCATAGTTATAGAAAACGATCCAAACCATTGTACGAAAATTTGATCCCGAAAAACTACTAATCCTATCCTTCCTCATTCCACCACTAGTCTCTTTACTCTAGTAGGTGAATTAGTTAATTACAGACATGAACGCTCTTACTATAGCGTCCCTTTGGTGAAGCTCATTCTACTTGGCATTCCATGCCATCACTAATCTATCCGACGGGTTTTCTACTCGGTGCATCCGCTACTCCCATTCGCATTTCTTTAGCAAATAGGGAATATCCAATTGATAGTCCTTTACGAATTTCAACTTATTGCTCGTAAAAGTTGAAATTTATTTTCTATCGACCTTATAGTCATTTCGACTGCGTCGTTGTGTCCGGAAGGTTCGAAATAGTCAGAAAAGTCTATTTGGATGTTAATTTTGAGTTTCGGGTCATTTGGAAATGAAAAGACAACCCAAAAGGGCATTTTGGTTATTTTTACAAAGGGGATGAATAGTGATTTCGGGTTTTGTCTTATTATAAGTATTTGGAGATTAGTGTATGTAGGTTCATTTCATCTCTTCTACACAAAGTTTAAAAGTCATCTTCTTAGAGAGAGTGGAAGGTGGCTTGGAAAGAAAAAGAAGTTTGCTTGGGAAGGAGGAGAACCAAAGGTCAAAGGTCACCACCACCATCACCACCTGTGTTATTCAACTCCAACGGATCAGATCTTCATTAGAGGCAAGTGTTTGATATTTGCAATTTAAGTTCGTATATTGTCCATGTTAGGATAGTTATAAAAAGAGATGATTTTCATGCTTGGAAGAGAAAAGGATATAGTTGTTAATGGATTTTTGGAATCTAAAAATATATAGGAATTAAACTCATGTTGTAGGTAGTTAGTAATCCGATAAATATTCATCAATTTGTGGAAGAAATTCTGAAAATAATTTAGTGTTCTTGAAGATAATATGTTGATAATTTTCTGGAAAAAGAGGCAAAAACGAGTGGAATGAGAAGAGCCAATTTGGAATGTTTAGATCTTCTTTTTGAGTGCATTTGGATGAGATTTAAGAAAAACTCAACACACATACCTGACTTAATTTTTCGTGTAGAATCCAAATCTGAAGTCGGATTGATGATTTGAATAATTTTTGGATCTGATTTTTATGAGTATTTAAAATATGAGAATTCATGATGTTGTTTCTTTTTAATGTTGGTTCTTATCCCAAAAGTTTTGTAGATCTTCGGTGATTATTAATTGGATATTATGGGACTTAGAGAAGATCAGTAACCCTAGTTAAGATTTGAATTAATTTAATTGGGATTTAATTGATTATAATTATGATAATTAAAGTTTAAGAGATTTCGGTTGCTAGATTCATGTGTTGGATTCTAATCTGTTTGTATGAGGATTAAGGATAGTTCAAGTAGGGGAGATTTAATATAACACATGGCTAGCCTTAGGGTTACAATTTAAACATCAATGACCGAGTTTAAGCTCATTATTGATTTCGCAAGGGCTGAGTGTAGTACAAGAGCGTAGTGGTATGGCTCCTGGATAGATATGGGAGTTTAGAACACATTTGGTTGAAAGAGGGGATGAGGTTATTCCGATCGCGTATTTGAACTTCACGAACCTCCTCGATCGACAAAGTTAAGTAGTAGTGTATTGGAGGGGTTCGTTGTTTGGATTTCGCTTTGCGAGACACTCCGCGCATGAACCTTAACGACGTCGGGAGTGGAGAGATGTTATAGGACGCGAGGATAATTAAATTATGAAGTAAAGATATGACATTTTAATACGTGGGATTTAAAGAGATATAATGCTACGTAAGGGAATAATCTAATGTTAATGTGAGTACCTTGTTGTTAGTATACTATAGGTATGATAATACCTATTTGATTGATTGATGATTTATGTGTATGACATACCTAGCTTACTTGCTATCGGTGGGAGGTTTGCGCGTGAGGGCAGTCATATCCTGATGAATCCATGGGATCTTTGATTTGTCGCTCGAGAACATAGGTCTATGAAAGACTTATCGGGGAGGTTATAAGTCCGCTGACTATGGGTACGTAGGTATGTGCGTGACCCATGGGTATGAGAACTATGTTCGCCTCCAATGATTGTGTTGTTGTTTGTGGTTTGAGGAATCTTAACGAACCTTTAGTCCCTTATTCGGCGACAAGTGATATTGGGACATGATAGCAGAGTAATGCATTGCACCGCAGCTATGACTCGGGGTGCCGTATTATATATGAATATATATATAATGGATTAAATGAATGATTGGATTTATTATGGTTAAATCATCTACGGTGTGATAATTGTAGATAACGGTGAATAGAGAAAGATAATGGAATTATGTTAATGAATGTTTATTCTTAAAGAATTGAAAAGCTTAACTCATATTAATGAGAAATTATTCATGTTAGTGAGAAACTAATCATATAAATGAGAAATGTAAATGAATAATAATGTGACGTATGGTATGGGACATACGGGGATTATGATATGGGAATGGAATTATAATATGGAGACTAGAAAAGAGGAACCATTAATTAGGAGGTTAATAGGAAACGTTAACTGTGCACTCTAGTTGAGAGGTGAGAATAGCAAGTGAGAGTTGGATCTAACATGTACATAATAAATGCTTTATTGCACTTTTTAAATACTTGCTGTTTTAAAAATCATTTACACATTCGGGCTCTGACCCGTTTCCTTGCATATTTTCTTTTCTATTGTATCTTATATATCCGGTGTCCAGCAACAGGGACGCCAATCTTAGCGGATTATGACAAGCTATGGATTTATGGAGTTTTGCTTAGATGCTTATCTTCATTTGATTCACAGTATTCTCTTAGTTGGGGCATGTCGCCCAAAGGATTCAGTTATCATTTTCTATCGGAGTCAAATACTATTGTATTCGTGTCTTTTTAATACAGTTGTTATTGATGGGATTATTGTAATGGATTAATACTATTTGGGAATGTTTATTCCAACTGCATTTAAATTCTTTTGTGTTATTTATTCAGTTAAGTGTTGTAGAATAAAATGTATTGTGTTATTCTTAAACTGGAAATGGATTTTGTTGAATTAAAATTTGGAAAGTTTTTTTTACACCAGCTTAATTGAGTATTGGGTGAGTTGTAAATGTTTTCGATAGTGATGCTAAGAATGAGCCAACTGTATATTCTGCTTTAATTTGGTATGGGGCTGGTCACCCGGTATTTAATTAGGCGGGGTGTTACACTAGAGTTAACCCACAAACCTATTATGGTCAACTCCCTACCGCCTTCCTAAAACGACGTCACATGCCCTAAGGGCCCTATGTCCTAAAAATCCTAAAGTCGATCTATATACTAATCTAGTCGTATACGTATTATCCTAATTATATCCCTATTGTCCAACACCTTACCCAACTTCCGACATTCGCTCGGTTTCTTGCGTGGGACATCTCGCCAAAGCGAAATCCAAACAAGGAACCCTCCCGTTACACTACTACCTCGCATCGTCGGTCGTCGAGAAGTAATGGTTGAAGACACATGATCAGGATCGCTAAAGCCCTAACGCGTAACTATACTAATGGACTTCTACTCCTAAGTCTTACCATTTCAATTAACTGAAAATTTAACCAATCTAGCATTTACTTTCTGTAAAATGCCACTAACACTTTATTCCAAAATACAGACATTACATCTTTTATAGATGGCCTTCTCATTAAGGCATAACCATAAGTCTCTATTCGACTTTCATATCTTAGACTTCCCCACATCGATCAAAGGAAAAACTATTACTGTGCTCATATCTTGCATCTCAACTTAGCCCTTAATCACTCAATTACGTGATTCTCGGCTAAAACTTCCAACCCAACACTCAACCAACAAAAAAAAAAGAAAAGAAAGAAAAGAAAAGAAAAGAAAACATCTCTCCACTCCCAATGTCGTTAAGGTTCATGCATGGAGCGTCTCGCAAAAGTGAAATCCAGACAAGGAACCCCTCTAATGCATTACTACTTAACTCTGTTGGTCGTGGAGATAAGGCAACATCATACACAAGCAAAGCAAGAAAACAATCAAACAAAACAAACAAGGCAAACAAAATAAGTAATGAAAATCTCTTACCTACCTCAATCACCCTCTATAAGGTTTCAACCTGTATCCAGGAGAGATTTATAGAACAACTAGCTCATCTCTAGAACTAGAAATAGGATATCCTCACGATTTATTCGCTTGCTATCGCACCCACCAAACTAAGAATATCTCTACTTGTATAATATATATAATACAAGTAGCACATACCACACATATCATCACTCGCCTTATAACGAGTGAAGGAAAATATAGAACCTCCCTACCACGAAAGTTATATAGATACATTCACTATAACAATATCGATACTACCACAAGGTCGATTTACACACCCAAATCTAGGGCTAATACAATACTACTCCATCTTATCATAAGGAATAACCCATCCTCAACTACGGTCTAAATTCCCACCAACATACTTACAAATCTCTGGCCACTATTAATGGTTCCTAGACACATTATTCTAGTCTTATCCGAACCAACTACTTCCATCTCTAGCTACCCTGGCGATTTCTCGCATATCTCCCTTAACTTCCTTAGCAAAGAGAACATTCTACCAACCTCTCCTGCCTTAGCTCAACGAGTCTTCCCCGGGTGGATGTCTACCGATGGGGTCTCACGAACACTACTTGTCTAGAAGTGTTAGCAGCACTTACTTATGAGTCTATCATTTCACTTAAGTGATCTCTCTCTTCCTTATAACTTCCTTATTTTGGTGTACGGTTTCTTAACAGTAACACCCTTTATTCACCGTCGACCTCTAACCAAACCTTGCGTGAATACTTGAGAATCTAGTTTCTCATCCTTCCTGACATCCTAGAAAATTCGTTGTTGAAAACATCTAACGAGTTTCTCTATGAGCAAAACTTCTTGCTCCACCAAAGTGGGGCGACTACCATTTCCGCCACTTCAACCTTACTCCTATTGGTGAAAGATTTTCCTCCACTCATCGCACCTGGGCACTTCTATACCCCTCTCTAAGCCAAAACTCTCGAGCCTTATACTTCCATCGAATGAGATTACACTTCCTCCAATCTGATCGAACTTCAACACGTGGTCCTCGTCAAGGATACCTCATCTTCAAATTAACGTCACTTGGAGTCCTAAGCTTAGCACCACTCCCTACTGACAGCGGTACTTGAAAAACTATACCTACGGTGATTAGTAGTCACGGTAGCAATATAAGATAATGCTACTAAGGGAGAAACCTCTAAAGCGGCCCTCATCCCCGACCACAACTCACAGCTCTTTAGTAATCCCGTCTCATGACGCCTTCACAACGGTCTTCCATGACGCCCTTTATCATACTACTTGCGAATCTCACACGAATGCGCAAAAGATTTTTGAGGTTCTCACGTCATAGCAGGAGAACGAAATCTCACAAGAGATATCACGATCTTAATCCTTAGGCTCTATATCAAATCAATAGTAACGCCGAAAGCGCAATACATCCGCACAGATTCCTAAGGACTCTAGAACCTAATGCTATGATACCATCTGTGATAACCTGCCTACTAAAATAATAGGTGGCTAGCCCAATACTATAATAATCACAGGAATCATAGATGGTCCATTCTCAGCATCACTGTCGATTAAAATAATAGTACGAGATAACCATCGATCATTTTAGAAAAAAGATTGTCAAATTTAAAAATTTAGTTAGTAAAAGAAAACGCTTAGACAATCCCATTTGCAAAAACAATGGATATCAAAAATCAACTGATAACGGAAAGACAATATAATAAATAATCACCGAATAACCTGTCGGTGAACAGACCAATACAAATAGTTACACCGAGTGTTACACATTAAATATTAAATTATAATAAATGAGTGCAATACTTGGGCAACACGCCCTAATAAATAAACTGAACATAACTAGAGTGCAATGGGAAGAAGCGTCTAATACAAATAATCTACAATATTTACAATATGTCGTAGCTCCATGACAACCGGAATGCAAATGTAAATACGGGTGTCCATGCGATAGAGCACCTATACGGTAAGGAGTATATGCAAAAATATAGAAATATAGACGGGTCAGGGCCCGGTTTGATATGATTACCATGTGACTAAAATGCATGACAGTTAAGTGCGTAATTCTCTCGCAGTTAACAATAATATTTCTCACCTCTCAGTCTAAAAGAAACCTAGCGCAGTATAAATAATGATCTAGTTAACTTAAGTACTAAGGGCTAACTTCTCCCCATTCTCAACATTATGACCTATTCGTGTGTGGGGTGTCTCGCAAAGTGAAATCCAAACAAGGAACCCCCCTGATACACTACTACTAGGAAAGGTTGATCGTCGAGATACAATTAGACCCTAAGTACAATATTGATGTATATAGTCATCTAATTTAATTTCCCTTACCATAGTGCTAAGGGCTAAACTTCTCCCCATTCTCAACACTATGTCAAGTTCGTGCGTGGGGTGTCTCGCTAAGCGAAATCCAAATAAGGAACCCCCTCGATACACTACTACTAGGCAAGGTTGATCGTCGAGATACAATTAGACCCTCAACACGCAATTAATAAATACATATATGTATGGGAAATCACATCTACAGCTACTCCAGGAAACATAAATAAACCCATTCATCATCTAAAAGCATAATTCCTATTTCTTCTTAAGGAATATATATAAATTGTACAACATTTTATCAAATGTTTACCAATTAATATCATTTCAAGACTTTCTTTACCAATTTTATTTCCTTTCTTCCATCCAGGGAAAATACATAATTTAAAGAAAGTTTTATTATCATAAAAATGCTTTAACCTTTCATATCATATCATCCATTTTCCCTTTTCCATCCGAAAAATGTAAATTAAAGCCATTTCATTATCATAAAATGCTTTAATAACAATAATATCCCATATTATTGAACATAGTTATATATCATATTATATAACGTGTTATAAGACCATCTGTGACACCCCGCCTAATAAAATACCGGGTGATCAGTCCTATACCAAATTAAAACAGGAATCCCAGTTGGATCATCCTCAGCATCACTGTCGAAAACTTTTTAAGACTTACTAATCACCTAGTATTCCAAAAGCTGGTGCCAATTTTAACTTTTTAGTTAAACCAAAACTGTACATGCGGAATTAAAATATAAACCATTCACACAACTGAATGAAAATAAATTGAATCATAATTACACAACATGGCGAATAAATCACCGGCCACCAAAGAAATAATCCAAATACAAATATCCAACACCTGAATGAATTACACCTGAAAACTGTACCAAGAAGTCTGGGCTACAAGCCCCAAATAAAACTGAAACTGATACAAGATTCCTACTCTAGGAATGAATGAATGATGCGTCTAATCCAAACTCCTGCTAGAATCCACATATGCCGCAGCTCCGTGTCCCTTAAATAGAATATCAATCCTGGCGTCCCTGTGGTTGGACACCTAAAAGGTTTTGAAAATAGTTTTATAGCAAGGGTTAGAACCCAAAACATTTTGAAAATATTCAGCAAGTGAATTAACTGCAGTAATTTAAAATGCATGAATGCGCTTCATATTTAAGTTAGTGTCGCACTCCCTTGTGGACATTCTCACCCCTCCACTATTGTGCACACCTACCGATTACCTTAACCCCACCTAGTTGTACTACCACATCCAACTAGTCCTGGTATAACCTTCCCTTGCTGTACTACTTTAACCCGAGTATAATGATTCTTGAATTATAAGTTATTTCACACTTAACTTAATTAATTCCTCTTAAATAGCAACATATAACCGTGTCACAAGTTATATAAAGCACATACATCACACACTGTATTATTCCCACAAATGATTAACTTAATTAATTTCTCATTAATTAACTGCATATAACTGTAACCCGAGTTATATAAGGAAAACACATCACACACTGTATTATCACCTACATATAATATTTACTACCATATTATACGTACCGTTACTAACATCCACACATATATCATATGTGTATCCATCCTTTCGAGTATACCCTCACCGGATGATTCCCTCTAAAATGCTATCTCACTAGGTGTGCTCACAAAACCTAGTTTCCCCAAGTTAGAATCACTCACCAACTTGGACCAAAATATAAACGAAGTGGAGGCGGTCATATTCCTTCCCTGAAAGTGAGATAAATCCCTCACCCATATATATCGAACGCTATGACCTGGGGATATACTCGCCCTACTCCTCAAGCTAGGGGATTCACCCACATCGCGCAACCTCCCTTGATAGCATTAGAGTATTTAAATTGAATAAATATCTAGTCACTGATATTTACTATCACACACAATATATACACATATATTTATACTATCACTACCCGTATATATATATATATATATATATATATATATATATATATATATATATATATATATATATATATATATATATATTATGATCCCCGGTTTTACCGTGTACTCAAAATCCCATACACTGCCTGCAATTCCCGTACACTGCCTGTAATTTAATGTCACGCACAATACATACACGTATATATATATATATATATATATATATATATATATATATATATATATATATATATATATATAACCCCGACTTTACCATATACTCAAAATCCCGTACACTGCCTGTAATTTCCTGAGTCTGTGGTCCGACTCAATGTAATTAATTTCCTCACTTAATAACTTATCCTCCTCCCGAGTCTATGGTCCGACTCTAATATAATTAATTCACACCTCAATTAATATAATACTTTCCCCGAGTCTATCGCTCGACTCTAATTAAATTAATTAACACACATATTAATTTAATACCAATCCGAGTATGTGGTTCGACTCTAATACAATTAATTTACACTTAAATTAATTAACCCAAATTCTGAGTCTGTGGTCCGACTCTAATATAATTATTTATCACATTAATTAATAAGTACCCTTCACGAGTCTACAATCCGATTCTGATAAAACTAATTATCCTATCCATTAGTTTAATCCTACCCGAGTCTACAAACCGACTCTAATTAAATTAATTAACACCCTTATTAATTTAATCCTACCCGAGTCTACAAACCGACTCTAATTAAAGTAATTAACACCCTTATTAATTTAATCCTACCCGAGTCTACAAACCGACTCTAATTAAATTAATTAACACCCTTAATAATTTAATCCTTCCCGAGTCTACAAACCGACTCTAATTAAATCAATTAGCGCAATCATTTATTTCATAACTTGGTGTCACCCAACCATTATCCCCGGACTCACTTACTTGGCCCGTAACTTAATATTTCCCGAGTCTATGTTTCGACTCCATATTAATTACTCTCTCTCAATAATTAATTTAATACTTTGGTGTCACATAACCAGCATACCCGGACTCACTCACTTGGTCCATTTTTACATCTCATAATTTCTTTTCCACATTTTTCGCCCACAATGTGTCACACATTTATTTCCATAATTTTCCAATTATATTTTCCTATAATTACCAACATACCCGGACTCGCCCACTTGGTCCATAATTAAATATTCACCCGAGTCTATATCCTGACTCAAAATTATTTAGTTTATCTCCAAACTTAATTCACTACCTTGGGGTCGTATGACCAATATACCCGGATTCTCTCACTTGATCCGTATCTCACTATTTTGGAATAAAATCTCTCAAATTCATCCATTAAATGCCCCACATAAATTCATCCTAGTCCCAATTACTCTTTCCCATAATTACTAGGAATAGGTGTTTCAAAATTAATTACCACAAATTACAGTATGGAAATTAATTTATAATTAATTTCTCCCTTATATCACACACAGGCCGAACTGGCCAGAATTTCCCATCATCGATCGATCGATGCCCCCCGATCGATCGATCGACCCCTTCGTTACAGCTCTTCTTCCCCACTGTTTTCCACCATTAACGAACTTCAAGGTTTCTAAACCAGAATTTAAACCTCTAATTACATCATCCCATCATCTACACATGGTTAATCCACATCCTATTCATCATAGAGACCTTAAGATAATCAACTTCTCTACTTATCTCATAATTTTCGAAATGGGTCTTTCTCCATAAAATTCAATTATCTGTTTTAAATCCCAAATTCCAGATTCGATTTCCACTCTTTTATGTTCTGGATTTCTCGTTCAAATTATATGCATATTCAGATATCAATCATCCATCTAAATCTTACTTTGAATCTCATTCAAGTGTTTCAAAAACAAAAACCCCATTTTGTACCCATTTACACCCAAAAACGAAATTTGGTTTACACATCACTATGATATGAATTGAGTATCATGCTTTAAGAATCAAAACAGTTAACCACTTGCCTGAAAGTGTTCGTAGTGTCTGATCCGTTGGCGTAGTCCCTCAATTTGGCTCCAAAATCCCCAAATTAGCTTTTGCTAAGCTTTCCCCCAATTTTCCTCTCAAGTCCTAGGCTTAGAATTATGTTGGTTGCCATTCCTTAATCTCCAATTAGGTTAAAAACCCTTAATCCCGTGTTTCACCTAATGGGCTTAATTAAAGTGGCCCAACTCACCCCATGTGGGCCCGGCTATGCCCAAAAATACCCTGAGACCCAATTACTACCCCCGGGTACTCTTTTCTGACTATCTCGACCCATCCGGATTCAACCGCGCACTTAGAATTGGCATCCGAATTAATTTATAAAAATCCTTATCTCACACCCCATTTAGTCTAGACTGACTCCCGGTTGAGATAAGTGCATACCTCGTCATTAATACCCGAAATGACGTAATTAAATTATTACTATTCACTTAGTAAATAAATTCCCCTAAACATTAACCATTCACTCCCCGATTAATATTTAAATATATATATATATTGCCATAATTAATTCAATTAAAATTACAACTCACCAGTAATTTAAAATTCCCGAATTAATTAAATATTAACTATACAAAAATACGGGGTGTTACAACCGCCCGTCCGGGTTTCCCCACTGTGCGTGTCCCTAAATGACCATCATCTTTCAGGGCCTATCAATTACGACACCTAGGCACCTACAACACAAGACGTCGGGAAGAGGCCATGTGCATGCGGGATAGTCATAACCACACCCGAAATTACCTAACCAGCACAGAAACATAAAATAAATGCTCATATGGCCTATGGACTATATACACCCTGCATTCACTAGCCAGGGGCTTTACCACACGCGCGAACTTCCCTTATGATGGCATTTAGAGAGTGTGTGTATCCATATTTTAACATTTATGGAAATCATTTTCCTTTTCATTTGAAAACATCCATTTTTGCATTCTCAAAATCATTTGTACTTATTTATTAGTACCATATTTTATAATATGCCTTTCTTGTTCTTAGAGTCATATTTTGTTAATGACCTAAGACTCGAAGTGCCATAAATCTCAAACTAGTCTCCAAAAGTTCATACACTTTCTTAAACCATCAAAGTGAGCCTCCCTCAAGGAGTATCTCCCAAAAGTCTCAACATTTACATTTTATCTCCAATTTATCTTTAGGTTAACTTCCTATATCATTCAGACATTAACCTATACAAACTATCCCTCGGGGTAAGCCCAATCATCCCATTTTATCCTAGGACATTAGTCTACCCAAAACAACCCTCTGGGACTTTTAATTACTTCCCAAAGGAAGGTTCCTAAACCTCGAACCTAAAAGAAAAGGGTCTAAAAACTAAGACGGAAAACATTGTAAAAATTACAGGCATTCCAAATCGATTCGCCCTGGCCGAATCGATTCGGTCTTGAAAGCGAATCGATTCGGATAGGCTGAATCGATTCGGTCAAGAAGACCCTTGCATTATGCATTACCCCAAATCGATTCGCGTGGTCCGAATCGATTCGAGCAAACCAGACCTGACACTTCCCCCTTTGCCGAATCAATTCGGTAGGGGAGAATCGATTCGGCTCTACAGAATTTGCCCAATTTGGGCTATGGGTTTAAGAACCCTAAAATCCCCAAAACCCAAATCTCTCAATTTCTTTCAACAACAACAAAAAATAACTCTCCCAAATTACTTCAACACAACTAATAACTAACATATATTCCTCAAATCAAATTTAAGTAAAGATCAAGGGTTAAACACCAAAAATTCCCAAAACCCATAAATGGTTTAAATCTCCAAAAACTAACTATACATGCAAATTATCACATTAAATCAATATCTAGCAAGTAAGAAACTTGCCTCGAGTTCGTAGTCTCGGATCCTCCTCCAGTAGCAACGGTTTTCTAGCCTCAAATCTCCATTTTGCTCTATTTTCTCCATTTTCTCCCAACTCCCTCTTCTCTCTCTCTCTCTCTCTCTCCTTCGGCTTCTCTCATAAGATTGAGGAAATAGAAGGGGTGGGGGAACTTAAACGGGTCTTAAAACATAATTCCCCTCTTTTAATTGCTAATACACATTAAAATGACTCGTATCCACATAATTGAGTCATAACACCCCAAAAGTGCCCGAAACTCCAAAAACACAATGTGGCAGTTAATTCGACTATCTCGGCTATTCTAAAAACAACCGCACCCCCTATTTTGGCATTCGAAATAAAGTGAACCATTTTTGTGTTCCAATTTCATTTTATTTCATTAATTATACTCCAATTTATATATGAGTCATAACCATCGTATAACATATCACGACGCAATAAAACACAATATACTGCTATTTACCTTCTCATACGGTAAATAGACAAAACATAGTAAATATTATCCCTTAAAATCACGGGAAACAATATTTACTCCAACCTCCACTATTTTATAAATTTAGCCCATCGGGCAAAATAATATAAAATAGTAGCTCAAAAGACTGGATTGTTACCTATAATAAAGTAGGAAACTTATGTATGTCATAAGATTGATCAATGATGTCATCAGATGAATTAAATTCTACACTACCTCTTTTATCCCCTAAACATTTTAGTTCCCCCACTTTTTACACACCCAACTTTTTTTTCACTCCAAATCAAAATTCAAAATCGAGGGTAAAATAGTATTCTACCTTTCTTACTTTACACCCTAATGTATTCACATTTCTAAACTCCCAAACCCACGTCTTCAGCGAGCCAAAACCTGAGCCATTATCCATTAGCTTCAGTCGCTCTCTCTCTCTCTTACAAACAAATTCTCTATGCCTCTCTTAACTCAGGAAACCACCAAAATCCCCCAAATCACCATTAATAATACCTCTCAGCTCGATAAGAACAATCCACCACATTTTTTCTATTCTATTTTTGCATTCGGTTTAGTTTCATTTTATCTATTTCTTTTTGTTCGTGCGTGGTTTCGACCCATCTTCCTCAGTTTGTGTATAATATATAGGTTATTTCAGCAACTAGAACTCGGAACCTCAGATCTAATTTTCATTTTGTAAGTTTTTTAGATTTAATGTTTAATTGTAGGTATGCTACGATATAGCTTTGATTGTCCTGTATATCTGTTGTATATTTGGATCTCTTTTGATTATTATAAACAAAGATTTTTTTGTTTGTGCTTTGCCGAGAATGGGTAGATTTGAATCTTTTTATTGTTTTATTGTTTGTTTTTCAGATATGAATATATCATCCAGTACCAAATCATGATGTGTCCCTCTCTTGCGCACACCCATACAGGTACCACCTTGAGCCTGGATTTTTGTTCATTTTTGTAACTTATGATGGTTTGACTTTTGGGGTTTGGCTCTATTTTTTGGAAGTTTTGGGTCCATTTCTGTTCTTTTTTTTTCTTTTTCAAATCCGGTTTTGTTTTAAAATTGGATTTTGACCCAAATAGAGAAAGAGAGAAAACTGGGTTTGTTTTTCAAGTCGGGTTTCGTTCTAAAACTGGATTTGCATGTATACAGTAGATCTTGCAACTGTAATGTTTTGATTTGTTAGTGCATTTTTCTTTTTAAACTTGACGTTTACTCTGTAATATACAGAGAATAAAACTCTAAAATAGATTTTGTGATTAACTGTATTGATTTCAAAATATGAAATTGATTCTTATTGTTTAAGAAATGAAGCATAGGCGATTTTTAAATTTTATTAATGATGGATAAATGAATGGTGTTGGGATTATTTTGATAAGGTGTCGTCTTACAAGAAAATTGAAAATTCGGTGTTGGGATGATTTTGAACTTAAAAAGTTGATCATTACTGTTGAAAAGACCATGTGATGGTCTTGGTAGAGACCCATCACTCTCCAAACCGTAGTGTTAGTTGTATCAGTTGTACATTAGGCCATTTCCAAACCGTAGCATCAGTTGTATCAGTTGTATATTAGTCCATATCCAAATCGTAGAAGAGCCATGATGATGGTCCTTAAAAACTGTAGCATCAGTTGTATATTAGGCCATTTCCAATGGATCTTTCTATCCTACTACTTTTCTATCTTAGAAAAAACGAAACTAAAAAAACTGCTCCAATCACTAGTTCTACAGCAAAGAAAATATGACGTGGATGATGACTAAGATAGAAAATTTCTATCACAATTTCTAAATGTGGAAACGCATAAATAGTTAGACATTATGACATGGACCACCCATAATTTCTTTTGGGTATAGTGTTTCGTGGGTAGAAACTGCCATTAAATTTGAGATCGTCAGATAGTCTAAAATCCAACGAACATTTTCAAAAGAGCAGCCATTTCACATAGAAAGGATGTTACCATTGGAGAAGTAAATTGTATGAAGTATCTCATAAACATAGGGGATTTTTTGGATAATAACCCCTGTTTAGAAATCATTTTGGAAACAAACGATTGGAGATGGCCTAGATGAGGTAAATCTATTGTACTATTTGGTATATTTGGTTGTTCATCTCAGATGAGGTAAATAAAAACTATCAGGTGATTTTTTTTAAACTTTAGATCATTCAAAATATATGTTCTTCTTTTTTCTTTTATCTATTCCGTTTCATTTTTTTAAGTTAGAAGATTTATGGACTATATATGTGCATATATATGTTCTGTTATCTGTATATTCTATTTCCATTTTTTTAAGATTGAAGTTTTTTTCCATTTTTCTTCTTCTTACATTTGCAAATATATGTGCAAATGTAAAGTATCTTTTGTTTTTTTCTTTTTGATCATTTCAAAATATATGTGAACATATACTTGCACATATATTTTTCCTCATTTTTTTTTATCTGTTATGTTCCACTGCAACAGGGGATTTTAAAATGTGCATTTGAATGCATTTTTTTCCTTTTTTTAATAAACATTCGTACAGATTTAGGACTGTGTACATGTGTACATAGTGTCTTTGCATTCTTTACAGATTTAGAACCGTGTATATAATTTATTTACATTCGTATAGATTTTTTTTAAACAGTATGAATTAGTTTCTTTATTGTGTTGAGTAATCTATGTACAGTAAAAAGACTTGAATGTATAGTATTTTATGTATAGTAATCTATGTACAATAATAACACTAGAATGTATTCATCTTATTTATATCTTGATTGAAATAAAATTAGATGTCCTTTGTAAACATTTTTAATTGTGTCGAGTAGTACGGTAAAAGATTAGCAACCCATAAAGAGAAAAAAAGTGACTAATTGAGAATGATTGGATTGTTCAAGTATCGAATTATGTATCCAATATTGTTTTATGGTTTTGTAATAAGACTTTAGATCCACGATTAATTTTATAGACTAAATAAGTGAAATCTATTCAGATCCACAATTAATGTAATATGACTTTAGTTATTTGTATCCTCATATCTGTTTATGTGCTACTTTTTTGCAGTTGAAGTCTAGGGAGCCAACAACAAACACTGAAGACACATTATCAAGAAGATCAAGAATCGACCAATTCCTAGAAATGAGGGACGTGCTTTTTTATAACGACATAGGTGTTGATAAACTTCTTTTTGAATGATCAAACTTTATCACACTTGATCCTTATTAGTATAACTTCCAATTAGGGCATTTTTGTATTAAATTTTCAATAATAGTTTATTGTTTACTCATATTCAGACTATTTGTTAAATTGATGCGATTAGTATTGTTATTATTGTCGTTGTTACGTATTTTTATTTCTTAAACCCGGTGGATAGTCCTATAAGCAAAGGAAATTTTGCCCAATTTTTATAAATTGTTTACACATTTGTGTTGTAAAAAAAATTATATGAATTAAATTTACATGATTCTATTCCTTGAAAATTTACACTTCTAATATATAAAACATTTATTATTTATGGTATACACGACTTTATACTTTTCAAAATTATGAGTGTGCCTTCAGGCACAATGTAAATTTAGTTCATGAATATTGTATACTTTATGTTATATGTGAATTTGTTCGATAAATTTAGCAAATTTTTTTAGAATTACACTTTTTTTATTAGGGGAATGAAAATTTTGCCATTTTGTAATGATGTACTTTGGAAATTTTCGTCGCTTCTAGATTAAATATTTTTATTCTTTGATATTAAAATTGTTGGAATTTTTTAAAAACACATGTTCACTAAATTTTTATTAGTAAAACAATTAGGATCATATGACATAAAGTCTCTCACCATATTAATACTTTGTGAAACAAATAGACAATGAATTTTTTTAAGCATATAAGCCAAGGGGAACTAATGAATAATTTTTCTGAAAATTGTACTCAACTCTCTAATTAGTATTTCGGAGAAACAAGTACACCATATCCAATTCATTTATTGTGGTGGGTTGGGAATGATAGTCGCTAACAAAAATGCATCGGTAAAAAATAATGTTATATTGTCTAATTTTTCCTTTCGATATTCAACTAATGTATATGAAAATGTAAGATTCAACAGCCTAAACATGATATAATTCTTCTCTCACATATATTATCATTATATATCATGACTCCAAAGAAAACATATGTAGTGTATTAATTGCTGGCGGGCCAAAGTGCATGTTGAAATTAATAAAAATTCATATATTAGTTATGACAATGTTGGTTGTGTTGTATACTCCCTGTATACAGGTTTCGCTCCCTTAAGCGGGTTGGTTTTAATATTTCTTACTATAAAAAAAATTATGACATTGTGTAACAACCCGAGGTCTTGGAGACGATGATTTATTTATTTTGGGAGAAATAAATATTATTTTTATTTGGAGAAAAATTAAATTGGCAATTGAGGTCAAAATTTGGAGTCGTTAGAAAGTGTGTCGAATGGAGATTCTGAGGGTGTAGTTGTGTACGGAAGCGTCGAGAAAGTCAAAATGACTGTACTTGGGGTCTATTTAGGTTCCGAAATAATTTAAGTGCGTTTGACTCGAATTAAAGTCACCGAGTCATTTTAAAGTGTGTATTATCATTTAAAGATGTGTATCTTTGGAGTTAGGGCTTAAAAGCCTATGGGAGATTTATTTCTCCTTAAGAGAGAGAAAAATAGAAAGAAAGAGAGAGAGAGAGAGAGAGAGAGAGAGAGAGAGAGAGAGAGAGAGAGAGTGGAGATTTTCAGCATTTGTGCGATTTTGAGGACGGATCAGACCCTACGAACCCGAGGCAAGTGATTAAACTTGCTAAATAATTGTTGTGTACCATTTATTGCATGATTTGTAGATTAAATTTGTGGGTTTTAGGTTTAAATTGTCAAAACCTAAATTTTTGGGAAAACCTTATATTTGTAGTGTATAATTGGATTTAAGGTTAGAAATTAGTTTATATGTATTCTAAGATGAATATTGATGATATATATGTGATTGGGTTGAAGTGAAATGGAGAGAAAATGATAAAAATGAATTTTGGGATTTTTGGCTTACTAAAAGTAGCCATTTTCGAGCCTCCGAGTAGACCGAATCGATTCGAAAATATGCAGGTGCCCAGGTCTGAGTGACCGAATTGATTCGGACCCCAGTCGAATCAATTCATCCTGAGACAAAGTCCCACGTCTGATGACCCGAATCGATTCTCCTTGGAGGCCGAATCGATTCGGAATTGGGCCGAATCGATTCGAAAATAGGGCTTTTGGGAGAATGTTTTTCTAGGGAGAATTTCATTCCATTTTGTTCGAGGTTATTGATTGGGAACCTCCATAGGAGTTATTGGGAGTATGTTTTGGAGACTTTTAGAGAGTTTCCCTTATAAGAAATTATTGGAGTCATAGACTTAAACTGAGGAATACCGATCAGAAATTTTGGTATATTCTATGTGGGGAAGCCCGCCTAAATTGGAGATTCTATTTAGAGATAATAATTATATTCATATGAAATAATGAGACTAATTTAGAGATATTGGATCATAGGATCAAATCCCAAACGGGATAACTTTAAAGGTTCATAAAATGAATTGAACCCTATTATGGATGGAGAATTATAAATGTTATTTGATGTGCATACAAATATAGAAATATCCTTAATGATGATTGACTTGGGAGATGTCTCACACGATGAGAAATGCTAAATGAAGTGCATTATGATAAAGAATATCCTTAACATAAATAGAATTGAGAGACAATTCACAATTACAAGCGACATGTGAGCTTCAGGCGAGAAATAGTATAGTGCTAAGCGGGGAAGATGTATGAGATTTGACGATTAGTATATCATGAGAGAGAATATACTAAACAATGACATTAATTTGGTTGCGCCTAAGGGCATATAATAAATATGATAATGATGTGATAGGTATACCTTATATGATGGTATATCTTTATATGATGTGATGATGTATGTATACCTTATATGATGGTACATATATATATATATAGTGAAGCATACCCCCTCTTTGCTATCATTGGGAAGTTGCGTGCGTTGAGGGTGAGCATCCTAGCTCGATGAGAAGGGTGTGGATATTCCCCAGGTCATAGTCGTCCATTGTGATTATTATGCAATATATATATGCATTCTTTTGGGGGTGAGAAGTGGGGGGTATGTGACGTTCTCACTTGCTAGTTAGGAATTATGACCGCTTCTCGGACGTTGTGTGCGTGATTCGATCACGAGGTGGGTGCCGTTGAACCCCAACAGGTGGCCCCAGTTTGCTACGTGGATGAGCAACTGGAAGATGATAGCATGTGAGCCTGCGTCCTTGAGTTATAACTCGGTTGGATGGTTATGATATGATTGTGCTTATACTTGAGTATCGAGGGCATAATGGACCTCAATGACTAACATTGTCAGGATTAGTGTATCAGGGGGTTCCTTGTTTGGATTTCGCCTCGGCGAGACCTCCCCAGCACGAACCGCAGTGTAATGTTGGAAATTGGGGAGAAGTTAGTCCTTAATGCTCATAATTATATATATATATATATATATATTACCTATCCCGACAATCGACAGTGCCAGGAGTAGTGTAACCAGGGGGGTTCTGTGTTCGGATTTCGCTTTGGCGAGACGTCCCACGCATGAAACACCGTGTACTGTTGAGAATTGGGAATATTAATTAATTAAAATGGAGTAATAATAATTTGGGTTACATGCATCATGCATTGTGGGCATAATGAATCTCGAGGATCAGTACTGTCAGGAGTAGTGTAACGAGGGGGGTTCCTTGTTTGGATTTTGCCTCCGCGAGACGTCCCACGCATGAAACGTAGTGTCGTATTGAGAATCAAGAGGAGTTTTGTCCTTAGCACTTGATGCTAATAACTCATATATAATTAATTATACATATGTTTACATGCCAAATGAGGGCATAACTAGAATATATGAAATTCTAGTAAGAGAATGTTGATGTATTGTGATGATGTTGTTATGAGAATGGTTATGCAACTTTATATGTTCAATAAATGAACAAATATAAAGGGAACTATAAAATTAAATATAAAGTAATATTTTAGATGGAATTTAGATAAGCGTAGATTGCGAGATAAGTTAGATGATCTTAATCGAACATTTATTTTGGGATCTAGTTAGATTCTTTTGCCTAATTAAATTTGGGCATTCATTTGGAGATCACATGCATACGTTTAGTGCGCACTTTAGTTGAGAGGTGAGGAAGATTATTATGGAGTGTTCGATTCCACCTAAATCATGTAATAATGTATTTATAATTATTATGCATTTTAATGCACTTGCAATAAAATATTTTCAACTCTGGCTCTGACCCGTTTATATTTTCTCCCTCCATATATATATTGTATTACTTTAGGTGTTCCTCCGCAAGGACGCCATTGATGTTCATCCATCCAGTGTTTTCGTGGAGCTGTGGCAGTAGCGAACTGTTGCGGCACTTTGTCTTAGACGATTCCTATCTTTGTATATCTAGATTAGGATTCAGTTTGTATATCAGGTTTATACTCAAGTGTTGTAGATTAACACTTTTATATTTCATTTCTCAGAATATTGTATTGTCTGTGACCCGATAACTTATTCGGGTATTTCATTGTTGAGATTATGTTCTATATTGTATCGTACTCTTTTAAATTAATGGAGTTTGCATGTATCGTTCATCATAGTTAGATGCAGTATTATTGGTTGTTTGTTGTATGGTTGGTTTTAGTCGGTGTTAAATAAAAGTTTAAATTTTTGGCAATTCTCTTTTAAATAGTTTTGGGTAGTTAGCCTTATATTATGGTGTATAGTCAGTTGATGTCGAGACTGTGCCATCTGAGATACCTGATTTAATGTAGTATAGGGCTGGCCACCCGTTATTATTTTGATCGGGTTGTCACACATTGTTGTTTAGAGGAGGCCCAAAATGGACTAATTGTTGGCGTGACTTTTTAATTATTTTCAAGCATGTTCGATAGTCTTACAATTTGAGGAAATTTTTCTCATTTCTAAAACCTTTAGATTGTGTTGTAAAAAAACTTTAGAACTTAAATTAAATTTATATGGATATGATGTTTATGTGAGATCCAAGATGGACTAAATGGTGTTGTTGCGAACTAAATGACGTATGGTTCAATCAACGACGTACACTTTCAGAACATTGCATCGTGTCTATCTATTAAATTATTTAAACTCGATTAAATAATTTTGCAACCCATTTTCGTCCTTCAAAAAAATTGACTACGTTCGATCTTTCGAAAAAAATATACTATAATGCAAATTTTTTATGAATTGACCACACGATTCATACTCAGGAGAATTGCCATCATGTCTTCAGGCACACGCGCGACTTTGAAAGTTATAATCATTTTTTTTGAATGATTTTTTTTTGTTTTGTAATTACGTACTTTGTAAGTTTTTGTCATTTTGCGATTACTTATTTTGAAATTTTTTGATGTTTTACGATTATCAGCGTGCCTTCAGGCACGGGTATACCCTAGTATATATATATACTAGCGGAATGCCCGTGCCTGAAGGCACGGCGAAAATTTCGAAAGCACGTAATTACAAAACGGTGAAAATTTTCGAAGTACGTAATTGCAAAACGACAAAAAAAGAGTAATTTATAACAATTGGCCGTAAGCTCTTTTGTTTACAAACAACAAATAGTCCAACAACATTCAAATAATCTAAATTGTCAAAACAAATTCACATATAATATGAAGTATACAATATTCATCAAATAAATTCCCATTGTGTCTCAAAAAAACAAAGTGTCAAAGTTTTAAAAAAAATGGGCAAAGTCTCCTTTGTTTATTGGACTATCCACCCTTCTCAAGTGATAACGACAAATCCAATAATATAAAAAAATAAATTCGCCTAACAAAAGCTTCAATAAAAGTCCAATAATTACCATAGAAGCCCTGTATTAGCTCCGTAGCAGCTCAATAAAAGTCCCGTAGCAGCCCAATAAAAGACCCGTAGCATAAAAATTAAGTCTATGTTTGATTGGTCTTGGATTAAAACCTGAAATGAAAAGAAAAAAAATTAGTTTGTTCCCAAAAACATTGTACGTTAGCTATATAGGATGTGGTGTGGGGTAGGGTGAGGTGGGGGGAGATACACATCAATTCGAATTACTAAGAAAATTAAAAATAAGCACCCAACTTAAAAACCTAATTCAAAAAACACATTTGTGTGTGAGTGTGATCTGTGTGTGTCATCTTGAAACTCATGTATGTTTAATTAAACATACTTTAGTCACTGGATTTCAATGTCCCCAAGCAACCCCGAAATCATCTATATGAAACCTTAAATATAGATAGTGTGAAATGGATCAAAAACAATTTGATAACATCATATCACGAATACAAAATGTAAAAATGAAAAATAAATGAAAACCAATCCAAGTAGGCAATATGTAAACCTCGATCCGCTTGCTTTCAATTCGTAAACCTCATCCGCTCTTCTCATCTTCCTCGTCTCCCTCGAACCATGCTTTTCAAGGCTGCAACATGATCAACTTCTACGCATTAAATGTAAGTTACAATTAATGCAGGAGAATATAACGATAAAATATTTTCTCAAAAGAGAGTAATTAACAAAACTTATAAATAAACATGATCAACTTCTATGTTAAACTGAGACACCATACGTATCAGGTTTATGACATTCAGATGAGAGTAGTGTAATTACAACACCTGAAAAACTAAGAGTGGAAATAAAAACTAAAGTATCAAAAGTAATTTGAATGAATCTGAATACAAATTAAAAGCGAAAAATAACAATTAAATCATAATTAGATTCGAATTGGTGGTACATTTCCAAATAGTTTCTTTGTGAGCATAATTAGTTTTTTAGAACAAATTTCTAGATTGTTTTTACTTAATGCCATGTCTACTTTAGTAACCGTTAGAACTTTAGGCCTCAACTACCTATTTTCCTAACTTTAGGCCCCAACTTTATATATACTTATTATTTTTTATACTGAGTTGACAATCTTAAGGAAATAAGATTTGATCTCTATCATAAAAAATATGACAAAATGAAAAGAAAAGAAAAAAAATAATATTTAGCGAGAACATTTCTTTGTTTTAAAAAAATAAAGTGTCAAAGTTTTAAAAAAATTGGACAGAGTCTCCTTTGTTTATTGGACTATCCACCCTGTTTAAGGGGAAACAACAAATCCAACAATATAAAAAAAAATCCCAAATTGGATGTAATCCAACAATATAAAAACATCCACAAAGTCTCACATATTGATGTAATTCAAATAATAGGAATGGAAAAAATTGAATACAAAAATGGGATTTAATAAACATCATAAAAAGTAATAGTAATTATCCATTCCAATATGGAGAAAATTTGGGAACAAACGATTAATAACTGCCCCAAACATTATTTATAAAAAAAAATGTACCTGAATACGTGTTATTTATGCAAAATAATTGCTTAAATGAGTCCATCTTCCACCTGAGATGCATCAGAAAGAAAAGTAGTAAGCCAATAACTAAAATACACGCCAAATAAATTAAATTAGAATACAAAAAAAAAAAAAATCAAACTTTGATGGCATTACCAGAAACACACCCAATGGTTACCTCCAACACATTCATTATATAATGACATAAATCCACGAATTTCACCAAAACATGTCCCACGAATTTAATTTCGTAGAGGCTAAAGTGGGTAAAGAATTTAACACGGTCACCTTAGGAATAAATTCATCTGGTAAATAGTCTAAAACAAAATGAATAAACTTGAAACATGTAAATAGTCTAAAACAAAATGAATAAACTTTAAATAAATTCAAAAAAAAGGTTTATACCTTTCGCAAAGAAACACCCAGATTTGTTAACCTTTAGTTTTTACACAGTGAGAGATGGTATTGTTACACAAAATATATCAAAGGGAATGATATATTTTGAATCCAAATCAAGTAACCATTTCTTTTCTTTGCAAAAGTTCACTTTTTTTATTTATATCATGCATAATGGAACAAAATACTAAAGAACAAATTCCAAAACATATACAGAGTAATGTTTCCACGTGTTTATATCACAAAATATTTATACACAGTAACTAATCAAATTTTTAATAGAAGGAAAATGTTTCCACGTGTTTATAAAAGAGCAAATATATAAAGGAAAACGAACTTGATGCTTAAAAATCAGAACATATAACCCCAATAACTTACAAATTAGTCATCCACATCTTAGATTTTCTTCTTTCAATGGCAGCTTGTAAGCACCATACTAACAACAGTATTCCCTCACCTTTCATTGCTGCATCACCAACCACAGACATTCCAAAAAGAACAAATTAAGAAAAATAACAGGGTATCTACAATAACAAAAATTATCATTATCTCTAAACCCCACAAATATAAGGAATACAAAAAGCACCAAACATGGCCCTGATAACTTCAACAAATCTAACACTGAAATTAATTGATGAATGAAAGGAAAATGAAAACTACCTGTAGGCACAAATACAATGAACCCAAGAAGTACCTGATTTTTTTTAGATCTGCAAAACCAAACATTAAGACCACACAATAAAAGAAATCAAATATCCAAAAGAGAGGGTTTTTGTTTTGGGAACCTGAAATTAGTAGATCCGAAATTGATTTGGTTTTGGGCACTGAAATTAGTAGATCCGAAATCGATTAGTAGATCTGAAATTAATAGATCTGAAATCGATTTCAGGGGAGGGGGAGGGGGAGTTTTGTAGCAGGTGAGGTAGGGAGGGGGAGGAGGGGAGAGGCGGCGGCAGAGGGGGACGGTTTGCGTTGAAAGGGAAGGAGCTGGGGAGCGTGGGGAAAGGGGCGTGAGGGCAGCGGAGCAGGGGCGGGGCGGAGCAGGGACGGGGGGGAGCAGGGGCGGGGTGGAGTAGGGGAGGGGCGGAGCAGGGGAGCGTGGGCGGTAGTGGAAAGAGGGAGGGGGCACCGAGGAGTGCAGGGAGGAGGGGAGAGGGTGGAAGAGGGGAGAGGAAGACCGGGGAGAAGGGAAACGGGGGTAGGGGAAGGATGGAAAGCAGGCGGCTGTGAATGAAGAGACGGGGTAGGGTTTGGGATTGAAGGAGTTTTATCTCATTTCCCACCTCATAATTTGTATAATCCTACGTGGCACAATCTGGAACCCTTAGATCGCCCAAAAAAATGCGATCTCAACCGTTAATTTTTTGGAACAGTAAAACACCCCCCTCTCATATAATATAGATATATATATATATATATATGGATAACACTTGGTGGACTCTTGATTGGGACTCAAAATTGGAACTCCTGCTTACGTGGCGTGTTGTCATTGGTTGATCCTTTATAAACGTGAATCCGCGGTAGCGGCAGTAACCAATCGCGACACGCCATGTCAGCGAGTTGCGATTTTAAGTTCCAATTTTGAGTCGCCCTAGCATTACTCTATAAATCTATATAAGAAAGGGGGAGGGTTTTTTTGGTCTCCTCCAACTGACGGTTGGGATTAAATTTGGGAGTTTTTGGTGTTTATCAACTAACGTCTCAGATTGAACACTGACAGGTTGTATCTAAAGTTCAAGATGGTGCACGGGAGGAGAAAATGATGCTACGTATACCACAAAATAATGCAAGGCTTGATAAAAAAGAATCTGATCCAAAAGGCTACCTAGGGTGACATACCTATGCCACTACACACAATCCCAACACCACCTTCGTCTCTAAAGAACCAAAAAAGAAAATCAGTCACTACTAACCATGCCAAACATAACCAGATCTAAAGCCAAAAAAATGAAATCCCACAAAGAATCCTTCTTGAATCAACCCAAAGACTAAACCAAGATAAAATCCAGACCCTCCCCCCTTCGGCTAGGGATCCTCCAGACCCTCTTAGACTTGGTGGGTGGGTTAAATCTGAAGTCCTTTGTTTGTTTACATATGATTTTCGGGTTTTACATCTGATTTTTTGACAGATTTTGATGTTAATCCCAACTATGAAGAACGATTTTATACACAGGTTTTATACAAAGGTTTTGGGTACTTTGTTGAATAATTTTGAATCTTTAACTTTATTTTTTCAGGGTATTCTATGGGTATTTTTGTATAAATCTAATCTGTAGTTGTGTAGATTTAATATGTAGTTGTGCAGATCCATCTCACCCCATGGTTTCAGGTTGGAAATTGATTCAAAGGTATTCTATATCTCTCTTGACCTCTCTACTCTCTAAATTTTCACCTTCTTTTAGGTTCTTAGATTTGGGGGGTTTGTTTTGTTTACGAGTCATAATTTTTTTAGGGTAGTCAAAGTTTTTTTGGATTTAAAGGTTTTGATTATTTGTGGTTTTCAAAACTATTTGATTATTTGTCAATATCTAAATTTTTATTCGTTATTCTTTTAATGCTTTTTTTGTCAGTTACAATAGAGGATGGCATCAATAGTTGAGGGCCCATGAAGTTATTTGTTGTATTTCTTTTCATTTGATATGTATGGTGTAGGTGTTATTTTTATGTTCTTAACTTCTCTATTTCGTTAAATCATAGTAGAGCGATTCAGGTGTTTAAGGTTATAGTTGCTTAAGTTTAAACCTATGTGCTTATGTGCATATGGTTATTTGAAAATGTATTTCTAGCTGAACACTATTTTCATAAATCTTATAGGTTTCTTTCAATTTTTCTTTTGATTTGTTTACAAAGAGTGAGCAAACGTGCCTACATAAAATTTATGAATAACATTTGTAGAGGTGAGTAGTGTTTTTGCTGAGTAACTATGAATACAAATTTATGAATAATATTTATGAATAAGATTTTTTGCTGAGTTTGTGGAGTTTTATAGAGGTGAGTAGTGTTTTGTTATGTTTTAAGGGATTTTTTTCTTTTCTATTTCTTAGAATAATGTTAAACTTGGAGGTTGAGAGCTGATGATTGTCGATGTTTTTCCTCTTCAAGTTATATTATCTCCATCGTGACTGTAAAGGTATCGTGACTGTAAAGGCATCGTAACTGTGAGGTGAGACAGGTGAGGCAAGTCGTGTTATCGGGTGACGACGGTAAAATTGGAGTCTTAACGCCTCAATCAACCTCAAATTTGTTGGTCTTCACTGACACTTATTGACTTTTTAATTTTTCTTTTACTGATTTTTTATTTTTTTGGGATGTCCTCTACACTATATGAGCAAAATACCATGGACGAGAACTCATCCGGCCACTACCGAGCAGATATGGGATGAGAAAATACCATAGACGAGACCTGTTACGAGATCTGGTAACTTATCTCCGCCACTACCGATCAAATGCCATAAACGAGACTAGTATGAGAGGAGGTGATTTTAATATAGTTATTTATTCAAATGAAAAAGCATGAAGGGTGAAATATACCAATGGCAGCCCTCTTTATGATTTGTCCACAAGTCTTAAAAATCTAAAGTCTGTGCAGAGAAAGTACAGTAAGGAAACATTTTGTGACACTTTACAAAATAATATCAATGCCAACTTTTATGTTCTTTTGAAGGAATTGGAGTTCAAGTGTGTCCTTCATAGTCTAATAGTTAAGCTTATGCCAAAGATAATGCAGAATACCTGAAGCATCTTCAGAGATGGGGTTTGGACAAAAATCTGATATCAAGTAGGCTATTGAAGGTTATGTTAACTCAAAATATTTCCACTCAATTGTAAAGACTAGAAGAGCCTCCCAGTTTATTAATAAGATTAAAGACAGAGGGGATTTTGACAACATATTATCAGAAAATTAAACACGATGCCATTAATTTTAATTGGTGTGATGCCATTAATTTTTTTGGAGGATTTCTAAAGGGAGTTTATATAGTGTTCTCTCTTATTTGCTACATTTCAGTATTTTGAATTGCTGAATAAATGATGATGGCCAGGATGGGGTGGAATCAGGGGCAGGGGCTTGCGAAGCAGGAGCAGGAGATTGCGATGCCATTGATGGCGAAAAGAGGGATAGGAGAGCAGGTGTGATTGTCAATGCCAGCGACGCAAATTAGTCTGGGAAGCATTCGGAGAAGAAGGTCTAGAGATTTTATGCAATTGATGATGGGTATATTGTATATCGCACTATTGCCAGAGATTTTACAACGTTGTGTTGTTGAATGATTTTTCAAATGTATTTATTTATTTATTTTGTTTTGTGAATGCAGATTCCAAAATTTTGACATTTGATCTACTTTTTAATTTTCTTTGCAGTATTTCTCTATAAGGGGAATTATTGAATTTTAGACGGAGGATTATAATCCAGAATCGGTATGCGCGAGGTTTTCTAAAAAAATAAGAGGAGAAGTTTCGGAGATGGTGAAATATTCTAAATGTATTCTCTAATATCCGATCAGGTATCTCTCTCTCTCTCTCTCTCTCTCTCTCTCTCTCTCAAACATGGTTTTAAGGTTTTTGCTTTTAGTGTTGATTTATCAGATTTTTTTTTACGATGGCTTTGTTTACAAATTTTGTCTTTGTTCAAATTTTAGGGTATTGGTTTTTATGGTATTTGTTCAAATTTTAGGGTATTTGTTCAAAATTTAAGGTTTTTATTCAGTCTTGATTTTTAGGATATTTTCATATTTGTATCAATTATGGTTTAACTGCTATTTTATGGGTTCATTTTATATATTGATTTGTGTTTATTTTAATTTTCTGGTACTAACTTTGTCTCCCTCTCTCTATATGTATGTTTTGCAAGTTGCTTCTGATTTCTCTCTATGTGTTTTGCAGGTAGTTTTCCACACCTGTGCTAGGCTAGGTTTCACATTTAAAGCCTTTGGCTTAAGGGATTTTTTAGACTTGATTTCTAAATTAGGGTTTCAAGGCCTTCTTTCTAATTTGTTTTTTAGATTTTGATTATTTTTTTCACGTTATCAGGTATTGGCCCATAAATGTTCTATCTCGAGTGTTAAGGTGACATTTATTCTACTTTTCATTTTCTTTCTTTAATGTTTTTTGTAGATGAACTTTTTTTTTTTTGTGATTTGTGTGGAATACGTATTGTACATGTGAGTGTGTAGGTACTGTAAGGTTTCCGAATGTAGTGTGTAATGATATCTCGAAAATTGGGTTGAATTCATGTGATTTGGTACTCCTCTCCTCTTGAGATTTAGTTTTTTTTTTCCAATATATTGTTTATTTTTCATATATTATATTGTGTGATTTGATTTTGTAGATTAAAGGTATACTCCCCGTCATCGAAATTTTCTCCCCGCTGCCCAATTATGAAATTTGTAATTCCCGTCAATATTAAATATGTAATCTATGACCGGAATGATTGACACAGGATATTTTATTTTGTAGATATTTTCAGTCCAGATCTAGATATGAGTTCTCTCTTTGCGCTCTTTTTCTATATTTATCTACCTGAGATGGATCTTCCACTGATATATTGATTGATATTATATGCAAACATCATGTGTCGTAATATTTTCGAGTTGTTTATATATGTAGATGATGGGTTCGTACTGTCATTTCGTTTATGGTTTTGTTTGTTTGAGATTTATGTTCCTGTAATACAATTCAGTTTGCGCATGTTTAGTCCGAATCCAGATCTTCAAGATTTGCATTTGTATTTTTTTGGGATGGGTTGTTTCGTTTCATGTATTGTATTTTTTGCATTTTGTATTGTGTAAATAATACTATGAACCTTAGTCATGAATTTATAATTATTTTGTGAAACTCTCTATAACAATGTTTAGCGTTGAGACGGAGTGAAGGAACACCCATCTCTCAACGCTAAAGCCACAAAACTTCACAATTGCTTTTCAAGGTTCTATCAATTCAACTTCACAACTGCTTTTTCTCTCCATAAAGATTTCAAAATACATGACTAAGCAGTGTTCTATTAATATGTTTTCATATTTCTTTTCATTTGGAAGAGGTATCAAGAGCAGCAGTTATAACGATTTAGACATAAAAATGTCTAAATCAAATAAGCAAATGATATAGGTTTGTTAGACTATTTGAGCTACTGCATAAGCTTAATGTACATAACATTTTCCATGAAGCTTAATGTATATAGCGATTGCCATTAAGTCAAAGATAATTAAACTATGACATCACAATATTGTTTATTTACTTAGAACAAATATGCTCAATGTTTTAAGATACAAATATGGAAAAAAGGAACTGGCTCCTCCATTAGTCAATCCCTCAATTTCCTTCAATTCTATAGTGTATATTGTACAAAAATATATTTTTGTTTGGCAATTTTTTAAAAAAAAAAGTAAATTGTGTTGTATTGTACTGTATGTGGTAATAAAACATACATAGTGGTATGTTGAGAATGATATTGTTATCGTGCCATTTTGTTGTAGCCCGTAATTATTTAATGTGCTAAAAATATGATGCATGCCATGTCGCGATATTATGAGCGTGTCATAAACAGAGTATGTATTTGTCACTATTATGAATAAACTTGAGCAATATTATAATTTTTTATTTTAAAATTTATTGGTCAATTAACTCGATTTGCAAAAAATACATATTGATTTGTCTGAGACAAATGAGACAAATGCACTGTAACAACCAAACATCTTGGCCCAGTGGTATAATGTTGCCACTGGGACAGTCTTGAGGGTGGATTGGGTTTGGTCCCCAGTTCGATTTTCGACACTGTCAAATTAATGCCTGGCCAGCATAAGCCACGAACTGTATAATTCATGGTATGCTACAAAAAAAATGTATTGTAACGAATGTGCAATCGTGCCATCAACATAAACACAAATAATCGGGAGCAAATTTGTCACCGTGCCATCGGCATGGGTACACCCTAATATATATAAAATAAAGGTGGAGGGAATTTTTGTCTCTCCCAACTAACGATTAAGATTACATGTTTGAGGTTTGATCAATTGATGGTTGAGATTAAATCACATGAATTTGTATCTAAGGGTCCAAAATGCGCCATGTGGCGAGATGGAAAATTGAGAACAACTAATGAGAATATCAGACCTCGAGCCATGTGATATTTTACTAACTCTCCCTCGGACCTCAAGCTATGTGCTCTGTAAACCCATCTCCCACTCTACCGCTCACAACAATTCATCAATGTGAATTTCTGACTCCACCCCAGCACGGTTCATTCTGTCATACTAATGTCTCATCATATGCTTTGTTTTTTTAATTCTTCAACCCATCACCGCAAGTGTTTTTATTTTTTATTTTTGAATAAATCTAGGGAGACCCAGAAAAAAAACCCAATTTTGAAACACACTGCATTAAAAGCTTATACCTTATTGTTATGGGTCCCGCCAGGGCATCAAAATGTGCATTAAAAATTTGTACCCATTTTTATCTTATGTGTGGGTTTCAAAATTGGGTCCCAAAAGTGGATCTCCCTATCAACACTCTTTATTTTTTGGCTTATATTGTTCAGCTCAGCTGTGATCAGATGAACCAACCCCTTTTCCAACCTATGATCGCAAGTTTGGCTCTTTGTCTCTCTACCATAAGATTTACCGTAATACATTTATCCTCTTCAAACCCAGGCATAAATCTGAGACATTTGTCCCCTCATTAGTTTTTTTTACCTTTTTTCTTTACTAATTTATGTTATTTTTTCATCTCATGAAAACAGAGGTGAAGGCAGGAAATAACAGTGGTCGGGAGTGTCGTCGGAATAATTTGTCATCTAGGGGACGGGGCGATACTCAGTTGATCGCCATCAACTGCGTGGTGAGACTCGATTTAAACAGTAACAACAATGTGAAGGTACTCAAGATCCCCCCAACTGGTAACATTTTGGGGGTTCAGTCGGGCCCCAAAGTAGCTGTACCGGGGACTGCTGTGAAGACTCTAGGTTGTGTGGTGTCCCAGGTCTTTTCGGTCAGAGAGAGATTACATGAAGGCTTAATGCCGGGGACTACTGTGGAGGCTTAACGCCGAAGGTGCATATTTTCAAAGTATTGAATCGTCTAAATTTAAGTTCTAAAATTTCTTTTAAAACACAAATGTGTGAACAATTTTTTTTTTAAATTGGCAAAATCCCATTTGTTTATAGGACTATCCAGACTGTTTAAGAAATAAAAAATTAATCCAACAAAACAAATAGTCCATTTTGGACCTCGTAAAAGCATATGATTAACACCAAGGGCATGGCACACGTGTCGACATTTAACTGTGGAGTTGCACGTCTAACTAAGAACATAACCATGTACATCTTTAACAAATGAAAAAAGGAACAAACACAAAAGGAATGAAACTAATTGAGAAAAAAATCATTAAAGAGCACCACAGATAATACTATCCATTCCAAAGAGAGGTTAAAAGAGAAAAAAATACCGGTTGTTTCATATTTACACACTTCTAAAAACAGTAATGCATATGTACAATATCATTTAAGTTGTTGTCGGAAGTGGCCAAGATGTTGTTGTAGGTGGCCAAGTTGTAGTTAAAAATGTCCTTGCTGGTTATGCTGCTGCAGTTGTAAGTGTCCGAGATGGCTAAGATGTTGTCACTGTAATTAGTTGAATTGGTCAAGATGTTATAGTTGTAAGTGTCCAACCTGCTACAGACATGGTTGGTCTATCAATAGAATGATCTTAAACACAAAAATCCCGTCTTGTATGCATCTCATTACTTGGGGATGAAAACATTATTCACCTAAGTCCTGATTCTGTAAGTCCACAACTACCGTGCCTAAAACAATATTATTTTTTCCTGTAATAAAATTAACCAAAGAAAAAATGAAACTCATTTTGAAATTCTTGTATATGATTGAATTATGGGCCTACATAATCAAGAAAGCTGATAGCTTTATATATAGTGCATTGTGTGTGTGCTTGTGTTTGTGTGTGTGTGTAAGAGAGAGATAGAGATAGATAGATACATAGATAGATAGATAGATAGATATATAGATAGATAGAGAGAGAGAGGGAGAGAGAGAGAGAGAGAGAGAGAGAGAGAGAGAGAGAGAGAGAGAGAGAGAGAGAGAGAGAGAGAACTACCAGATTTGCATCATACACCCATATTTATTCAAATGATTTCACTAAGTATGCATAATTGTTTTCTTTTTCTTTTTTTTTGTATTGGTGGAAACCACAATATGTACACATTTCGCCCATAAATGTTTATCTAATGAGTATCAAGGTGGGACAAAGTATTGTAGACGGAACGAAGCATAACTAAGTGGACAATGTGAGGAGCAATACAAAATTAATAAATATACCTATCCTAAAACAAACCATCTTCCAGCACTGAAGTACACGTGTTCTCAAATGAATCTGTAAGATGTCTAGAATCATCAGTCCAAGTGAATTAAACAAATTGTATATAATCATACTCATAATAATGATTAATTTAGTATGGGGAATCGAAAATTGTAATGTAGGGTCTGATCAAAATTAAACACCAAAACATCTCCCTATTGGATAGATTTAATGGCAACATGATCCACATCCTTACAATTCCTAAAAATTCACAAACCTTACAAATAAATTCTTATAATTCCTTAAATATCATTCTTAGTGAAATTATAATCACATCAAATTTCTAATTTCCTAAATGCAGTCTCGTACAAAAGAAGTTATTAACCATCAAGTGCAACCTCGTACCACATCGAATGTGAAATTGAAGCTTCTAAATTTATTGATATATGGATGACTTCTAAAAGAACCGCAACAACATTCCTTTTCGGTAAATAATTTCCAGTAGCTAGTCACTTCAAAACCCCTTCAAGATATGGATCCCCTGATTCATGGTGGTGTTGGCTGCTGCAATAAACATGATACAATGTAAGCTTCAATAAACATTTTAGTAATTTAAGAATTCGTAATCCAATCTAATGACTTTCTTAATTGCTTATTACATCACAGCAAGTTAATGACTTTCTTAAATCAACAATGTGACTCTACACAACCAACATTATACAATTTAATGGTGGACAGTAGAACTTTTGTTCTGGTCTAAATAAAAAAATAAAATTAGTTGTTGAGTCCAAAAACAAACCAATAGTCAATTGTGCAATTAACATAGTGGCATGTACATAACCGAAAGCTTCATGAAAAAAATAAGCAAATACTTAAAAGCTTATTTTCGAAACATAGAAATGAAAGTAATGATACTTGAAAGAGTCAATTGTGTCGAGTCATTTAGCATTTAAAAGTTTTGAACTCGTAAAGGAGAAAATCCTTTACAAAACAAAGTGGTGTAAATAACATGTCAGATTTATTCACACTCATAAAAAAGTTAAAAAACATGATAACCTCCGTATTAGCAGGAATCTCTTGCACCACCAGAGCTTATTTTAGTTCATGGCTCTATTAGAAATAATGCGAAATAGTCCTGCTAGATTCAACCATGACTCTTGTACTAAGTTGTTTAAGACCTGCGAGGAAGAAAATAGTCAATTTAGCATGGAAATTACATTAACTGAACAATTTATATGAGCACAAACTTGATAGCAAAATCTTGTACCACTTTAAATTATCAATGCTCGCAAGCCTGCAAAATAATGGTTGCATTGTCACCGGGTCTGGATTGAGCGTGCATAATCTGAAGCGAATAAAATTAGGGAAATTTTTTGCAACAGTTATGAGGGAAGCATTGGTCATTTATCGGCAGAAGTAGAGCAAGGAATTAAACTTGGGGCAACTGGCTGATACAGCTACCAGGCCTTCAGTGACAAGAGCATCGCCAACACCATCCAATTATGAAACCACCGAGAATCCTAAAGCATGATCCTTGTTTGATGGCTTATTATGCCAATACAATCTAAAGAGTTCGATGCAATGGGTTATGATTCTCCTCATTATGAAGAGGTATCATAAAAGAAAAAGCAACTAAGCCACGATGGTACATTAAACTTGACACATTGACTAATATCTATGCTTGTTTGGTCTGTACCCGAACTGTCATATTACATACCATACATATGGAAAAAAGTAAATTTCCTAAGATTGGGGAGATATTCAAACCTTAATAGGAAAGAAATATAGACTCTACAAATACATGCATCAAATTTATCTTTAGAAGATCATGTGATGTATTCCCTATACTTGACTGATTGTTAATCATTGTAGAAAAATGAACATATTAACAAAAAATAGCGGTAGTAGGATATTTTAGTAGAAGCAATAGGATATTTTAGTAGAAGAAGTAGGATAATTACTGAACAAAGGAAGTATATTCTCACATTTGTATATATATGAAGTAACATATCTCCCATTGTACTGAATATCCATTTTGATAGGAAAATCCCAAAGAATATGGGTTAATAGCTTAAATAACATACCAAGATTGGATAGGGTGTGTGTGGAATTTAACCTTACCAAGGTTGTGCCCAAATGAGTGTGTATTGGTACAGTGGGATATGGATTCTGATAGGAAGTGGCTTATGAAAAATGGCTCAATATTGAATTTTTTACTACAAAAACGAGGATACAAAGTTTTGTTTAAAATTCTCAAATAAGTAATGTACACAAAGAAGAATTAAGAGATGTATATTAAGAATGTGGTGGGTATGAATAAAAAGGTGGATAGGAAAAATAATCATCATAATGTTATTGTATAAGAATAGATATTAAACGTCAATGCAAGAAACATCCAAGAAACTATGTCACCAGAAATATCTAAAACGAAAATTCACAATCTTTAAGAGGATAATGGTACTAAAGAAGGGGAAATACCATTTAACTCTTATAAAGATAAGGATAATCCAAATATAGTTCAACATATTCTTAATATATATGAAGAATCATCCAATATAAATATTATAAACAACTGAACAGAGGCAACAAAAACATCTATGCCTTAACAATACATGGCATTCAACCCTGTAGTAAACAAAAAATAATAACAAAGGCAACTGAACATGAACCTAAATATCTAAACCAATAAAACAACAAAAAAAATATTAAAAGAAAATGCATGATGTTAATAAAATAAAAATGGAATGTAGTCATGTCCAGAGATATTATCTAAGAGGGCTGTAGATGTGATGTCGTCATGGCAGCAGATGTGATGTCGTCTAAGAGGGCTGGAGAGGAAGAGAGAAACATAGATATTGTGAAAATAAATTTGATACCTGGTGTTATCAATAATAAATGTTTGCAAGTATGAATTCCAAAACACAGAAGAACATTGGGTTAAAAGTATCACTGCCATAAACAATATCACATTGATTATTAATTTATTACAATTCTAGACTCACTTAATTAAGTAATTAACGCAAATGGAAGACTTTGTAAGAGTTACTTAAAGCACATGAAACATACCTCAAAAATCGGTAGTAACGAAGATTACAACACATGAAACATACCTCTACTGAACATAATAAATGCTCAAAATTTATAAATTTCAGTAACATACGTAACAAAATAAAACTTTACAAAAATGAACAAATAAAAATGCGTTCAAATTTGATTTTATAAAACTTAAGAAATATGTACATTGTCCATAAATCTATCGAATTTAAAGAAAAATAAATAAGCGACAAAGTGCTATAATAGTAATCAGTCCCCCCCCCCCCCCCCCCCCCCCCATAAGGAATAAGGTTTTAAAATTTCCAAACTTCAATAATCACCTAAAAAGTCTATATTAAACCAACAGAATGCTATGATAGAACTGATGTCATCAAAGAATTCATGAAGCCTGGTGATGAAAGAATCTAGTTGATGAATAATACATTACAAAACCGAAATTAGACAGTGAACAACCACCCCCCCCCCCCCCCCCCAACAGAAAAACAGAGTGAAATAAATTATACATGATAATTAAATGTTCAACACATACTTTATATGTGTTTCCTGCTACCCTATAAGACATTCTTAAAGATTACCATGTCTCCTCTAAATGATTTTGTTTCAACTGAAATTTCATACGCACTTTAAATTTCTGTGAGGGAATTTTTTTTAAATAGGTCACTAACAAAAATTAATAAAGATACCCTATAATAATAATCTTGCCACATCAACGGAATTAAAACAAATATTTAAAACTTCACTAAATATAATGCAACAAAAAAACAACTAAAAATACGATGATTAACTTACCTACTTGTATAAGACGCGCGCTGAAATTACACCTAAACATTCGACAAACCATTAGCAAACATAGCAGAGTTCAAACATTGTAGCAAACAAAGTTAGAAATCCATAACTAAAGAAAAAAATCAATAAAATACCTAATTTGAAACAAAAAATCGAAGGGTAAATGCCTAAATACCCCCATACAATTAAACTAACCAAATAAAAACAAACCTCCTCAAATTAGCCCTAATTTGAAACTAAAATAAAAAATTGAAGGTCAGAAGGTTAAACCACACAGATAAAAGTTAAACCATTTGAAACTCACATAAGAGGCGAGGGCGGCGACGTGGAAAAAGGGAACTTATGTATGTCATAAGGTATAACTATGATGTCATCTAATATGAGTTTTTTCTGTAATACCCATTTTACCCTTGAAAATTTTGATTTCCCCTCTTTTGACACACTCTAATTTGTTCCCCATTTTCCTCAAAACTCAAAAACAAGGGTAACAAAGTAAATTTCACCCTAAAAAACTTTTGTCATCTCTGTACCGTACACCAACAGGCACACAAACCCATTCTCCATATGCTCACAACACAAACCCTATTCTCTCCCATCATCAAGGAAAGAACTATTCAGTATCTCTCTCCATGGATTCAAAATCCAAACCCCTCCCTCCAATCCAAAGCAATCCATCTCATCCCCTTCCGGTTCTAGTTTCCTAAACGACGAAAGAATGGGAGTATGACGACGTCGATAAAGATGAGTTTCATCGCACCTCTTGGCTCTGATTCTGACTCACTTTTTTTTTTTGTTTTTAGGTTTCAAATTTTTTCGATTTTATCATATGGGTTCCTATTTTTACATTTTTTATTTTGTTTTGTTTTGTTATAGGCATTTATAGCAAGAGCAAATCTGGACCCAAATGAAATTGACGGCCTGTGAATATACTCACACCATACTCATTTTTTGTTCTGTTTTTATAGGTAGTATCTTTGTTTTTTCCATCTCTATCTCTCACCATCATTTAAGGTATATTTTTTTCATGTTTAGTTCCCGTATTATTATGATGTAATAATTATGTCTTCTAATTGTTGTGCGTTGTGTTCTAATCATCCCAATACCTATAACTGCAGTGAAACAGGGGTAGTTTAAGGTATGTGCTATAATACCTATAATGTTACATTTTTCTATTTTGAAGTTAATGGTATGGGTTGTGTTATAATCGTCCCAATGCCTATAAATGATGTGTTCTTCGTTTTTCATTTAGAGGTGGAAATGGAGACACACCTAACTCACAGTAAGTTCTATTACTGTACATATTGGAATATGCTATAGGTATTGGGAAGATTTTTTTAAGAGTCAGGTATGCATAAAAGTGTCCCATGATTTTATATTTAACTTTTTTTTTTATCAATAATGGACTAAATTCCATTTTGTGATTTTCGCATAAGTGTTGCGAAATAGGGGACTAAATGCCAATTTGTGATTTTGGCATAAATGTTACGAAACAGGGGACTAAATTCCATGGTTAAAGTATGCGGCAAGGAAGATGAAATCTCATGGATATCGAGGCTAAGCAGAAACGTATTTCATATGCAAGGATGAAGTACATCATTTTTCGTTTCCAGAAATTTATGTGGTTTGAAATTTCATAGAACTTTTGGCTTGGAGGCGTATTGTTGTTGCAATAATTGATATGTAAGAAGGTGCGAAATCCAACTCTGTGTACTTTGTATTACTCTTTCACAAACAAGATTCATCATTTACAAAATATCCCCAAGAGGCATACTATATACTCATTCTCAACATATTTGGATTCGATTTCAGATTTAACTGAGTTCAAATCTAGGGATTTGGTTTTTAGGAATTAGAAAACATAATTTTTGGGGGGCTTCTTTGTTCTTAAAATAGGAGAGTCAGGTTTTTCTAATTGTTATTTTCTTTAAGGATTATGTTTTGATCCCTCTTAATTTTATATCTTGGTATATTGTAAATTTTTACATATATAGCTGTAATATCTATTTTTTTATGTTTTTTTTCCTGTATATCGTTTGTTTGATAAATGATTTGGTAATTTGCTATAGGTATGTAATATATTTGTTTCAACTTTTTAGCTAATAGCCACTTTTGCATATGAATTTAGTCTTCATTATTAGCTAATATATTTGGAAGCTAAAATTATTGGTTGCCATTTTCTTTTGGTTAAATTCTTTGCCCCCATTCATTAATGATTTAGGTATGAGTTTTCTTTCTTTGAATACAAGGAATGGGGTTTCGGAGCGCGGACCGTCGGTTTTGGTGGGAATGTGATTATCATTACATATTTTTAATCTTTTAATTAGATGTTTGTCACTTTTGCTTTTTAATCTTTTGATATTTAATCATCCATATGGCAGACCTTGCACTTATCAAGGTTTTTCCATTTAATATGGAGGTCTTGATATCTTATAAATGTCAACTTAGAGAATTTTGAGCCATGTTTCGAATTTGGTGCCTCCTGTATAAGTTTCAAAACTTCCAGATGGGAAAAACAAAACATATCAGAACCAGATTAAAAAATCCTTCTGGATCCACCGTTAGCTCTTGAACCATCTCAAATATTGAATTGCAACTTCTTTATATTTTTGTAGATCAATACACAATATTTTACAACTGTTTAGTTTGCTACCCTAAGCAGAAAGAAGTCCAGGCCAGTGCCAAAAATAGATTCCCGTGGAATGTATGGGGAGTCTTTGAACCTAACCTTGGAAATGTTGATGAAGGAAGAAACTTCTGAAGATTGTCTATGCATTGAATCCAAATGATCATATTCTCCTTCAGTCTTTTTCTTCATTAGAATTCAAATACCCAACGGCAAATCTTGCTCGAGTGTTGTTTAGGAGGGCATCTGAGTTGGACCGAAGGCATTGGCCAGTGTAGATCGTAAGAAATTTGTTTTAATGTATTCATAAGTTTTTTCATCTGTTTTATAGCATGAAACTTTATCTATTTTTCTATCTATTTCTTTATTTTGATGTTGATTACCTCCATGTTGATTGGTTCTAGCCATGGATTGGGATTTACTTACTTATTTATACTTTATTATTTGTACTCCACGTGTCCTTATCAATGTCAAAACTAGGACTTGAGGTGATCCTTTTCCTATCATAAACTCTATACTTTGTTTTTGTTGTCTTATTCATCCCTTATTATTTGTCTTCAAAATATAACACAACTCCAAAGCCTCACTAATATTAACCAAGTCCATGACCGAATCAATGAATAAATAAATAGTGTGTCATCTGGTTATTATAAATGGAGCTACATGCTTATAGACATACGAGTCTACTAAAGAAATTGTTAAAACAATGTAGTAGGTTATTGATATGGGATGCACTGGGAAGAGCATTAGCTGACCTTCGCTGGATACTTTGTAATATTATTTGGTGTCAAATTGGATAGGTAGTTATGTAATTTAGGACTTACATTTGACTAGAAATTCTAAGTGCATGACCCGAGCTTCAATAGCAGAGGTACCATTTTCATACTCAACAGCCCCATCATTGAGCATTGGAAGTGACCAAGCTATGAAATACTGGCTTACCAAGCCCACAATAACTTCAAGAAGAATATGGCATGAATTGTTAAGGTCCAACTGATATGGTTTTAATTATACATTACTTTTTCTTTCATACTTATTTAAATTTCATTTTAAGTCTATATATATATATATCATTTTAAAATTTCCATCTGATATAAATTTTACTTCCCCTTACTGAATTGCTGAATTAATTATTGAATTTCATTATTTTGTAGCGAGCCACCATGAGGGATGCTTACTATGTTTTAGTTGTGTCAGCCTATGGGTCCTTGTATTGGATGAACACAATGTGTCAATTCACCATGTTGATAACACACTATGTCACTTCACCGTAGATAAGCAAGGCACTAAAAGGAGCTGATAGAAAATATTCGATGAGAAAGATGTTGGAGTTGATATACGACGAGGAGAAAGTTTTGGAGAGGACGCACAAAATTCTAACTGAGAAGATTGTACAGCTGAACTCGACTTTGGATGATGTTTGTGCTCAGCTTTGTGCAGATGACGATGTCCAAGATAGAGTTACAGTAACCCCAGATGAACTTAAAGCTTCCATATGACAAATTATTGTTTGGAATAATAACACTATTTACTATCTTTTATATACGTGCATATCAGTCGACAATCATGGTATGCGAAGTTTTAGGGGCGCCTGAGCAAGAGAAGCTAAGGACCAAGTCATGGCCATTGACAAAAACTAATATAAAAAGTTAGAAGCTTCACGAGATGACACCAATGATAGATAGGGTTTTACCGCGGCGCGAGAGTCACCTACGAGCCAGTCGTTTTGAATTCGGCTCACCTGAACTATACAAAACCCTAAATTACGACTACACTCAACGGGTGAGTATAGAGGTAAGTCGGGTATCGAAAATCCACAGAGACGAGTTGCTAGAATTTATATGATTTAATATTCCAAAATAAAAGTGTAAAAGGTAATTTTAACAAAAAGAAAAAGATAATAAAGAGAAAAGATTAAAGTAGGCGAGTGTAATTAAACTATGTTAACAAAGTGAATAAAAACTATAGGTTGCGTCGAATATCCCTCACCCCGAGTTAATTAGTATAAAATGGTTACATGGGTTGACGAGTTATTACAAATGCGTCTCATTTCGACAATTAATTAAATCAAGGGTTGTTACGCCCTAAATCATCATAAAAGCCTAATAAGATTTTGGCGTAAAAAAATATCCCGGAAATTACGCGCGAAAGGTCGTAAGCACGGGACATACATGATATGCCTCGTCAAATCTCCTAGGTGTAATAACTAGGACAACGTACCCGAAATAGACCCGTAAACACCATCACCAAAGCAAAGCAACACGTCAACCCTAGGTGAGTTCAATCCGACACAACCTAATTTAACCTAGCTACAAAGCATGGTAAATAGCAAGAAATAAATCAAAGAAAGTAAATCTACACTAGAAGGCAATAAATGGAAAGCAAGTAAATAAAGCAATAAACCTAAATTAGAAAGCAAGAAATGAACAACACAAAGCTTAAACAAAGAAACAACAATTAATAACAATGGAGGAGATAATGAATAGTGCTTACAATACCCAAATGGGTGCAAACCCTAGGAAGAGAAGCTCCACCCAAAAATCCCCTATCTCCAACCTAAAATGAAATATCCCCCACAAATAAAAGCCCCCAACATTATATTTATACCCCAAAACAAACCCCAAACAAAACCAAGCCAAAAAACCCAAAATAAGTCAATTTTCGTCCATATCTGATGGTACCGGTCGACCTCTGTTTTGGGACCGGTCGACCGCACTTTTGGAATTTGCCTTGGGCTGTTAACAGCCCACTTTTTCCTCCGAACCAATTTTGACGCGTTGCACGGAAACGGCCATAACTCCCTCATACGGAATCGAAATGAGGCGTGGTCGGAACCGACGCAAAGCTAATTCAATTATATACATGATTATGTTTTGAAACCCTCCAAATTATGAAGTATGAAATTACCAAAATGCCCTTGAAGTAGAAGAAAATACCGAAACCTTTTGGAAATGGTCATAACTTCCACATACGGAGTCAGAATGACGCACGGTCAGTGGCCACGGAAGGATAATTTGATGATCTACATGTTGGTAACTTCATTCCATAAAAAATAGTGAGTTTGAAAAGACCAAATTTCCCTTGAAGTAGCATTCGACGATGGAACTTCTCCGAAATGCAACCGAACCTCACTTTTAGCGTTCCAATACCTACAAAAACACAAATAACCCCTGTAAAGCATGTATATATCCAAATCCAAGGTTTTATGGTTAATGAGCATAATTATAGGCATTTAGGACCATAAAAGTGCTAGAATGCATAAAGATAAAGGGCAGAAATATGCAATATTCGATACGAATCAGTAGCCATAACGTGAAAAATCGTCTATGAATGTAAAAAAATATTGTTGACCGTTCCATGAAATCGTAGGGAATGGCCCACAAATATCTGTATGTATCAGTTCTAAGACGTCTGTAGCCCTATTAGCACCAGATCTCCTTATGTTTATCTGTTTTCCCCTTATGCAATTTTTGCAAATTTTAATATCTGAAAAATCAAGGAAATCTATAATTCCATCTGACACAAGTCTTTCAATTCTCCTTTGGGATATGTGACCTAATCTCTTATGCCATAATGATGCAGAATTCTCATTGGTTAATTTTCTTTTAATACCTCGAGTACTTAATTGCAAGGTTTCATGATATGAAGCAATAGTATCAAGCATATAAAGGTTATCTACATAAGATAAAGAACCAGTACCAACCAAATTTGAATTATGAAGAAGATTAAATTTATTATTTCCAAAGGAAAATTATAACCAAATTTGTCCAATACATAAATAGAAACCAAATTCCGTCTAAATGACGGTACGATAAATGTATCATTCAAATCCAAATAAGTACTAGACTTCAATAATAACCTAAATATCCCAATTTCTTCAACTTCAACCTTCTTTCCATTGCCCACAAAAATGTATCTTTTACCATCATTTGGCTTTCGGCAACTCAGGCAACCCTGCTTCGACACACTGATGTGAGTGGTTGCACTAGAATCTATCCACCAAGTGTGTTTAGGTACCGAAGTCAAATTAACAACAAAACAAACTAGGTTAAGAAGTTTACCTTTCTTGACACGCCAAGCATGATAGTTGGTACATTGCTTCTTCCTATGTCCCCAGCTTCACAGAAGAAACAACCATCAACAGTTTTTTCTTTATGTTGTTTCTTTGGACATGGAACCACTGCAGCTTCTTTATCCTTCTTTCTTTTCTTACCCTTGTCCTTGGATGTACTAGCCAAATGAACACTTCCTGTCTTATCTTGCTTCAGTCTTTCCTCTTCTTGCTCACAATGTGAAATGAGTTCATTAAGAGATCAAGTCTCCTTTTGGAAGTTGTAGCTCACCTTAAATTGACTAAATTGTGTGGGAAGAGATATCAGAACCAAATGCACAAGCAAATCCTCAGAGAGATCAAGCTTAAGTGCTCTTAACTTTGAAGCGAGATGAGACATTTTCATAATGTACTCCCTAATGTTCCCATTAACTTTATATTTCATTGAGATGAGACTTGCCAAAAGTGTACTTATTTCAGTCTTTTCATTTTTGGCAAATTGGTTCTTAATTTCTTATAGGAACTCTTTGGCTGTCCTTATCATTTTTGATATTGTGCCCCTGAATGCTTCTAGAATGGCCTTCTTTATGATCATCAAACACATGCGATTTGATTCCTTCCACCTTTCAAAGTCCTTTTGGTCATTAGAGGAACTTTTATCCGTAAGAGGTGCAGGAGAAGGAACCCTTAATGCAAGGCCCAGATCCATGACACCGAGAACTATATGAAGGTTCTCTTGCCATGACATAAAGTTTGTACCATTAAGCATGGGAATAGAATTAATACTCGCAGTAATGTTGGAAGTCAGAACTGATAGCTGAATCAGAGAACAATAAATAAATAAAACTAGCTCATATAAGTCTTAAATCTAAAATACATTTAAATAAAGGACAAATCCCATTTTAAGATATCAGACACTCTATTAATATTTGATATTTGGAAAACATATTAACTTGTAAGTGATATCTTGCCGTAATAATCAAACACTGATAATAAGAACATATTGAATAATAATTCTTCCTTTGGGCTGATTTATTATTCATATGTAAAACTAAATAATTATCACGTGCTTATTATTAAAGTGGCACATGTAATTTTATTAAAAAGTAATCTTCCATTGGGCCGATTAATATTCACATAAATTATATGCACGTAATTCTTTTTATATTTCGAAATAAAATTAATTTTTTGAACAAAAGAGGTCACTTTGGTGACATATTGTTTAAATTAATTTATTTCGAAATATATATATAAATACACCAAAATTTGAATTTAAATTTGAAAGGTCATGGGTTCAAAACCCCTTTGGCTCCAGACTTGAAAGGTCATGGGTTCAAAACCTCTTGAGGTCCTTTATAATTTTCATCATTTAAGAGGCTTAAATATGAAACACCAAGAGTCGAACCTTTAACCTTCCACTACCATCAAATCAACCGCTAGTCCAAATTTCATGAATTTTATATTATTGGAATCGTAATGAAATGAGAATATTTCTGAATCCAATTTTTTTTTTTAATATTAAACCTTTTTGAAAAAATATTTGCAGCCGAAAATTAATATCAATACCTTAAAATAATATTACTGATGTGAGTGGTTGCACCAGAATCTATCCACCAAGTATGTTTAGGCACCGAAGTCAAATTAACAACAGAACAAACTAGGTTAAGAAGTTTACCTTTCTTGACACGCCAAGCATGATAGTTAGTACATTGCTTCTTCCTATGTCCCGCAGCTCCATAGAAGAAACAACCATCAACAGTTTTTTCTTTATGTTGTTTCTTTGGATATGGAACCACTGCAGCTTCTTTATCCTTCTTTATTTTCTTCCCCTTTTCCTTGGATGTACTAGCCAAATGAACAAATTCTGTCCTATCTTGCTTCAGACTTTCCTCTTCTTGCACACAATCTGAAATGAGCTCATTAATAGATCAAGTCTCCTTTTGGAAGTTGTAGCTCACCTTAAATTGAATGAATTGTGTGGGAAGAGATATCATAACCAAATGAACAAGCAAATCCTCAGACATTTCCATAATGTACTCCCTAATGTTCCCATTACCTTTATATTTCATTGAGATGAGACTTGCCAAAAGTGTACTTGTTTCAGTCTTTTCATTTTTTGGAAAATCTGTCTTTATCGTTTTCGATATTGTGCCCCTGAATGCTTCTGGAATGGCCTTCTTTATGATCATCAAACACATGCGATTTGACTTCTCCCACCTTTCAAAGTCCTATTTGTCATCAGAGGAACTTTTATCCGTATGAGGTGCAGGAGAAGGAACCCTTAATGTAAGGTCCAAGTCCATGACACCGAGAACTATATCAAGGTTCTCTTGCCATGACTTAAACTTCATGCCATGAAGCATGAGAATAGAATTAATATTGGCAGTAATGTTGGAAATCAAAACTGATAGCTGAATCAGAGAACAATAAACAAATAAAACTTGCTCATATAAGTCTTAAAAAAATAAATTCAAATAAAGGACAAATCCCATTTTAAGATATCGGACACTCTATTAATATTTGATCTTTGGAAAACATATTAACTTGTAAGTAATATCTTATCATAATAATCAAACACTGATAATAAGAACATATTGAATAATAATTCTTCCTTTGGGCCGATTTATTATTCATATGTAAAACTAAATAATTATCACGTGCTTATTATTAAAGTGGCACATGTAATTTTGTTAAAAAATAATCTTCCTTTGGGCCGATTAATATTCACATAAATTACATGCACGTTATTCTTTTTATATTTCGAAATAAAATTAATTTTTTGAACAAAAGAGGTCACTTTGGTGACATATTGTTTAAATTAATTTATCTCGAAAAACATATATAAATACACCAAAATTTGAATTTAAATTTGAAAGGTCATGGGTTCAAAACCCCTTTGGCTCCAGACTTGAAAGGTCATGGGTTCAAAATCTCTTGAGATCCTTCATAATTTTTATCATTTAAGAGGCTTAAATATGAAACACCAAGAGTCGAACCTTTAACCTACCACTACCATCAAATCAACCTTTATACTTAATCATATAAAATTATCCGCTAGTACAAATTTCATGAATTTTATATCATTGGAATCGTAATGAAACGAGAATATTTCTGAAGCCAAAAATTTTCTGAAATATAAAACCTTTTTGAAAAAATATTTGCTGCCAAAAATTAATATCAATACCTTCCTAATATATTCTCAACAATTCAACATGAAATAGCTCTGATACCACATGATGGATTAATTTCTATTTTGTGAAAAATTTATATTTTGTGAAAACTATCACACAAACAGGAACATTCATATTGAATTATCAAGAAATATAAATATTGATTAATCAGAAGCGTACCTGAATCCATGACAGAAAGTTAAAATATTTGAGTCTGAGGTCTTATGCTCTTCCAAATCAACACTTTTATTTCCTCTCTAAATTTCTCTCTGACAATGGGAATCAAAAGATAGGTGTTGTGTGATCTGGGGACCATGACCCCTATTTATAACACAATTGTGTCTTTTCATATTTCGTATATTTCTATTTTAACCCATCATAAAAATAAAAATTACGCTTGTCTCTACACATTAAAATCCACACTTTAATAATACATTAGTAAGGCCCCAAAACTTAAATTTATCACATTAATTGACCCACTTTTATTTGATAGCCTATAATTCATATTTATTTTATATATAAGCCCATATATTAAATTTTACTCTAACACCTGAGACCTTTCTTATGGAAAAACATGCATACTATAATTGTGAAATATAGAAGCATATTTCATTGTTCATGGAAGTAATTGATGAGAATTGGAGTAGAGGCAGTGTTAGGGTGATGAGTGACTAGAACTACATGAGTAGATTGAGTTTAAGTGTAGAAATTTTTATCTGTTCATAAAGAATCTCATAAACAGCATCATCAAGTGCAAGCAAAGGCTTTTGGTGAAGTAAGGTGGCTCGAAAAAGATAAAAGGTATAATGGAGAGACATAAAAAATGTACTAACCGTTGTTGATGTCTATAGGTAATATATTTGGTTGCATTAGTTAGGAATCTCCAAGTGGGTTCACATATGGCCATTTAATCCCATAGGGCATGCATTTTAAAAAGGAAATGATGAATGGAGACATGGTTCTTGATGCATGCGATGGAGATCTCTGTGGACTTGAAACTGATTGGAGAGATCGGCAATGGTATATCGGTTTTTGAGAAAATCCCGACCAAGTGATTATTAATTGAAGAAATGGAGGTTCTACACAACTAAGTTATAATTTGATTATTCTTGTGTCCCAATCTTTTAGAGTTTTAAAAAATTTAGAAGAGGATTCAGGGTATTCTTGTGTTATTTCAGTTATATCTCCATTTACAAGACATCAAAGCTTACGTCCCTTCAGGAAACTCGTCATTGCTTGAGCCCCAAGCCTGTAATTCCAACCATCAAGAGTAATCATGTTGGGGTTGGAGACTTCATAACGATCCATGATAAGGACAATAGTGGTTTGTTTGGGATTATCTGAGGAGAATTCGATCAAGTGGACCACATAATCAGAGTCAAAAGGACTAAATTGGTTCGGAACATAATGAGAAATTAGTCTTAACTAGAGAAAAACATGTCTAGATCCAGATGAACCGAATCAGGGTCGAACCTGCGTGTAGGCGTTAAAGGTTTTGAGGAATAGAATAACATCGGTGATGATGGCTGTTTATGGGCATGGTTTTCTAAAATTAGAGTGTGGTGATGATGTCTGAGGTGGTGTATTTTTTATAATAAAGGATGAACGGGATGGATAAGAAATTTTAGAAGACAGACCAAATAGTAGAGTAATGTATCAAAGTTTAAAAAAATGAGCATGAGCTCTAATGCCATGAAACAAGACAAGAGAGAATATATGCATTTGATTGATGATTGATTACAATAGCAAAGTGGCCTTAATATAGGCTATTACATGGGTGTGAACATATGATTTAAAAAGGTCGGTTATCTAAGACTAATGACAACTGATTCACATGTATTAATTGTGTGTACATCTAGAGGGGTCTATAATATATTTAGAAAGATACAATTAATAATCACAAATATCACAAATATTAGCAAACATTGCGTAAAATTAAATTTAACTCATTTCAACCTCATTCATTCACATTTAAGTAATAAACTAATTTATATAATCAAACAATTGGAGTGACCAAACAGAGCCTTTATGTTTTTTTAAACAATATGACATTTGCACTTTCCTATCCCCCACCGCATTGGAATCCTACTATCTCTCTCTGCATTCATCTCACAAGATCTCTGAATAATAACCCGTACGAAGTAGACAGCAAGGAAGTCGACTGGTGGCGAGGCCCCCAGGAAATAGCTAGCAACAATGGCAGCTAGGAAATCTGCCCTGGCCACCGGAGGAGTGAAGAAGCCTCACAGGTTCAGGCCTGGAACTGTGGGCTTAAGAGAGATCAGAAAGTACCCGAAGAGCACCGAGCTTTTGATCCAAAAACTACCCTTCTAGAGGCTGGTGAGAGAGATCGCTCAAGACTTCAAGACCAACTTTGTTTCCAAAGCTCAGTCATGGAAGCCCTATAAGAGGCAGCTGAGGCATATTTGGCGGGTCTCTTTGAGGACACCAACCTCTGCGCCATTCACGCTAAAAGGATTACCATCATGCCCAAGGACATTCAGCTCGCCCGCAGAATCCGAGGGGAAATGGCTTAAATTTGACCCAAAATGAGATGTTAGATCTATATAAATCAGGATGCTCATATAAAATATTTATCTCTCTCTATGAATATGTGTACGTGTCTTCATATCGTCGATGTGCCTTTCTCTTTTTCTCTCTCGGTTTAGTGAAGCATAAGAGATTCCTAATTTTCTATTATGTTCCATTGGAGATTACGTTTGTAGATGTATTTGGATTATGAAATGATCAACTAAAGTGGGTACTGTTTCTGACTTAAAAAAATTAAATAAAAAAAAATACATTCTCTTATCCCCAAATTTTAATGTAATAAAAAAAGTTCTAGATTTCTATCATTTAGTGCCTCGATCTATATTATACCACAAATAAGATAGTATTTCATGTGTAAATGATAATTAATGCTTCCTATCTACATATGTCTCCCTCCTCCTAAAATTAATGCCCCCTTTCACTCAAATGGATTAACCAAAAATTTTTTGAAACCAAAAAAGTTAATAAATCAAAAGTCTAATAAAAACTAAAAAGATGATACATTCTAGACTCCATTAATTAATTTCTCGATCCAACGCAATCTACATTCAATGAATCTCTTTTCATTATTCAACATTGAAATCACAAAACACAATTCGATAAATACCACTAAATCTATAGAACGACATTATTTCTGGAAAAAAAGGTTATAAAAAATATTCAAAATTATTTTTTATATAAATAAAAAAGTTTTTGGGTTTTAAAAATATTTTTAATGTATTATTAATAGGAAATTCATTAAGTTTTTATATATAAACTATATAATTTTTTTTAACTAAAAACAAATAAAAATATGTATAATTCTTTATATAATGTACGTATTTTTTTTTTGATGTTTGTATTCATAAAAAAATAGTTGTTAATTTAAAAAAGTTTCAAAATTTCGAAATTGATTTTAATATAAATAAAAAAATATTTCTGCTTATAAAAACATTTTTACGTTTTATTTATAGAAAAAAATTTAAGTTTGAAATTATGAATGACATAAAACTTTTTAAACTAAAAACAAATAAAAATAAGTATAATTTATTCATATACAATGCGTACAGTTGTTTTAAAGTTTTTATTTATAAAAAATAATTATATATTGTGAAAATATTTAAAAAGTAATAGAAAAGTTTTACTTATGAAAAAATTAACAGTTTACAATGGCTTTAAAATAAGATATTGATTGTATAGTGTATACTAATTTTTATATGTGTCATTATATTTGTTTGTTATACATCGTCCGTGCATCGCACGTGATATGTGATTTTAAACCGCACGGGATATGTGAAAATATTTAAAAAATAATAGAAAAGTTTTATTTATGAAAACATTAGCGTTTTACAATGGCTTTAAAATAAGATATTGAATTTATAATTTATATTAATTTTTATAAGTATCATTATATTTGTTTTTATACATCGTCGGTACATTGCACGGGATATGTGATTTTAAACCGGATCATATCTCAAGTTGAGGACACTACAATGGAAATTATCACAAATATAGAGCACCAACGTTTTGAAACAAACCAGCATTTTTATTTATAAGTAAACCGGATCATATCTCAAGTTGAGGACACTACAAGCAAGTTAGATCCATGACATTGTATTTAGAGTGAAATCGCTCTTCATGGCAACGTGTAAGCTGCGAAAAAACAGAATGGAAAGTTTTAGTACTCAGTTATATAGCTAAAAACTATAAACACAAATGATCAATGTAAATGAGATTAATTAAAACAAGCGAACAGAATACCCACCTCCACACTTGTAACCGACAGGGCGATCAGCGAGGTTGCAACGTTTGGGGATGGTCATGGCAACAGCTGGATTGATACCAACATTCTTAACAGTATCGGAAAACACAACAGCACAAAGGCAGCTTGGTCTCTGCCCTAGTTTCTTCACCTCAAGGCAACAACTTCTTGAAACCCCAACGTTTTCATCTTTCCCTGCTGCTGTACATGGAGCTAAATTCATAGCTTCCGCATCCGGAGAATTAATCCCACATTCTCCCTTACCCTCTACTCCTATGAACCCACCAATTCCCAAAACCATTACACATCCCAGAATGCAAAATATATATTTCATTGAAGCTTCCATTTCTTCACTGTGAATGTAATGCATCAACACTTCCAATTCTATCATCTTTTATACTTGACAACAAGCCCAACTGTTGCTGACACGTATACCCACAAACTCGTAGTGGAGGAACCACCTGAATAATCTCAAATTTCTATTGCACCACCCATTTTCTTTAAATGACTCACAGGGACTAAATTAGTGCATAAAGACTCATCACAACCATTACACCAATTTTTTATTTTCCATTATTGATGAGAGGCTTTTACATCTTGTTGCAACTGTGGGAATACTAATGAACAATCCTAAATGTCTACACAGTGACTATGTTCTTACTCTTTTACACCTCATCTCACCAACCCCACTTAAAAGCATGAATTTAAGTGAGGCCACGAATGCAAAACATTATACCTAAGCAAACATATAGTACTAGCAGAACTAGTGGACATTACCTCGCCTTTTATTTGCTTAACCAACTTTTTACTTTTTATTAACAAGATAATATTACGAATCCCAAATATTTTTTTCAAATTATCTCTCAAATGAGTTGTTATTGCAATAAATATTGTCCATTGTACTCTAATAATGTCATAACAGTAATTCTACGGTTCCTAAAAACATCCATCAAAATATATTCAAAGTACATTAAGTGTTTATATGTTGTGTGGATCGAGTCCAATATACAAACACTTAGGGCCACTTGATAGATCATATTTGCAAATGTTCAATACAGTGATACTTGAAGGTTTTGCCCACCATTTTGCTTGATTGAATGTCTTGTTTTTCATGGTAATTTTGCGTAGATATCATGTGCACTTACATGTTTTGCTATCCTTTTGATAAATTTGTGGTAAAATTTTGTTTACCTATATAGGGTGACAAAGTTTTTCCTTAGATTTGCCATTCTTATGAAAAATATTTTTTTAACTTGTTTTTCTTGATTGTTTTTTTTTTATTTTGCCAAAAAAAATTAAATATTTTTTATTTTATTTTTCACTATAACTACTTTTTTGGGCTAAAAGCTGCTTTTTAAATGCTTTTCACTAAGAACTGTTTTCTTGTGTTAAAACAGTTTTACTAAAAATTGTTTTTCATTAAAAAAAATGTTTTATTTTTGTTAAAATTATTAAATTTATTTTTAAATTTTGTTTTTTATTTAAAATTTTAAATGTCTTTTCATTTTTCGTTATAGCTGTTTTTTGGGGCTAAAGCTATTCTTTCATAATGTTATCACTTAAAACTGATTTTTGTTTTAAAAATGTTTTTCTTTAAAACAATAGTTTTTCACTAAAATCTATTTTATCGTTAAAAAATTATTTTATTTTATTCGTAGTTGTCTTTTTATTGTTAAAATTTTTCTTCATTAATATTTTTTTTGTTAAATTGTTTTTTCGGTCAAAATTGTTTCACTTTTGGTCTAAAATATTATTTTTAGGCGTTAAATTTTAGTTTTTAAAATTTTTGTGGGTCACAAATGTTTCACTTTTGGGATAAAAACAATTTTTTCAATTGTTTTTTTGTTACAAATTGTTTTTCTTAAAAAAGCCTTCCCTCGTTATTAAATGATTTTATTGTTACAAAAATGTTTTTTTAAGAACTATTTTTTGTATTAATTGTTTTCTTATTAATTTTTTTAGAAACTGTTTTTTTGTTAAGAATTACTTTTGTAGTTAAAAGCTATTTTTTTACACATTAGTTTGTTACATGCGCCACTTTTACCATTTATTTGATCAATCATTTCACTTTTGGCACCTGAAACTGATGTTATCAAACAACCCCAAACTTTTTGTCATAAGATTTTCCATGGAAAATTGTGCCAATGCTATAGAAAAATTTGTCATCCAGGCCATTTGACCATTTTGCAACCAAACAATCTGGGGTTGAATAAAGAGGGTACAATAGTAGATCATGTGTTTGTCAGCGGTGAGGAGGTCACGTGGAGGCCCCAACTTAGGAGAAGGCTTTAGGACTGGGAACTCCAAGAGGCAGATGCGTTCTTTGAATGGTTGAGATCGGCCCCACGTCCGACGACAAGGGATGACTCGTTGAGGTGGAAGGGGAGTGGAGATGAAGCGTTCACGGTTAGGAGGTACTATGCTATATTGAGCGACATGGGCATCCTCTAGGACCGCTTCCCCTGGAAGATGACTTGGAAGGTTAAGGCGCCGCCTAAGGTAAGATTCTTTGTTTGGACGATGGCTAGACAAGCCATATTGACGATGGAAGGTTTGGAGAAGAGGAGGTATCGTCTCGCTAGTCGGTGTTAGTTATGCAAGGAGGAAGAGGAGAAGACCAACCACCTTCTTCTGCACTACAGGGTAACGAGAGGTCGGTGGGATATTTTCCTGGCCATATATAAGACCGTATGGGTCATGCCCACTTCAGTGAGGGCTCTTTTAGAGGCGTGGAAGCCTCCTTGGGGGTGGGTGGGTGATAAAAGGGTTTGGCGTTTGGTTACTCATTGCATTATGTGGACGATATGGAAGGAGAGGAATGCTCGTTGTTTCGATGGAATCGAGATGGCGCCATCGAGACTTCGTTATCCCTTTTTTAAGCATCCTGCTTAGCTGGTCAAAGGGGAAGATCTCCGTCATGACACAGGCTTTTGTTGAGTTTTTGGAAGAGATCAGATCGGTGATGTAATTCGGGAGTCTGTGTATATGGTGCCTGTTAGTTTTTTTTTTTTTTTTTCTGGTTTCCCTTGTTTTGCTTTTGATTTGTATACTCCCTGTATACAGGTTCGCTCCTTCAGCCTTTGGTTTTAATTGAATCATTTAATTATAAATAAAAAAAAGTATACTTTTGGTGTGTTCGGGGGATGTGTAAAAAAATAATGGCTTTTTAAATATGAAATGGTCATCTTTTGGCTCATAAAAGGGGGCCTCGCACAACTTTTGAGATGGGTTCACATATCAACGTGTTCCTTTTCGTGATAAGATTAACTTAGTATATTCACACATTCAAAATTATTAAGAGGTGAATCAGAAATTGACATCAAAGCGACCTATTTTAAGTGGGCTAAGTAGTGTTTGGTTGGGTGAAGTGGGTTAGTCACACATAAAAATAATTAGAAGAAAAGTGAGTAGAATATCTGACTATGAGATGGCCTAAAGACACAAATGCCCTTGCGGCATCTCAACCCTTTAGAGGAGGGAGTACCTACACTAAGCATGTTTTGAGATTGACTCGAAATTTCACACGTGCGTCACCGCCCACTCGCTCGTCTCGTCCTGATCGTGGGCTTGGATGTTGTTCTCTCTCTGGGCCACATTTTATAGAACTTTTTCTGAATTTCTTGGTCTCAACTAAATTTTCATAATTAATTGGTCCAATGCACGGTTTCGACCCAACAATTGTTGTACTCAGACAATTATTATCATGCAATTTTATGTCTAAATTATTTCATTTTAAATGACTATGTTAATTCGTTTGAAATGTTGTGTCACTTCATATAGGTGGCTTTCCGATCACACTTGTATTTGTTATGAAAAGACACATTCTCTCTCTCTCTCTCTCTCTCTCTCTCACACACACACACACACACACACACACACACACACACACACACACACACACACACACACATATATATATATATATATATATATATATATATATATATATATATATATATATATATATATATATATATATATATAATGTTGCTCCCTGTATTTCGAATTATTGAAATCCTTTATACATCGACTCTATCACCACCATCAAACTCGGTTTATGTCTGCAATTGAAGAAAAAAAATTTCACCTAAGTAGTAGGTTGTTAGCAATAAATATTAAATGGAGTACTACTTTAACGTGGCCAGAACGTTGTACCCCGAGAGACAATCATACAAGATATTATCCGGACCATAGGGGGAACGTAATTGTCTGAAAGAAATATTATCCAATAATAACCTCGATCCACTCAAGATTCTACCCGTTTTTGGTGTAACTCTAAGCCTAAAAGTGTATCATTTTATTATTTTATTGTAATTATAATATAAAATGTAATTTGATGAATATTATTGATCTATATATTTATTTTATATATTTATGTTTGGAATTTGTTCACACAAAAAAAAAATTTAGTACAATTATACTATTTATGTGAATCGAATTCATGGCATGTATGAGTCCTCCTAAAAAACGTCATAAAAATAGAGAGGCTTAATGAAACATAATCCAAACAATAAAAGAATTATGGAAATCCCTTGATAAAAAATACAAAACTAAAGTTGGAAATAAAAAATTACATGTTGTTAGGTTATTATATTTCAAAATGGTTGATTCCAAGACTATCTTATTCAAATCCAAATAATTCAAATAATTCTTCGTGAAATTAAAGTTGACTACGTTCCTTCAACGAGTAACTTAAAGTAGCATAAATTATTGAAAAATTGGCTCCTTAATGGATAGACTTTAAGAATTATCTAAAACATAAATGAAAAGAAGTGAAATTGGAGGACTTGATAGCTCGCTTAAGAAAAGAAGAAGACAACATGAATCGTGACAAGAAAGGAAGTGAAAATTGTATGGTGGCAATGGCCAATGTAGTGGAGGAAAATGAATGCCAAAATGATACACCTCCTGTAAAAAATATGGAAAAGTAGTTACATAGGTGTGATGATTTGATTTAGAAATCAGTGAACTTAATTTCGAGTTGAAAATTTTGCAGGGATGGTGGTACTCCTATATTGCTTTTCTATATGCAATATTATATGACCATGAAGAAAGGCCTTGGTGGTAATCCAATATAGATTTTCTTTATGGAATATTAGATGACCATGAAGCAAAACCCAAGTATGAACGTGACTTGCAGGTTGCGATGCATTGGGTCTTTTTATGTTTTTATTTACTTCTAGGAAATAGGGTTCAGGTCTTTATCATTAACATAATAGAGAAAAAAAATTATATGAGTTAATCTTGATTAGTAAGTCCTAAATCCACTTCTCGTTAGGGAGTTGTTCTACTTTTGTGTAGCGAATCTAAATCTTGAGTTGGTCTCTCCCCCCTCCCCCCTCCCCCCACCCCCATCCCACAAAGAAATACATAAAACAAAAACACATGCATGCACCAACATGCACGTGTTATTCAATTGCATTTCATAATGAAATATTGTTCAATCTCTTGTGTTAAAAAATAAATAAATTGTTTGATCTAAGTTTATTCGTTTTTTTAGTTCTGAAGTTGTAGGGTTATATGGATTTGGTTCAATTCGTTAAATATTCTCATTTGAACAAATTAATTAAAAATACAAAATACAAATAGCAATTAGGCCAACAGGTTGATACTTTCAAAATTTTAGTCTTTATTTCTAAAATTCCTACGTGAGCATGTGAGATATCAAGTATACGTAAAAAGAAATAAGACTTGCAGACTTGACTCCACACCGATGTACGAAAAAAATCCAAAAGGAAAAACCTCAGACGGCCAGGCCTAGACAAAATTCACTATAAATACGGTTATTACAAGAAGACAGACAAGACTTATAGACTTGACTCAACTAAACCTGCTGATGCCATCTCTAATACCTCCATCAATAGCACGTGTAGATCCAACACGTTGGACAACACTCCTGTGTCTCAGTATCCACTGAAAGCCAAGCACCGTCTTTAAAAATAAGTCGTGCAGAGGTCCACAGCACCCAAAATCGGGATGAATGTATGAGAGGTTAAGTATGTGGTTTTTGGTTCTTTAAAAGTGATCTTAAAGATCACATGAAAAGTTGGAGACTTTTGTAAAGAGAAAATGTGGTTTCTTATAAAGTGCAAGAGCTAATAGTTTTGAAATTTTCGAGGCCCAAAGTGGTTTAAAAGATAGAAGTAGTGGGAAAGGGAAGTTAAAAGGAAAAACTATATTATTAAAAAAATAAACCGCTCATTCAAATGACTTAACTGCCTCGTTTGAACGACATTGCAGGATGTCACTGGAACGAGTCCTTCAAATGATATATCAAGAAAAATCAATAAAGGAAGTCGTTTGAAGTCGTCTGAATGACGAAGAGAGATGATCGTTTGAATAAGATATCAAACGACATTGCACGGAATTCCAAGAAGGTAATCGTCTGAAGTCGTTCGAACACACACATTCAAACGAACTTGTTTAATAGACCTCTCTTAATTTAGAAAGTTAAATTTAACTTTATAGAGAAAACGAGTTTGAAAATCTTTCACCAAGAATAATTTAACACATAAAAATTTGTCTCCAACAAAGTAAAAAATAATTTGGGTCATATACCTTTCCGAAAAATGAGCAATCGGATGATGAGGTGAATTTGTTGGATGCTGAATTTTAGGATGCTCAAATTCTTCATCGAATAGAGTAGCATGACACTAAAAGACCCTAAATGTTTTGTCCAACGAAAATGGCTAATACTAAAAATTGACTCTATTGAAAATTTGTCCTTATAAATCTCCCCATTTTGCCGTTTGGGGACAAAACGTAAGAAATAAAAAGACTCTGAATTTTCTATACTAGGCAATCAATTCGATCATAATGCCCATCCTCAAAATGAAAAAAAGGACAAACTCGACTCGACTAACAACAAAGCTGCAATGTGAAGCTCTTGTAAGCAACAATCTAGAATCTGAAAAATAGCCTACACACATGAAACAACAAATCCAAAAAATAGATGGGGAAATACAGATGAAAGTAAATCAAATTACGAGCTTTCCCTAAGCTTGTTCTCCCCCTTTTTTCCATAAAAAGATAAAACTATAGAACATACCTGCAATGTTAGTGCAATTGAACAATTCAATATTCATAACATGATAACACTAACATGATAAAACCACAACTGATAATAATATCCATAACAATGAAATGAAAATCATCCATAAAATGATTTATGATAAATTAAAGTAAGAAACGATTAACATTAATCCATAATAATATCGAAAGAGATGAAATAATCTTCACATAACAAAAATTGGAAAGGGAAATGGAAATCAATATATGGTACATATAAGAGTACAAATAAATGAAGTATAAATCTCTCTCTCACAAGTACACTAAAGAAAATAAATGCCTAAAATATGGATCACTGTGCTGGACCCGGTTCCCAAAGAAACTGCACCACTCCACATCTCAGTACGACGGAGCTCCTGGAAGTGTTACATAAGAGGGAGTCACTATTTGCCTGAGCATCCTCTCTACGGGCCTAGGCCTACTCGGCTAGTTGTCTATCCTTATGCATGGAGGCAAAGAAGTCATGCCTCATATCACCCTCCTAATGACGCTCCTCCTGTATTTGCTCAAACTGCATATGAATCATCATAAGCTCCTCCGACTCTGAGGGAGGATGACGGTGAGAGGTAGAGGGACGAGACTGAGATGGAGTATATGAGGCGTCAGACCATGATAACTCTGAGTGAGATGGAGTGGGGTGAGGTGTATCCTTTAGAATACGACCATGGGACCGACCTATGGATAAACTATCTATAGTCTGATATCAGTTCTAGAGTATATCCAAAGGAAGAAGAGGGCTACCTACGTCCAAATAGTGACGAGTGACTAGAATCCTAAAAGGCAAAGCCTGTCAGACATCCACATAAGGAGACATATGCACGACTTTAAGATCTCCATAAATAAAATTGGGAAGTTCAATAGAATTACCAATATTGATTGCATAGAGAAGATTCACATGGTCCTATGAAGTCTGAGTATGGTTTGCACGTGGTAAGAGGCATGCACAAATGATCCAATTAAGGATCATAAAACTAGACTTGAGATTTTGATGATATAAGATGGCAAAACCCAACTCAATCACCTGAAACAAGGTCTCTAAAATAAGATCATAAGAAGGTCTAGCATTTTTGGGTCAAGGGAAAGTAGAGTTGGTGACTCGGGGTAGATAGGCAAGAGAGGATATGAAGTCGGCAGTGATAACAACCTCCCTGCGACGTACCCTGGACACACGATCTCTCTTTGCTAGGAGGATAGAAAATAAAAAATCTCTAATAAGGTCAGTATAGATACGGTCGCAATGACTAAACATGGGATCCAAACCACGGGTGACTAGCCAAGTGAAAACTATGGTTCCTGACAAAGAAACGAGGTTTATTACCTTTTCCCTAACAATAGGCCTAGTAAGAAAACCAAGGGTGTGGAAGAGTGTGTTGTTTGGATGCGTACCCCAATGCAAATGAAGATTTGGGATGGAAACGTATTCATCGGAAGAGTGTTTATCATCAGAAGGGGAGGTAGGCCTAGGTCGATGACTTCTAGCCATGGGAAAATTGGAATAGATGACTACAACCTACCCAAAATTAACCAACCAAACCACCGCAACACCAAAATCCAATAAGAACAATAAGAAATCCCATCCTCCATTAGAATATCACAAATAAGAGAAGATAAATCTAATTAAACAATTTAAATGAAATTTCATGAATTTTTTACACAAAAAAATTTCCCAAAAAATGTCAAAACTTCACGATATGTCATTTAACTAGGAAAACACAAATATATTTATCGAAAAAAATTATATTAAAAGATATATAATATAGACATAGCCCCAAAGAAAAAATGTTGAGTTCATATGAAATTGGTGAATGGAGATAAATAAGCAGCATTAAAGTGTTGCATGCTAAAAAAAATGACTGAAAAGCTATATATTCAACCAAAATATCAAAATATACTAAAGAAGGGATGAAAAGAATATATCAAAATTAAAACTTTATAAATTCACACTAACTCTAGGAGATATGGAAAATGGCTCAAGGAGGCGGAGGAATTTGTATGGGTGAATACAGAGATGAAGGGTTGAGAATATGGAGAGTGTGGGAGAAACATAATTGAGTGTTTGAGAGATATAAGGGAGAGGAACCATTTTTGGAGAAGAGAGAAAGGGGGAAAAGAAATATGAAATGGATATAAAATTTTTTGACCCAATCGACCTGTTAAAACCTCACTCTTCGAATGATTGTAAGAATATCGTTCAAACGACGTCGTTAGAACAACATACGAATGAGAGATCGAACGGGATTTTACGATTTTTTGGGGAAAGGGTCGTTAGAATCTTGTTTGAATGAGAATTCAATGATATTTCAGACATTTAAAACATAAATAAAATGAAAAAAATTGTAAAAATAAAGAGCACAAAGGACTATCAAGGTTATAAATCCATAATATTTTATTTTCAATCGTCATAGGTAGTGTAGAAATAATCGAACCGTGGGAACAAAATAAATGGGCATGAACAATGCGAGTGAGAGCATCACCTAATACAACACCCAAGTGGAAAATGCCAAACAATATATCTACTCAATTTACACTCACATTTACCTTGATAAATAAAGGGAATACAATTGGTCATTAGCCATAAAAATAAAACGCCTAGAAGATTGATGATTCTTTAGCCAATAGATCTCCTCATGAAAGCAGTATGACGATTTATTGTGCATTCCCATTGATCCTCAACTTGTGTCTCCCATAAAAGCAATTATTCTTTTTAATTATGCACAATATTTTGCATACTATACATTGGACTTGGAAATTTTTAATTTTTTATGCCATAAATTCTTTTAGGCTATTTCTCTTTTTACAAGTGTTGGTTATTCACGCAAAGGTATCCTGTATTTTGTAGCCCAATTCCATTGCTAAAGAAAATTTTACCGGATAAATGTTTTTCTATTTTTCTCAATCCGAGCAATGGTCCTTACATGCACAATTGTAATGTCTATTGCTTATAAGTTTGGGTGAAAAAATTGATAAGACAACACCTTACTTCACCTAGCGTAATTGAAGAGATGTAGACATCCTCAAGATTCCGTGATAGGTGTGTGCAAGAAAGGTAATGATTTGAAGCAATAATAGAATAATATATCATAAACAAGCGTCAAAAGCGTACAAGTGAGACGATGTACAGACTAGTTACTCATCGAAATCCACGTGAGCATGGAATGAAATAGTGATCCGAGAATCTCACACACATAACCTATATGGACAAAATTTTTATGAATGCCTTTATACAAAAAAAAAAGAGAAAATATTTTTGAAATTTTTGAAAAATATAATCTAGTTCGTATGTAAAGTGATAAACATTAGGCTCAACCTAAACTAGATATACGACTCCGAACTCAAGAAATAGAGAAAACCCTAATGGGTTTTAGAAGGTTTTAGAACCTAAGGGCATCTAGAGGTTTGGTAAAGATATCGTCCAATTGAAGATCGATGCCTACAATCTCAAGGAAAAGATTTTCTCTTCAACTAAATCTCAAATATAGTGCTCTCGAATCCTAATGTTCTTTGTTCTAAAATGTTGGGCGGGATTTTGAGAAATATGAATTGCACTGGTATTATCACAATAAATTGTCATTGTGCCTTGTGAAATACCATAATCCTGCAACATTTGCTTCATCAAATGAGTTGAGTGCAACAACTCCCGATGGCTATGTATTCGGCCTCCTTCGTGTACAAAGAAATGGAATTTTATTTCTTGTGAGACAAGTTCACTACCAAAATAGAAATAACCACCTGAGGGTCTCTTACAACCATCAAAGTCTCCTGTCCAATCGGAATTTGAATATGCCAATAGAAAACCATTAGTCTCAAAAGAGTACCAAATTCCAAATGATATGGTCCCACTAACATATTTGATAATACATTTAATGGCAAGTAAATGGGACTCTTTTTGAGTGGCCTGATAACGTGCACAAACACCTACACTAAAGGAAATATTCGAATGACTAGTGGTTAAGTAGAGTTAACTACCTATCATATTCCTAAGAAGAGTGTGTTATACATCTTTTCCTTTTGTGTCCTTACTAAGCTTAACAGATGAACTCATGGGAGTATGTGAATGCTTAGCGGAGTCTATATTAAATTTCTTAACAAGATCTTTCACATACTTAGACTGGGATAAAAATATCCCGCTATCGAGTTGATGTAATTGAAGACCTAGTAAGTATGTGAGCTTACTGACCATACTCGTCTTAAACTCACATTTCATTCCTTTTGGGAAGAGTTGAGTATATTTATCATACGTGGATCTGAAAAATATGTTGTCGATAAACACTTGGGCAACTAAGATAGCACTCTCATCTCGACGAACAAATAACTTCAAATATACTCCCCCTCTAAAAAATACACGAGTAAGGAGATAGGAAGTTAGCCTCTCTAACTAAGCACGAGGTGCTTGCTTCAAACCATATAAGGCTTTCTTTAAGTAAAATACGTGATTCGGTACTTAGGATCTTCAAACCCTTTCAGTCAGTCCACATAGACTTCCTGAAGAATGCCATTTATGAAGGCACTCTTGACATCCATTTGATATAGTTTGAACTTAAGATGATATGTTATGGCTAGTAAAAGTCGAACGGACTCTAACCTAGAAACATGAGCAAACATCTCATAAAATTCAACACCCTCTATTTGGTTATATCCTTGGGTAATTAACCTTCCTTCATTACTAACAATGACACCATTTTCATCCATTTGGTACCAATGATGTTTGTATCAATAGTTCGGGGAACTAACTACCAAACATCATTCTTTTGAAATTGAAATTGTATCAATAGGTCGGGGTTTTTTCCATTTTCGTAAGTGAGGGATCCACCAAATCATTTTGAGACTCACTATGATAAACATCATGGGGTGCATCACTCTCAAGTGAGGAATCATCCTCAATATGAACATATGTGGCTGAAGCATCTTGTTTTATTGTAAAATTTATTGATTCCATAATTTTAGAGCTTGTAAAGTTATAAACCCTATAAGCTCTTCTTTTGGTGAATACCCTAGAAATATACCTTCATCATTCATCGAGTCAAATTTGCCTAAGATCTCTTTATCCCTAAGGATGTAACAAGGACTCCCATAGACTAAAAAATAGGCTAGGTTAGGTTTCTTACATATCCACAATTCATAAGGAGTTTTATTAGCGTGGAGATGCAAGTATACCCTATTCACTGTATGACATGTAGTGTTTTCAACTTCCACCCAAAACCTATGGGAACTTTCCTACATATCTCGACATTTCTTGAATCTTTCGATTCTTTCTCTCTACTATATCATTTTGTTCAGGCTTTCGAATGGTCAAAAACTCATGCTTAATTCCAACTTCATCAAAAATATCACATCGAAATCGGTTAATGGTGACACCATATTGATTTTGAAGAACTCGACATTTAATAATCAGAAACTCAACTGCATCAGAATTTTTCGTATGAACTACAACTATTGAATTTATTTAAAAGTCATCTACCATCACTAGGATATATCTCTTTCCTCCTATTCTCTCAGTATGAGTGGGACCCATAAGGTCCATGTAAATAAATTCTAAGACACGAGAGGTGGTTATAGAGTTTAACTTCCTATGATGACTCCTAATTTATTTTCCAAATTGACAAGGACCACAAATTGAGGAGGTGGTTTTTCCAAAGCAGGGCAAGCCTCGAAATAGGTCTCTCTTCACTAGATGATTAAGATCTCTAAATTTTACATGACCTAGACGTTGATGCCAAAGATTGGCAGAGGATACCTTGGCACTATTGTAAACTAAATAAGACTTTGGAATGATTCCACAACAATTATCACTAGTCCTCACACCTTGTAGAATAGCCTCACCATATTTATCACACACCGTGCACTCCATCTTGATAAACTTAACTACTTGGTTATCGTTTCATAACTGGATAATTCTTATCAAATTAGGTTTGAGTCCATCAACAAAAAAACCATTTTCAAATTTTGGAAAACCAGAAACTTCAATGGTGCCGATACCCATAATTTTGAGATTTAATCCCATCGCCAAAGATGACTTTACATCGCTGTGATATTCAAAAGTGATTGTTGATACCAAAATTAGTATGCTGATGTGGAAAAATAATAAGAAGACACGTGTAAATCTACGTGGCACAATAGCAACGAGGAAGATCATTCCCCCGACCAACATACTCACTCCGAGCAACAGGTGTACTCCGAGGAACACCAGTCTTCCGAGGAACACATACCCTCCGAGGAACTCCAATGCTTCGAGGAACTCTTGGACGACGAGCAACTAAGGCGGTTCGAGCTGCATCTCGACCGCAGCATTAATTGCCAGATAATCAATAGTTCAACTATTCATTGAATGCTTATCATCTTGACGCACACGTTTGATGAGCATTAAATGAATTACCCTTTCATATGTGTATCATTTAATGTAACACCCTTTCATGTACAGCCTAAGGGCTATAAATACCTTGTATCACCCTCATTCAAAGGGACCGGAATTTCTTGATAGAACTTGTAATCGAGAATTCCCAAATACTCAGTAATAACATAACAGTGGACGTAGGCCATTCATACAAGGCTGAACCACTTTAAAATATTCTGTCTCATTTATTTATCTGTGATTAAATTATTAGAGTGATCTAATTATTTACATCAACAGATTGGCGCCGTCTGTGGGAACGATTGCTATTATCGTTTTTCACCAAAAATCATTCATCATCAATGGCAGATAATCCGGAATCCAGCAATCGAAACGCTGGAAATGCTGGAAATCCTTCAAATCCCTCTGCACCTCTAGATCTGGCTGGGATTATGACGAATCTGGCTCAAGGATAAATCGCCATGCAAGAAACAATGAGGCAACTCATACAAACCCTTCATGGCGGTGCACCTGCACGTTCAGGACAACGAAGTGGTAAGAGGAAAACTTATTTACTTTCTTCACGTTCCAGGCGTACTGAGTCATATCGTAATGAGGAGTCTGATGATTTCTCTTATCAACCTGGGTGAACTTCGTCAATAAGGGCTACAGATACTGATCAACGTATCACTCTCTCTCCATAAAGACCCAGTGCCTTGTAAAGACTGAGTAGGGTGTCTCCTTTCAGTCGATTAGGCCCTAGGAGGAATAGGAGTCCACCTAAGCCCATGTCTAGGAGTTTTCGACGACCATCAGATCTAAGAGAAGGATCAACGCAATCACGACCAGTTGCTCATCAAGATAGATCTCAGGAGGCCACATCAGAACAATCAATTGCTCGAACTAATAAGCCCGAGGAAGGAAACGATGCGTGGAAAGGTTCCATTCAGCGCTTGGAGGATAGATTGGGAGAAATGGCCAAGGCGAAGAATCCCTTACAACGAACTTTTATTCAAGGGACACCTTTTGTCCAGGCCATTGTGGGTTTTCCTACCCCGTCGAAATTTAAAGCACCAGTAGTGACCCCCAAATATGATGGAAAGACAGATCATGTTCTTCATATAGAGCAATATCAAGCTGCCGCCGATATCTATGTTGTCCCCGACGAGATGAGATGCAGAGCATTCTCAGGAACTCTTACTGGAGCTGCCCAGATATGGTACAACAATCTTCCTCGGGGTAAGATTTCAACTTTCTTTCAATTGGCCGAGCTGTTCATCGGCAATTTCTGTTTTGGAGCAAAGCCAGTAAAAAGAGTAGCACACTTGTTAAGTGTTAGACAAAAATCAGGTGAGAGCACTAGAGATTACATAACTCGTTTCAATAACGAGAAACTGGAAGTTATAGATTATGAGGAAAAGACAACAATCACCGCCTTGATGAGTGGGTTGTTACCTAACAAGTTGTATTACACTTTGGCCAAAGATCCACCTACAACTATGTCAGAGTTGATGGCAAAAGCGGCCAAAATCATGAATGCCGAGGAGGCTATGGATGCGAAGAAGAATATGGATAAATAAACCAAGGTGGAAGACGATAAATAAAAGAAGAAAGAGCATAAGGGCAATGGCGGTGACAAGCATTCCAATAATAATAGGTCGTCATGGGAAGTCTTGAAGAAATTCGATAATTATACTCCTTTAAAAATGGGTATTAATCATGTCTTGGAAGAAATCAAGAATAACGAGGAAGTAAAGTGGCCAAAGAAACTGAGGTCAGACCCTGACCTAAGGAACATGGATAAATATTACGAGTTCCATAAGGATCACGGCCATATGACCAAAAATTGCATAGGTCTTCAGAACGAGATCGAAACACTCATCCGAAGAGGGAAACTAGCAAAGTATGTTGATCGGGGAGGCGAAAGAAGAAATAATGATCGAACTAGAGAAAGGTCTAGATCTCCTCGTCGAGCAGAGGAGAAAAAGAAAAGGGATCATGAAGATGATACAGAGGATGACCCCGATCTTCCCAAGAAACCAAGGCAGCCAGAACGAGAGGTATTTTCAATACGCTTTGGATCATTTGATTGTAATGTCATTACAGGAGGAGATGCAGGAGGAGGAGACTTTACTGTAGAAAGAAAAGATTATCTCGGTGAGGCTCAGGCTTGCTCATACATTCAGCGGATAAATTTGGTTGAAGAGGATCGCCCGAGGAAGGTAAACAAAGAGAAGCTGGTTATTGGCTTTTCAAAAAATGACCTGGCAGGTGTTCTTTACCCTCACGACGACCCTTTGGTGATCAAAATGAGGATGAAAGAAGTAGTGATTCCAAGGGTGCTAGTAGATAATGGAAGTTCGGCCGACATCATGTACTATTCATGCTTTGACAGCTTAAATTTGAAATTATCTCAATTGGAACCTTATCACAGACCTCTATTGGGTTTTGCTGGCGAGAAAGTTTTTCCACTTGGGATGATCAAGTTGGATATATTCATTGGAACTTGTCCTGCTTGTCGAACCGAAAGAATATGCTTCTTTGTGATGGATAAGAATGTGCAGTCAGCTTACAACATCATCATGGGAAGAGTTGGTTTGAAGAAGTTCGAAGCAGTTCCATCTACAGTACATCAGTGTTTAAAATTCCCAACAAATTTCGGAGTAGGAGTTGTGAAAGGTGATCAGAAAGTAGCCCGGGAATGCTATTATTCGTCTGCCGAGCAAGAGGAGCTTGAAGAATCAAGGAAAAAGACTACTACCTACCAGGTGGAGGAAGGTACATAAATTGAAACACTTGATCCCAGAGATGAATCCCAACTTGTAAAAGGACAGGTAGTGAAATCTATAGAAAATGTTATTCTGGACGACGAACACCCTGAATGAGTAACCCAGATAGGTTCATCGTTGGATGTTTTAATAAAATAGGAGTTGATAACTTTCTTGAGAAACTGGAAGAAAACTTTTGCATGGAGTCATGAGGACATGCCAGGAATAGATCCAAACTTCTTATGTCACGAGCTCAATGTGAATAAGGAGATCAAGCCTGTAAAGCAAAGAAGAAGAATATTTAGTCCCGAGAAGAATCAAGCTATACAAGAGGAGGTCGAGAAGCTCCAGAAAGCCCAATTCATTAAAGATGTGAAGTATCTAGACTGGTTGGCAAATGTGGTGATGGTAAAGAAGAAAAACAATAAATGGAGAATGTGTGTTGATTTCACTGATCTCAACAAGGATTGCCCAAAGGATCACTTCCCATTACCCAGAATTGACCAACTAGTGGATGCTACCTCGGGGCACGAGCTTCTCAGCTTCATGGATGCTTACTCTGGTTACAACCAGATCAAAATGAAACTTGAAGAAAGCACTTCTTTTATTACCCATAAGGGAACTTATTGTTATAATGTTATGCCTTTTGGTTTGAAAAATGCAGGAGCGACATATTAGCGGCTGATGAACAAGGTTTTTGCCGAACAAATCAGTTGCAATATGGAAGTGTATGTCGACGATATACTGACAAAGAGCAAGAAAGCTGCTGAGCATCTAGTTGATTTAGGTCAGACCTTTGATCAACTGGATAAATACCAGATGAAGCTCAACCCGACGAAGTGCACCTTTGGAGTACGAGAAGGAATGTTCCTCGGGTACATCGTCAACCAGCGAGGCATTGAGGAAAATCCAGCAAAGATCAAAGATCTTTTAGGGTTGCGATCTCCAACGACGAAGAAAGAAGTGCAGAGTCTTACAGGACGAGTTACAGCGCTCAATAGATTTGTATCTCAAGCAACTGATAGGTGCCTTCCATTCTTCAAAACACTTCGAAAAACTTTCGAGTGGAACGATGAATGTGAAAAAGCCTTTCAAGACTTGAAGAAATATCTGGGAACACCTCCACTGCTGTCCAGGCCAGTGATGGGAGAAAAGTTGTACTTATACCTGGCAGTATCAGAGAATGCAGTTAGCTCGGCATTGATCAGATTGGAGAATGGAGTCCAGAAGCCAATTTATTACACAAGTAAGGCTTTCCGAGGTGCAGAGATCAGGTACCCAAAGTTGGAAAAATTGGCATTGGCATTAATTGAAGCAAGTAGAAGAATGAGGCCTTATTTCCAGGCCCATACCATCATCGTATACACCGACATGCCATTGAGACAAGCCCTTCATAAGCCAGAAAAATCAGGAAGACTGATGTATTGGGCAATAGAGCTTGGTGAATATGATATTGTATATGAACCCAGATCGTCATTAAAAGGGCAGGCTGTAGCAGACTTTATAGCAGAATTTACATATTCTGATACCCCCGAGGAGAAAAAGTTTCTCGCTAACCAACCTGTGGATGTTACAGGATCAACAGACATGAGTCCAGATCAACTCCGGTTGGTAAAAGGGCTTGTGGATGTAGAAAGATCATCAAATTCAAACCCAGGCCAACTCCGGTTGGTAAAAGGGCGAGAAGAGATGGTCGACGAAGAACAAAAAATACCAGGGGAGGATGAAAGGAAACATCAGATATTTCACCGAGGAACTCTGTCAGAAAAGAAATTTGAAGACGAGTTACCTACATGAAGATTATATGTAGATGGGTCATCTTGCACAACAGGTTGTGGGGCAGGGATTGTTTTGAACACCCCAGAAGAGATTGACGTGGAATATGCCTTACGATTCCAATTCAAAGCTTGCAATAATGAGGCTGAGTATGAAGCCTTGATAGCAGGTCTTAATTTAGCAAAGATTATGGAAGCCCAAAAAGTGATGGTATTCAGTGATTCTCAATTAATTGTGAATCAGATGATGGGAACGTATGCAGTTAAAGGAGAATTAATGGTCAAGTACTATGCAAAGGCGATGGAGTTGTTGGCAGAATTTGATGCCATTCAGTTGATCAGAATACCAAGAATGGAGAATGCACAAGCAAACGCACTGGCCCGACTAGCATCAGCTACTCGTACCGAGTTGCGAAGAACGAACCAATTGAGGTGTTAGAAAGTCGAAGCATAGATGAAGGCCTGACGATGAATGTTATTTCCCTTGATTTAGGAACATCTTGGATGGATCCCATCAGGGTATATGTCGAGGAAGGAGAATTACCGAAGGATAAGATCGCTGCCAAGAAATTGAAGTTTAAAGCTGCTCGGTATGTACTCACTAATAGTGTTTTGTATAGACGAGGAATTATGGCAGGTTTGCAAAGATGTGTACATCTCTCCGAGGTGAAAGAATTAATTGAAGAGATCCATGAAGGGTCTTGTGGAGCCCATGTAGCAGGTCGGACACTGTTGCAAAGGGTGATGACGCAGGGATACTACTGGCCAACGATGAGGTCTGGTTGTATAGCCTATGCTAAGAGATGTGATAAATGCCAACGTTTTTCCTCCGTCCGACAAACTCCACAAGCATTGTTGACACCCATAACTTCCCCTTGGCCTTTTGCCATGTGGGGAATTGATTTGGTTGGACCACTGCCAACGACCCGAGGAAGATTTAAGTACCTCGTCGTCGCAGTGGATTATTTTACTAAGTGGCTAGAAGCTGAGCCTCTGATTGATATGACATACGAGAAGGTGTACCAATTCATTTGGAAGAACATCATCTGCCGATATGGTCTCCCGCATGCCTTCATCACAGACCATGGAACACAATTTGATAATGAGGAGTTTGCCGCCTATTGTCATCAGTCAAACATTTTGAAGGTTCATTCAGCACCAGGCCATCCTCAAAGCAATGGGCAGACTGAAGTGACGAACAAAACATTATTAAATGGTTTGAAGAAGAGGCTATGTGAGGCTAAATCTAATTGGATTAATGAGCTACAGTCAGTATTGTGGGCTTACCGAACAACTCCCCGAGCAGCGACTGGAGAATCACCATATATGCTGGCATTTGGAAGGGAGGTTGTAATACCTGCCGAGTTGGGTCTTCCAACACACAGAGTGCTGAATTTTAATTCCCCAGTCAGCGACCTGATGAGGAGATTAGATTTGGACATGCTCGAGGGAGTTAGAGAAGAGGCAGCCATTAGGAATGCTGCTTATCAACAGCGAACATCCCTGTTCTACAACAAGAGGGTGAAAAAATGCGACTTACAAGAAGGAGATTACGTGCTAAAGAAGTTCATTCAGAAGCACAATAAGTTAGAAGCAAACTGGCATGGACCTTACCGAGTTACCGCAGTTGTCCGACCAGGAACTTACCGAATAACAACTCTAGAAGGAGAGGAATTTAAGAACGCATGGAATGCTGAACACCTACGCAAGTATTATCAGTGATGTAAAATGTAAAGCAGTTCCATCAATATGAATAAAACGATGATATTTCACAATCTTCTCCCCTTTTATTGAAAGTTTTTCGGGGAATACTAGTGTGTTTAACACTACGCTGCTCAGCAGTAAAACTACGCTGCTCGGCAGTAAAAAGAAGATGATAGTTCAAACCCATGACCAACTCCGGTTGGTAAAAGGGCGAGAACAAAACTACGCTGCTCAGCAGTAAAACAACGCTGCTCGGCAGTAAAAAGAAGATGATAGTTCAAACCCATAACCAACTCCGATTGGTAAAACGGCGAGAACAAACTATACTCCTTTGGTAAGGAGGCGTACACTAGTGTGACCAACTCAGGTTGGTAAAAGAGCTAGTGGACATGATAGTTCAGACCCACGACCAACTCCGGTTGGTAAAAGGGCGAGAACAAACTATACTCCTTTGGTTAGGAGGCGTACACTAGTGTGACCAACTCAGGTTGGTAAAAGAGCTAGTGGACATGATAGTTTAGACCCACGACCAACTCCAGTTGGTAAAAGGGCGAGAACAAAAGATGATCGACGAAAGGCCAATCTCGGTTGGTTAGGAAATAAGATATGCTCTCAAATGCCAACTTATGTTGGTCGGGAAGTAAGTTTATTACATAAAAGTTCCTCCAAGAACAGATCCTCCAAACTGAACCAAGTATAGTTGGTCGGGGATAAAAACCCACTAACTATAGTTGGTCGACAAGGAAAAATCATCGACCTTGGTTGGTCGGGCACATTTTATGAAAAAGACAAAAATTTACCAAGTATAGCTGGTCGGGGATAAAAACTCTCACTAACTATAATTGGTCGACGAGCACAATTTGGCAACCTCATAATTTGACAACCTTGGTTGGTTGGAGAAATTTTAAACATTTTTTTATATACTCATTACTTTATTATTAAGTGATCGAGCAACATTACGAATACTTGTAATTTTTATTACTAAATTGGTCGATGAACCATACAATAGTGTTTAGCAAGGACAAGACAATAGCAATACAGATTTGCAAACAAAAAATGAAAGTCTTTCATTAAAATTCAAAATAAATTACAAATTACATGTGTACTAACTATTACATTGAGATCCCTACTCTATTGGTTTTTCTCCCTTAACTTTTGAAACAGGCTCCTCGCCAGCAGGAGGATCTTCCAGGCAAAGAGGAGAATTAATGAAGTTAATATCTCGGAGCATTCTAACATTCATTACTGAAGGAGTATCCAATAGATGCTCGGGACGAGATACTTCGATCTGAGAGTGAAGATTATAGTCGCCAAGGTATTTTGCAATTAAGCTCCGAGGAATGGCACGAGCTGGGATCCATTCCATGTCCAAGTTATATGGTGGCACTAGAAAGTCAAGAACCCCGGGATCATAATAATCCCACAGGTAGTGCCCCTGTTCGAGGTTCAGCACGCCCAAGGCATTCAGCCAACCTTGCTTGTAACCCTCGTTATTGGCATTCTGGATACGATCATCTAAGTGAAATAACGCTTCATTGTATCCAGCCATCCAGAACTCCCTGGGCTGTTTATTAAATTGAAATGTCAACTTTCCAAGCTTCTCATGAAAGTTTCTGGCAAGAGCATCCTTATTATCCAGAGCAGATTTTATCGATGCAAGTTGATCCTCCAGAGTTTGGATTTTCTTGGACATTTCAGACAAAGCCCGATCTTTTGCATTCAATTGGTACGCTTGAGTTTCCAATGTTGACAGAGTACGAGCTTCTTCAATACTACGAGGAGTTCTTGATCGACCCCGAGCAGGTGGAGTACTTCGTTCCTCGACAACATCCTGGGCAACTCTTCCTCGCCCACAAGAACCTCTTCCTCGTCCCCGAGTAGAAGTAGAAGTACCAGACCTTCTCAGGATATCCAACTCTTGCCTTAATTTGGCATTCTCAACCTCTAAGAAGGAAAATCCCTCATCGGTCACTGGGATTACCGCTGTTGAAGAAGAGGCTGCAGACTTATATTGTGCTAGCTCTTTCTACAAATTATTATTCTCTTGCTCCAGCAGTTCAGGAATTTGTCTACAAGCTTCAACTTCTCCCTTTAGGGTCCTCTCCCTGACATCATACCCAGTAAGGAGTTTGTCGTAGCCCTTCTTGACAGAAAACTGTTGATACTTCTTTTCATACCCCTCATGTAACAAGTCATTTGATTCCTTGTACTGAGTCTGAAGATATTCTAAAGTATATTGAAGCTCCTCGATCATGTCATAATAAGCCACGTTATTGGCTTCAGCACGATCAAGAAGACATTTCAAGTATTGATATTCCTCCACTGCTTGGTCTGAAGCATCATGACCAAGGATATCAGCAATTTCTGATGCACTCAGGTCAGTATGGCCAGCTTTAAAATATTCATGGCATTGCTGCATCAGTTTTGTATCATTGGCAGACAACAATTCCATTCTAATCATAAACTAATAAAGAAGAGAAGGCAAGAGTTAATAAAAGAAGAAGACAGAGCATCAACAATGTAGAAGAACAAAAAGATGTGATTTTATTACATCATCAAAAAGAGTACATCGTTCAGAAGACAAAGTACAAGTAAAAGGAAAATAAAAGAGAATACCGAACAACTTCACACCTTTTCCTTGTCTCCCAAGACTTTCTCGGGAGGCTGGGACGAGAAGCTTGGTTGCTCGGTGGGAACAACGATTTGGATGGCAGAAGTTGGGACTTGTTCAGGAGGAGCAGGCAAGGAAGAAATCTCCTCGGTGGCTGTCTGATTGGGTTGTGGAGCAAGGACTTGATCACCCACTATCACTGAAGACTCCTCGGATGCATCTTCATCCTCTTCTTCATCTTCAATAGTTGGAGGAGGACCAGGGAGATGTTGTTGAAATAGTTCAGAATCCTCGCTCACATTCAGTTCCTGCAGGGTAGCAACCCAACCATCTCGGAAGTATTTCAAACTTCCGTACTTGACCTGGGTCATCATTGCCGCTACCCCCCTATCCCATCCTTTGTCCCAACCAGTTCGAAAGGATTTCTTCACAGCTGCTTTTCTCTTCATTTTCTCCGAGGAGAGCTTATCGGATAGAATATCCTTGGTGGTTTTCAATTTGGCCTCCACCTCCTCCTTATGGCGATTTACTTCTCGCAGAAGGATCAGCTCTTCCTCGACTGATTTTAACTTATTCTCAAGCTCCCCAAATCTTGTGAGCTTCTCGGCATATTTTTTATTCTCTCTCTCCAAATCCTTCACTTTATTTCCCAACTGTACCTTCTCTGCCTCAGACGCAGTCAACTTCTTTTCCCATTCACCCCTATCCTCGTCGTATTTTTGATGAGATTCCTTCAGAGATTGGGCTAAACCCTGGAAAGCATCCTCTACTCCGGACGAGGATCTTGAAGCCTTGAGCGCTTCATCTTTCTTCACTATGGTGTTAAAGCAACTCACCAGCTAAAAAAGAAGGTAATGAAAAGTCAGTGCCGAGATACATATATTGACTGAAAGAAAGAAAAAACTCAGGATAAGAGAAAATTACTGAAGCAATGTGACGAGTATCTAGGGATGTGAGCATATCCCTAGACATGTTTTCTTCAATTCGTTGGACTTCAGGAATAGTCCAAGTCTTTACCGAGCTCATTGCAGAACTTGGGGGAATAATGGTTGGAACACCAGCTCCACTAGCTTGGAGCTGAGGAATGGCTTCAGAAAAACTGACCGAGGAGGATTTCTTTAATCTCCTCAGTGGTACTTCAGGAGTTTCAGCCAAAGAACCTTTGATGGGGGAAATGGTGACCACTTCCACAGAAGTACTTCTCTTGCTCGGAGCCATTGGAGGCTTCTCGGCAGCCTTCTGAGCAGCAACAGAAGGAACAACATCCACTTTCTTTATCCCCTTTGGGACATCAACCTTGTTTCTCTTTCCATCACCAGCAGAGGAGGTCTCCTCGAAGATAGCAGGAACTCTTCTCTTACCCATCTTCTGACTCAAAGGAATGTGAGATTCTGGTGAAGATTCCTCAGAAGCGGGCAATGGTTCACTAATGCTGACCACATGACGAGCAGTAAAGGAGGAGGTATAACTCCTGTACTGCAATAAGTATGAAGCAGACCTGACGTGCTCGTCTGCAACCTTCTGATGCAAACTCCAGATATGTTTCAAATGCTTTATATTAACTTCTGATTCTTTAGGAGTTTTTCTCTTGCTGTCAACTGCAAACAAAAACATATTGAAATGTCAATCATGCATTTATTCAAACATGATGAAATCACAATTTCAGAAATAAAATAAAATGAAAATAACCTATCCCATTGCCATATGGAGGGCATTTGGGACCCTCATATACTTCGTCTCCAACTAAAGGGGCATGTTGCCAATTTTTTATAACTACTCCATGTTCAAAATAATCCCTGTTAGCATAAGGGAGGTTGGCTACTAGAGCCCTATTCAAAAATCTAGTTTTTAAATAATAAACATTGTCTAAAATAGCCCATCTATAACAGTACATAATCTCAGGAATTCCTATACGAGTTCCATGAGTTTGATTTAACCTATACACCCCATTAACTATTCTCCATGTGTTGGGGGCTATTTTTGCAGGGACAACATCGAAATACTGACAGAACTCTAAACACAAAGGGTTTGGGGGAAAAGAAAATCCACATTCAGCAATAAAGAGGCTAGGGAACCAATGTCCCTCAGCCAAATCAAAATAACTTGAAGGCTCAGAAAGACTTTCCAAAGTTACCCAGGAAGGAATAGAAAGTCAGAACGGAATTTCTCAAGAGATTCGATAATATAAACCATGGTGAATAAAAAGAAATGAAAGAGAAAGAAGAAAATCTTACAGGAAAAAGGAGATCTGTTGATAAACAAACGAAGAAAGGGATGAACGCACATGAGAGAGAAAAGCTATAGAAAACTCGAAAGCAGAAATTGAAAAGGTAGAAGACGATGGGATTGCCTCTGAAGCTTAAATACTTTGCCTTGGGAAACGGCGAAAGAAATGATTACAAAAAAGAAACTATTACGCTACCGGCGGCTAAAAGGACAAAAAGGGCACGAAGATCAAAGCGCTTATAAAAATGCAAAAAGGAGGATTCTGCGAATTTGGAAGGAAATTCAAATACGAAGAAAAGGCTCCTAAAACCCAGGAAGGTCATTTAATATTGCCATATACCGAGAAAGAATGTTCCATACTCCTCAAAGTTCGAAATATGAAATATTGGGGGCTTCTGTTGATACCAAAATTAGTATGTTGATGTGTACAAATAATAAGAAGACACGTGCCAATCTACGTGGCACAATAGCAACGAGGAAGATCATTCCCCCGACCAACATACTCACTCCGAGCAACAGGTGTACTCCGAGGAACACCAGTCTTCCGAGGAACACATACCCTCCGAGGAATTCCAATGCTTCGAGGAACTCTTGGACGACGAGCAACTAAGGCGGTTCGAGCTGCATCTCGACCGCAGCATTAATTGCCAGATAATCAACAGTTCAACTATTCATTGAATGCTTATCATCTTGACGCACACGTTTGAAGAGCATTAAATGAATTACCCTTTCATATGTGTATCATTTAATGTAACACCCTTTCATGTACAGCCTAAGGGCTATAAATACCTTGTATCACCCTCATTCAAAGGGACCAGAATTTCTTGATAGAACTTGTAATCGAGAATTCCCAAATACTCAGTAATAACATAACAGTGGACGTCGGCCATTCATACAAGGCTGAACCACTTTAAAATATTTTGTCTCATTTATTTATCTGTGATTAAATTATTTGAGTGATCTAATTATTTACATCAACAGTGATAAATAGGGATCTTGTTCCTATCATATGTTTGTAGAATCCACTATCAAAATACCATTGGGAGATATTTTGAGCCTTAAGATCAACATGAATAACAAAAGCCTTATTGGTCTTTTCTTTGGCAACTCCAACTTAACTTATGTTCTTCCCTTTATTGTATCTAATCTTTGGGTTGTAATCATTTTCCTGTGCCATATAAAACTTTAGAAACTCTTCCATTAAACCCTTAGATGTATTGACTAGATACTCAACTTGGTTTTTAAGGCTAGTTAAGGAGCTATAGTGTCGCCTAGAAGTATTGGGATAATAATTCTTCCTAAGCTCGTAACAAATATTTCTAAGATAACCCCTTTTGTGACAAAAACTACAAATATTGGGTTTCTTTGGAGTCACTTTCATAGGTTTCTTAGGTAGATTTCTCCTAGGTGGGTTAGGTTTAGGAGGGTTTGTTTTGGTAACAAACTTAGATAAAGGGTTCATATTTAACATTGGATAACTCACCATCTTCATATTCTACACTCTTTCTCTCTTGATATCCTTTATCCTTATAACCTAAAACTAGATCGAGAAATAACTTACCCATTCTTCTAGAATTGTCCTCAAGTGTGACTTTGACTTCCCAAGAGGCCTCAAGATCTTTCTCAAGTTTGATAATTTCTCTTCAAGTGTTTTTCTAATCTCCAAGGATTCATGAAGATCTTTGTTAACGCAAGCTAGAGAGTCAGTCAAATCAAAATTTTCTTTACGCACCAAAATAAGCTTCTCGGAGAGAGAAATATTAATCGCCACGAGTATACTAACTAAAGCCTTCTTCTCCTTCAGGCTTTTCAACTCTTTTTTTAACGCCAACACCTTTAAAGTTAACCTTTTAGTTATCTTTTGAATACGCATAGACTCGATGTACAACTAAGAATAGGCAGATTGCATTTCACTTTCATCAACATCACTCACTTCCTTTTTCATCACTACCTTCTGAGTGAGTGGAAAAAACCTCAAGATCATGCTCGAAAATGCCAACACTAGTATGTGACTCACTTGAAACGTTAGCATGACTCTCCATAAAAACAGTGAAGTTATTTCCAAAAGGAACGGAATCATTGGATTGATAAGACTAAATCTCACTTTAGCTAAGAGTTGTGTTATAAACGTCTTTATCCTTACCTTCTCTCTTCAATTTATTTTGATCCTACTTGACTTGTTTTTGTTTTTCATTTTAAAACTTCTACTTTCATTCTTTTTGTTTTTCTCAAATTCAGGTTTTTCAAATTTTGACCTTTTCTTTTTAAACTTGAGAATCTTTTTAAATTTTTTAGCAAATAAGGCCACATCATCAGGATCCATATCAAGCACTTTGGATTCGAACATTTCTTCATTTTTCACTTTTAGAGTTTCTCCCTTATCTTTATTATTATTATCTTTACGAAACATGTCAAATTCATATGTTTGGAGATCACCTACAAGCTCTTCGAGCTTTAGTGAATCTAACACTCCTAAAGAATTAAGAACTACGACTTTCGGGATGAAATGACTAGGGGGAGATCTAAGAATCTTCTTGACTACGCGAGTTTCAGTGATTTTATCACCTAGGTTGAAATATGAGTTGACAATATTGAAAATACGGGCATAAAACTCTTCAAATGTTTCACTCTTTGATGGTGATAGTTTCAAATTGAGTGGTTAGATTTTGAAGCTTAGACACTTTAACCGGACTCATTCCCTCAGGAGTAACTTGAAGAATGTCCCATGCCTCCTTTGAAGTTTCACAAGTCATAGTATGATGAACTCCTCCGATGTAATGACACTAAACAAAGCATTTAAACCTTTAGAATTAAAGTTGCATAATTTTAACTCATCCTCACTTCATTATTTTACAGGTTTTAAAATAATTTCTTTTTCAACAACAACAGTAGGAGGGGACCACCTTTTTTCCACAAGAAGCTAAACACGTTGATTAATTGATTTTAACCCATAGTGCATATGTTCTTTCCAATAGGTTTAATTAGTTCCATCAAACATAAGGGGTCCATATGACGATTAACTATCCATATAACCTCCAGTATTCATCTAAGTAGCTTTTAGAAACAAGCTCTGATACCAATTTGAAGTTGCAGGGTTATATGGATTCAGTTCAATTCATTAAATCCACTTCTCTGAACAAATTAATTAGCAATACAGGATACAAATAGAAATTACGCTAGCAGGTTGACACTTTCCAAATTTTAGTCTTGATTACTAAAATTCCTATGTGAGCATGTGCGATATCAAGTATAACGTGAAAATAAATCATAACTGAATAACACCCCGATGTATAAGGAAAATCCCAATAAGAAAAACCCTTGATGGCCAGTCCTAGACGAAATCCACCACGAATACGATTTTTGTAAGAAGACACATAAGACATACAGACTTCACTCAACAAGACCCGTTGATGCCGTCTTTAATACCTCTGTCCATATCACATGTAGATCTAACACGCTGCACAACACTCTTGTGCCTCGGTATCCATCGAAAGACAAGCACCGTCTCTAAAAATAACTCGCGTAGAGGTTCACCACACCCAAAACTGGGATGAATGTATGAGAGGTTGAGTTTGTGGTTTTTGGTTCTTGAAAAATGATCCTAAAGATCACATGAAAAGTTGGAGAATTTTTGTAAATAGAAAATGTATTTTCTTTTAATGTTTAAGATCCGAAAGTTTTGAGCTCCAAAGTGGTTTAAATGATAGAAGTAGTGGGCAAGGTAAGTAAGAGGGAAAACTATATTTTTCAAAAGATATACCGATCATTCGAATCACTTCACTGGCTCGTTGGAAAAACATTGCAGGATGTCATTAGAACAAGTCCTTAAAATGACATTTTAGCATAAATCAATAAAGGAATTCATTTCAACGACTAAGAGAGATGGGTCATTTGAACGAAATATCAAATGATATTGCAAGGAATTCCAAGAAGGAATTCGTCTATAGTCATTCGAACACACACGTTCAAATGAACTCGGAACGACCACTCTAATTTTAGAAAAATTAATTTAACTTTAAAGATAAAAACTTGTTTGAAAACTGTTCACCAAGAGTCGTGTACATTTAAAAATTTGTCTCCATCAAAGTAAAAAATAATTCATGCCATATACCTTTAAAAAAATGAGTAATTGGATGATGACGTAAATATAATGAATGTTGAATTTTGGGATGCTCAAATTCTTCATCGAGTAGATTAGCATGACATTAAAAGACCATAAATGTTTTGTCCAATGAAAATGCCCAATATTATAAATTGATTCTATTGGAAATTTGTCCTTAAAAGTTCCTTCAAAGTAATAAGTTCACACACAAAGTTTATTTGGAATTAAAAAACTCAAACCAAAATTCATTCAAAATAGTAAACTCGCATAGAGAGTGATATATAGAAAATGAATGGTCATGGACAACTAAGGTCCACACAAATTTCCAGGTTGGGCAACGCCTATGAGGCCAGGTTTCGTGAATAAGAAGAAGCCACTCGTCCCCAAGAAGAGGAGAATAATCACTTAAAAAGGCGACTAGAAATAATGGAGAGGAATCCCTATAGAAATACAAGACAATGCTATGATCGAACTCCTAGTCCTCAGGTGAGTGAGTATCACAGCCGAGGAAGGAACCCCAGGCACGACCAAGGGAGAGTTGAGAGAAACAGATCAGTGGATGGTCGATCAGAATGACTATATCCAGTGTGACGTCGTGGGAATCCCGTCCGATAGAATGATGAAATCAGGAGTTTGGTTCATAGGGAGACGGATCAGCACCCAGCCCATCGAGGGGCCATATCCACATGGGAGCTATACAGATGAGCTCCTAACACCCAAATGAAGTACCCTTTTTTAATGGAGATAGAAGAATAAGATCCCCCCAAGAAGTTTGCAATCCCTAGATTCAAGATCTATAATGGGAAAACTGACCCTATCGATCATATCCGATAGTACAAGCATGTTATGACCCTGTGAAGCCATAACGATGCATTGATGTGTCACATCTTCCCTTCCAGTCTGCACGACATGGCCCCGAAATGGTTCAAGAGGCTTAGATATAGATCTATTAATATCTTTAATGTTCTATCTTTATTATTCATATCTTGATTCATAACCAGTAGCTCCCACCCCAAGAGAATGGATGTAGTGCTCACAATGAAGAAAAATCGGCACGAGAACCTGAGTGAGTACACTAAGAGGTACTGGGAGATTTTCAATTATATTGAGGACTGATCGGAGTAGGTTTTTATAGAATCCTTTAAGATCGGTCTACCGAGTACTTCCCTATTGCACCAATCCCTAACTAAGAAAGAGGCTAGTTCCATCGACGACCTAATGGCCCGTATTGAAAAATATGTTAACGTCGAAGATGTGATCGATCTTAATGTAGGGGAAAATGGTCGTACGAAGATGAATAAAGGGACTGAGAAGAATGATTCCTAAAAGAAAGGAAACAAGAATGGGGTCAAGAATGGCACCAAAAATGGCAACAAGAACGACCCCTTGAAGGCATTCCAGTATGTTAACAATGTCTTCAAGGGACTGATATACAAAATACTCCCCAAGATCAAGGAAAAGCCATTTGTCAAGTGGCCTAAGAATATGGAAGGAGATCCAATGAAGATCAATAACACACTAGGGTGTGCGTTCCATAAACAGGGTGGTCACAGGACTGAAGACTACAAATAACTCAAATCTCACCTTGAGGAATTGGCCCAGGATGGTCATCTCAACGAGTTCATAGATAAGAAGGCAGACAGCGTCGCAGCCAATGACGACCATAATCTAGGTAATATCCTCTAGGATGAGATAGGTCATGAGGTCGCAGTAATTCATGGGGCATAAGACCTTAGGCATGTATAAGGACTTGTTGTTCGGATGGAAGTTAAGAAGCTTACTGCCGTTACGCAATCCTTCAAATAAACCTTGCCAAGACTCAGGCTGGGAAGTGTCATCGACTAAAAGATGTCGACTATAGAAAAACACACTGTGTTTACTGAAGATGACATAGTTGGGGTGAGAACCCCTCACCATGATGTATTGGTCATCACACTTAGGATAGATAATTGGGACATCGACATGTTGTTCGTCGACCAAGGTAGCTCTTCCGATGTGATGTACCTAGACTTATTCCACAAATTAAAGTTGAATATTTCCGACCTCAAAGAGACCATCGTTTCGCTAGTTGGCTTTGTAGGAACGATAACCATGCCATTGGAAAATATAGTCTTTCCAGTCAGGGCAAAAAGTATTTCAAAGATGATTGAGTTTTTAGTTATAGATATAAAATCCCCCTATCACGCCATTAATGTTAGGGGATTTGTCCACACCATTAAGACTGTTCCATCCTCATATCATCAGAAACTCAAGTGCATAACAGATCGAGGGGTGGTCGAGATCTGTACCAACCAATCTTTATCCAAAATATGCTTCATCCCAGCAATCCACCCAAAGCACGAGAAGAAAACAAAAAATATCAAAGTCCAGGAGGAAGCCCAAGAAGGCGTGTTGCCTTTAAAATAACAATTACGATTTGACCGACCAGGGGTGGAAGAAACTAGGGTCCACCTCGCAAATAGGGTCATCAAAGACCTGGAAGAGGTTACAATTGGAGTCAACTTACCTGAAAGGAGATTTATGATCAGATCCTTCCTTACCGACCAAGATAAAGAAGGATCTCACTACATTCCTTCGGAGCAATCTGGATGTTTTCGCTTGGGAACCATACGAGCTTCCTAGGATAAACCCTTTAATTGCATGCCATCGACTGCATGTCGACCCAACTTTGAAACCAGTAACTCAGAAGGATCGTTGAATAGACCAAGAAAAGGAGAATGCAGTACAAAAAGAGGTAGGAAAGTTACTGGATGCAGGTTCCATTCGGGAAGTTCAATTACCCAAATGGCTATCTAACCCAGTCGTAGTACCCAAAAGAAACAAAATATAAAGAGTTTGTATTGACTTTACCGATCTCAATTGGGCCTATCAAAAATGTAATTTTCCTCTCCCAAAGATAAACCAGCTGGTCGATGCCACTGCAACGCATGAAAGAATGAGCTTTCTGGATGTTTACTCCAGATACCACCAAATCCCACTTTTTGATCCAGACCAAGATAAGAGATCCTTCTTAACGCCTATTGGGTTATATTGTAATGAGGTCATGCCATTCGCCCTAAAAAACAAAGGAGAGACTTATAAGCGACTGGTCACCAGGATATTCAAGAAACAAATGGAAAAAACAATGGAGGTATACATTGATGACTTTCTCGTCAAAAGTAAACTCAAGGGAGACCATCTCTCAGACCTAGAAGGAACCTTTGAGATCCTCAGTAAATACTAGATGAAACTTAATGCTAACTAGTGTTCGTTCGGTATCCAGTCAGGAAAGTTCCTAAGATACCTGGTCAGCAAAAGAAGGATTGAAGAAAACCCTGATTAGATCGACAACATCAGAAAAGTTAAGCCCCCTCAAATGATTAGATATGTTTATAATCTTATCGACATGCTCGCCCCACTCAATCGCTTCATCTCTAAGTCTTCAGAGCGTTGTCGACCATTCTTCCAACTGTTGAAGAAAGATAAGGGCTTGGTATGGAATGTCGACTACTCCAAAGACCTAGAAGATCTGAAGTCTTACCTCAACAAGACAACCTTACTGGTGATCCCAAGTGAAGGCAACCCCTTATATCTTTATCTTACTGTGTCAGACCACACTGTGAGCTCCACCATGGTATGCGAGAATAAATGAGGACAACACACAGTCTATTATGCAAACAAGACACTCCTGGATGCTGAGTAACATTATTTTCCACTACAGAATCTCGCATATGCCTTAGTAATGCCTCGAGGAAGATGCAACATTACTTTGAGGCTCATTCCATCATCGTGATCACCTTCCACCCCTTCAAAGATTTTCTAAGGAAAACTGACCTCTCCAGCCACCTATCAAAGTGGTCGGTGGAGCTTGGAAGATTCAATATCCTTTTTCAACTAAGAATAACAATTAAGTGGAAAATTCTAGTTGATTTTATCACCGAGTTCACAGGGAATCAACCTACTGCCTAGTTAAAAATTGAGAAATCAGCAGAAAAGGAAGCGAAACCCTTCGAATGGACCAAATAGGTTAATGGAGCCTCTAACTTCATGGGACAGGATTAGGCATTATATTGGTTACCGCAGAGAAGACTGTGCTTGAACAAGGGATCAGTATAGGATTTAAAGCCTTCAACAACGAAGTGGAATATGAAGCACTGATCGCCGGCCTGCGTAGAGCACAATTGCTAGGGGAAAAATGCTTTTGGGTATTTGGCAATTCAAAGATAGTGCCCAAGTAGATAAGTGGAGACTTCAGTGCCAAGTATGAGAGGATGTCAGCTTACCTCATTGTTGTAAGGGGACTTATAACAAAGTTTGATAGAGTTGATGATCATCGGTTCCCTAGGGGATAAAATAGTCACGCCGATGACCTAGCATCTCTAATCTCAGCAATTGACTCCGACTTGAGGAGGACCATTCCGATAAAATTCCTCGCCAACAAAGCATTAACCAAACAGTCGCTGAGCCAGTCCTCTATATAGAAAAGGTACCCAGTTAAATGGATCCTATCACAGCTTACCTATGGAGCGACACACTGCTAGGTGACAAGAGATCAGCGCACTAGATAAGAGTCTAGGTGGCTCTCTTTCACTTATCTTCTGAAGGAAAACCATACAGAACGTCTTTCACTGGCCCCTACCTCCAGTGCGTTCATCCAGGAGATGTCAAGCAAGTTATTAGTGAAATCCTTGAAGGCATTTGTGGGAGTTATGCAGGAGGAAGATCATTGACTTTTTGAGCGATCAAGGAAGGATACTGGTGTCCATACAAGCAAAAGGATTCTAGAGTTTATTTTTAAAAATATGAGAAGTTCTAGAAGCACTACCACATGGTACATCAACTAGATAGCGACCTTAAGTCATTAACCATCCCATGCCTGTTCGCCCAGTAGGGCTTGGATATTGTAGGGCCTCTACCTACCGCATCTGCAAATCGCAAGTATCTATTAGCCAGCATTGACTAATTCACAAAATGGATAGAGGCAAAACCAATTGCAAACATTCGAGACTCTGATATGATGAGGTTCATATGGAAGAAGATCATTACCCTCTTTGGGATACTAAGGACGATCATTACTAATAATGGCACACAGTTTGAAAGTAAATTCTTTTAAGGATTTTACGATGAACATGGAATCAAGAACCACTTTAGTTCTGTAGCATATCCCCAGAGCAATGGGCAAGTTGAATCTTCCAACAATACAATGATCGACATACTAAAGAAATGATTGGAAAAAGCTAAAGGTGCTAGGGTAGATGAGCTACCTCACATTTTGTGGGCTTATCATAAAAATCCCAGGAGAGCAACAGGAGAAACCCCCTTCACGCTTGCCTGTGGAATGGATGTATTCATCCCACTGGGAGTAGGATTCCCTATTATGAGGACTGCCTTAGTCGACCAAGGACTTAATGATGAAGCATTACTCACTGAACTTGACTTAGCTGATGAACGACTAGAACTAACACTAGTTAAGTTGGCATCTTACTAACAACAACTGGCCAAATAATTCAATAAAAAAGTCAGTACAAGAAATTTCTCGTAGGGGACTACATCCTAAGGAAAGTCCTCAGCAGTGTTGTGAAACCACCAAATGACAAACTGGGACCAAATTGGGAGGGACCTTTCAAGATGATAACAGATGAGTTAGAGAGGGCCTATCACTTAGAAACGCTTGAGGGGAGGGAGATACTAAGGGCCATGAATATAGCCAACCTTAAGAAGTTATACTTTTAGACTTCTATATCTTATATTTTTCAGCATTATTAGTTTAGGCAAATATTCATTTACAAATTGATATTGCCTTTTATTTATCATTTTTAGTCAATAAAAGGTTGATTGGCCCTCGCATTATGAGCATCTTGGTTATTTAATATCTCTTGATCAAGTTCAATACACATCCTTTCTAAGCAATATGAACCCCCTCAAAAAACAATAAAAACAACAAGTTGGTCAACTTATTACAGTCAAGGAATAGAGCTCCTATGGTTGCAACAGTGTGCCATACTTATTGTACGAAAAGATAAAATATGTAAAGCAAGGTTTACGATGAACCTTCCTCAGATATTTGTTGAATACACAATTGGCCTCCTGAGTTGCTCCGATAATAATAAAAGACTTACAGGGGATCCTTAGGCAATAAAGCCAATTCAAGGTTGGTCTCCAACTTAGGTTGGTGTGACACCTCTCTCAATGAAATACCGGGTGATCAGTCCTATATCAAATTAAAACAGGAATCTCATACAGTTCATTCTTAGCATCACTTTCGAAAAAAAAACTTATTAACCACCTAGTATTCAAAAGCTGATGACAAAATTTTAATCTTTTTATTTAACAACAACAACCATAAAAATACCAATACGAACCATTCATACAAACCATGAATCTAAAGCAATATTGAATAAATAAATAAATGATCGGCCGAATAAACCATCGACAGAAAACCACCATCTACTAATATAATCCAACAAAGAAAAGTAACCAGTACAAAGTCCGACAGAAATGAAAATAGTTGGGGCAACAAGCCCGAAAGAAATACCAAGATGCATCCTACTCTAGGAAAGAAATGACTGAAGCGTCTATGTCCAAATCCTGCAACATCCACTCCTGTTGCAGCTACGCATCTTTGGAACAAATCTTCAAGTTTGGCATCCCTGTGGCTTGATACCTTAAAGGTTTTGACAATATTTTGCAAGTATGGGTCACAGCCCAAAGTCCTTCTAAAAATATTTTGCAAGTGAATAAAAATGCAACAATTAAAATGTATGGATGCTCTTCATATTTATGTTAGTGTCGCACTCCCTTGAGATACATCTCACCCCTCCTCTAAAGTGCACACCTAACGCTTTCTTCCTGACCCTCCTAGTTACACCACCCCATCTAACTAGCCTTGTCATTAACTCCTTGAACTCTACTCTAACCCGAGTAATTTGTATCTTTACTTCGTAAGTTATTTATCACATTAACTTAATTAATCATTTCTTAAAAGTCATATAACATTCAATAGTTATATTAGTAATACAAATTCTCTTCATGTATTTAATTACCCGTATATAATTATGTACTCTATTATATACGTAGAACTATATTCCACAATTATTCATATGTTGAATAGAAATAAAACCGCTCTTAAAAGCCATATAATATTCACTAGTTATATAAGTAATAAAAATTCTCTTCATGTATTTAATTACCCGTATATAATTATCTACTCCATTATATACGTATAACTTTATTCCACAATCACACATATGTTGAATATAATTAAAACCATCCTTCCGAGTAATACCTCATCGGATGCATTCTCTAAAGTCCTATCTTCCCAGGTATACTCAGTCCCACCTGGATTTCTGAGACAACTAGCCACCGCCGAATGAGAGCAGAGAAATATAAACGTATTGGAGGCGGTCATATTCCCCCGAGTGTGAAGACAATCATCTCAATGTCCACCTCTATTTGGACGCTATGACCTTGGAAATACTCACCCTACTCCTCAAGCTAGGGGATTCACCCACATCGCGCAACCTCCCCCGATAGCACTAAAACATATAATTCTAAATATATACCTAGCCACCAGTATTTATGGGCACAGAATATATATATATATATATATACACACACACACACTAGTGGTGACCCGTGCGATGCACGGTCGAGTGTAACGTATTTTGAAATATATTATTCTAATATATAATTAATATGAGTATTTAAAAAAATGATCGTAACTTTTTACATGTAAATTATCTAATATTGTGGAAAACGAATTCTAATTGAAATGAATATCAGGAAATGAATCATAATTTTTTTGCAGATAAACATATTACCTCGTTGCTTATTCTTTCACCCTGCTATATGAAAATATGAATTAGAAAAGGGGAGGGGGGGGGGGGGGGGGGTTAATTTCAAGTACTAAGTCTTTAATTTTTCTTCAATTTGCTTCCATATCATTTTATAATTAGTTAGAAGTCCTACTTTTAAAAATTATCAGTGTTATTTTATTAACTGCAGAGATATTACCACCAATAATGCAAAGACATATTAATTATTTTGGGACATAAAACAAAACAGAAAATAACACGGGATTAAAAATTAACAAATATAAAAAAATGGAACCTATATAAAAAAAATCATGTTATATTGTGTCTCTTTTATTGCGTTCTTTTGTGCCCGTGCCGATAACATGGTAAAAATAATAATCTAGATAAAAGAGACCCAAAATAACTTGAAGTTTATTTTTTTTATAATTCAGATTTTCATATAGAAATTAAGAAAATACTCCAGCGTCCACTCTGCTAATTTTTCGGGGGAAAGATTAGGTATGTGCAAGACACAGGACATAATGTGAGGGCATTTTTATCTTTTTAATTTCTTTTGTTACATTATTAGTTATAAAAGAGGTTTTTTTATTACTATACTTTAATATTTAATAAAATTGTTTGAAATATTAAAAATGGTAATAAAATAATAGTTTAAAATGCCACAATTTACACTGTATGTTATTACTGTTTTACATAATTATATTTTATTACGGACTTACATACTGTTACAATTCACGTAACTGTTATCTTTATGAATGCACACTTTTTAACAAAATGTTTTACATAACTGCGACAATTTACTATTTTTCATAATTTACAAAATTTTATAAAGTTTCTGAAAGTTAAAAACAACGTTGAAAATAACTTACTTTATAAAAAAATAGTAAAAACATAATATTAACTTTTTTAATATTCAAAATACATACCCCTACAACAACCCCATGTTCATTCACTTCCACCTCCTTGAAAATCCTGTTCGATGTATGAATCTATGATATACACATTTGTCACATCTTCAAATATTAGACATGAAAAATGACAGGGGATATGCATTTGAAATTTAATTTTGTGACATGAAGCACGTGTCTACGTGTTATTGGAGAACATCTTGAGTATGACACTTTAAAATTAAGAATGCTAATGACATGCAGATACATATCACATGCCACAAAATTAAGTTCCAAAACCATGTCTCTCTAATAATATCCATTGCATGACATTGCTCTGCAAATAGATATAGACACAAACAACAAATAAAAATGATTTTCAACAATTATAATTTTTCTCCAGCCATAAAAATCATTTATGCAAATAAAAAAAAATGATTTTAGCAATATAAAATTATTTACAACATACAAAAATGATTTCCAGGAAATAAAAAATGAATAAAATTGTTTCTAGGAATAAAAAAATGATTTTCAGCAATATAAATTTGTTTTTATGATAAAAAATTATTTCTAGCAAATAAAAAATGATTTTAAGAAATGATAAATTATTTGAAGAAAATAAAATATGGTTCAAACATTAAAAAATGATTTTCAACAATATAAAAGTATTTTCAACATATAAAAATAATTTTCATCAAATAAAAAATGATTTTTCGCGATAAATTTTTTTTCTAGAAAATATAAAGTATTTCAAGGAAGCAAATATCAAAATTATTTTCAGAAATAATAAATTATTTGAAACAATAAAATATGGTTCAAGCAATAAAAAAATGATTTCCGGTAATATAAATGTATTTCGAGCATATGAATATAATTTTCAGCAAATAAAAATTTATTTTCAGCAATAGTAAATTGTTTCGACAAATGAAAATTATTTCTAGGAATAAGAAATGATTTTTAGCAATATAAGATTATTGACAGCATATAAAACGATTTTTAGCAAAGAAAAAATGTTTTTCAGCAGTAAGAAATTATTTACGGCAAATACAAATTATTTCTAGGAATGAGAAAATGATTTGAAAAAATATAATACCTTTTCAAGAATTAAAAGTGATTTCTAGTAAATAAAAAATTATTTTCTGTAGTATTAAATTATTTCCAGGAAATAAAACATGATTTTTAGGGAAAAAAATGAATTTCAGTAAAATAAATGTATTTCCAACTAAATTTACCATTAAAAAATTAAAACTGCAGATTCTTACTCCATAATAGCCTCCAACCCATTATAACCATTTGATGTCTCCATGAAAGAACCACCTCCCTACCGTGAGTGCGTTAATTTTGGACTCTCTCTCTCCTTACACTTAATGTTTCCTCTTCAGTGTGTTCATATGGATCCAAAGAACTTGGCTTCCCAAAAAAATACATGATTTAGTTTCGTCATTTTGATCTCAACATGGGCATGGGTGGCTCCAAACAAACGTCATATATATAGGGACCCGTGTATATAGGTCGGAGTGGTGACCCGAACTCCTTTCCAACACCCATTAACCCCTTATTTTATCTCTCGTGATAAAATATATGTGTGTGTGTGGGGTGGGTGGGATTGGGTTGGTGGGGTTGGGGGGGGGGGGGGTATAAAAATATGATTTAAGCAAAGCATGAGTTAGAAATATTCATAAACTATTAACAATAGTCACTCCTACACTAATATCCGACCACACTTTTTCACTGATCTTCAACCGAATATAAAATCTGTTTTTAACACCCATCTTCGTCAAATAAAAATAAAAACTCCCATATTCAACAATAGCTCTCAGGAATGAAAATCTACTGTTAAGGATATATATAGGTAGCGACCATTTGTGAAAAAGTAATATGGTATAAAAAACTTGGATGAGTTAAGTTACAGAGATGGGTGTGGGGAGTGCTGCGTTAGTGTGAGTTTGGTTTACAGTTTTTAATGGCCAAATCATAATGTTGCAGACCTAACCAACATATTTGTAGTGGTAAAAACTTTGGTTGCCCAAATCATAATGTCATAGACCTAACCAATAGCTTTTGTAGTAGAAGAAACATTGGGTAAGAGTGAGATAGATATATAAGCAGCGCTGGTGACTCTATTTAGGAAGTGTAAGGTGAGAGAAAAAGAGAGGGGCTGTGGGATGATAAAAATGGTAGGTATAAGGTGGTTGCATGAGAGGGAGATGATGTAGTGTTAGAAATATATGAATGTGGGGGCATAAGTGGATTTGTGAAGGATTGTATTAGAAGGTAAAAAATTTAGAACGTGGGGGTGGTAGTTGGGTGTTGGATAGGTGGAGCAGCATACACGTGGTTTTTCTAACAAAAAAAAACATACAGAGAGAAGTGGATGAGTTGGTTTTGGGAAGTTACAGCTTTTATGGATTCTTATGTTGCCACATGTATTTGTTTAATTAAATAAAATTGAAAATTCTAAAAATTTAGGATTGAGCTTTTGGAGGGTTTTGAAAGCGACAACTACATACGGGTATATCTATATATAAATAAAATTTACTTCCGGCTTTACCGTGTACAAAGTCCGTAACACTAGCCAACATATTCCTCAGTTATGTCCTGACTCTAATTTAATTAATTTACTCATTAATTAAGTTAATATCTTCCCGAGTCTACGGTTCGACTCTAATTTAATTAATATTCCCATTAATTAACTTAATATCTCCCCGAGTTTATGGTCCGACTCTAATTTAATTAATATACTCATTAATTAATTTAATATCTCCCTGGTGTCACACAACCAATGTACCCGGACTTGCTCACCTGACCCAAATTTTCATCTCTTAGAACGTACTCCTCAAAATTCCATTATAAAGAGAACGCTCCTAATTAAATAATATTTAACAATTTATTATATCATCCTATAATAAATTATTGCATCTATAATCTTTAATTAATTAATCCCCCATTAGTTAATCTATTACCATGGAATCACTCAACCAAAATATCTGGACACCCCTTGGTCCATAATGCAATATACCCAAATATGAGGTTTTCAATTTACTCAATCCTCCCAGATTTTTAAAATGCCGTTTTGGGGAATTTCGGGGCCGTTTTGAGAAAAGAGTATTAGAGAACGAAAGTTAGAAAACGCCATTTTCTAGAGGGTATGGAGGACAGAATCTCCATTAACAGCTTCTATGAAGATTTTTACCCGAAATTATCCACTAAAATCCTTACGAATCAAAACCAATCCCAATAACTTGATTCGTAACTTCCCCAAATCAATAACCAATTTGTATTACCCCAATCCAAAAATCATTTGTATAACACCTACTCTGATACGAATTGAATATCACCAATTTACATTGAAGAAATTTAACCACTTTCATTAAGAGTTCATAGTGTCTGATTATCCTTTGGTGTAGAGATCGTTGTGTGATGAAAAACAACTTCCTTGTTCTTCCTCTTTGTCTCTCAAAAGTCCTCCCTCTTTGTCCCTTATGTTCTCAAATTTCTCCCAAAATAGTTACGACTGTCCACAACTTCAAAACTTAGGTTTTTATCTCCAAATCTCGTTTTTAATCGTATGTGCCTAATTAAAATGGCCCAAATACCCCCGAGTGGGTCGACTATGCCCAAAAATATTTCGTGGCACATTTACAACCCCGGGTACACTTTTCTGACTATCTCGGCCCATCCGGACTCAATCGTGCTCTCAGAATTGACTTCCAAATTAATTTATAAAAAGTCCCTATCTCACACCCAACTTAGTCTATATCTGACTTCCGGCTAAGATAAATAAATGCCACGTCACTTATACACATTATGACGAAAATAAATTATTACTATTCACTTAGTAATTTAATTTCCATAAATATTAACCATCTTCTCTCCGATTAATATTTAAATAAATATTAACATAACTAATTCAATTAAATTACGACACACAAGTAATTTAAAAAAAAATCGAATTAATTAAATATTAAATGCACAGAAATATGGGGTGTTACATACACCCCCCTTACAAAGGAATTTCGCCCCCGAAATTTGATCATAGCTGCGGCGAATAACTCTGGATACTGCTCTCACATATCCTACTCCCGCTCCCACATATACTCGTCAATACTGTGACAACCCCACTCCACTACACTCTAACTGGTAGTACAACCTTAGACTGCAGCTTGCGGTCACATAGATACTAGTCTCTCCTCATATGAGGTGTCTTATTGCAAGTCATTATCCTCAAGTGGAACGTGCCCAAAAAGCCCTATCGTGCCTCCTGTATCTCTCCAGCTATGCCAGGTGTGACACATCACGTATCTACTGAAGATGTTCTGGAAAACCCAATCGATAAGACATCGGTCCCACCCTCTCAAAGATAAGTAAATGACCCACATACCTTGATGCTAGCTTCCCTTCCTTGTCGAACATCACCACTCCTTTCATAGGAGACACCCGAACCAATACCTGGTCATAAATAGTTAACTCGATGGCCATTGACAACATAGTGGGGACTCCACTATCTCTATGTTAGGAAATTCCCCTAATTACGTCCCTGAACTATACGAAAGGATACAACTTATTGAATTCTCACTGCTGGACAATAACCCATTTCGGTTCCTAACAGCTTGTTATTTCCCTATCTCTTATCAACGAAAGGTGGATAATGAAACATTTCCCATAAAGTCTCCCAAGGTGTCACGCATATACTAACACTACAAGAAAAAATATCATTTATGTCAGTTTGAAAATTAACATTATGTCAGACAAAGAGAAAATGACATAAATGATTTTTTTATAAGATACATTTATGTCAATTCAACTTTGAAAGTGTATTTTTATCTCAATTTAAGTAAAATATGAGATAAATTGTAGTTTTAGTTATGTTCAACTTAAGTTAAAAATTGAGATAAATGAAAATAAGTAGCGGGTCTTTTTTTTGGCCTTCCTGCCTAGAGATTTGCTCCTAAATCTCATCCTCTCTCCATCTCTATTACGGTTTCATCTATTCTCTCTCTACGGAACTCCGTCTCCTCTCCTTTGTCTCTCCTCGACAGCTCCTCCTCTCCTCATCTCATCACCTACATCTGCACATCATCATCTTCCACTGCACATCATCATCTTCCGCTGCACATCATCTCCTCATCATCTACATCGCCATAGTCTCTCGACAGCTGCTCTGTTACGGTTTTATTTGACCTAATGTAGGTATTAGTTTTACATTTTTTTGTTATTTATTTAATTTAGTTATGTTTGTTTACATGAGGTTAAGTTTTAATGTTTTCATTCTATATTTAAAAATATTTTAGGAATGTTTAAAAGAATGTTGTAAGACTTAAAATTAATTGAACATTATAAATATTGATTGGGTATTATTATTTTAGGGCTTCAAATTATTAGGTACTTGGTACTGTTATTTGTTAATGTTGATTGAGTGTTGTTAGTTAGGAACTTGAATTAATTAGGTATAGTTACTATTGATTTGGTGTCGCTAATATTGATTGAGCGTTGTTGTTTAAAGTTTGAAATTAATCTAGCATTAAATATATTGATTGAGTTGTGTTATTTAGTTTTAAAATAAATTGGGTATTGTTAATATTGCCCAGGTGTTCTTATTTAGGGCTTGAAGCTCATTGGGCATATATAGAATAGTTAATGTTGATTGGGTATTGTAGTTTGTACGTACAATTTTATAATATATATACAAATTTTTGAAATATATACACAATTTTTTGTAATGTACATGCATTATGTTTGGGTAAATCCTAAGAGGTGAGGGTTCTTAGGGACCGTTTGGCAATCCAATTCCAAGGCTTGGAATTGGACTTGCAAGGCCAATAAATTCTGTGGAATTAAAATTGGCCTTCCAATTCCATTTCTATGAAATTGGGTTGCCAAACGGACACATAGTGTCTAAACAATTATGTACAAACAAAAAATATTGGCCAAGAACTAAAATAACAAAAAATCCTCTAGTTCTTCTAATTTCCTTTTTTTTAAAATTGGATTGGTCTTTATAGAGCTTAATTTCTAAAGATAAGAAATCTCATATCTTGAGGCTTTCAATGGATGTTTCTGAGCGGTAAACTAACAAATAAACTAATACCATTGCGAGGTACTTGGAGGGGGGGGGGGTGTTAGATGTACACAATGTTAAGAAAAGTGATAAGTGGTACTATATTATCATATTATGTGGTGTTCTTTATGAAAGTTCCTGTTTTTAGTGGAATTTTTATTTGTGAAGTGAAGAGGTTTGATTTGCTTAATTTTGGTATATCTTACATATGAAATAATATGCACGATATAGAAACAACAACTATTATATAGTTTCATTATCTTGGCTTATATATCAATAAGCACGAACACATGTACCTCTATGATGTATCTGTCCATATATGTATGTGTATGAAGAAAATATGATCAAACAAGTCTCTGTTTGATTTTATCAAATAAGTGTCTGCCTGCTTTTATCAGTTTGTATCAAATGGAATAGTTTTGTTTGTTACTACTTGTAATCGTGTTTACATGATAAATAATTTTGTTGTTTTATGTTGTTGCTAGTACCCTTGTTTACATGGATGAAATTATTTAAATCAATTGAATCTGTATTTAACTCATTACTCCATAATAGTTTTTTTCTTTGTTTAACCATAGATATTGCACCATCCGCCGCAAACTGATGAGCGACTCCGCCTCAGTCGCCCTCATCGGGACTATGGATAGAGAGTGGTGGTGACTATTATTTCTGGTAATAGTCATACCTTTAAACTTTTCAACCAAACCTAGAAACATCGTAAAGTACTTTTTTCATACTTTGGGTTAATATTGAATATCATGTTGTTTTTATACTTTTATAAGGATTCTGTCAAATAATCTAGTTATGACGTTTTAGAAGTGAGGTAAATAGCTCAATACAATGGTTTGATTATATAGGTTAGTTTATCATTATCTATCTTGTTTGCCTCTATTATCCCTCTTATATACCGTATATCCTCGATTAATCTGTTAACAAAATTTTAAAGAATGAAACAAGGTCGCACATGTCATTTTTTCCCAAACAGTGGTCTTTTTTTCTTGGTCTATGATTTATTATCCCTCTTTACAAATGTGAAGAACTTCCTTAATTTTACTAGGTTTTAAACCCTTTAAATCGTTGATTCATATATATTTTGCATTCGAGAAACAAGTATATTACATCCCCTCACTATATTATACTTTTATCTCTGCTAAATGACCTTCCTACACGTCTTATTCTAATTGTTACTTTCCATTGATCAAAATTATGATGGGATGTTCCCCTAATAAAATGCACGAGGAGAAGAAGGTGGCCCACAGGCAACTCCCTCTAGATTTAGGTAATCACAGAGCAATCGCGAGTCCTTAATGTCATTGGACAATATTAGCATGTTAGAGTCCATGTTCCATAACTTGTCATTGGAGTTGATTACATGTAAGAAAAATCCACTCTCCTATTGTAACCATATAGTATTTATATCGTAACTATTTGGATTGTTTTTCTTCTTCTTTTAATTAACTTTTTCCTTGCTATTTGTTTTTTTCATTATTTCTGTGATTTTATTTAATTCATATATAACCCTTTTAGAATCCTTGAGGCTTCAACAGTAGTAACACTCCATCTAACAGTTTTCTCATCTGGATCATCCTCAGCATTGATAATTCACCCAAGTGCTACTCCATGGACATGTCTACAGATTTCATTATAATGTATGTGTTTTCCGAATCATCTTAAGGTGAGTACACATATTCTTCGCACTTCCTCACATGATATGAGATAAAGTAATTCAATTATTGTCAGTTTAATAGCCACTTGGTATGGAATGCCAACGACATCATCTTAACCTTTGTTGTAATAAATCACTAAATTTTCAATCTATGGAATTAGATAATATATTGCATTCATAATAATCTATTTAGAAAATGGTTCCCTAGTTACTTTAGTGAGGAAATTCAATTTTGAATGGTATATCACTTTATAAGTCAATCAAATAATTTGGAATTAGATTTAGGTTAGCCTGTTTCACATAAACTTATGGTATGCTTTCTGAGGAGGAATGCATGCATGTCAAAATTACATCACTATATAGCTCTTCAACCTCTGACGCATTTGTTATTAACACTAGCCTCTTCTTTTCACCACCTATTGTCCAAAAGCCCCACACTTAAAGCCGTGAAGCTAGTTGGCAATGCAGGAGTCACTTCGATAGGCTTTAGAGGAGCCACAAGATCCATAGCAGTACTTTTACTCATTGAAACTTCTTCCTGGACATACTCTTCCGCCTTCTATGCATACTCCATGGCCAGCCCCAAACGAATTTATTTGTTTCAAAAATCAACTCGGTTTTGTAAAAAGCATTGGATACCATTAAATACCTCTAAATGATTTTTCTTCTAAGCTCTCCCTTAATCTTGACCAAGTTCACAAAAGTTGAAATGGTCGGGAATATTCCTCCATGATCAATCCTTGAATTCTTGCAAAAAGGATCTCCTTCATATCAATCCAGAGCTCCTTTATCTCAGGCCAGCTCTAGATTCAAGGTTGATTATCACGCGACAATTCATCCCACCATACCGGAGTAGTGAACTTACCACCAAATTATTTGTGAGTGATTGGTTTGTTGGAGCAAAAAGTGGGTACATCCCACATTTGAAAAAGAGGAGAGAACTCATCTACATATAATATTATCGATACTTATTCTCTATTTTAGGAAGGCTCTCTGTGGAGGGGAAAATATATCATAAATTTGATATGAAGCCTCATAATGAAAACATTGAGAAGTATGGAAAACTCTGTCATGAACGGACAAACAACTATATGACGAAAACTAGGCAGATACACGTCTCATTATTACTTAACCTATCAGTTTTTGTACGTGATGTATGGAACCTAGCCACTTCTTTTCTTAATTTAATTGAATATCTTATTCGGGTTATTGACAATGATAATGGGAACACATATGCAGCCTATTCCAGGATTGATGGTTGGTTTAAAGGCTTCTGGATCCAGTGTACTTGTGGCTACCTTATTATTTGAAAATCTTGTGTTGATTTAGATCTATGCTAGATTTTATTCATTTTATGAGCTATTAATTATTATTATTTGGGGTGGGAAAAAGGGGGTTCATCAACTTTATTGCAATTCTATATATGTTCATAGTAGAATATATTTACATTGTTGACCATCCACCAACTAATACATATAAAGAGCTGTCATTTTTCTTGTAGGATAAGAAGAAATTGGACTCTGAAGTAGCTGCTTCATGAGACTGATCAACCTCAAGTATGTGATTTGAACACTTTATTTTCCCTTTTTTGTTTTCATAAATCTTTAGTTACTACAGACCTTTCGATGTACATACGGACACTTCAGTAATCCATAGTCTTTTCATTAGAACTTGATCTTCCATTGATCATATTTTCACACTGACTTCATTACTTCAACTTCTGATTTGGCTTTTCTTGTATCAACAAATTATGTTTTAAAGGTTAAAAGTCCCTCTCAGAAACGAGTGAGATGTCACAAAACTATCTTGCTAATATTTTTTTATATAGTATTGAAAACCACTTAGCTTTGTGCTTCTTAGAATCCTGCATAATTATTAAGCCCTTACTGATACAATTTGGAGTAAATCGTATGAATTTTGTTTCGTCATTAGTAGGACCATGTTACATTTCTTCCAGACGGTAAAATCTTTATGGACAATTGAAAGTCAACTACTTGAATTTGGTTTCCCCATACTTTTTTTTAATCTATATATGTTTTCCATATAATAGACCATCAGGTCTTTCATGTTGCCTCAGTCGACATCCTATGCTACCTTCTGCTTCAAACGCATTATTGCTTCTCATTGGTGTTTTTGTTGGTTTGGGTTGCACATGGCCATGTTATTTCAGTCTATTTTTCACTCATCATCTACCTCTCCTGCTCAAGGTTGCATTCATTATTATTTTTACCCTTGTATTACATCTATTTATCCAAATTCTAGATGTGACAATGCTTATAATATTTTTATGCGGCCTGATCTGCCTACCTCTGTGTCTCTCTTGTGAGGTGACATATTTCTTACCTTCCCTGTGACTATTGTCGAGGGACCTCTAGTGTTCCTTTATTGTCATTTGTCTTATCAGTTGTGATCTTTCCATGTCCATCAAGCATGTTACGTCTCCCTATCCCTCTCCGGATCACTAATTCCCTGCAAAATAGGTATGTTATTTTAACCCTAGATTGTTGAAATTTATTTCCCTGCAAAATAGGAACAACTACATCCATGCGTTTATATTTCTAAAAACTATAAAAGTTGAGAATGAGTGGGTTAAGTTGGTGTGTTCAGGTTCAATATTCTTGCACTATTGTTACTGATAGTGCTGAACGGATGCTATACTATATATTGTTACTGATCGTACCTATTGCAGCAGCTGCAAATTGTTTGAATATTGTAGAATACAATTTGGTATAACAATATAAAAACAGGGGAGACTCCTCTGCATTTATATCGTTATACTAAGTGCTATTCCAAATTGTTTTGAATACTATCCTATTCTTACAACTCATATTAATACAAAACTAGTTATTCTCCATCAAAGAAAAAAAGTAATTATTCGATCATATATCCAAACATTCGGAGAACATAATCGTCTTTTTGACGTTTATATGCCATAGGTACTTAGATTTTCTTTCCTTATTTAATTTTTCTCATTTTTATCATCATGTCGTCATGGAAATCTAACAACTTTTTTTACTTAGAGATTTGTCGCCACGTCAACTAACTTCAGTACATCTCTCTGGTCTTATATAGTTGCAGGAGATTTAACAAATATAATTTTGGACCCCATACTCATATTTTTCTGCCATATGGGAGTTAGTGGTGTAGCAATTTCACATGTCATTTCTCCGTAAGTTCTTTTATTATGAAAAACTCATTCCGTTATCTATTTTTATGGTATATCTGTTTTAGCCACTTCCTTAAAAATCTAGATATTCCAATGTATTTTATTTGTTTCTTTCTTACACGAGTATATTTGTATGTAGGTACTTAATTTCACTGATCCTCTTGTGCAAATTGATGAAACAAGTTCACCTCTTACCTCCAAGTTATAAAGATTTGCAGTTCAGCCGATTTCTAAAAAATGGTATGATATAGGGGACTAGAAAAGTAGGACGGCATGTGACACTAATACAAACTTATAAAAGATATTGATGTATAGGAAATGGAATAAAGATTCAGTCATCAAACTTAAGGTTTTCCTATGTCTCAAATCATAATTGTATTTACAATAATCTGATTACATGGGGGGATATGTTTTTATTCATACTGAAACTACTAGTCCTTGCAGTTACGGTAATATTTTTAATAATGCTACTTATCTCAAAGTTTTTACAAAAGTAACATCGCAAATCACTCTGAGACTTTCAAATGCTGAGTAAGATATTATAGACTTCCAAGTCTTGTTTTCGTCTGTTCAACATTCTTGGGGTGTTTGGGAACAGGTTTTCTACTATTAGCAAGGGTAATAGCTACAACATTCTGTGTGACTTTAGATGCATCAATGGCTACAAGGTTGGGTCCGGTAACAATGGCTGCATTTCAGATTTGTTTACAAGTTTGGATGGCACCATCACTTCTTGCCGACAGTTTGGCCGTTGCTGGATAGGTAAACACCTCTTTCCATATAATAATTTATATGAATAACTAGTTAAGAAATATTAATTTTCATTTTCGAGTTATATGGTTCTTCAATGATAAATGCGTATGTTTTTCCTCCTACTCGTCTAGGCAATCCTTGCTTTTGCATTTGCTGAAAAGGACTATAAGAAGGCCATTGTCGCCGCGACATGAGTATTACATGTGTGTTTTGTATGATTAATATTATTTCTCACTTTCTATTACAGGGGTGAAACCAGTCGTTTTTGGAGGGGACCATGGCTTCTCCTAACTTCTGAATTTTTTTAAATAATGACCCCTTACATTTTTTATAGTATCTAATTTAGTCATTTTCTTCACAAATTTTACCAGCACAATGAATATTGACTTCGCCACTCCTTGTTAAAAATGCTAGCTATTTACTTGTCGTCTAACAATCAATGCTTCAATACTATATTTTGATTTCCTCTTTTTTCTGCGGTGATTAAATGTTACAACCTCTATATTAAGCATCAATGTTAATACTATGATTTCAGCTTCCATCAGAAATGTAAAAGCCTATAATAATGAGGTGTTAATTTGCAGATGGGATTTGTTAAGAAATAAACTTCTACAGTATTTGAGGAATCTAACAATGGCTCTCTTTTTATTGGATAATTTATTTGTTGCATCTACACAACCTCTCAATTCCATAGCCTTTGTTTTTTACGGTGTTAACTTTGGAGCATCTGATTTCGCATACTCTGCGTATTCTATGCTAAGATATTAATAGACCTAAAAAAGGAAATAAACAAAATTTTGAATTATATTCATTTTTCCTTGTATAGTCCAGGTAATTGTTACATATAGTAAAAGGTCTTGTTTTCTTCAGGTTCTAGTGGCTGTATTGAGCATTGCATCCCTGTTTGTTCTTTCTAAAAGTAATGGTTTTGTTGGAATATGGCTTGCTTTAACCATTTATATGGGTCTGCGCACATTTGCTGGTTTTGGGAGGTAATCTTCTCTTCTTTGTTGATGTTTTTTGAGGATATATAAGCTCCAAAGTAATATACAAGAGGGTAAATTGCAAAATACCACATCCAGCTTTAGAAATTTTTTTGCAAGTAACTCATAGAAACCTTTTCTGGAAAATAAAAGAGGCCCACGTGTGATTAATCATAGTACATTAATTTGGCATGAATGTAAATGTTTCTCACACGGGCTCTACACATCACGGGTGTATTCATGTTGCATCATTGTGTCTCAGAGGCAATACCTAAAGAAAAGGCATTGCCAAATGAATTTAACATGATGTATATATCAAACATTGTTCATATATTACTAGGAAATACTGGACATTAATTAGTAGGGAGTATGCTCCTTCCAAAACTGTTATGCTATGAAGCTTATTGAAATGGGCACTAGTATGCTAGTGTTGACATATTTTCATCTCTCTTTGTTGTTTAAATTGCAGGTCCTTACCAATTTGGTTTACATGCTTTTATATCGCAGAAGAAGCTGGAAGAGACTGAATTGGAGACACAGAATTGGAGAAATCTGCTGGCATGAAGATCCAAGTGAAGGTGAGACTGGAGCACGTTTTCTTTTTAAACAAAAACATGTATTGACAGATTAATTCACCATTATAAAAAATTGAGAAACTTTTGTGGAATTGGAGTTGTTTTGACAGGAAGTACGAGAGAGCGAGAGGGTCGATTTAAACAATCGTTCACTTCGAAGCTACTACCACCTCAACTCTGGTATTAAGAGGTTAATATAAAGTTCCTTATGGTTTCAAGAGGTTAATACTATGCTAATAGTAGTTAACTCTACATCTTTTGATATTTATAGATGGTTGTTTATATATATGGTGGGGTGATTTTTTTCTCCAGATTGTGTTATATTCAAGAATTGCAAACTTTGAAACTTTTCCCTGTTTTGTGATTACATAGTTTGGAAATTTTCGTTGTTCATAGCTTCAGTCTAAGATTTTTTACGACCAATTTAAATATATATATATATATATATATATTGAATCCATTATTAAGACGCACAAGCGTAGTTCATAGCTTCTTGAATAATTGGGGAAGGCACAAAGGGATTAGCCACACACCATAGCACCGTGTTTTACCCCGAAGGAGGAGGTGGTATACATATATGCTGCATATATGCATATATGCTGCATATCTGCATATATGCTGCATATCTGCATATATGCTGCATATATGTAGATGCATATATGCTGCATATATGCATGTATGCATACTGTATGGCATATATGCAGTATACATGGCATATATTATGCAGTATGCAGATGCATATATGTATATTATTTAACAATATTAATTTATTGTATCCTAACTATGCCTTGGTGTTTGTTCTTTTAGTTTCCTTTTTCTTTTATATTTATTTATCATTTCAATGGCATATATCTGTGTGTATTTTGCATGTATTGTGTTGCAGAGGATACTTGGGTAAGGCTTTCAAGTTTTGGCTTCAATTTGTAAGATCTAAAGGTATGTGTTTGATTTCTTAGTTCCGTATTTCTCTATTATAGAGAGAAAATGTGTTGTGAGGTTTCTTGCTCATGTTCTCCCTCCATAGTGGTAATTAAATAGTTGGGTTTAAATAAGCAAGGTATATGGTGATTTGGATACATATATGAGTCTAATTTTTTTTAAATCCCAAACTACTCTTTTGTATTTTGTTTGATTGGTGGTAATTAAATTCATCTCCATAGTGGTAATTAAATTCATCTCAATAGCTATCTCTTTTGTATTATGTTTAGAAATTTCATATTGTTGTTAGACTTATCAACAATAAATTCATCTGAGCAGTTATTGGGATCTGTCGTGTTGCAGGGGGTACGCAAAGCAGTAGGTGGGCGTGGTGGTGGTGGGGGGGCAGCAGTAGCAGCAGGTGAGGGGTGATGTGCAGTAGGTGGGCATGGGGGGAAGTAGTAGGTTGGGTGGGGGAAAGAGTAGGTGGGTATGGGTGGGGGCAGCAGCCGCTGAGAATACTGAAGGCTGACGGCTCGCATTTCTTCTCCTCGGTTGCTCTTTGGGTCTGTTACATTGAATTTTTAGCCCACTAACCTGGTAAAATTTTACCTAGAGTGCTGAGTTCCTCTATCTCGGCAACTCTAAACTTATGGGCAAAAATTTTTTTTTGCAGTTATAACTTCTCATGGATGATGATAAACAAGGTACGAGGACCCCAGGATAATTGTTCCATACATAAGTTGCGTCACTGGACCAAGCTACCACTGCTACAGCAACAAAGATCCCCTTTTGTGGTCATGAGGTTTATTTCCAACATTTTGAAGATAGTTGAATTTTTTTATAGGTTGTGTGATTAAATTTGTTTTCTTTATTGTTTGACATCAAATTTTAGTGCTTTGATTGCAGGGTTGGTATTCTTTGAATCATCGTTGTTGGTAATTTTAGTATTCTTTGAATCTCCTACCCGCCGCTTCCCCACCTCCTCCGCTCCTACCCTACCCGTACAGGTAATCTCTCACCCACACACACGCCCGCCCATATCTCCTCCCTCGCATGCACACACATGCACACATACACACACACACACACACACACGCAGATCTGTCACACACAGATCTGTCACACATGCAAGCATATTATTTTGAAACGTGGACATGGAAAACTTAAGGTGGGTGGGGAGGCAACAGTAGGGGGTGGGGATGATGGGAAGCAACAGGTGTGGGTGGGTGGCGTGGGGGGAGGGAGCAGCAGGGGGTGGGGGAGGCAACAGTAGGTGGGAACCCATTGTTGCTTCATTCATCAAGTAACTTAGGTCCCCATCTTTCCCCTATCTCTCCCTCACTTTGTTACACGTACACAATAGCACACTTGCTAATTTGAAGATTTTTTTTCTTCTTACTACAGTTTTGTAGATTTTTTTCCCTATCTAATTTTAAGTTCAAAGATTGTGTGATGAATTGTGGATCCTGCACCTATAAAAGCTCCCCAACCCAAAATGTGAAAAAACTTGAATTTTGGTGTGGGACATTTATTTATCCGTTGTTTTACAATTACTTTAGTTTATAATTTTCACTATTGTTAATTTTAATTTTCTTTTACATGAATACTAATGGTTTAGTTCTCACATATCTTATTGCTTATGTTGGCATGTCTCTTTATTTATTTCAGAGCAAGCATTACAAATGCAAATGTGGTAAAACATAAGTCCGATACATATTTCTCACATTAACTTTTTTATTTATAGTTATTTATTCTTATCAATCAAATTGTTGCTTTGTAGATCAACTCGAGGTGGAGAGGTTTGAGGTCGTGGGTTGAGATGAGAAGATTGCCTGATAAAGTGACGTACACGTTGAATGAGCTAATTGAAGTTCGAATGGAGTTCATTGAGTTCATTACGGATTATATATATTAGGTACTTCCAAATAACTATATTTTGTTATGTCATAATGATAATTTATTGAGGTGAATGTGTTATGATGAAAACAATGTTGATTATATTTGATTGCAGGGTTACTCATTCTGGGTTGGATAGCGTTGAGAACAAATTTGATCGAGTATTATGTTCCACAATTCCTATCTTGAGTATTATTTTGGATTGTGGATCTTATGATGTAGTTCGCAATGCTAGTTTTTGGATATTGTGATGTATCATCACCATTTTACGATATTATCACGGTGATAACTAAACATTAGCTAGGTTTTGGATATCATGTAGCTTACATAAATATTTTTTTTATTGTAAATATCCTGATGAATATTAAGTTCGTGATATTTATGACCTTGATTACTATCTATTTATAAGGTTGATTTAACCTCAAATAATAGTTGTCTATTGATGGAGTAATTATTTTTTAAAATTTTTTTTATATAAACATTTATGTCAGTTTTGAAAAAACTCTCATAAAATTGCTAAAACTGAGATAAATATGATGTTATTTATGTCAATTTTTCATAAAAATGTGATTAAAAACATGTTGAATATCATAGTTTTTACGTGTGTTCTTAAAAACTGAGATAAATGTGATCTTATTGATGTCAGTTTTATGAACATTTATGTCAGGGCTTTATATGTCAATTTTGAAAAATTCTAAAACTGACATAAATGGTCATTTATGTCAGTTTTTGACTAACATAAATGATCATTTTTCTTGTAGTGTAAACTGTTACGAGGCATCACACATAACTCTACCTGTGGTAATTACTACTCCCGAATTACCTAAAAATCTGTAATGCACAATCCTCGCTTCCCGTCTACCCATCAACTTATGGGCGACACGTTTAACCCAATATGTAACTTTGTCCCTATCACCTCCTGACACTTTTTACCAGAGGTGGGACTGAAAGGTATCACCCAAATTCCCAACAATATTGAATGACACCTTATTCTGTTTCACTCCTTCCCATTATTTGTAAAGTTGGGCATACTACTCGATAGTATAACCCATTTCGAGACAACAATTTGTGTTCAAGTCAATCCATTCAACAACCTGATGGAAACCTTGACCCCTCCACGATTGTTTTTACCAACCTGAGCATTAATTCCATCTCTGGAATAATAAAATTTCAAAAACTTATTGGTTGATACCCTCAAATCAACCTTTTTCCCATTCATAAATGGTCTATACGGAGAAAAGTTCACTATGTCTCACTCAACACAAATTCCCATGCTCAAGAACTATATTCCTTGTGCAGTTTTCGTTAGATAGGAATCTACACCGTGTCTATGCGTAAGACCACTCTAAGCATATAACTAAGTGATAACCTTTTCTATTTTCCCAGAAACGTGACTTCTTTCGCTCCTTAAGATATTTTTGTTACATGCACCTCCACCGTCTTTACACTCCTTACGGTGGAGATAGTTCACCTTGATACGCATATAGTCAAATTGTTTCCTCTTTCCAACAGATTTCATTTCACTGCAATTTCCCACTTATTTTCTGACTGCCCTGTAGGCATACATTTAATATGTTCATTCACACATCCTCTTATTTAAGATGACTCGGAAATCACACTAACCAGGGTGCCCATACACCCTAAATCCCATGCATATTTGCACAACATCACAGACGTCACATACGTAATATTTTTCTTTCAAGGTTATCCCACATATCACATTATATCATATGATTACATTCGATATTTTCACAAATCACAATTTAATATTCTCGATGTTGCCCCACCCATTAACTTGCGGTGCAAAACTTTTCTCAGTGCTTCTTTCGCAACACTACCCGACTAAACTGGCCTTATAGCGCAATAGCTTTCACCTCAAAGTGTAACTCCACATGTTCAAAAATCAACCTTTAAACTGGTGTCCTAGCATCATATAACGTCTTTCGAATACTGACGTTTATTAGGGCTTATGCGCATAACATTTCACAACAAAGCCTAAAAAAACTTTCCCCAATGCATTAAACACTAGCATTATCGTTCATTAATTTTTGTAGACCCGAACATATAACTGGGACACCCAAAACTCTATCCCTGTACTCAAAGGTCTAATTGTCGACTCCCATGTCTCTAAAGGAGTTATATAATGTCGTGCTCACACTATCACTCAGTCCTCAACGCTAAGTCACTAACGAGCTAAATCTCGTTGCTCCATGGTCAATCCGTCATGACCCAAATCACATCAGTAAAAATCCCTACGCACTGGGATATAATATACTAGACAACAGTACCCTCTGAAGTCTATTTTATAAAATATTTCCGCGAGCCCGACCTTCTTTCGGGTGGAACCTCACAAAGAATATTCATCCTTCCCTGGAATAGCGAACATGATAGTCTTGCTGTAACCCCCCACTATCGCTTACTCGTCGCTAACTAATATGTACCCAGGATAAAATCATGCTCGCATAGCACTTATCAAAATGAGTTAACCTTATAAAATGTACCCTCTCAGTGTTCACACGTACTCCTCTGCAGGTAAAACAAAAGAGAGCCCCGTTACCCCGCAGTAAACATATACTTAATAGTAACACTAAGATACACCCACTAAACTCGTCTCCGTTTCGAATATAGTGTTAAGAAGAAGACTGTGACCACTCGTGTCATAAAGTTTGCCCCATTTATCCGCAGATAAAACTCATACTTCCACTCGCCTATACACCAGTGGCCCAAATGGTTCCTAGACATAATATTCTCATCCAACTAAACCAAAACTTCATAATTGTTGTCCCTAATAGGCATACCACTCATATCCCCTGATTAACTGTGGACATAATCAATTATTGTGGTCCCACTTTCCACACATAAGGAACTTATCCATGTCAATCGCCTGCCTCTGGCCCCAATGGACATGTCGGGGTTGTCCCTCCCATGTACTTGGTAGTCTTGACCCAAATTCTTAACCTTGTTGTCCCTTTGGCTTTGCTAGACCTATGGTACTAGTTGCTGGCCTCGACGACCAGGATTAAATCCACCACCATTCGGTAGGAATTTAACTGATATAAATCATATAAATGGGTTCCTTTACTGGGCATCCCCTTATGGTGCCTCACTAGCACTGCTAAATATGATCATTCCTTTTGGTCAGATACTCCACCTCCATTGGCTTCCTTCTTACATAAGTATTAATATCAAATCGAAAACATACTACCTTGATGACTATAGTCCCAATCATCCTAGCCGGAATTTTCCATCCACGTTTGTGTATTACCCATAAGTCCATTATTAACTCAAGGACCCTATATTGACCTCCGCATCCACCTTGCTGGGTATGAAGTTTGTTGTATAATTCAAATTTCCCTTACGTCCGGCCACTGTTTGGTCCTTTTGAAGTAAGTACTGAAATCTCTTTTGCCTATCGATTCAAACGGATGATGCGATGATTTACAGTCAAATCGCACCCTTAATTTCTTATTGTTTATGGTATTTCTCCATGGTTGTGGTGACTAACTCCTACAACTAAAACACCGCCCCACTAGGCCAAAAATTTCCTTCAAAATTTAGTCCTAGGTGCCACCGCACACTACCCTACACAATTGTCTTTGGGTTATTTCCTCCCAGTGACTTATCGCGCTACTCTTCTACTCGAATCCTTATAGATAGCCCTTTCAAAAGGGTCCTTCAACAATTTCCCCATCCATTGCTGACTACGCTGGGTGAGAATGAAATTGTACCATCGTTATCTACAACAGTGATTTAGGAGGCTATCGCCCCCGGGTGATTATTCTATCCCCACTGGTCTGAATAATAATCAAGGTGATTCCTATCACGATCACCATTTCCAGAATACCCTATGTCTTCTGTTGATCCTCTCCTCCTGTAATTCTCATATAGCCTTTATTGGTGGTCCCAAATAATGTTTGGTATACAAAGTTCAACTGAACTCGTGTATGAATCACTTCACTATACTTAATAGGAGGAGAACGTAACTCTATACGTAGAGGAATACAAAAATCCTATCATAAGGCTCTACATCAAAGAACGCTAAGCTAAAACATGAAAAGATGCACAGATCCTAAGGACACTAGAACATGATGCTCTGATACCATCTGTGACACGCCGCTCAATAAAATATTGGGTGATCAGTCCTATATCAAATTAAAACCGGAATCTCATCTGGTTCATTCTTAGTATCACTGTCAATTTTTTTTTAAAACTTACTAACAACCTAGTATTCCAAAGCTGATGTCAAAATTTTAATCTTTTTATTTAACAACAACAACCGTAAAAATATCAATACGAACCATTCACACAAACCATGAATCTAAAGTAATACTAAATAAATCAATAAATGACCGTCCGAATAAACCATCGGCAGAAAACAAAAATTCACTAATATAATACAACAAAGAATAGTAACTAGTACAAAGTTTGACTGAAATGAAAATAGATGGGGAAAAATGCCCGAAATAAATACCAAGATGCATCCTACTCTATGAAAGAAATGACTGAAGCATCAATGTCCAAATCCTGCAACAACCTCACATGTTGCAGCTACGCATCCCTGGAATAGATCTTCAGGTTTGGCATCCCTGTGGCTAGATACCTAATAGGTTTTGAAAATATTTTTCAAGTATGGGTCAGAGCCCAAAGTCCTTTTGAAAATATTTTGCAAGTGAATTAAAGTGAAACAATTGAAATGTAGGAATGCTCTTCATATTTAAGTTAGTGTCGCACTCCCCTGAGATACATCTCACCCCTCCTCTAAAGTGCACACCTAATGCTTTCTTCCTTACCCTCCTAGTTACACCACCCGGTCTAACTAGCCTTGTCATGAAACTCCTTGAACTCTACTCTAACCCGAGTAATTTGTATCTTTACTTCGTATGTTATTTATCACATTAACTTAATTAATCATTTCTTAAATGTCATATAACATTCACTAGTTATATAAGTAATACAAATTCTCTTCATGTATTTAGTTACCCATATATAATTATCTATTCCATTATATACGTAGAACTATATTCCACAATTATTCATATGTTGAATATAAATAAAACCGCTCTTAAAAGCCATATAACATTCACTAGTTATATAAGTAATACAAATTCTCTTCATGTATTTAATTACCCGTATATAATTATCTACTCCATTATATATGTAGAACTATATTCCACAATCACACATATGTTGAGTATAATTAAAACCATCCTTCCAAGTGATACCTCATCGGATGCATTCTCTAAAGTGCTATCTTCCCAGGTCTACTCAGTCCCACCTGGATTTTAGAGACAGCTAGCCACCACCGAATCAGAACATAGAAATATAAACGTATTGGATGCGGTCATATTCCCCCGAGTTTGAACACAATCATCTCAATGCCCACCTCTATTTGGACGCTATGATCTCGGGATATACTCAACCTACTCCTTAAGCTAGGGGATTCTTCCACATCGCGCAACCTCCCCCGATAGTACTAGAGCATATAATTATAAATAAATACCTAGCCACCGGTATATATATATATATATATATATATAATAAGGAGTAAAAGGTTTTGCACTATTCAATAAGATGATAACTTAATCAGGGGCTAGGATTGAATGGGGGAAAATTGAATCCGATGGCTCACATTTTGTTGGAGTAAAATAATGAAGAGTTCCCCCTCTTTTCTCATTCCAACTTTCACTTTAATTCAAATTAATGGGTATTTTGGTAAAAAAATCCCACTATCCCCTCAATCACCTCACGATCAATCAACCTCATGTCCTCATACCATACCAACTCAACCACTCCCAAATATCTCTCTCTCAGCTACTTTCATTTGCAGTTTTCACATCCATTCAACTCTCCCTCTCTCGATTTCCTCTCTCGCCATCGCAAGATATAATAAAAGGTAAATCTCTTCTCTATTCATTTTTTCAAGGTTTGTTTGTTTGCTTTGGGGGTTTTGTATCTAGTTTGGAGTTTTTTTTCTTTAAGAATGGTTTTGTTTGGTTGGTTTAGGGTTTGTATTGGTTTAAGAATGATTATGTTGCAAATGTATGATTTGTATATGTTGGTTCTGTAGAAAATGTCCGATTTGTAAATGTTGGTTCTGTAAATGTCTGTGCCGATTTGGGTTTTTGTTTTGTTTCATCCTCAATGGCAATCTATTTGCTAAATGATTACGTATATTAGTGTAGCATTCTTTGCTACTTGACAATCTAATATGTATATTGTTTACTATATGTGGTTAAGTTTTTTACATAAATTTTTTTATACTTTTTTAAAGCTTTCAAGTTACAGAGCATTGTTCTAGAGTTAAAGAATTGTGAAATTATTTGAAAAGCTAGTTATTTTCTACATTACTCATTAAATATGATTATTTTTAGTTTGCTCAGTGTTGTCTTAGTTTGAGGTGAGAAAATTGTTCATTGTTATTTTCTTATCATATTTACGATATTTTTGAAGTATTGTGTATTTATACATTACGTTAGAATTTGTGTACAACCTATACATTCGCAATAGATTACGTTAGAATATGTATACAATTTGTATAGAAAAAATACTAACATAATGAATCAATAAGATGACTTTTTTTTAGGATTAATGGCTTAAATGGTATGAATATAGATTGATTGAGGAACTGATTTTATAAGAGTCCTTCTACCACCTGTAGAAAGAATATGCCCCTACCATCAAGCTAATCTACCTCTGGTTTTCCGAATAGATATTTTCTTCCTTCCCACGAAGATAGGACAACCCAAATATGCTCCTATATGTGGAGATTTGATCCTCATACCTATCGCCACCTCAAGATGCCCCTATCGGTCTTTAATACCCAAACAATAATCGAAGCATCCATAACCTGTTTGTGAAAATGGTTATGATAATAAATTAAGTTTTATACTTTTAAAATGGATTGATATATAATTATATTTACACATAATTTCTTAATATGGTGATGATTAATCTTTTTTTTAATATGATTTATATTTGGCACAATGAACGCTTAAAGCGATTACCCCCTCTTCCTTATTTCTTAATTTTAGTGTTATGGTCAATTTGTACAGAATTTTGATTTTTATCCAAAAAAATATATTGTTTGAAATGCCTTTAATGTTTGAAATAGATTGGAATCTGAAATAGACTGAAATCTTGAAAACCTACCATGCTTTGGAGTCACACATGTTGTAGGATTTGCCTCTTAGGATGTTACATTAATTAAGATCATTGACGGAGGTCCAAGTATCTGGGGAAATTGCTTATGATGGAGGTCCAAAGTATTTATGAGGTATTAGTCACTACTTATTTTTATCATTACTTCATTTTGTGTGATCATTTTCTTAGTTTTGTTGTCTCCAAATACTATTTTACTATTGTTTTATTTGATGACTTTTTTTAGTGTAGCATGCTAATGATTGAGGTGATTGTGCCGATTCTTATATGTAAGATGTCTCCAAATATTATATCACTGGTTCTTATATGTTTCAACTATATTTATATCAGAGGTTAGGAAAATATAAGGATTAACTCTTATCAGTTTCATTCTTCACATTGAAATACCGAGATGCATACCCATTTGGGGTGGACTCTAGCTGATGCAGAAGTTGTTCGGAGCTTCCTTTATTGAACCCTATTAAAATGAAGTTGTCTATTATGTTTGGGGTGACCCGGATGAATATGTAAATCCTATTAAGTTACTTCAATGCATGTTTTGAATAAATGGTGGTACTAACAACAAACCAGAAAATTGAGCTCCATTATTCGAATAAATTTTGTTTTACAAATTTCTCATTAGCATAGTGAGGAATGGTAAGAGAAAGTTAAAGTTTATCAGTGGAATTACTGAGTTTATTTAGTGTTTTTATACAGTGTAATTGTGAAAAAGGAGAGTGTAACTATGTTATATTTTTCCTCTGCACATGTGGAAGATAAATTAAAAGCATATTTCCTATTATCAATGTTATATTGATGATCTCTCATGCAATAAGTGCATAAGTAATCTTTGTTGTGGAAAAAGATTCAGGGAAGGACCATGTGCTGAATCATCCGAGCATCCTAGCAGCACGAGGTAACAATATTAGTTTATTATTAAGATATTCAATCAATGTTGGTTCGGACACATAATATTAGTTTGTTGAATGAGGTAATAAGATATACAATTTATCTATATCCACGACATAAAGTGTGTAGGCACACAACACATTTGATATTGAACCTAAACCTTACGGAAGAAAGAAGAAAGCTATTTGGATGAGGGTAGTAGAGGTTTTAATGTATAGATTCATGAAGGTCTCGGTTTAACCATTTTTTCCTTTTAAACTTTCCTTTCTCTGGACACTTTTTCTAAGTTTGATGATGGAGATCTCGGGCATTATATGCTTATTTTTCTCTAACCACTTTTATTTGCATTCTTAGGCATATTCGGGGTATAATTTTTAAAGTTTCTTATTTTATTTTTTCCTTTCTAATAAGATGTGTTTGTCTTTTAATTGTGTTGGTTTTATACTAACCAAGGGTCCTTGGAAGGAAGGCAAGCAAGACAGTAAAGATACATACGTTTGAGAGCTGGCACCGGAGAAAGCAACCAACCAGCAAGAGGAAGGCCAATAAATAAATAAAGTACTATTCTTGAAGTATCAGAGTTGAGCAGTAGCATCGGAGCTATCTTGGAAAGAGATGAGCTTGAGCTTGATCATTATTTGAGTCGAGCGAGAGCGTCTTTCTTCTTCTCGAGGGATCTTGATTCAATCTCCAAGCGGGACTCCTTCATAGTTCTGGGGGCATATTCCGCGGTGAAGAAATAAGCAATATGGAGAAGAATAAATTCTTTTTTGATAGGAAAGATGAAGCAAAGAAGCAGTTTGTTGAATATGAATATCTGAAAATGAGCCAAAGGGAAGTAGTTTCATAGGAGGTGCTCAATTAGGGTCAGAGTTGATGATATATGTACAGGATTTCAAGCAGTAGAGGTAACAATTCATGATACCTGTAAAAGATTTCAATTTTTTTTTTGAAGATTTTCTCTTCTAGAAGCCACGATTTGAAGTTTTCATTGGTAATAACTTAAGTTTAGATGAAGTCTAATGTACAGTTTGATTGCAATCTTTATTTAAATTCTAATTTGTTCATGTTATAATTTAATGTTGTTCATATTTTAATCTTTAGTACAAGATTACTTCGTGAACCTTTCCGTTTGTTTATAACATTTCAATGGATCATTTTGATTTTGTTTTAAGGTGGGTGTAAATGGAATTGAAGGAATATAGGCATGCCTATGTATACCTTCTTTGATTAATTGGAATAGAGTAGGCATTACCTGCTTTGAAAAATGACTGCTATCTGAGACTATATTTGAGATATTTGGGCACTTTGATTTTCTTATGTCAGAAACGTTCAAATAGACAAAACACGAGGAAGAAAATTCAGGGTCATGGTGTGCTATGCCATTTTGCTTGATTTTTCAGACAAAAAAAACTTTCCTTGGATTTCAATGTTATGGTTCTCATCCCATTTTACGCAACATTATTGATGGCCGAGGAGGTGTTGTCTTTCTCCGATTTGATGAATTGTGAGCCATTATTATAAATTGCAGGTCCATAATTTCTATAAAATAAAAAAAGATGTTCTACTAGGATCAAATGCCCCTACTCCAAAGCCATAATAAATTTGACCTAGACAGTTGCAAAACATCGGTTATCTTGGTGATACAGTATAAGAAGCGGTTGTGTCGGATTGCTAAGGCAGGTATAAGCAAGTATAACATTGCCAAAGCAGGTCTAAGCAGGCATAAGATTGCCAGGTATAAGCTTCTTATATGATTTCCAGTTCTTTAGAATGTATTGTGTTATTCTTTAGCATATATTATACGAGTTCAATTATTCTTTAGCATAAATAGTACCAGTTCAGTTTACATGGTCATTTAACTACCTAAAATGGAATGTTCATCTTTTGCTCGAACATGGTAAACAGTGCTTGAAATCTTTCTCTCGATCATGGTAACTACATGAAATCTTCTATTAACTACTTTAGTTTGGCGAGTTGGGCTACAACCTTTAGTTCTTTATGATCATGGTAAAAAGTGCATTTCCACTTATTTGAGTTCAATTTTATTGAGTTTTTGTCAAAAATCACATTGTTATAGTGTGTTCGATATTTTTTATTTCAACTTACCAAGATATTTAAGGATAAAATAGGTGGATAAATGGCTTTTCATTTTCACTCAAGTAAAATAAAAAAAATTAAAGAGTGAGGAATCTACAGCAAATTAAGAGGAACTATGCTGTTATTTTCAGTGATTGTGCTTTTAACCAAAATTAGCTCATCCGAATTGTGAGCCATTATTATAAATTGTTGGTCCAAAATTGCTACAGAATAAAAAAAGATATCCTACTGGGATCAAAGGCCCCTACTCCAAAGCCATAATAAATTCAGCCTAGACAGTTGCAAACCACCAGTTATCTTCGTGAAGTACAAGAAGCGGTTGATTCTGTTGCTTATAAGATTGCTGAAGTAGAAAACAAAAAATTTGTAGCAGCTGAGGCTATTAAGGAGGTAGGGAGGATTTCAAACTTTCCAGAAGACACAGATTCCCTTCTACGATAGGTCTGAATCAAAGATGGGGATTTTTTTTTTGTAATCAATAGATCCTACAAATGGTATTTATTTGTTAAATAGGCAAAAATCTTTTGCAGTGTCTTTTTTTGACAATGGTACTATATGAGTTCCTGTATACAAATGACAAAAAACCTATTATCAAGCATGTGATGTACACATGGGCAAATCATTTAGTATTATTTTTTTCTTTGGGTTTTAATATTTGTTTAAAAATTACTGCCATTTTTTATGGTGCCTATTATAGGAGCATGACACGGTTGTGTGACATAGCATAGTGTAGAAACAATTGGATATATCCCGCATTAAGCTGACTTTAGTCATGGTGCATACTATTATCATCTTTCATTCCTATATTCATTATGCCGACTTTAGTTCAAATGATAAATAATGCACACATGTTTAATTGATGTGTTACCACTTATCTAATATCACTATTTCTATTCAATCTTTGAATCACACCCAATCTTTGCAAGTGTTACTACCTATCTAATATCATCATTGTAATCATCGATCTTTCGCTTCTTCGGACTGCTTTGATGCAACTTTGGAATTTGGAGTTTTCTTCTTCTGTGATGAAACCAAGGATATGATTTTTTTGCGTGATAATGATGGATTCAGTGGTTTTCTTCACAGTAACAACTTGATTGTAATTCTTGATTTCTGAACAGAGTGTAATTCTAAACATGTGATGAGCAGAAGGGAGATCCCCAACCTACACCGTCGGGTTGTGACAAATCTCCCTCTTCCTCTTACTCTCAATACATTGCCTGCATATTAATCTTTGTGGTGGTTCTGAGCATGTCGAGTGGTTCTTACTCGAAATTTTTTCCAGTAAAGTTTTAGTTTTGCAAGTGGAAGCAATGACAAGGTTTGACACAATATGTTTGTAACGAAAAGGTAATTTTTCTTATTGAAGTGTTAAATTTTTTTTTATGTAATTATGCGTATAAAATTGTGTCTAGCCATTATCACAATTCTCTTGGAGAACAATGGAAAACATTCAATATTGGAATGGATATATGTGTTTCATAATGTTAGGTATTTCAAAGTTTATCAAAGGTATGTTCGTAAACATCACTCTCATCACGAATGTTCCTTATCTCCCTCTCTATAACACTATGTGAATATTTATATTTATTGACAGGTGACTCATAAGGCCAAGCATTGGAACGACATATGTTCAAGGTCTCGATAGAAAAACTCATGTGGATGAAATGTATTGTCTTTTCTATTCTTTAGATATGATATTTGTTGTTTTATGTTTCTCACGGTATTTAGAATTTCGACATAATTTTTCTATATTTCTTACTTATGCAGTTATTCTCGGTCAAAATTCTCCACGAGTTATCACCTTGACAATCTTTACAGCTTTGAAGTACGTGGCATACTGATTCAATGAGGATGATGAAGAAGAAAAAGCACCGTATAATGACCTCGAACCTAAGTTCATATATATGTGAATTGTTTTAAGAAGTTTGTTTTATTTAAGTATTTGTTAGATGAAATTGAGATAATTGAATATTGCTGGATTGGTTGTTATTCTTCAAGAGGGTGGATAGTCCAATAAACAAAGGAGATTATGTCCAATTTTTTTCAAATGGACGCTTTGTTTATTTGAGGCATAAGGTGAATTCATTTGATGAATATTACATATTTCATGTTATATGTGAATTTGTTTGATGAATTTAGACTATTTGAATGTTGTTCAACAAATTGTTATTTGTTAAGCAGGGTGTATAGTCTTATAAACAAAGGAGATCATGGCTAATTTTTTAAAAATGATTTTTTCGGGGAACGATATTTTCTTTATTTTGCAATTATGTATTTTGAATTTTTTTGCCGTTACTTTGAAAATTTTCACCGTGCCTTTAGGCACGGGCATTCCGCTAGTATATATATATATATATATATATATATATATATATATATATATATATATATATATATATATATATATATAATTTAATCCCGGCTTTACCGTGTACAAAGTCCTTAACACTAGCCAACATATTTCCGAGTCTATGGTTCGACTCTAATTTAATTTATTTTCCCATTAATTAAGTTAATATCTCCTCAAGTCTATCGTCCGACCCTAATTTAATTAATATGCCCATTAATTAACTTAATATCTCCCCGAGTCTATGGTCCGACTCTAATTTAATTAATATACTCATTAATTAATTTAATATCTCCCTCGTGTCACACAACCAATGTACCCGGACTTGCTCACCTGGCCCGAATTTCCATCTCTTAGAACATACTCCTCAAAATTCCATTATAAAGCGAACGCTCTTAATTAAGTAATATTTAACAATTTATTATACCATCCTATAATAAATTATTCCACCAATAGGCTTTAATTAATTAATCCCCCATTAATTAATGTATTGTCATGACATCACTCAACCAAAATATCCGGACACCCCCTTGGTCCATAATACAATATCCCCAAATCTGAGGTTTTCAATTTACTCAATCTGCCCAGATTTTTAAAATTCAATTTTGGGGCATTTTGGGGCCGTTTTAGAAAAAGCGTATTAGAGAACGAAAGTTAGAAAACACCATTTTCTAGAGGCCTAGGAAGACAGAATCTGCATTAACAGCTTCTGTGAAGCATTTTACAAGAAATTATCCACTAAAATCCTTACGAATCAAAACCAATCCCAATTACTTGATTCGTAACTTCCCCAAATCAAAACCCAATTTGTATTAGTCTAATCCAAAAATCATTTGTATAACACCTACTATGATATGAATTGAATATCACCAATTTACATTGAAGCAATTTAACCACTTGACTTAAGAGTTCGTAGTGTTTGGTTATCCTTTGGTGTAGAGATCGTTGTGTGATGAAGAACACCTTCCTTGTTCTTCCCCTTTCGCTCTCAAGAGTCCTCCCTCTTTGTCCCTTATGTTCTCAAATTTCTCCCAAATGAGTTACGGCTGCCCACAACTCCAAAACTTTGGTTTTTATCTCCAAATCTCGTTTTTAATCGTATTGGCCTAATTAAAATGGCCCAAATACCCCCGAGTGGGCTCGATTATGCCCAAAAATAACCTGTGACCCATTTACCACCCCCGGTTACACTTTTCCAACTCTCTCGGCCCATCCGAACTCAACCGTGCACTCAGAATTAATATCTGAATTAATTTATAAAAAGCCCCAATCTCACACCCAACATTGTCTTTATCCATCTTCTGACTCAGATAAATAAATGCTAGGTCACTTATACACATTATGACATAAATAAATTACTACTAATCACTATGTAATTTAATTTTTGTAAATATTATCAATCTTCTCTCGGATTAATATTTAAATAAATATTAAGATAACTAATTCAATTAAATTATGACACACAAGTAATTTAAATTTTTTCACGAATTAATTAAATATTAAATGCACAAAAATATGGGGTGTTACAGTTGGTTGAATAATCCTTCTTGAATGGTTGTCCCCTTAACTAGGTACATTCTCTCCATCGCCCGACTTAGGCTTAGGGAAGTCTGACGACACGACCTAATAGGTAAAGTGAGATTGAATCATATGGAAAAGTCATATTGGACTGAGAGAATGTTCAGACACGTGATAACAAAATTGAATGTCATTTAGTCGATCGAGAAGCCCAAAATGATTAAAGTTTTTTACTGACTCATTCATACTATGATAAGATTAATTGAGTACCTTTTTTTATACCAAGAAACCAATAAATAAGGTTGATACACGTTTAGCCAGTAAATGCTCAAAACATAAATAATCATCTTATCTATCATTAAAAGTCATAATTTTGTTACATTTACATATATCATAAAGACCTACGATGGCCCAGCGTGATGAGCAAGGAAGTCCGCTACTCGAGCTCCCTAACCATCATCAGGATGAGGAACTAAGGCTTCTTCAAATCTCTCTGGGCATGGCTCTAGAACATGCACCGGAATAACATCTATTGGGATCCATCGATCATCCTTCAAGAAGGGATTCCACAGAACATATGAGCGAACAGTTAGATATTTATACCACAGGGCTAAGTTCTTCAGAAATTTCAATTCCTTAAGAACGTTCAACCATCCCCTGGCAAAAGCAAGTTCTTAGACCTATTTCAGTCTTACTGGGGCATCTGTCCAACCTTGGTCATACCCATCAGTCCAAACGTGCCAAGGACCCGTTCGAAATAACTGTCTCAATCGTGTAACGTCCCTTTAAAGACCATCAACAATCACATATGCTCAATGAACATCTTATTTTAGCTAAAAAATCTCCCACCTGGAAGCTTGATTTTCAGTATGAGCAACCATAACAGACAATGAGGATGAGCCTCCCAGCACCAAAGGAGGACCAGATGGAGTGTTTTCTTTGAGGCTAGTAATTTCTCTCCTCAAAGCTTCGTTCTCTCTTTGCAGCAATTCCCCCGCCTGGTTGATTTCAGACGCATCCAGAAGCTTTGCTTTCAAGGTGTCCATCTCCTCCAGCACAGAGGCACATATTCGCTCCATCTCCTCGAGCCTATCATTTAGCTTAGTGACCACCTCAGACTGATCTTTGTAATCTAGGTTTCTTACCCTCGGGGATTTATAAATCCTTACAAAATCTCAATGCGCTTGAGCGTATATATTCAGACCAAGAATCTGGCCTAGACGGGTGTTAGTAGGGATATATTCGTCTAAATCAATGAGCTGCAACAAACCAAACAAGCAATAAAAGTATTAAGAATCAGTAATAAAACAAAAAGTTTTCTTTTTCATTAAATCAAAGGGCACGGGCTAGTAGAACGAATCAAAGAAGAAAAATACAAAAAGTAAATAAAAAATAAGAACAAGGCCTGAAATTCCTATGAGGACTCAACCTGGTCAGATGTAGAGAGACCTTTCCCTTTATCAGTAGCTTGGTCGACAGGAACCACCCCTTTACCATCACCTGGGGAAGCTCCTCCAACCGGGATAATGGCTCCCTTTATATTGACTAGTGCATCCCTAATAGTAGGAGTAATGGGCCCCATGCTATCCCGAGCATCTGGTTGGACAGATGGAGACTCTTCAACATGATTGCGACTAGGGTGATGCTGAGAGAAGAGGAGGGAATCAATAGTAACTCCAGTAGCAGTCAAGGCTTAGTCCTAATATTTGTTAAAACATGCTCGCCGAAGATAAGAAATTTGGCATTCGATGTCGTCATACACTGCATACCAACCTTCATTACATCCACTCTCTCGAACAGTCATTCCCTCTTTCTTTAACTTCTCCACTTCCACGACTAGCTGCTTATTTGCCTTTGCCACTGCCAGCTTGTCCGTAATCACGACACCATAAGTTTCACTGAGGTTAGATAACTCTTTAGCATAGTTATTCCTCTCTTTGTAAAAGGTAGCCCTCGTGTCACCAAGGTCCTTCTCGAAAGACTTTAGAGCTTCATCCAGCTCTGTGTTTCTCCCTGACAGCTTAACTCAACCATAAAGCAGCACAATGTAATCAGAGATAAACTGCACAACTAAAAACACAGAGGATACGCACGAGGTTCTAGATAAAAGCATGGAGCAAAGAAGTATAGAGAAAAGAGTACTTACCAAATCAAGACCTTGGTCAAACTTGAGGGCTAACTGGTCTCCCCCCATGCTCGACGATCACTCATGGTTAGCCACGAGCACTGCTTTCTCCAGCATCAGGGGTAAGTTGAGGAGCAATAACCATTGAGGCTCCCTCAATAACAACAATAGAAGGAACCATCGAGGCCTGTTACCTTTCTCTTTTCTTCTTCTCTCTTTTTCTCTTCTTTTCCATTTCTCTCTCTCTCTCTCTCTCTCTTCTTCTTCTTCTTCTTCTTCTTCTTCTTCTTCTTATTCTTATTCTTCTTCTTCTTTCTTCTTTCTCTCCACCTCCTTCTTTTGAGCCACAATCTTGGAGATACCAATAGAGTCTCTAGACTTTTGCTTCAGGAACTTCATCTTGTTGGATAATAGATCATCATCATCGTCATCCTGAATTAAGATTCTTCTCCTTAGATGGGACATCTCTTATTCGCTGGACTCTCCTTCATTTGACTCTTCCTCATTTATCTCACCTTCAACACTTCCTTCCTCATTGCCTTCTCCTTAATCCTCCCATAAGGTACTCTCTTCCTCTTCCTCCAGCATAATGGGTTTAGAAGTACCACAAAATTATTCTCCTAGAACGTCTAGATGAGGGATTGTGTCTCCCAGATGGGCAATAATGATGGAAGTAGTATTCGTATACTCGAGTAAGAATGTAGCAGATCAAGGATGTTCCTCTTTTGCAATAGTATCTCTTATTCACCAAGCTTTTAGAAGTTCAGCAGCTCGGATCTTGCGAAGAGTTATCTCTTGGTTATTGGCTTTCTCTATAAAGGAAAAAAAGGAAAAATCAGAAGGAATGCACATAGAGGAAGGAGAATAAGAAATAAAATAAAGATAGGGATTATAACCTATGTATTCCTCCCCAAAAGTATGGATCTGAGGTTCCAAGTACCTTATGACCACTGATTAGGGAGGAAATTTCCAATTCCTGGCAATAAAACCTTTAGACTAATAGTCTTTATGGGAATCAGGTAGATTTAATACCAACACCCTATCAGGACTTCTTGCCTTCAAGTACAGTAGACCCCCATTAGTGCGAGAGAAGGAATTGCAATAGCAAATCTCAACTAATCCTAAGTTGGTGCCATAAAGTTAGTTTATCCTATGGACCCCATTAACAATCTTCCACACGTTTGGAGAACATTGAGTAGGGACTATGTTGAAGTATTGGAAAAAAGGTAAAAACAGAGGTTTAGGGAAAACATTAAACCCCCTTGTGAAACTAATAGAATATGAATCCAGTGACTGTCTTCCAGGTCATGAACATTTCTAGGGAATGACGTATACTCCATCTCTACCCAATCAGGTATTGTAACACTTCCTAAAGTTAGGCAAAGACTTATTATCAAGCATCACCATGAGAGAAAACACAAAAAACCTAGTTAGAGTAGAAGATCGGTGCACAGAAGAAAGGAAACTAGAAAAAGAAGAAGGTTGAAACTTGCGTGATAAAGAGGAGACTTGGAAAGCTGAGAAAGTCTTGATTTTAAAGAGTGAGAGTAAGGAATGAAGCCTGAGTACACAGTTTACGCAAAAATAAACAGAGACGATGAACCGACGACTGGGTTTTTGACAAACCAAGTTTCAAACACTTAAGTAATAAATTATGAATATGCCATTGACGGAGCTGCACCCTTAGCCACATGTAAAATCCATCGACGCAAGAAATGGCCCAAGGATTTTAGGGGAAATTATGGGGACCAAATTTTGTTCTTAGTCCACAACAACGGCCGACCTGGCCCAACAAATTTAGAAATCAACCAGGCCTCACATCATAAAAAGAAGATACATGCGTGTACAGGTCACAATGCCCCAAAACCATGTCAATTTCCTATAATCTTGTGTAGATATTCAAGGGATTCATGGATCATCATGGGAATCGTGGAGTTACTTAAAGAATGAGGATTCTACATCTGTAAATTATAACCCCTAGCCCGGGGTACGGGGTCATGTAACGAAGCATATTAAGAGATACTTAATAAAAAAGTAGACCTCTTCGTGGATGTAGACAACTTACTAAACCACGTATAAAGTTATGTTGTGTGTGTGATTTTCTACTTTCCTTATTGATTGCGATTGTTCCTCGTAAAACCTCTATTGTGATTTTTTTAATACCATATTCATTATGTGAGAAAAAAACTTTAAAAATTAACTAATATACTTGATATGTGAATCTTCTCATCTAAATCCACATAATCATCGAAACCTTTAGAAAAAATATAAGAAATGATGGAAAGAAAATTTGGGATTTTGTAAAGAACCCAATTACACATAAATTTTTCTAAAATGAGGGATACCTATTCTATCCATTTGTAGAGAGCCCTTTAACATTCTAGGGATAGAAGAAAAGGACCTATAATTAACAGAGTTTTGAGAAGAAGAAGCCATCGAAGCCAATGAATCAGCTACAGTGATAAATTCTCTCCAATAATGCGGAATCTTAAGAGATTGGACTGAGAGAATGTTATCCAAGATGTCCTGAATATCCTAAGGAGGTTTACCTTTATTTACAATCAATTCAACCAAGATTTTAGAATTTGATTCCACCATAACGAGCTCCAAATTAATCTTGTGATTCCTGCACATGTTAATACCTTCCATAATTGCATTAGCTTCAGCAATTAAAGACATACTAACCCCCATGAGTTTACTGAACCCCCCTACAAAATGTCCTCTATAGTCTCTTAATACACCTCCAATACCACTTGGACCTGGGTTACCTTGGGATGCACCATCTACATTGAGCTTAAACAAACTTTGAACTGGTTTACACCAGACACACTTTGTAAACTTCAATTGAGCCGATTTTATTCTAATCTAGAATCACGATATAGCATAGCTATCATCAGCTTTACATCTATCTTTAAACACATGAACTGAGCATACGTCAGTTAAAGATGATATAACATTATTAATAATGGATCTAGCTGACACAAGAGTGTTCTCAAAATATTTTAGATTTCTAGCCGTCCAGATGTCCCACATGATTAGTTTTGGAAGATTTGAAAAAAAGAAGGATTGATGATCTCTATTTGGCATGTTCAACCACCAAGACATAAGAAGAGCCCTGCAAGAGAACATTTTCATCTTGATACCAAGTCTAGACCAAAAAAAATTCCAAACTTCATGAGCTATGAGACATTTACACATCAGGTGTTCTATAGTTTCAACGTCTTCTTCAAAGTTCCTACAATGGGAAACAAGTCTAATACCAATGGATTAAATAATCTCATCAGTAGGAATGACTTCATGCTTGACTTTCCAAACAAATATGGAAATTTTTTTTAGACAGAAATTAGACCATATAAATTTCCAGCTCTGAGTCGAAGGTCTAGCCTGCCTGATGCAGTTATAAGCAGATTTAAGGTCGAAATCCCCTGAATTTGAAGGAAGCCATATCTGTCTATCTTCATTTATATGCTCAGAAGCTGTTTCTTTAACAGGTATAATTCTCTTAAATGCTTTAGACCCTTTAGGGCTAGATGAGATATCTCCAAATTTGTTTCGCATGAATTTACCCCATAAACCATTATCAAATTTCCACTTCCAATAAAGCTTAATGCTTGAGGATTTGATGATATCTTCCATATTTCTGATACTGAGACCTCCTTCCTCAATGGAAAAATAAACATTGTCCCTTTTTTTCCACTTGTGATTCTTATTAGATGAACAACCACCGCACAAAAAATTACTTAGCAAGGCTTTGATCCTGTTAATCACAGCTTTAGGGGGGAAATAACTGCAAGAATGTGGAGGGTAATAGATGATAAAACATGTTTCATAATTATGAGCCTTCCTCATTGAGATATGAGCTTCGAAGACCAACTAAAAATCTTGTTTCTCACTGTATTTAGAATACCAGTATAGTGTTCAATTTTTTGTCTTCCATGACTAAAGGGGCATCCCAGTTATTTAATAGGAAAGGCCTTGTGGTGCAGACCCGTTGTCTTTGCTATATCTATTATTCTATTCTTCTTTGTATTCATAGACATGTAGAAAGAACTTTTCTCCAAGTTTAAAAGTTGCCCAGAAGCTTTTTCAAAGTCTGAGACCACCTTAAAAAGGTTTTTGAGGGATCTTTTACCTGCATTAATAAAAAATATGAGGTCATATGCAAATCCCAAGTGACTAATAAACATACTTCTAGGAGGATGAGAAAAGGGGAAAGCCTTATTCTTTTCAAACAAATGACTAAATTTTCTACTCAGGAACTCAGTAGAAATAATGAAAAGACTTGGAGATAGAGGGTCTCCTTGTCTCATACCTCTGGTTGATTTGAAAAAGCCTTCATTTTGACCATTCGCTATAATGGAGAAACAATTATAAGCTATCAATCTCCATATCAAATCTATGAACACCTCACAAAACCAAAAATTTCTCAAGGTGGAGCACAAAAAAGGCCAATAGACTCTGTCATAAGCTTTCTCCATATTTAACTTGAATATAATATTACCACCATGAACTTTTTTCCCTAAGGATTAAATAATTTCTTGAGCCAAGAGCATATTATCTTGGATACATCTACCTTTAACAAAACCACTTTGATTTGGGGAAATAATTGAGGGGAGAATAGACCCTAGCCTATCACAAATGACTTTTGAAATAACTTTGTTGGAAAAGTTGCAAAGGCTAATAGGTCTAAAGTTGGAACAATGGATGGGGATACATACCTGATGAATAAGCATGATGTTAGTGCTGGACCAACTTCTGGACATGTCTGCACCATTAAAAAAACTTTGCTCTGATTTAATAAAGTCTTCCTTAATAACCCCCCAATACTTTGAATAAAACAAACCTCCAAATCCATCTGGCCCAGATGCATTGTCTTCATTGAGGCTTTTTACTGCCTTAAAAATTTCTTCTTCTTTTGGAATTGCAATGAGTCTGCCATTTTCTTCATCTTGTATTGAATGAGGGATAAGGTTTAAATATTCATCATTAGTGGTTAGGTAGTCACCTTTCCAAAGCTTAGGAAAATGGTTGATGAAATCTTGATGAATTCCTTTTTTTGTATCTTCTACATGCCCCTCCTGATTATTGATTTTTTTAATGACTAATAGATTCCTCTTAACCTTAATTGCTGTATGAAACAGTTTAGAGTTAGAGTCCCCATCCTTAAGCCATTTAAACTTACACTTTTGAGCCTAATAGCTTTCTTCCATATTGAGGACCTGATTTAGTAAAGCCTTGCATTCTTGTAGTTCTCTTCTGGTTGCATTTGAAGGATTAGCCTTAAAATTAGCCTCTTTGATAAGCAGCTGATCTTCAAAATCATTAACTTTTTGAAAGATATTCTTGACATGATTTTCATTCCAATCCCTCAATTCCTTCTTGACATTTATCAATTTCTGAGCAAAACAGTTCATTGGAGTAGCAGACATTGTAATATTCGAAGCATCTTTAATCTCCTGATCAATGGAATTATCCAAATTCCAAATATGGAGAAATTTGAAAGGCTTGGGACAACCATCTAAAGCTGTTTTAATGGACAATAATAAAGGGCTATAATCTGAGCAATGTTTGTGCAGATGAGTAATGGATTCATTAGGAAATTCAGTTAACCATTGAGGGTTCACTAAACCTCTATCCAATCTACTAAAGATAGTACCTTCTACTCTATTATTGGTCCAGGTAACTATGGAACCTTTAAATCCCAAATCTATGAATTCACAAGAGGCAATCATATCTCTGAAATCTTGAGTTACATTAAAATCAATATCTTTCCCACCAATATTTTCTTCTTCATTAGCATCACATTAAAATCCCCAATCACCAATAGAGATCGGGAACTAAACTCAATGGCTATTTCTTCAAGCATATCCTAAAGACTTTTTCTTTCTTCAGCAGTGCGTTTAGCATACACTATGACTATGAATAGAGTTTTATTATAATTGGGCCATTGAACCTTCAATAATAAAAGGTGATCCTCATCTCTGATCACTGTAGCTTCAATTTCAGAAGCCCACATCCGCCAAATTTTATTAGACCTGTTATAAACACTGTTGGAGAAGCCCCATTTTTGCTGATATTTATTCATTTTACAAGATTCAACGTTTGGCTCTAACAATGCAATAGATGGAAGGGAATATGATCTCTTAAGCCTGTTAACTCTTTGATTTGTTGCTTTACTTGCTACACCTCTAATGTTCCAACAAATGAAATTAATCATTAATTATCAGAAAGTGGAGAATTTTGAGTGTTTACCTTGCCACTGGATCTAGTGATCCTTTTATACAGAGGATCAAAGATAGCAGTTGATTGTCTTTTGGGAATAAAACCTTTTTTATCATTTCCAAAAATTGGGATTTCTTTATGAACTTCATGCTCCTTCTTATTCCTTAGCTCTTTAGCCTTCTGGTAAGAATTCCATTTCTCATCAAATGAAGCTGAAAATACCTGTAATTATTCTACCAATGGGACATTCTTCTGGATTTTCTCAGAGTCTGATAGGCATTCTTTAAGTTTCTCATTGGAGTATTCCTTATCTGGGATTTGAGTACATCTTGGGGAAATATTGACGGTGTCTATAACTTCTACATCAGTGAGATCATGATGAGCAATTTTAAATTGATTTGTTTCTACTACAGGTTGCCTCATCTGAGTAATTAGAGCCATTTCAGACTCTTTTTGATTAGTTTCTTGAAAAGAAATATTTTCTTGATCTTCTTTCTCTTCTACCAATTGAATACTTTCCTTCTTCTTCTCCACATAAATTGGCTTTGTAGAAATCTCCTTTCTGTCTGTGTTCTTCTTGGTCATTGATTGAGAGGGATATTTAAACACACATTTAATTTCACCGTGACCTTGTTTCTTAAAAAATTCACAATAGGATGGCATATTTTCATATCTAACTTGTTGCCAGAATCCCTGCGAGCCACATTCAATCCACACTCAGTAAACTCTCTCCTGTTGAAGGTTATGTTCTACACAAACCCTAGGAATACTAGGCTTAGATATAGAAGTTGTAGAAGAATCCATTTTAAGGGGATTACCAATCAACTGAGCAATGGAATAAAGGGAGGACTTTGCAAAAAATGTAAAGGAAGGTTAGGGAAATTTATCAAAAATGGAACAATAGGAGATTCTTCATCTGGTCTGAAGTTGGCTGTCCATTTAAACGTTCTCATGGGGAATTTACTAATATACCATTGATCTCTTAACCAAAATCTCATGTAATGTTCTTCGCAATTAAGCTGTATGAGAATATGATTTGAATCAATCAATACTATGGTAAAGGAAGCCTTTGACGAGAATGTTTGAAAGGATTTTCGTATAACTTCTAGAGTAGGTCTGCCATGGGAAAACTTCCCAATTATAGAATACTTGAAAGGCTCTGAGAGGGATACAATATCTTCTTCTGAAAAAAGCACAACAGGTTCACCACAGAAGAAGACCACACACCCGCTCTATGTTAAGCAGGGGGAGAATGAGAGCCTAAGAGATTACATAGCCAGATTCAACAAAGAAAAACTGGAGGTGGAAGACTATGAGGAGAGCATAGCTATGACAAACCTGATTGGAGGACTCCAAAAGGGGAAGCTGTTATGGAAGCTTGCTGAAGACCCTCCGATGACGATGGCTGAATTGCTATCAATAACAGGAAAGGTGATGAATGCCGAAGAGGCGATGGCCGCAAAATATGAAGACGAAAAAGGAGGTGCTAGTGGGAGTAAGTACCCTAAGAAGAACAAAGAGGGGAAGAAGAGGTCTACAGACGACAAGTTCGCTGGTTACAACCCTCTAACGGTCAGCTCTGAACATATTCTCAATGAGATAAAGAGTGACCGGTCCCTAAAGTGGCCTGAGAAGTTGAGGGCAGCCCTCAATAAGAGGAAAAAAAACTTGTGGTGTGAATTTCACCAGGGCCATGGACACGTGACAGACAAATGCTTTGCTCAGAAAGATGAGATTGAGAAGATGCTGAAAGAAAGGAAGCTCAAGAAGTACGTTGACAAAGGTGCCTTCAAGAGAGGATGATGGGGTGACCCCAGAAAGAAGCGAGGCGATGCATGTAGAGAAGGTCCTCAAAAAACAGGAGACAACCCTTCTGACGATGAGGACGACCCTGACCTCCCGTCGAAGGACGACCAAGGTCCTGTCAAGAGGTTTAATATGATCTCTCTTGGTGTGGGGATGACCTTCGGGGGCCTAGCAGGAGGAGGGTCAGAGGTCGCAGATAGGAAAGCCCACGTGGATGAAGCCAAGGAAGTGATGAAGACAGTATACCCAACCTCTCTAGAGGCGAGGTCAGAAAAGAGGAAGAAGGTCGATATGGATACTCTGATTGTGGGGTTCTCATGAATGGACTTCAAAGGCCTCTTAGCCCCACATGATGACCCTCTCGTCATCACCACCAGGGTACATGGATTTGAGGTGCCTAGGATCTTGGTAGATGGGGGTAGCTCGGCAAATGTGATGTTTTGCCCATGCTTCAAAGCCTTAGGACTCAGCCGTGCTAGACTTGTCCCATACCATCACCCATTGATTGGGTTCAATGGAGAAAAGGTTCATCCCCTTGGAGTGTATGAGGCTGATGTTCGGATGGGGGACGAGTGGCCGAGATGGCTTACAAAGAAGGTCAGCTTCTTTATGATGGATGAATATGTCTTTTCGGCCTACAATATTATACTGGGGCTAGTAGCCCTCAAGGGGTTTGAAGATGTGCCGTCTACGGTCAATCAGATGATTAAATTTCCAACCCCTTACGGGGTGGGGGAAGTTCAGGGAGACCAGACGACAGCACGTGAATGCTATTACAACTCCGTTGAAGAAACAGAGGCACACAAGAAGGCTACGACCACTTATAATATTGATACCCTAGACCCCAGAGACGAGATGAAGCTAAAGAAAGGAGAGGCCACGGAAGAGGTAGAATCCATCATCCTCAATGAGGATGACCCGAAAAAAACCGTCCAAGTCAGCAAGTCTCTGAAGACAAATGTCAAGGAAGACCTCATCAAGATGTTGAGGAGAAGACATAGAGTCTTTGCATGGAGTCATGCAGATATGCCAGGGATCGATCCCGAAATCATGTTCCATAAGCTCAATGCGGTAGAGGGTGAAAAGCCAGTAAAGCAAAAGAGGAGAGTTTACTCTAGAGATAAGTATGAGGTCATAAGGGATGAGGTCAAAAAATTGGAAGATGCTGAGTTTATCAGAGAGGTCATCTACCCTGAATGGATGTCCAATGCAGTCATTGTCCCAAAGGCCAACGGGAAGTGGAGAATGTGTGTAGACTTCAACGACCTCAATAAGCGTATAGCTATATCTTCATGGACCCTGAAGACTCAGAGAAAACGGACTTCATTACCCACAAGAGGACATACTGTTATAGGGTCATGCCCTTTGGCCCGAAGAATGTAGGGGCAACGTATCCGCACCTTGTAAATAAAATGTTTGAAGACCAAATTCGGAAATCTATGGAAGTCTATGTAGATGTCATGCTGACTAAGAGCCTGAAGGCAGAGGATCATGTGGCTGACCTGGAGAGGACCTTTAATATGATGGACAAGTACTAGATGAAGCTTAACCCGGCCAAGTGTGTCTTGGAGATCGGAGCAGGGAAATTCTTGGGGTTTATTATGAATCAAAGAGGCCTTGAGGCCAACCCTTAGAAAATAAAGGCCCTCTTGGAGATGAAGACCCTCAAGACCATTAAAGACGTTCAGAGTCTCACCGGGTGAGTGGCTACTTTAAATAGGTTTATGTCCAGAGCCACAGACAAGTGTTTACCATTCTGCAAAATTCTTAGAAAGGCCTTTGAATGGAGTGAGGAGTGTGATGAGGCTTTCAAGGAGTAAAAGTCATACCTATGGTTTCCCTTACTGTTGTCTCGACCAGTACAGGGCGAACAACTACATGTGTACTTAGCTATCTCAGAATCGGCCATCAGCGCAGCCATTGTGAGAGACAAAGATGGGGTACAAAAGCCTGTATACTTCAACAGTAAGGCACTCTAGGGGGCAGAGCAAAGATACCCAAGGATGGAGAAGTTAGCCTATGCCTTGATCCATGCATCGAGAAAAATGAAGCCATACTTCCAGTTCCACACAATGGTCATCCTCACTGACTCTCCTCTTAGGCAGGTCTTGCACAAGCCAGAAAAGTCGAGGGGGTTAATGGCCTGGGACATAGAGTTAGGGGAGTTTGACATTGTGTATCAACCTAGGAAGGCCATCAAGGGGCAACCATTGGCAGATTTCGTGGCTAAATTTACTTGGGAAGATGATGAAGTTGAAGACGAGAGCCTCGGGAAGACAGATACCCTACAGGGAAGACTCACCGACACACCCGTAGATAAGGCTGAGACCAGCACCGCTAGAAGAAAAGTGGCTGAAAACGAAGAGGGAAGATATCTCTTTAGACAGGGGACCCTCACCGAGGGAAGTTTCTCATAAGAGCAGACTGTGTGGAGCCTCTTAGTTGACGGGTCCTCCTACGATAGCGGATGTGGGGCTGGACTGATAGTATCGGCACCCGATGGCACAGACATTGAGTACGCCCTGAGGTTTAACTTCAAAGCCTCCAATAACGAATCCGAATATGAGTCCCTGATAGCAGGACTCTCCTTGGCCATGTCCCATAGTGTCGGCCAAATTTTGGTCCATAGTGATTCAAGGCTAGTAGTGAATCATATATTAGGAGCCTACGAGGCCAAGGATGAGCGGATGGCCAAGTACCTCGAGAAGGTGAGATCATTGCTGAAGAGCTTCAGAGAAAGGAAATTAAAGAGGATACCTAGGCTCGACAATGGCTGTGCTGATGCCCTTGCTAGGTTGGCCTCAGCAACCAGGACATATATCAGGAGGACAGTCCCAGTTGAAATTTTGCTTCGACTAACTATTGAAGAGGCTGAGGGAACACTTAGCACTTGCCTGAAAAGTTCTAAGGAAGCTTCATGGATGGACCCTATGATAATATATATTAAATAGGGGGAGATGCCAGAAGCAAGGCAAGAAAGGAAGAAGTTGAGATACAGGGCTGCAAAGTTCACTGTCATTGGGGACACCTTGTACAAAAAGGGTTTTTTACTCCCCTTACTTAGGTGTGTGCACCCATATGAAGTCCCATCCATTTTGCAAGGCGTGCAAGAAGGATCATGTTTAAGCCATATTGGGGACAGGTCCTTAGCGAAGAGGGTGATCACCCAAGGGTACTGGTGGCTGACCTTGGAGAAAGATGTCGCAGCATATGTAAAAAAGTGTGACAAATGCAAAATATTTGCCACCATCCCTCACAAACCCCATCAGCCTCTTAGTTCCATTACATCCCCGTGTCCATTTGCAGTATGGGGGATTGACCTAATAGGACCCTTACCCAGGGCCATCAATAACTATCGGTTCCTCATCGTGGCCATTGACTATTTTTCAAAATGGGTGGAGGAGGAGCCGATGGTAACGATCACAGAGTAGAAGACCTTCCAGTTTATATGGAAAAACATTATATGCAGATATGGTCTCCCAAACACCCTCATCTTGGATAACGGGACTCAATGCAAGAATAAATTTCTACAGAAGTCCTGTGAAAGGGTGAGTATCAAACAATTCTTCTCTACCCCAAGCCGACCTCAGGCTAATGGGCAAACGGAAGTCACAAACAGGAGGATCCTAGACGGGATCAAGAAGAGACTTGAGGAGGCAAAAGGAAGATGGTATGAAGAGTTATATGATGTACTGTGGGCCTATAGGATGACGGCAAAGACCTCTACCGAAGAGACCCCATTCATGCTAGCTTATGGCTCAGAAGCAGTCATCCCCACGGAGATTGGGTTTCCTACTCATAGGGTCCAAATGTATGACCCCCAGAGAAATACGAAAGAGAGGAGGGAAGACGCCGAGATAAGGCAAGCCGCCTACCAGTAGAAGACTGCAAGGTTTTACAATCTGAGGGTGAGACAGAGACCAATTGCAGTGGGCGACTTGGTCCTACAAAATACTTAGTAAATCCCAACAAACTCCATCCTAATTGGCACGGCCCATATAGGGTCATCGATGAAGTTGTCCCAGGGACCTATAGACTAGAAAACCTAGAAGGGGAACCCTTTTCCAAACACTGGAATGCATATCATTTGAAGAAGTACTATCAGTAATTTTGTAAAGTCCTATTGGACAACAGTTGTAATGAATGTGTTGCTCTAACATAACACTTGGAAAAATAATGAGAATGAGAATGTCACATTGGTCCCTCATTTTTTGTTCAATTAAAGCAAGTGTTAATGGGATAATGCTAGCTAAGCCCACCCTCGGCTATAATGAGGGTCAATGGAGGGGACGACCCCACCTTTTCCCTCAAGAAAGACGAGGGAGGACATAACTAAAAACCATTAACTTGGTGAAGACCACCCTTGGCTATAATGAGGGTCAATGGAGGGGACGACCCCATCTTTGGCCTCAAGAAAGACGAGGGAGGACATAATTTAAAACCATTAATTTGGTAATTATAACCCCGGGCTATAATGAGTGTCAATAGTGGGAACGACCCCACCTTTGGCCTCAAAAAAGACGAGGGAGGACTTTAAAACCATTAATTTGGTAATTATAACCCTCGGCTATAATGAGTGTCAATGGTGGGAACGACCCCACCATTGCCCTCAAGAAATAAGAGGGAGGACTTTAAAACCATTAATTTGGTAATTATAACCCTCGGCTATAATGAGGGTCAATGGTGGGGACGACCCCACCATTGCCCTCAAGAAAGACGAGGGAGGATTTTAAAACTATTAACTTAGTGAAGCCCACCCTCGGCTATAATGAGGGTCAATGGATGGGACAACCCCACCTTTGACCTCAAGAAAGAAGAGGAAGGACATAATTAAAAACCATTAACTTGGGGAAGACCACCCTCGGCTATAATGAGGGTCAATGGAGGGGACGGCCCCACCTTTGGCCTCAAGAAAGACGAGGTAGGACATTATTAAAAACCATTAACTTGGTGAAGCCCACCCTTGGCTATAATGAGGGTCAATTGTGGGGAAGACCCCACCATTGCCCTCAAGAAAGACGAGGGAGGATTTTAAAACAATTAACTTGGTGAAGCCCACCCTCGGCTATAATGAGGGTCAATGGATGGGACGACCCCACCTTTGGCCTCAAGAAAGACGAGGGAGGGCATAATTAAAAACCATTAATTTGGTGAAGCCCACCCTCGGCTATAATGAGGGTCAATGGCGGGTACGACCCCACCTTTGGCCTCAAGAAAGACGAGGGAGGACATAATTAATAACCATTAACTCGGTGAAGACCACCCTCGGCTATAATGAGGGTCAATGGAGGGGACGACCCCACCTTTGGCCTCAAGAAAGACGAGGGAAGACATAATTAAAAACCATTAATTTGGTGAAGACCACCCTCGGCTATAATGAGGGTTAATGGAGGGGACAACCCCACCATTTCCCTCAAGAAAGACGAGGGAGGACTTTAAAACCATTAATTTGGTAATTATAACCCTCGGCTATAATGAGGGTCAATGGTGGGGACAACCCCACCATTTCCCTCAAGAAAGACGAGGGAGGATTTTAAAACCATTAATTTGGTAATTACAACCCTCGGCTATAATGAAGGTCAATGCTGGGGACGACCCCACCATGGCCCCCAAGAAAGACGAGGGAGGGGTTAGTGATATTGCTAATATAAAAAGTTCACAATGCAAGAGACAAGTATAGAAGACAACAAGAGGCATTATATTACAAAATTGTCAATATTTATTCAACAAAAGGTACAAAAATATTGGCTACATGAAGAGGGTATGGGCTACAGACAGGCACCCTATGGAGAAATGTCAGAGGGCAAGGCCTCAACATCTATTGGAGATTCTTCTATGACCAAGACAGGCCGAACCTCGAACGTGCCTGTTCCTTCTACATGCTGAGATTCCACTTGGGCTAGGGCTTCAGCAATAAGGGGATCGTCCAGTTGAACTGCCTCAAGAGAGGGGCAGACGGACGATAGTGCATCAGCAAATTTAAGGACGACCCACCGACATGCCGTCCTAATCCCCCTCTCTAAGTATTCAAGACCTAAGCCTTAGAACTCGTCTGAGAGTTTATAGGCCTCGACAGCATCGGCCTCTGCCTTCTTCACTGCCTCAGATAGCTCATTCTTGAATTGAGCCCCCAGGTTGATCAAGGCTTCATCCTTATATTTGATAAGCAAGTCCTTAGCCTTTAGATCTACATCATATTGCCTCGTGAGCTCGTCTAGGACCCTTGCATGTTTGGTCCTTGCACTCTCTAGCTTGGCCCTCACAGTCTCAAGCTCGGTCTACAGATCAGCCTCGTGTTGAATGGCCCTCTCGGCTTTATGAAACTTATGTTGGTTCTCAGCCATCCAATTGGTAGCAGACGTGAAGTCACAAAAAGACTGCACAAAAAAGACAGTTGTCAAGAGGGGCCGAGGAAATAGTTAGTGAAAAATTCAAACTAAGGAAGTGGAATGAAAACAAATACCTGAGCCAGAGTGTGCAGACCATAGTCATACACCTTGGCCGGGGGCATCTTAGACAAGAAATCATAGTTGGAGGCTGAGGGGGCAGAGAACATAGAAGCTTTGGCCTCCCTCAGATTGGCAATCAGGGAAGATGGATCACCCCTAAAAAATGCTATGTTTTGGGACCAGAAGGCCCCCATGCTGGAAGAGGAGCCAGTCCCCTCAGACGAATCTACCCTCGCCCTCATCCTTGAATCTGAACGAGGGTCAGCAGGTGCTTCAAGATCTTTCCTTTTATGACTGTCAGCAGTCGGCTCAACAAGTGTCTTCCCCACGGCCTTTGTCTTCCTCGGAGGCTGTTGAGGCTCCTTGCCTTTCTTCTTTCCCAAGCCAGATAGCAAACTTGGGGCAGTCATTTCCCAAAGTTTATCAAATATACTAAAGGACGACCTGAAAAGAGGATGACACGTTAAAAAGATGCAAAGGTAAATATGAAACACTTGAAAAAAGCAAAGATTGTGCAAAAAATAATACAACTCACATAGCTCTGTCAGGGGGACGTCCCTCAGACTAGCTTCCTTGAGGAACCGTGGGGTCATAAGATCTTCAAACTTTGGAAGTTCGCCCCCTTTCCCTCGTTCTCTCAGATATTCGACTATGTCTTTCTCGTCCAGACTAAGTCCGGGGTCTGACCTGGCCTTCATGGAGGGATTAGACCATCTTCTAGGGACCCTCGAACTATCGACTAAAGGTTGAGCCTAGTCGTAGCTGGAGGTTTGGGCCACGTGGAGAAGTATTTTATCGAACTTCCTTGCCCCCAGATGATAGTACCCAGTCTGCTTAGATGAGGAAGTGATATTATAGCAGATCAAGAATAGATCGGACGAGGTCTCGTCAGTAAAGGCATATTTCCATAAGGAGGCGTAGCCAAGGATAGTCCTCCAGGAGTTGGGAGGAAGTTGAGAGGGGGTAACACCGAGGGATGACAAAATGTCTACAATGGAAGGGTGCAGAGGGAACCTAACACCGACCTTAAACATCTGTTCATACATCGCTATCTCTCCCTCTTCACCCTCAAATACCCTCTCAGAGGGAACCCGCATACTTATGTTGAGGGGAACACCAACATAATCCTCAGTTCCCTCTCCCTCAGCCTCATCGCCTACCGGAGGCCCATGAAGAAAAGTCATTTGCAAAGCGTGGGGGGACAAAGTTATCACAGGGACAACCTCTGAAGGGACCACACCCTCGGCCTGTCGGCCTGGGCTAAGATTAGACGTTTCTCTCCTCCCAGAGGGACCTACCTATTGGTGACGAGACTCTCTCATCCATATTTATTGAGTAACTCTCGGCTGGACTACCGGACGACCCACAAGACTCAGATGGGTCAGATGGCTTTATTGTGGCAAGAGGAATGGGAAAAATGGGTCGTACCCAATGAGGGTCGGCCCCTCGTCTCCTCTCCTCCTCTTCCTCTATTCGCCTAATCTCTAAGAAGAACTTCTCCCTAAGGGATAGAAACTCCTCAGCTAAACTGTAAAGCCTCCTAAGCATTAAGGGGAAGACCCTACACTTAGAAGAATTTGGCCAAGCCAACCACAAACAATCTCACAATTGACCAGGTTGGACTTTTCGATCAAAACCAAAGACTTAAAGGGTTTTTATTAAGAATGATTCAAGAACAGTCTACCATAGGAGACACCGAAAAATCTATGGAACAAACTAAGGAAAATCTTACCCTACGAGATTAAAATAAGAAAGCAAACAAAAATGAAGATAAAGAGGGCACTAGGATAAAAGGGGTTACCTGAGAAAAAATAGCAAAGCTGCCAAACTCGAAATGTTGAAACTACAGAAATGGCAAGAAGGATGGAAGCTAGAGAGAGAGAGAGTTCAGGCGCGAAGAAGAAGAAGAAAGAGAAACTTCAAAAAATTATTTAAATACCTTAATGAGTGGGCCCACTAACCAATGCAGAGCACAACCCACGAGGAGGTCATCATTAGGGCATAAAGCCCCGAACAAAGTGTGCAGCCGCCACACCTTGGAAACTAAAATGACAATGAGTACCTGCCTAGGTGTCATATCAGCTTAACAGGTGTTACTCACCTAACTGATCACACACCCATCTCAACTACAACACTATCCCTCAGCCATTTCAACAACATCTATGGCTAAGGGATGGGGGTGATTTATATGCCCATATATCCCCTCGTCCAGGCTGAGGGCACCCTCCAACAAGACGACCCTTCAAGGGGCCGACCCTCCATCAGGCCCAGACGACCCCCCGAGGGGCCGACCCTCCATCTGGTTTAGACGACCCTTCAAGGGGCCGACCCTCCATCAGGCCCAAACGACCCTCTAAGGGGCCGACCCTCCATCAGGCTCAGACCCTTCAAGGGGCCGACCCTCCATCAGGTTCAGGAGACCCTTCAAGGGGCCAACCCTCCATCAGGCCCAGACGACCCTCCAAGGGTCCGACCCTCCATCAGGCCCAGATGACCCTCCAAGGGGCTGACCCTCCATTAGGCTCCAGATGACCCTCCGAGGGTACGACAGTACGAGGCCCAAATTGGGCCAGACTCACTAATAAAAGGAACTTTGCCCTCGTCCTCGTATCATACGATGAGGGTGACATCATCACAGTGCGTGGCTTGGGAGACGCGTGGAACAGTGCGTGTGAGGCTCACATGGCACGTGGAAAACCATTATAACAAAATCACACCCTCACGTGAGGGAATATTATGTCATAATTTGGCATCTACAGGTGTCAACTAGAGACTGGCTAAATGATCATTCACATGCACCATGCATACTTAGGGGGTACACTACACCCCCAAAGACCTATATATACTTGTCACCTACAACCATACAAGGGGATGAATGAATCTATGGATAATTGTAACCCTAGATGAAACTCTTCTTGTATACACAGTAGAGAGATAAAGTGAGCTTATATGCATTGTATCCAAGGCCATTAGTGCCCATACTTAGTGGATCACACACTCACAGTGGATGTAGGCCTAATTGGCTGAACCACTATACATCATTATCTTATTCCTCTTATAATCATCTCCTTCTATACACTTACACACATATACATATACATCTCTATGGCTTCCATGGTTACTACAGTTTGAGCTCATCATCACTTATTTGGTGGTGATATATTTAAGCATCATCAGCAACTACACTTGCGAAGGACCTAGTCCAAGGATTAGGATTAGGAGGTTTAGGAATAGGGGGGTCTTGATTGGTTGGTGGCATGGTAGCCATGCAAACCCTAGTATGCACATGGTCGCCCTAGGGAGAGAGAGAGGATGATAGTTATATGTGTCCATCATTTAGTACCTCATTTTCAATGAAACTAAAAGATGGAATTAATTTGTAAAAAGTGATTTTAGACGGGATCATATCTCAAGTTTAGGACACCATAGTGGAAATTATTATTGGAAAAGACACACGAGAATTTGTGTATTATATTGATGATTGATTGTAATACCAAAGATGCATTTATATCAGTTATTACATGGGTGTGAACATATAATATGAAAGGTTAACTATCTCAGGTTAATGAAAATTAATACACATGTGTTAATTATGTGTACATTTAGATGGATCCAGAATATATTCAGAATATAAAAATAATAACCCCCATAAACTCAAGTGGGAAAGAAGAGATGGACTTGACTTAGAAAACTAAATGTTGAAATCTAGGTGGGGGTGGGCTTTGATAAATATGTTGATTATCTGATCGCTTGAGGGGAAGAAGACGAACCATGTCATGAACTACGTGTTATTGTGTGAAATGAAAATTGATCTCAATTTTCTTGGTTCATTTATGGAATACATCATTGTTCTCTATCTAGATGACACTTTGATCATCGCAGCAGATAGTGCTAGCATCATTAGAGGGACACGCACATCTGTTAGCCGCTATTGGATCCAAAGAAATTCCTGTGACGTGTCTGTAAGAACAGATATTTAGCCTCAGTGCTAGATTTTGAAGTGGAGGATTATTTCTTTCTACGCAAAGAGATTAGTGAGTTTCCTAAGAAGAAGAAATATGCAATGATGGAACCACGACGAGGAGGATCACCAACCCAATCGACATCTAAATACACACTTAATTGGAGAGAGGAATTAGTATTGAAATTAAGTTCATGGAATACAATACCTTTGATGTAGCAAATAATGAAGAGAATACTAGTACAATGAGTAGAACATTTTGCATACATGAATTTGTTGACAAAATGAACTTCATATGAGATGTCAGGACGAGTAATAATGTGGTAGACAAGTCTCCCAACCAATTTCTTATATAAAGTAGGATCACTGAGTAGGGTTCCATCAAGCAGAGTGAGCTTAAGATTAGTTTCTAACAGAGTTGGAATAATTTTTCAATTGGTAAGATGAGCACAACCAAGGATATGTGAAGTATATCTAGCTTGAGAAAGATAGTATCCACCAGAGTCAAAGAGTATTTTTAAGATCTAAAAATCAGCATAGATTTACTAGACCTTTCATTTAAAAATGAGAACTGAGAGAGTGATTGAGAGAAGCCAGGCTAATGTGATCATCCATGGTGATAATTATATAGTCAACATATAGAAGAAGACGAAGAATTTTAATCTTGTTTTGGTGGATGAAAAGTCCAAAATTGTAGTCACCAGAAGAAAATCCAAGTTGGCTGATAGTGGAAGTGAATTTTGCAAATGAAGTCCGGGGGGCTTGTTTAATCCCACAAAGAGCTCGGTTGAGCTTCTAGACCTGAGATGTTGTATGATAATATCCGAGAAGAGGTTTCATATAAACCTCTTTTGTAAGATCACCATTTAAAAATGTGTTTTAACATCTATATGGAATAATGTCGATTTTTTGGCAGCGACAATGTCAATAAGACTACTTACTAATGTAAGTCGATTAACTAGGAAATTTTTTTCTTCATAGTCAATTTCATATTTTGAATTAAATCCTTTATTAACAAGATGGTCTTTATACATTTCCACTAATCCATACCGAGTCATGATTTTGTATACCAACTTATATCCCACTGTGGCCTTTCCAAGAGGTAGAGTAACTAATTCCCAAGTGTGAGTTCTATTAGGGTCTTATAATTCCTCATTCATATCTAGGTGCCAAAAAGTGTTAGAACTAGCCGCTCGATAAGATTACGATTCATGGCGAGGAATAATAGCTGAAAATAGTGAAAATATTGAGGAAGAATAGATGGTTCTCTTACTCTATTTGATCGTGATGGAAGAGGATCAGATGGAGGAGGAGCAATATCATTAGCAGGAAAAAATATAAGAGGAGAAGATGATGTAATAGGAATAAGGACTATTGAGGGTGTGTTAGTATATGGTGAAGGTGTTGTGTTAGGTTCATCATCAAATGCATCAAGAAATAGGTTAGCTGCGAAAAAGGAGTTTGGGGAGATAAAACTGGGATAGTGAGGAGAACATTATGTGTTCTTAAAAGACAATATATCTAGAAATAAGAAGTATTTTAGATATTGTATCCCAACATCTGTACCCTTCATATTTAAAAAAATACCCCCAACAAACAACAAAGATGGGTGTGAGGTTCGAATTTAGTGTGCTCGTGAGATTAAAGAAGAATAAAACACGCACAGGCAAAGGGTTTGAGAAGGTTATAGGGAGTGAGAGTACCATACAAGTGCTCAGAAGGAGATTTGTTCCCCATATTGGATAAAGAAACATGGTCAACAGTTTATACTTCAGCGAGGCAACTTATTCCCAAATGTGTTTTAACCGTTATTGCAAAATTATATTAAATTTTTTGTAGTCCAGAACATTTTTGCACGAGACATAACCAAGTAAAATGAGTATAATTAGCAATAAAGATAACAAAATATTTGAACCCCCACCTGATTGTAGAGGTTGGAATAGTCCCCCAGACACATGAAACACAATTTATATTATTAAAAGGTAAAGATGGTTGTTTGGGAATCTAGTAAGATGGACATTTAACATCATCATTGTTGGTTAGTCCTAGCCGACTAGAGGAGGCTAGTAAATGAAGATGACTGGAAGACATATCACCTAGTCTCAGGTTCCATAAGTTGAGTGAAGGAGAAGATATAGAGAGAGTAGTGGTGGAGGAGATGTAATAGGAAGAAGGTATCTAGAGGTTCATTATTCAAACACGTATCCAATTTTATGTCATGTCCTAATTTTTTCTCCCATATGAGAATCCTAAACACAACAACCTGAACAAGGGAAAGTGGCATATAAGCCAAGTTCACGGAGTTGACCAATAGATAGAAGATTAAAAGTGAGTTTGCGTATGAGATTAATGTCTGAAAGTGAAACAGTTGAGGTAAAGATTTGTCCCATGTGAATAGAATTTAAAATTGATTCATTAGCAATATAAATGTTACATATATGAGAAGAAGAATGTTTGTAAGAGAACATACCAGAGCCAAATATCATATGATTATAGTAAGCAGAGTTAAAGAACCAAGAGGATTTACCCAAGAGTTTAGAGAAAGAAATACTTGCATTATATTTGAGTTAATTAAGGATGGATTCAATATCATTAACATAGAGGGAAGATAGAATGGGGGTTAGAGGTTCTTAAGTAGTGGAAGTAGTCATGGATTTGGAATTACCTCGAGAGGAAGCTCATTTGTTGTTGTGGGAGAGCATGGAAGGATTTAAAAAAATAGTCACTCTCATGGTGACTGGAACCATTCTTGTGGAAAAACATGCATACTCTGATGGGTAATTTAGAAGCATATATCCCAGTTCATGGAAGTAATTGATGCGAGTTACAGTAGAGGTAGTATTAGGTTGATATGTGTCTAGAACAACCTTAGTAGATTGAGTTTAAGTGTACCAATTCTTTCTCTTCATACATATTTCAGAAACAACATCATTAAGTGTGGGCAAAGGTTTTCGGTGAAGTAAGGTGGCTCGAATAAAATCAAAGTTATAATGGAGAGACAAACAAAAAAGATACTAGCCGTTATTGATCTCTATAAGCAATATATTTGGTTGCATCATTTAGGCATGTCCAAATAGGTTCACGTATGGCCAATTAATCCCCTAGGGTATGCATTTTAAAAAGCAAATGACGGATGGATACATGGTTCTTGATGCGTATGATGGAGATCTCTGTGGACTAGAAACTGATGGGCAAGATTGAAAATTGTCTTTGGTTTTGAGAAAATACCATATGCTTTTTTGTTGAATCAAAATGACCAAATTTATTATTAATGGATGCAATGGAGTTTCTAAACAACCAAGTGACACATTCATTATTCTTCTTGTCCCAATTTTCTAGAGGTTTATAACATTTTAAAGACGATTCACCCTCCTCTTGTGTTATTTCAGTAATATCTCCAGCTACAAGAGGCCAAAGTTTACGTCCCTTAAGGGAACTTGTTATTGCTTGTTCCCCAAGAATATAATTCAAACCATGAAAAGTAATATTGATGGGGTTGGAGACTACAAAATTCTCCATGATAAGGAAACTAAGGGTTGATTTGGGATTATCTAAGCAGAATTTGGTCAAACGGACCAAATCATCAGAGTCAGAAAGGCCAAATTGTTTAAGAACCAAGTGAAATATTGGTCTGAACTAGTGGAAAATAGGTCAGGATTGGGATGAACCGGATCTGGGTCGGACGACGTATGGGCGCGAAAGGTTTTGAGGGACATAACAATAATGGTGATGACAACCATTTATGGTGGTGGTTTTCTGGACATAGAGGGTGGTGATGATATTTGAGGTGGTGTGTTTTGAATAATAAAGTATTAATAGGGTGGAAAATAAATCAATGAAAACATACCTAATAGTATTGTAGTAAATCAAAGTTAAAAAAATGAGCTTGAGCTCTAATGCCATGAAATAAGACAAGAGAGAATTTACGCATTAGATTGATGATTGATTATAATAGCAGAAAGGCCTTTATATAGGATATTACATGCGTGTGAACATATAATGTGAAATGTTTTTTATCTAATACTAATGACAACAAATACACATGTGTTAATTATGTGTACGTCTAGAGCGATCCATACTATTTTTAGAATATATAATTAATAATCCTAAGTTTCACAAAAGTTAGAAAAAATTACGTAAAATAGATTTAAGTCATTTCAAAGTCACTCATTTACAACTCAATAATGAACTAATTTTAATAATCAAACAATTGGCATGACCAAACAGGGTCTTTATGTTTTTCTTAAACAATACGATGGGTGCATTTTATTTTCCCCAACTTATAGTGTAATTAAAAATGTTGTTAGTTTCCATCATTTAGCGCCTCAATCTATATTATACCTCTAATACCATAGTATTAGAGGTTTAAATGATAATTAATGCTCCACATCTACATACGTCTCCCTCCTCCTAAAATCAATGCCCTCTTTCACTTAAATGGATTAATCAAAATTTTCTTTAAAATAAATGAATAAATCAAAATTCTGTTTAAAACTAAAAAAGATGATCCACTCTAGACTCCATTAATTAATCTCTCGATCTAACACAGTCTAGATTCAATTAATCTATTTTCATCATTCCCCACTCAAATCACTTTATGCAATGGTACAAATCTATGTATATATATATATAATTATAGCCTGAAAGCATCTAAACTTGACACGTGGCATATCATAAATGAGAGTCTCTCACTAGAGAAGGACACGTGAAGATAATAATTCATATTTATCTACACTCTAATACAATGAATTTATTCTATCTAACAGGCTTCCTATTAATTTTCTCACCTCCCTCTTTATTCTATTCTTATACCATTTTCTCTTCTCTTTTCCAACCCTTGAGATTCTCTATTTATTTATCTACACGAAGATAAATAGTCATACATCCTGTTCAATTTTTCTCAAGTGTATTCATTCACCTCTTCTAAGTCGGGTAAGGAAGGTAATCAATAGTTTACACTGAAATACCATTCGTTATCTTCTCTCTGCCCCCTCTTTTTTCACAAGAAAATTCCATCAGCACAATCTTCTCCGTTCACTACCTTCCAAAACCGATCTCTCTCTAAAATTGACATCCCCCACTCTAAGTTGAAACATTTGTGTTTTCCTCATCTTATTTTGTTAACGATATTTAAACTTATAGAACTAATTTTAAATTTGATCTTTTTCAGGTCCTAAATAGTTTTTTTCCCCTTTTGGATGTTGATTTTGTTTGGTTCGGTTGATTTATTTATTGCATAAAGTCAAGTTCACAATGTTGTACGTTATGTAATAATGAGTTTAATCACGAAAATTTTATGCCTTGAGCTTTTAAGGATTTGAAAATGATGGAGTGGATCATTTACTTAATGAGTATATGTTTGTTATATGAATTAGAATAAGGTACCACACACACATACACTGTTTTTTTCAGGCGATGTTAGAAGGATATCTATAGGGGAAGCAAGTTAACCATATGCTCAACCACCTTAGGTTTCGAAAACAAATATGAGGCTACAGGTGGAATGAACTGATGGATTTCCCTTTTTTGATTGTTTTGTTTAATGTGTTTAAAACTACAAAGGGAGGTTTAGGTTGTTGAATATGTCATTTTTTTAAAATTATTTTTTATATCATTAACTTTAAAAATTCAACAATTATAATCATATCTAATATGTACATTAGAGTTGAAGGTTTAACCCAAAGCTTAATTAGCAGTTATACCAGCTTGCTTTATTTCATTGTTATCTACCTATATTTGAATTACATACTTAGTTACAGATATATACATTGCGGATGGGTTAAGCATAAGGTCGGTTATGCATCGCGTGTCATTCATGTTAGTACCACTACATATTTCAGGAAAAAAATTAGAAAAAAGTTTTCAAATTTTTTTTTATATAAAAAAAGGTTTTTGGTCATAAAAACATTTTTAACATTTTATTTATAGAAAAAAATTTATTTATAAATGACACAATTTTTTTTAAACTAAAAGCGAATAAAAATATTTATAATTTTTATATAAAATACGTATAATTTGTTGAAATTGATTTTAATAAGAATAAAAAAGGTTTGGGATATAAAAATATTTTTACCGTTTTATTTATAAAAAATCTTCAAGTTTGTATTTATAAATGAAATACATCTTTTTATACTAAAAACTAATAAAAATATATATAATTTTTTTAATATAAAATGCGTACAATTATTTTGAAGTTTTTATTTATAACAAATAATTTTATATAATAAAAATATTTAAAAATAATAGACAAGTTTTATTTACGAAAAAATTATCCTTTTACAATAATTTTAATATAATATACTGAGTTTAGGATATATACAAATTTTTGTAAGTATCATTATATTTGTTTTTTATACATGGCCTATACATGGTAGGGGATATATGATTTTAAACAGACTCATATCTAAAGTTGAGGACACCACAATAGAAATTATAACAAATATAAAGCGCCAAACAAACCAACAATTTTATTTATATATAACTAAGAACAGTGGTAGACAAGCAAGTTACATCAACGACAATGCATTTAGAGTGTGATCGCTCTTCATAGAAACATGTGAGCTGCAAAAAAATAGAATGGAAAGTTTTAGCACTTTGTTATATAGCTAAAAATTATAAACACATTTGATCAATGTAAATGGGAGTAATTAAAATAAGAGAACATAATACCCACCTCTACACTTGTAACCGACAGGACAATTAGTGAGGTTGCAATGTTTGGGGTTGGTCATGGTAACAACTGGATTCACACCAACATTCTTAACGGCATCGTAAAACAAAACAACACAAAGGAAGTTTGGTCTCTGCCCTCATTTCTCCACCTCAAGACAACAACTTCTTGAAAGCCCAATGTTTTCATCCTACCCTACTGCTGTGCATGGAGCCAAATTCATAGCTTTCTCATCTAGAGAATTCATCCCACATTCTCCCTTACCTTCTACTCCTATGAACCCACTATCTTTATTCTCCAAATTAAAGATAATCCTCCCCAGCTAATATAAAGGACTTAAGGAAAGGAAGCGTGACAAAGATAACGAGAAAGTTCAACAAAGAAACTCAGCGTGGAAGCTCAGGGACACAACCCAATGAGGAGATTTTTTGAGGGAGCTCCTAATTTATCTTCTTTTTCCTGCTTAGTTAAATTGTACCTTTAATATAGATTGTAATGCCATAACGATTGTTATATTCAGTGTGAGTTCAAACGGTAATCGTGAGAGTCCATGTTTGGCAGGGCCTGGGAGAGCTTACATGCTCTATCCAATGCCTTGTAGTGGGAACTTTAGAGGGGCTTGGTTTGGAGTATTGAGAAGTGAGGCAGCATTAGGGCTTTCCCTGACCATCATACATAAACCTGGTAAAGCATCGAGTAACCTTTTACTGTGGAATCATGTCCAGAGTAGCCTTGAGTTCCATCACATATTGAGCCTTTACCCAAAAATTACCCAACCAAATGTCACATCAATATATTATGATGTCACCAACCAACTAAACAATAAGAAGGGATTCCTTGTTCTTCCCTCTAGCAAGCCCGAAGAAGCTTCTAAACAATTCCTCGAGCAACAAGGTAGTCTTTAATTATGGTCTGCACTTGAGCTCTTTCGATCAACAGAGTTTCTCGTTCAAGCTTGGCCTTAGATAAATGTCGCGCCTCGACTTAATTAAGTTGAACTCATCATTTTAATTAGAGATAAATTGCCTTAAACAATGTTTTAATTTAAATCTCTAAGGAAAAATAGCCTAAGATTTTTTTTCAAAGGTATGTGTAGATGAAAACATAATTGCCTTTACTTATAACTTATAAGTACAACATAACTTTACATAACCAATATCCTTAGTTTAATAATTACACAAAAGGAATCTTTATATTCAAACCATACTAGATATCTATCACTCCCCCGTTTTAAGGTCCTAACTTGGCAGTGAACTCCAAATTATAATCGTACCTAAAACAAAACATTATAGGAGTGTAAGATATAAAGTCTTAGTGAATGAACACATACCACACACATAACCAATTGGAATAACCATTTTTATTTTGTTCTACTGCTATAAACCAACATGAATTGTGAAACTCTCGCATGTCTGGACCCGCCAGAGTCCAATTAACCCACCACAGTTATTGGGGACCACCACATCCCTTTATTAGGCCCAAGTACACAAACCTTTAAGTTGGATTAATAGGACCACCACATCCCGTAGGACCCACCTTAGTCCTTAACATTAGATAAAGGACTCACTAGTCCATATCATTATATAACATCGCTTAACAATTTTAATCATATGCATATGTTTCATAAATACAACATCACTCCCATAAAATTTTTAACACATGTGTTTAACTAAACATTTCCATATGAACAGATAAGCATCTATATTTTATAAGACAGGTCACTCACCTTGGATTTGGTGCTAAGATTAATACCTACCTACTTCTTTGGTATGGTAGTATTATCTTCTTCCCAACCTAACAAGTCAACGTCGTTAGTATTTGAATACACCGATTAAAATCAAACCCAGTAATACATCTCATTATTTGGTCAATCAGAAATAACTAAAGAGGAATTAAATATGACACTTTACATTTCTATAACACCCAATTAATTAGTGTTCTAACACAATTTACGGAATTAAATTATGAATTTGCTAGACAAAGTTATGACCATTTTATTACAACCTTTTTCAAATCGTTTCTCAAGAAAAACAACAACACAACTTCAACTTCCTAGAATTCTCATAATTTTTATACAACAGAACTTTACATGATTTTCCATCCAATATCCGTAAACACATTGAATAATACAAAATTATTGTTTCATAATTTTTAGGGCTCATTTTCTATGTCGAGCAAAACGTAAAAAACCTGGTATGCATTCTTGCTCCTTTAAGGTAGATTTTAAACAAAAACTTCAAACTATCACCAAAGGTTCATTCCTTGGTATTTTTACAAATTTTCGGTTATGTTATAAATGTATGAGTATATTCACTCTCCAACTTGAATCACTTAATTACAATAAGTATTCCATGATTTATTCCATTTTTTGCATAACTAGGTCAAAATAGAACATTAAGGCATAACTTAACATTTTTAAGCATACATAATCTCGACCTTGGGTATAATTCATGGAAACATATAATAAACATGTTTTAGCAGAAATATAAATCATAAGAATGAATTTTATAAATCAAAATGCTTTACAAAAAATGATGTAAATTTAGGACTTTAAAGTATACATTTACGATCCTAGCTCGAGTTCTAACTTATGTTCTTAACCCATACTTATTTTAGTAAACTTAGGCAATATGGGTATCATTAAAATATTTATCCAAATCAAAAATAAAAATATGCGAAGTGTAGAACTCATACATGTGACCAACTTTAATGAAGCAGAAATTACCTTATGAGGATTCCTCGACTTATAGAAATTTTCCAAAGATTTCTTCCTTAACTTTCTTCTCTTTCTCTCTCTTTAGGAAAAACTTGTTATTTCTTATGAGGAAGAAGACATAACTCTCACTTATAATCAGAAATACATTGTATAGTGGTCCAATAGCAATAGAGGTAGTGGTAACACGTGATTGGTTGGATGAAAAGTCGAATTAGACAATTCCATTAATGACACATTTATTCCACCTTTGTAAAATCACCATTACTCACTATCATGGGCCCCAATTTAATCCCTCTTTGTGACTATCAGTAGAAAACTTAAACATATACAATTTTCATATTTTGTGTTTTCCCAAAATCATAAAACTAGTACACCTAATTTGGGCTCGAACAGGAAAATAGCAATTTACCCAAAATCTCAAAACATTCACATTGGCGACCAAACATTGCTAATTTTGCACCAACACCCTATCTTACTTTTATAAACATAACTATGCATTAAAAACATAATTTATGATTCATTTAACCACATAACTAATTATATAATCTAAACATGTTATCCCAGACAATAAGCTCAATTAGCACCTAATGTAAACAACACATATATCACATGAGTATGCATCCCCTAAACATGGTAATTAACATGTTTAACACACATAACCAAATTATAACTTATAATTAATCATGTAATTAACCTTCGTAATCATGTTTTAGGGCCTTACAATTCTACCCCTCTTATAACAATTTAATTTAACGCATAAGAAACTTACCAAACAAATGAGGATGTTGCTTCTTCATGTTCTCATCCCCTTCCCAGGTGGCATACTCCACATGTCTTGGATAATCCAAATATTCAAAGTAAAAATAATATACATGACGATATAATCCAAATATAATTAAAATGGACAAACTAGAAAATAATGTTACTACATGTCTTGGATAAAACTGAGGAGGTGAGTAGGCCACACGACATGTGAATTGACGCACCCAATAATATACGTCGTGCCGCATTGTTCGCGCAACCACAATAAGGAGTTATCCTTCCCGGGTATGACATGCGTGACAAGCACCCTGGACTCCATCTGTTGAAGCACACGTCCATGGACTATTCCACCCTCGACGATATTCGGGTCCCTCAACCCCCGCCCTATCCGCTGGCCATCAAATATGTCCAATATGAACACGCTCGGCCAACCAATTGTCGATAATGGTCTGTTGAAGGGCATCAAATAGGGAAGTGGATCGTCGAAGTACGAACGTGTCGGTGATGAAGCAGCGAGGTCCACATCCTCTTCATCCTGCGCCTCGTCCTCCCGCACCTCCTCCTCCACCGCCTTCTCCTTCCCTTTCCCTTTCCCTTTATCTTTACGGTCTCCACCCAACGTACGCTTCATGAATGCGTACATATCTTGGACCGTCGCCTCCAAACGGGACAGCTTCGCGTCGTGTGAATCCACCGTTCGAGCCAACTCGGTGTCGCTCTTCTCCAATCCGATGATCCTAGATTTGGCCACCCGCGAGCTCACTCCCCTTGTCCTCCCCTTGCGATCAGAGCCAAGCACTTGGCTGAGTGCGTCTGTGGACAAAGATGCCTTGTCGGCATCAGACTGCGACTCATGCACTTCCTTAAGCTTTGCCTGAAACGACAAAAAGCACATGATTAGTAAAATAAGTAAACTAAAAAATTATAACGTAATTAACAATAATTAAACTGTCGGATTACTTACAATCGTGGCCGCGACGCTCGGGGACACCTCCTTGTCCTTCCCCTTCTTCGTTCGAAGAGCCACATAAGTATCGAGCCTATGTGGCTTACCCCCTGGCCCACTCCCTACCCCCTGAAATAAAATAAAGTAAAGTAAAATTAGTATCGGCCCCGAAAAGTAAAATAATATCCAATAATATATTTCTGTAGTTATAGATAAATTAAATATTACCTTCATCATATGCTCCACCTCAGCGTAAGAGGTCCGGCCGGAGTAGTGCACGTCCGTCTTTTTAGCCCGATTTTCCCTCCCCGATTGGCGAGATGCCAATTGTCGATCCTCGATCTCATTGTCAATGAACTTTTGCCATTGTGCCAATGAGATCGGCTCCTTGGACGGGACGGATCCACGCCATTGTAAAATGGACTCTCGTGTTTTTCCAAAGTATCGTGTCCGCATATTTTTTTTCCACATCTTGTGTTGCTACCTCAACTGCTCCAAGACGGAATCGCGTAGCTTTGGATCCAAGTTGAATTGTTCCTGTCCAACAAATACAATGTTAGTTGCGAATAAATATAAATATAAATATAAATATAAATATAAATATAAATATAAATATAAATATAAATATAAATATAAATATAAATATAAATATAAATATAAATATAAATATAAATATAAATATAAATATAAATATAAATATAAATATAAATATAAATATAAATATAAATATAAATATAAATATAAATATAAATTGAAATTGAAATTGAAATATTCATATAAATATTACCTGTAGTGCCGCCCAAACAGCTAACTTGAGCTCATACAACACCTCCTTCCAACTCATAAACCCCGGTCCGATGATCGTCTTTAGCAGCTCGAGGGATCTCGCTAAAAACTCCGACTTGTTTTCGACGGTAATCCCAAATTTTCCATATTTTGGGAGCCTAGGGGCGGAGGAGCCCTCGTCGCCTCCGCTAGCACCGAACCCAGATGACGACATCATCATAAACAGCATCATCATCTTCGCCCTAACATCTGAAGGAGACATTTTTGCTGTAAAAAAAATGTTATTAGTACAGATAAAAAAAATGTTATTAGTACAGATAAAAAATGTTCCGCCTATATTATAACGTATGTGTAAGTTCCGTCAATACCATTTCGTTTCAATTTTGTAATATTATGTTTTTTCCAAATATTTAAAGAGTTATTAAATGGGTGTCCCACCCCTGCCCCCTGCCCCCTCCCCCCGCCACACACACACGCACACCTAGGCACACACACACACACACCCCCCACCCCCACCCCCTCCCCCCACCACGACCGTGACAACTACATATATTGTTTATCAATAAAATTATGACATGAGATAATTATAATTGTAGCATAAATTTCATTATCATGGGTTTTACCTAATTGAATTAAATAACAATACTTTTAGCCCTTGTTATTCATCAAATTTGAGGCAAGTTAATTAGAATATTTGTAGGACTGAAATTGATTTAGATTATGCCTATCTATGTAACTCTAAAACCTAATTGTGATTAAAATCTGATTTATATGGATTAATTCTATTACATTTACAATTTAACTAATAAAGTTGAATTTTAATATTAATCCTTTGGTTTATTTAACTAACTTTGGTTTGGTTTATTTCTAGTTGAATCTGAGTTATAATTTTTAGATTATGTATAAGAATTGAATTTTAATATTAATCCTTCATAAATCCCTTGAATACATGCATAAATTTGTAGAGATTGAAATTAAATTGCTTGAGATTGAATTTCTATGTTTCGGGGTCATTATTTGAAAATACTTAATTACCCTTTGAAAACCTTTCATAACACACCTATGTATTAAATATGGATTAGACCTCTTAGCTTGCTCAACCACCCATTTACACACTTACTTTACCTTTTATTTACATTATGGATATTAATCAATTCACACGTTTTTTGTCCACTTCAACCTTTACTGAAACATTTATTAATTCATTCAAGTTAGGTAAAACCACGCAAGTATCTAATACAAATATTATCATTCAACAAATTAAGTCCCATCGATAATAAACACCAAAAACAAATCCATCAAACAAATATGTAACTATTCACCCAACCATAATTTTTGCACATATCGCAACCCGTAATCTTTTAACATTCAACGATACCAATTACTAAACAATTCTACTATCTACGATAAATACCAATATTTTTCAACACTGTATCCCCCAATAGTAATAATGAATTAACATATTATTTTCAACTCCAACAACATATGCTTCAACTTAACCCAATCTTCCCAATAATACCAACTAATCAACACCCAACATCCAAATCCAACAACATAGGTCTAGAACCAAAGTTTGTACATAATAATTTATAGTCTCCAAGAAAGTACCATTTTTATTCATAATATTTACGATTATCAGTTTCTCGTGTATTAGCCAAATTTCCAAGATTTCAATTGTAGCATAACACATTAATTTATACGTATATAAAGTGGGATTCATATGAGTTACCCAACAATTAAAAATTTCCCAAGAGAACTATTAGTAATTTTGTAATACAATTCCACGGGATTGATTAATCATAATCATATTTCATCTTTCAATTCTCAATGAAAAATCATAAGGCACGGATTTCAAATCTTGAACAATTATCATATTAACCTTGTTATCATTATAATGAGTATACAATTTGATTTTTGTAATCATTTCTTAGGCCTTCTTATTCTCTAAGGATTTCAAAGTTAATATAAAAAAATACCCCCTGCCCACACACACACACACACCACCCCACCCTGCCCCACCCCCTGCCCCACCCCACCACCCCCTCCCCCACCCCGCCCCACCCCGCCCCACCCCCTCCCCCACCCTGCCCCACCCCGCCCCACCCCCACCCTGCCCTACCCCCCACCCCCTCCCCCACCCTTGCCCACCCCGCCCCACCCCCTACCCCCACCCTGCCCCACCCCCCCACACACGCACACACATACACACACATATATATACACATACCCCCCACACCCTCCCCCACCCTGCCCCACCCCGCCCCACCCCCTGCCCCCCTCCACCACCCCCTACCCCCATCCCGCCCCACCCCCCACACACGCACACACATACACATATATATATACACATACACACATAAATATACAGACAAATATATATATATATATATATATATATATATATATATATATATATATATATATATATATATATATATATATATATATATATATATATATATATATATATATATATATATATATATATAAATGGAAGAGAGAGAGAGAGAAATTGGACCTGAGAGAGAGAGAGAGAGAGAGAGAGAGGGAGGGAAGGGCGCGGGAGGGAAAAAAAGAAGGGGGGTAGGGTTTTTGCTGGAAAAGTTGTCACGGTCGTGTCAAGGTCTTTGACCGTGACACGAATTGTCACAGTCATTGACCGTGACAAATTGAATTGTCACGGGCTTGTCACGGTCAATGACCGTGACAATTTGTTGTCACGGTCGTGTCAAGATCAATGACCATGACATAAAACGCGTGTTTTTTTGTCACGGTCAATGACCTTGACAAGGCTGGCCGGCTGAAAGGTGACAATTTGCCCATTTTGGTGTAGTGACGACAAAGTCAGTCACAAACTGCAAATAAAATAAGATATTAGAAAAAAGAAACAACCATAACTTGCCAAACCTTTGAAAAGAGAAATGGTGTTACCAAGGCTAGCCTCTGACTAGCTTGAAACGCCAACTGATTGGACCCCATCGCCCTTTGGCAATCCACAGGAAGGACTGCCCTCTCGAGCAGTGTAGGGGCCAGTTGGGGGGAAATGGCAACTGAGGCCCCCTTCGACAACACGGACACGGGCACTAAGGCCTGCCCATCCTTTGTCCTCGCCTCCATGTTTCTCCTATCCTCTTCCTTTTCTTTCTCTTTCTCTATCCTCCTCCTCTCCTCGACCTTCTTCTTCTCTTCAATCTTTTTATTATCTTCTTCCCTCTTCCTCTCTCTCTATTTCACATGCTCTTCTTCCTTTCTCTTATTCTCCTTCTCCTAAGAAGAAGACCGGAAACCAGTAGCAACCTCCCCAGTGCTGGGCATTTGCTTCTTCATCCTCTGAGAGAGGAACACATGATCATCATCATCTCGAATCAAATTTTTCCTTGGAGGAACCATTTCCTCGCTAGAGCTGCTGGACGTGCTCAAAGGTTCTTGGTATTCAAAAACCTCTTCTGAATCAGAAGAACTGTCACCACTCGAGCTCCCCTCGCCAAAATTGCCTTCAGCACCACCTATGATATCATTCTCAGAACTGCTATCTTCCTCGTCTAACAGAATGGGATCGTCATTAGTCTCTTCAGAAGAATCAAATTCAGGAATACTATCCACAGGCCTCGCTATAAAGCTAGACCCAATGTTTTTGTACTCGAGGAAGAGAGCAGCAGACCGGGGATGTTCACCGTCAACTAAGGATTCCCTGATATTCCAAGCTTTAACCAACTCTGAAAGCCGAACCTCGCTGAGGGCAGGCTCTAAGTTCTTCCACCTCACTGAAGAAAAAATAGGAAAGAGTCAGAAAGATCACACATTAATAAAGAAATCGAAAGAACATATAAAAGAATACCTATATATTCTTACCCATAAAAGGGAACTGTAAACCTATCATACCTCGACCCCTCAGTCTGGGGGGAGAACTGCCAATTTCTAGTAAGAAAGCCATCTTGTTAGTAGTCCTTGTGGGAATCAGGTAGGTTTACTGCCAATACCCTGTCAGGACTCCTAGCTTTGAGATAGAGAACACCAGAAATAGTTTGAGAAAAGGAATAACAAAAGCAGTCTTTGGCGAGTCCTAATTTGGTGCCACAAAGTTGATTTATTCTATGAATGCCATTGATTATCTTCCACACATTGGGCGAACACTGTGCAGTAACAATGTTGAAATAACCAAAAAAGTTCAAGAATAAATTGTTTGGAGGGAAAGTAAGCCCCCCTTGGGAAAGTAACAAGACGTGGATCCAATGGGCACCCTCTATCTCTCTAAAAAAATTTGGGGGGAGGCTCACTCAATCTCTACCCACTCTGGGATGTTGTAGAACTTCCTAAACTCGGACACTGATCTATTACCTATCTTTGCCATCGGTAAACCCTAAAACTACAAATTTAAAGAAAACGTAGAGAAAGAGCAAAGAGACTTACGAGATGAGATCTTGACATAGACAATGCAAGAACACAAGTCCGAACGATGAGGGAGACTTTTTAAATGTTGTTATTCATCGCGCACAAGACCCGAAGCAACTGCCGCCTAATTCAGTCCTCAAACTTTGGGAAGAGTTGCACGATATGCAAAAGAGACATTATGGCTAATCATTTAAATTTATTGAGCCCAAAATTGTAGCCCAACAAATTTAGGGGCAATTGTGGATACCCAGATTTGGCGATACGGGCCCAGAGAAGTAGCTCAATTAAAACGGCACAAAGTCCAAGCCTTTCGCACCTTAACATTAATCCAGTTGTAACTTTGTCTTCTCCCATGTTCTCAAATAGTGATATTCCAGGAGAAGATGGTAGATGTGGGGGAGTCCAACACCCCCACTACCCAAAGACATATATGTATATAATAAACCCTAGGTCTGGGGCAAAAGACACGCACTGTATTCTCTGAAAACACTCTCCGGAGTATATAGATATAATACTAACTGCACCACCATGGACGTAGGCATTCTTGCTGAACCACGTACATACCCTGTGGTGCGATTGGCATTTTATTTTTCTTATTGTGCTTTGTGATTGATCTTCTCTTATCTATTTGTGTTGAATAATAATCGTCACCACATCAGGACTTAAGAAAAACACGACATTAGAGGGTGAAAACCCAAAATAACCCACCAACGGACCTGTGAGGGGCACAAACACTTCGTACAGGACCAATATAACTAGTAGGAACTCATCGTACGATCATGGGACTCCATGTTTCAGAATACGATGATAATTTGCATATTTTAATACTTACGCCTAAAAACATGACATTAATGGGTGAAAACTCGAAATAAACCAAGAACGGCCTCGTTAGTGGCACCAACACCTTGCAGAGGTCCAATGTAACCTGTAGGAACTGACCGCGTGATCACGGGACTCACGATTTGAGAATACGATGATAGTTTGTATATTTCTAGACTAACGCTTAAAAATAAGGTGTTAGTGGGTGAAAACTTAAAACAACCCTTGAACGACACCGTGAGTGGCTCCAACACCTCACAGGTTACCAATGTAACTTGTAGGAATTTATTGCGTGATCATAGGGCTCCCGAATTTGAGAATATAATGATAATTTGAATATTTCTAGAATTGGGCTGAAAAACATGGCGTTAATGGGTGAAAACCCGAAACAGCCCCCGAACGGCCCCATGATTGGCACCAACACCACCAATGGGACACTTGTAACTCGTAGGAACTTATTGCACGATCAAAGGACTCCCAATTTGAGAATATGATGATAATTTTAAAATATCAGGACTTAAGCAAAACATGGCATTAGTGGGTGAAAACCCTAAATATCCCCCGAATGGACCTGTGAGAGGCACACACACACTTCGCACGAGACCAATGTAACTCGTAGGAAATGAACGCGTGATCACGGGACTCGCTGTTTGAGAATACATTGATAATCTGTATATTTCTGGACTTACGCCTAAAATCATGGCGTTAGTGGATGAAAACTCAAAACAACCCCCGAACAGCCCCGTAAGTGGGACCAACACCTTGCACGGGACCAATATAACTCGTAGGAACTTTCCACGCGATCATGGGACTCCCCATTTGAGAATACGACGATAGTTTGCATATTTCTAGAATTTGGCTTAAAAATATGGCGTTAGTGGGTGAAAACCCGAAACAGACCCCGAACGACCCCGTAGGTGGCACCAACACCTCTCACGGGACAAATGTAACTCGTAAGAGCTGATCGTGCGATCACGGGACTCCTAATTTCAGAATACAAAGGTAATTTGCATATTTCTAGACTTAGGCTTAACAACATGGTGTTAGGGTGTGAAAACCCGAAAGAACTCCCGAATGGCCCCGTGAGTGGCACCAACACCTGACACGGGACTAATATAACTCGTAAGAACTTACCACGCGATCACGGGACTCCCCATTTGAGAATACGATGATAATTTGCATATTTCAAGACTTAGGCTTAAAAACATGGCGTTAGTGGGTGAAAACCCAAAACAGACCCCGAATGGCCCCGTAGGTTGCACCAACATCTCGTACGGTCCCAATGTAACTCGTAGGAACTTATCGCGTGATCACGGGACTATCTCTTTGATAATACGATGATAATTTTTATATTTCTAGATTTAGGCTTAAAAATGTGGCGTTAGTGGGTGAAAACCCGAAACAGCACCTGAACGGCCCCATGAGTGGAATCAACACTTCAAACGGGACCAATATAACACGTAGGAACTTACTGCACGATCACGACACACCTAGTTTTAGAATACGACAATAACTTACATATTACTAGAATTATGCTTAAAAACATGGTGTTACTGGGTGAAAACTCGAAATAGCCCGCGAACCGCCCCATAATTGGCACCAACACCTCGCACGGAACCAATGTAACTCATAGGAACATTTTGCGCAATCACAGGACTCCCGATTTGAGAATATGATGAAAATTTTCATATTGGGTAAAAATATGGCATTATTGGGTGAAAACCCAATACAGCCCCCGAACGGCCCCGTGAGTGGAACGAACACCTCGTACGTGACCAATATTACTCACAGGAACTTATCGCGTGATCATGGAACTCTCGCTTTAAGAATATGACGTTAATTTAAAAATATTAGGACTTAAGGAAAACATGACATTAGTGGGTGAAAACCCAAAATAGCCCTCGAATGGACCCGTGAGAGGCATAAACACTTCACACATGACCAATGTACCTAGTAGGAACAGATCGCGTGATTACGAGACTCACTGTTTGAGAATACGTCGATAATTTGTATATTTTTGGACTTAGGCCAAAAAACATGGCGTTATTGGGTGAAAACCCAAAACAGCCCCCGAACGACCCCGTGAGTGGCACCAACACCTTGCCCGTGATCAATATAACTCGTAGGAACTTACCACGCAATCACGAGACTCCCCATTTGAGAATACGACCATAGTTTGCATATTTCTAGACATAGGCTTAAAAATATGGCGTTTGTGGGTAAAAACCAAAACAGACCTCGAACGGCCCCGTAGGTGGCACCAAGACCTCGCACGGGACCAATGTAACTCATAGGAACTGACCGTGCGATCACGGGACTCCCAATTTGAGAATACGATGATAATTTTTGTATTTCTTGACTTAGGCTTAACAACATGGTGTTAGTGGGTGAAAACCCGAAACAACTCCTGAATGACCCCGTGAGTGGCACCAACACCCCACACGGGACCAATACAACTCGTAGGAACTTACCACGCAATCACGGGACTCCCCGCTTGAGAATACGATGATAATTTGAATATTTCTAGACTTAGGTTTAAAAACATGGCGTTAGTGGGTGAAATTACGAAAGAAACCCCGAACGGCCCCATAGGTTGTACCAACACCTCGCACGGGTCCAGTGTAACTCACAGGAACTTACCGCGTGACCACAGGACTCTCACTTTGAGAATACGATGATAATTTGCATATTTATAGACTTAGGCTTAAAAATATGGCGTTAGTCGGTGAAAACCTGAAACAACCCCCGAACGGCCCCGTGAGTGGCACCAACACCTCGCACAAGACCAATATAACTCTTAGGAACTTACTGCACGATCATGAGACTCCCGGTTTTAGAATATGACGATAACTTGCATATTTCTAGAATTGGGCTTAAAAATAAGGCGTTAGTGGGTGAAAACCCGAAATGGTCCCCCGAACGGCCCCGTGAGTGGCACCAACACCTCGTACGGGACCAATATAACCTGTAGAAACTTACTGCATGATCATGGGACTCCCAATTTGAGAATACGATGATAATTTGCATATTTCTAGACTAATTTAAAAACATGGAGTTATTGGATGAAAACCCGAAATATCCCCCAAACGGCCCCGTGAGTGGAATGAACACCTCGCACGGGACCAATGTAACTAGTAGGAACTTACCGCGTGATCACAGGACTCCCGGTTTAAGAATATGATGGTAATTTAAAAAAATCAGGACTTAAGTAAAACTTGGCATTAGAGGGTGAAAACCCAAAATAGCCCCCGAACGGACCCGTGAGTGGCATATACATTACACACGTGACCAATGTACCTAGTAGGAACAGACCGCATGATCATGCGACTCCTTGTTTAAGAATACCACGATAATTTGCATATTTTCTATACTGAGGCTTAAAAACATACCGTTAGTGGGTGAAAACTCGAAACAGACCCCGAACGGCCCCGAAGGTGGCACCAATACCTCGTACGGGACCAATGTAACTCAAAGGAACTGGCCGCGCGATCACGGGACTCTCGCTTTGAGAATTCCATGATAATTTGCATATTTCTAGACTTAGGATTAAGAACATGGCGTTAGTGGGTGAAAAGCCGAAACAACCCTAGAACGACCCCGTGAGTGGCACCAACACCTCGCACGGGACCAATGTAACTCGTAGGAACTTACCACGTGATCACAGGACTCCCGCTTGGGGAATATAATTATAATACAAAAATATTAGGACTTAAGAAAAACATAGCATTAGCGGGTGAAAACCATAAATATCCCCCGAATGGACCCGTGAGAGGCCAAAACACTTTACTCATAAAAATGTAACTCGTAGGAACAGACTGTGCGATCACGCGACTCGCTGTTTGAGAATACGATGATAATTTGTTTATTTTTAGTCTTAGGCTTGAAAATAAGGCGTTAGTGGGTGAAAATTTGAAAGAGCCCTCGAACGGCCCCAATGGTGGCACCAACACCTCGCACGGGACCAATGTAACTCATAGGCACTAAACGGGCGATCACGGAACTCCCGATTTGAGAATACGACGATAATTTGCATATTCTATGACTTAAGCTTAAAAACCTAGCGTTAGTGGGTGAAAACCCGAAACAACCCTCGAACGGCCCCGTGAGTTACACTAACACCTCACACGGGACTAATGTAACTCGTAGGAACTTACCACGCGATCACGGGACTCCCGATTTGGGAATATGACGATAATTTGCAAATTTCTAGAGTTAGGCTTAAAACATGGAGCTAGTGGGTGAAAACCATATACAACCCCCGAGCGGCCCCGTGAATAGTACCAACACCTCGCACGGGACCAATGTAACTCGTAGGAACTTACTTCACAATCATGAGACTCCCGATTTAAGAATATGAAGATAATTTTGAAATATTAAGACTTAAGCAAAACATGTCATTAGAGGGTGAAAACCCGAAAGAGCCCCCGAACGGACGTGTCAGAGGCACAAGCTCTTCGAATGGGACCAATGTAACCCGTAGGAACTGATCGCGCTATCACGGTACACCCTATTTGAGAATACGATGATAATTTGTATATTTCTTGACTTAAGTTTAAAAAAATGGCATTAGTTATTGAAAATCTAAAAAATCCACCGAACAGCCCCGTGAGTGTACCAACAACTCACACGTTACCAATGTTTCTCGTAGGAACTGAATGCACGATCACGGGAGTCCCAATTTGAGAATTTGAAGATAATTTTCATATTTCAATACTTAGGCTTAAAAACAACGCGTTAGTGGGAGAAAACCCAAAATAACCCCTGAACGGCCCATTGAGTGGCACTAACACTTCGCACGGGACCAATATAACTCGTAGGAACTTACCGCGAGCTCACAGGACTCCAAGTTTGATAATGTGACAATAATTTGTATATTTCTATACTTTGGCTTAAAAATATGGCGTTAGTGGGTGAAAACCCGACACAGCCCCCCAACGGCCCCGTGAGTGGAAACATCACCTCGCACGGGACCAATGTAACTCGTAGGAACTGACCGCACGACCATGGGACTCCCTGTTTGAGAACATGATAATAATGTGCATATTTCTAGACGTAGGCATAAAAACACAGTGTTAGTGGGAAAAAACCATAAACAGACCCTGAACGGCATCGTGAGTGGCACCAACACCTCGCAAAGGACCAATGTAACACGTATGAACTTAACATGTGATCACGGATCTCCCGGTTTGAGTATAAGTCGATAATTTGAAAATATCAGGACTTAAGCAAAACATGGCATTAGAGGGTGAAAACTCAAAGTTGCCCCCAATCGGACCCGTGAGAGGCACAAACACTTCACATGGGACCAATGTAACTCGTAGGAACTAACCGCATAATCACGTGACTCCCTGTTCGAGAATACGATGATAATTTGCATATTTCTAGACTTAGGCTTAAAAACATGGCGTTAGTGGGTGAAAACCCAAAACAAACCCCGAACGACCTACAAGTGGGACCAACACCTCGCACGAGACCATTGTAACTCATAGGAATTGACGGCGATATCACGGGACTCTCGATTTGAGAATACGATGATAATTTTCATATTTCTAGACTTTGGTTTAAAAACATGGCGTTTGTGGGTGAAAAAATGAAACAACACCTGAACGGCCCCGTGAGTGGCACTAACACCTCGCACGAGACCAATATAACTCGTAGGAACTTACTCCGTGATCATGGGACTCCCGATTTGATAATACGATGATAATTTTCATATTTATAGACTTAGGGTTAAGAACATGGCGTTAGTGGGTGAAATCTAGAAACAGCCCCCGAACGGCCCTGTTAGTGGCACCCACACCTCGCACGGGACCAATGTAACTCATAGGAACTGACCGTGCGATCAGGGGACTCCTAGTTTGAGAATATAATGATAATTTAAAAAATATCAATACTTAAACAAAACATGGCATTAGAGTGCAAAAACCTGAAATATCCCTCAAATGGACCCTGTGAGTGGCACAAACACTATACACGGGACCTATGTAACTCATAGGAACTGACTGCGCGATCACAGGACTCCCGGTTTGAGAATACATTGATAATTTGTTTATTTCTAGACTTGAGTTTAAAAACATGGCATTAGTGAGTGAAAACCCGAAACAGACCTTGAACGTCCCCGTGAGTGGCACTAACACCTCGCATGGGACCAATCTAACTCGTACGAACTGACCGCGCGATCACGAGACTCCCGGTTTGAGGATACGATGATAATTTCCATATTTCTAGACTAAGGCATAACAACATGGTGTTAGTGGGTGAAAACCCGAAACAACCCCCAAATGACCCCGTGAGTGGCACCAACACCTCGCACGGGACCAATATTTCTCGTAGGAACTTACCGCGCAATCACGGGACTCACGATTTGACAATACAATGATAATTTTCAAATTTATAGACTTAAGCATAAAAACATGGCGTTACTGGGTGAAAACCCAAAATAACCCATGAACGGCCATGTGAGTGGAACCAACACATCGCATGGGACCAATATAACTCGTGGGAACTTACCGCGCGATCACGCGACTCCTGGTTTGAGAATGGGACAATAATTTATGTGTTTCTAGAATTAGGCTTAAAAAAGGCGTTAATGGGTGAAAACCCGAAATAGCCCCCGAATTGCCCCGTGACTGGCAACAATACCTCGCACGGGACCAATGTAACTCATAGGAACTGACCGCGTGATCATGTCACTCTCGGTTTGAGAATACGATGATAATTTGCATATTTCCAGACTTAGGCTTAAAAAATGGTGTTAGTTAGTGAAAATCTGAAAAAGCCACCGAACGGCACCGTGAGTATACCAACAACTCACACATTACCAATGTTTCTCGTAGGAACTGACTGCGCAGTCACATGACTCCCAGTTTGAGAATACAATGATAATTTGCATATTTCAATACTTAGGCTTTAAACAAGGCGTTAATGGGAGAAAACCCAAAATAACCCCTGAACGGCCCAGTGAGTGGCACAAACACTTCGTACGGGACCAATATAACTCATAGAAACTTACAGTGAGATCATGGCTTTCCCGATTTGAGAATGAGACAATAATTGTATATTTCGAGACTTAGGCTTAAAAATATGGCGTTAGTGGGTGAAAACCCAAAAAAGCCCCCCAACGGCTCCGTGAGTGGCAACAACACCTCGCACGGGACCAATGTAACTCCTAGGAACTGATCGCGCGATAATGGGACTCCCATTTTGAGAACACGACGATAATATGCATATTTCTAGACATAGGCATAAAAATATGGCGTTAGTGGGTAAAAACCCGAAATAACCCCCGAATGGCATCGTTAGTGGCACCAACACCTCGCACGGGACCAATGTAACTCGTAGGAACGTAATGCGCGATCAAGGGTCTCTAGGTTTGAGTATACATTGATTATTTGAAAATATCAGGACTTAAGCAAAGCATGGCATTAGAGGGTGAAAACATAAAATATCCCCCAAACGGACCAGTGAGAGGCACAAACACTTCACACGGGACCAATGTAACTCGTAGGAACTAACCGCACGATCACGGGACTCCCTATTTGAGAATACGATGATAATTTGCATATTTATAGACTTATGCTTAAAAACGTGGCATTAGTGGATGAAAACCCAAAAGACACCCCGAAAGGCCCTGTAAGTGGAACCAACACCTCGCACGGGACCAATGTAACTCATAGGAACTGAGAAAACAATGACAATTTGCATATTTAGAGACTTTGGCTTAAAAACATGGCGTTAGTGGGTGAAAAACCGAAACAACACCCGAAGGACCCTCTAAGTGGCACCAACACATCGCACGGGACCAATATAACTCATAGGAGCATATCGTGTGATCACGGGCTCCCAATTTGAGAATATGATGCTTATTTTTGTATTTCTAGTCTTAGGTTTAAAAACATGGTGTTAGTGAGTGAAAAATCAAAACAACCCCCGAACGGCCCGTGAGTGGTACCAACACCTTGCACGGGACCAATATAACTCTTAGGAACATATCGCGCGATCATGGGACTCCCGATTTGAGAAGATGACAATAATTTAAAAAAATTAGGACTTAAGCAAAGCATGGAATTAGAGGGTGAAAACCCAAAATATCCCCCGAACGGACTCGTGAGTGGAAGAAACACTTCACACGTGACCAATGTAACTCGTAGAAACTAACTGTGCAATCACGGGACTCCCTATTTAAGAATACGACCATAATTTGAATATTTCTAGACTTATTCTTAAAACCATGGCGTTAGTGGGTGAAAACCCAAAACAGACCCCGAACGGCCACGTAGGTGGAACCAACACCTCACACGGGACTAATGTAACTCGTAGGAACTGGTCGTGTGATCACGGGACTCTCTCTTTGAGAATACGACAACAATTTGCATATTTCTAAATTAGGCTTAAAAATATGGTGTTAGTAGGTGAAAACCCGAAACCACCCCCGAACGGCCCCGTAAGTGGCACCAACACCTCGCACGGGACGAATATAACTCTTAGGAACTTATAGCGTAATCACGGGACTCCCAATTTTTTAATACGATCATAATTTGAAATCTTTTAGAATTTGGCTTAAAAACATGGCGTTAGTAGGTGAAAACCCGAAACATCCCCGGAACGGCTCCATGAGTGGCACCAACACCTCGCATGTGACCAATGTAACTCGTAGGAACTTATCGCCCGATCACGGGACTGCCGGTTTAAAAATATGATCATAATTTAAAAATATCAGGACTTAAGTAAAACATGACATTAGAGGGTGAAAACCAGATATATCCCACAAACGAACCCTTGAGTGGCACAAACACTTCGCACGGGACCAATGTAACTCGTAGGAACTGACCGTGAGATCACGTGACTCCCTATTTGAGAATAAGACGATAATTTTCATATTTCTAGACTCATGCTTAAAAACATGGCGTTAGTGGGTGAAAACCCGAAACAGCCCCCGAACAGCCCTGTGAGTGGCACCAACACCTCGCACCGGATCAATGTAACTCGTTACAACTGACCGCGCGATCACGGTACTATTGGTCAGAAAATAAGATGATAATTTGCATATTTCTAGAGTTAGGCTTAAAAACATGGCGTTACTGGGTGAAAACCCGAAACAGCCCCCGAACGGCCCCGTGAATGGCACCAACACCTCGCACGAGACCAATGTAACTCGTAGGAACTTAATGCGCGATCATGAGACTCCCAGTTTAAGTTTAAAAATATTAAGACTTAAGCAAAACATGTCATTAGAGGGTGAAAACACTCAAAAGCCCCCGAACGGACCGGTTAGACGCACAAACACTTCGCATGGGACCAATGTAACTCGTAGGAACTGACCGAGCAATCATGGGATACTTGGTTTGAGAATACGATGATAATTTTTATATTTCCAGACTTATGGTTGAAAAAATGACGCTAGTTAGTGAAAATCTGAAAAAGCCACCGAACGGCCCTGTGAGTGTACCAATACCTCACACGTTACCAATGTATCTCGTAGGAACTGACTACGCGATTACGGGACTCCCAGTTTGAGTATACGATGATAATTTGCATATTTCAATACTTAGGCTTAAAAAAGGCGTTAGTGGGTGAAAGCCGAAAATTACCCCCGAACGTCCCAGTGAGCGGTACCAACACTTTGCACGGGACAAATATAACTCGTAGGAGATTACCGCGAGATCACGGGACTCTCAATTTGATAATGCGATGATAATTTGTACATTTCTATACTTAGGCTTAAAAATATGGAGATAGTGGGAGAAATCTCGAAGCAGCCCCCGAACGACCCCGTGTGTGGCAACTACACCTCGCACATGACCAATGTAACTCGTAGGAACTCACCACACGATGAAGGTACTCCTAGTTTGAGAACACGATGATAATTTGCATATTTCTAGACTTAGGCATAAAAACATGGCGTTAATGGGTAAAAACCCGACACACCCCCTGAACGGTCCCGAAGGTGGCACCAACACCTCACACGGGACTAATGTAACTCGTTGGTCTTGACCACGATATCACGAGACTCTCGATTCGAGAATACGATGATAATTTGCATATTTTTAGACTTTGGCTTAAAAACATGGTGTTAGTGGTTAAAAATAGAAACAACCCCCGAACGACCACGTGAGTGGCACCAACACCTCGTACGGGACCAAATAACTCGTAGGAACTTACCGCGTGATCACGAGACTCCTGATTTGAGAATAAGATGATAATTTGCATATTTCTAGACTTAGGCTTACAAACATGGCATTAGTGGGTGAAAACTAGAAACAACCCTCGAACAGCCCCGTGAGTGGCACCGACAGCTCGCACGGGACTAATGTAACTTGTAGGAACTGACCGCACGATCAGGGGACTCCCGGTTTTAGAATATGATGATAATTTAAAAATATCAGTGCTTAAGCGAAACATGGCATTAGAGGGCAAAAACCCAAAATATCCCCCGAATGGATCCCGTGAGGGGCACAAACACTTCGCACGGGACCTATGTAACTCGTAGGAATTGACCGTGCGATCACGGGACTCCCTGTTTGAGAGTACATTGATAATTTGTATGTTTCTAGACTTGAGCTTAAAAACATGGCATTAGTGGGTGAAAACCCGAAACAGACCTCGAACGGACCCGTTAATGGCACTAACACCTCGCACGGGACCAATCTAACTCGTAGGAACTAACTGAACGATCATGGGACTCACGGTTTGAGAATACAATGATAATTTGCATATTTCTAGACTTAGGCTTAAGAACATGGTGTTAGTGGGTGAAAACCCAAAATAACCCCTAAATGGCCGTGTGAGTGGCACCATCACCTCGCAGGGGACCATTATAACTTGTAGGAACATACCGCACAATCAGGGGACTCACGATTTTAAAATACAAGGATAATTTTCATATTTATAGACTTTTTCTTAAAAACATGGTGTTAGTGGGTGAAAACCCGAAATAACCCATGAACAACCCCGTAAGTGGCACCAACATATCGCACGGGACCAAAATAACTCGTAGGAACTTTCCATGCGATCACGGGACTCCCAGTTAAGAATGCGACGATAATTTTGGGTGAAAACCCAAAATATCCCCCAAAGGGCCCCGTGACTGGCAACAATACCTCGCACGGGACCAATGTAACTCGTATAAACTGACCACGCGATCACGGGACTCCCGATTTTAGAATATGATGATAATTTGCATATTTCTAGAGTTAGGCATAAAAACACGACATTAGTGGGTAAAAGTATGAAACAGCCTCTGAACGACACCGTGAGTGTCACCAACACCTCACACGGGACCAATGTAACTCGTAAGAACTTACCACGTAATCACGGAACACCCGATTTGAGAATACGATGATAATTTAGAAATATTTGGACTTAAGGGAAAACATGGCTTTAGATGATGAAAACCCGAAATAACCCCTGAACGGACCCGTGAGAGTCACAAAAACTTCACACGGGACCAATGTAACTCGTAGGAACTAACCGCGCGATCACGAGAATCCCTATTTGAGAATGCAATGATAATTTGCATATTTCTAAACTTAGGCTTAAAAACATGGTATTAGTGGGGGAAAATCCGAAACAGACCCCAATGGCACAATTGGTGGCACCAACACCACGTACGAGGTCAATTTAATTTGTAGGAACTAACCATGCGATCACGAGACTCTCGGTTTAAGAACACGATGATAATTTTCATATTTCTAGACTAAGGCTTAAAAAGTGGCATTAGTGGCTGAAAATCGAAAATAACCCCCGAACGACCCTTTGAGTGACACCAACACCTCGTACGGGACCAATATAACTCGTAGGATAATACTGAACGATCACGAGACTCTCTATTTAAGAATACGACCATAATTTGCCTATTTCTGTACTTAGGCTTAAAAACATGGCGTTAGTGGGTGAAAACCTGAAGCATACCCAAAACGGCCCCGTAGGTGGCACCAACACCACGCACGGGACCAATGTAACTCGTAGGAACTAGCCGCACGATCACGAGACTCTCGCTTTGAGAATAAGATGATAATTTTCATATTTCTATACTTAGGCCCGTGAATGGCACCAACACCTCGCACGGGACCAGTATAACTATTAAAACTTACTGCGCAATCACGGGACACCCAATTTTAACATGACGATAATTTGCATATTTCTAGAATTTGGCTAAAAACATGGTATTAGTGGGTGAAAACCCGAAACAGCCTCCGAACGGCCCCATGAGTGGCATCAATACCTCGCATGGGACCAATGTAACTCGTAGGAACTTATCGCGGGGTCACGGGACTCCTAATTTTTGAATATGATGATATTTAAAAATATCAGGACTTAACTAAAATGTGACATTAGAAGGTGAAAACCCGATATAGCCCCCGAATGGACTCGTGAGAGGCACAAACACTTCGCACGGGACTAATGAAACTCGTAAAAAATGATCGCGCGATCGCCAGACTCCCTATTTGAGAAAGGACGATAATTTTCAAACTTCTAGCCTTACGCTTAAAAACGTGGCGTTAGTGGGTGAAAACTCGAAACATCCCCCAAACGGCCCCGCGAGTGGCACCTACACCTCGCACGGGACGAATGTAACTCATAGGAACTGATCGCGCGATCACGGGACACCCGATTTGAGAATACGATGATAATTTTCATATTTCTAGAGTTAGGCCTAAAACGTGGCGTTAGTGGTTGAAAACCAGAAACAGCCCCTGAACGGCCCCATGAGTGGCACCAACACCTCACACGGGACCAATGTAAGTCGTAGGAACTGACCGCGCGATCACGGGACTCCCAATTTGAGAATACGATGAGAATTTGCATATTTTTTTACTTACGCTTAAAAACATGGCATTAGTGGGTTAAAACCCGAAACATCCCCCGAAAAGCCCTGTGAGTGGCACCAACACCTCGCACGGGATCAATGTAACTCGTTGCAACTAACCGCGCAATCATGGTAGTATCGGTTTGAGAATAAGATGATAATTTGCATATTTCTAGAGTTAAGCTTAAAAACATGGCGCTACTAGGTGAAAACCCAAAACAGCCCCCGAATGGCCCCGTGAATGGCACCAACACCTCACACGGTACCAATGTAACTCGTAGGAAGTTACTGTGCGATCATGAGACTCCTAGTTTAAGAATATTAAGATAATTTAAAAATATTAAGACTTAAGCAAAACATGTCATTAGAGGGTGAAAACACTAAAAAGCCCCCGAACGGACCGGTCAGAGGCACAAACACTTCGTATGGGGCCAATGTAACTCGTAGGAACTGACCGCGCGATCATGGGACACTTGGTTTGAGGATACGATGATAAGTTTTATATTTGTAGACTTATGGTTGAAAAAATGACGCTAGTTAGTGAAAATCTGAAAAAGCCACCGAACGGCCCCGTGAGTGTACCAATACCTCACACGTTACCAATGTATCTCGTAGGAACTGACAACGCGATCACGGGACTCCCAGTTTGAGTATACGATGATAATTTGCATATTTCAATTCTTAGGCTTAAAAAAGGCGTTAGTGGGTGAAAACACAAAATAACCCCCCGAACGTCCCAGTGAGCGGCACCAACACTTTGCACGGGACCAATATAACTCGTAGGAGATTACCGCGAGATAACGGGACTCTCGATTTGATAATGCGATGATAATTTGTACATTTCTATACTTAGTCTTAAAAATATGGAGATAGTGGGTGAAATCTCTAAGCAGCCCCCGAACGGCCCCGTGTGTGGCAACTACACCTCGAACATGACCAATGTAACTCGTAGGAACTCACCGCATGATGACGGGACTCCTAGTTTGAGAACACGATGATAATTTTCATATTTCTAGACTTAGGCATAAAAACCTGGCGTTAATGGGTAAAAACTCGATATAGTCCCTGAACGGCCCCGAAGGTGGCACCAACATCTCGCACGGGACTAATGTTAATCGTAGGTCTTGACCGCGATATCACGGGACTCTCGATTCGAGAATACGATGATAATTTACTTATTTTTAGACTTTGGCTTAAAAACATGGTGTTAGTGGGTGAAAAATTGAAACAATCCCCGAACGGCCACGTGAGTGGCACCAACACCTCGTACGGGACCAAATAACTCGTAGGAACTTACCGCGTGATCACGGGACTCCCGATATGAGAATATGATGATAATTGGCATATTTCCTGACTTAGGCTTAAAAATATGGCGTTAGTAGGTGAAAACTAGAAACAGCCCTCGAACAACCCCGTGAGTGGCCCCGACAGCTCGCACGGGACTAATGCAACTTATAGGAACTGACCGCGCGATCAGGGGACTCCCGGTTTTAGAATACGATGATAATTTAAAGATATCAGTACTTAAGCGAAACATGGCATTAGAGGGCAAAAACCCGAAATATCCCCCGAATGGATCCCGTGAGAGGCACAAACATTTTGCACGGGACCAATCTAACTCGTAGGAACTAACCGCGCGATCATGGGACTCACGGTTTGAGAATATAATGATAATTTGCATATTTCTAGACTTAGGCTTAAGAACATGGTGTTAGTGGGTGAAAACCCAAAACAACCCCTAAATGGCCGTGTGAGTGGCACCATCACCTCGCAGGGGACCATTATAACTTGTAGGAACATACCGCATAATCAGGGGACTCACGATTTGAAAATACAAGGATAATTTTCATATTTATAGACTTTTTCTTAAAAACAGGGTGTTACTGGGTGAAAACCCGATATAACCCATGAACAGCCCCGTAAGTGTCACCAACATATCGCATGGGACCAAAATAACTCGTAGGAACTTTCCATGCGATCACGGGACTCCCAGTTGAGAATGCGACGATAATTTGTGTGTTTCTAAACTTAGGCTTAAAAAATGGCATTCATGGGTGAAAACCCAAAATATCCCCCAAATGGCCCTGTGACTGGCAACAATACCTCGCACGGGACTAATGTAACTCGTAGAAACTGACCACGCGATCACGGGACTCCCGATTTTAGAATATGATGATAATTTGCATATTTCTAGAGTTAGGCCTAAAAACACGACATAAGTGGGTAAAAGCCCGAAACAGCCTCTGAACGACATCGTGAGTGTCACCAACACCTCACACGGGACCAATGTAACTCGTAAGAACTTACCACGCAATCACGGAACACCCGATTTGAGAATACGATGATAATTTGGAAATATCTGGACTTAAGGCAAAACATGGCTTTAGATGATGAAAACCCGAAATAAACCCCGAACGGACCCGTGAGAGTCACAAACACTTCACACGGGACCAATGTAACTCGTAGGAACTAACCGCGCGATCACGAGACTCCCTGTTTGAGAATGCAATGATAATTTGCATATTTCTAAACTTAGGCTTAAAAACATGGTATTAGCGGGGGAAAACCCGAAACAGACCCCAATGGCACAGTTGGTGGCACCAACACCACGTACGGGGTTAATTTAATTTGTAGGAACTAACCACGTGATCACGAGACTCTCGATTTAAGAACACGACGATAATTTTCATATTTCTAGACTAAGGCTTAAAAAGTGGCGTTAGTGGCTAAAAACCCAAAATAACCCCCGAACGACCCTGTGAATGGCACCAACACCTCGTACGGGACCAATATAACTCGTAGGATAATACCGCACGATCACGAGACTCCATGTTTAAGAATATGACCATAATTGGCATATTTCTGGACTTAGGCTTAAAAATATGGCGTTAGTGGGTGAAAACCTGAAACAGACCCAAAACGGCCTCGTAGGTGGCGCCAACACCTCGCACGGGACCAATGTAACTCGTAGGAACTAGCCGCACGATCACGGGACTCTCGCTTTGAGAATAAGATGATAATTTTCATATTTCTAGACTTAGGCTTAAAAATATGGCGTTAGTGGGTGAAAGCCCGAAAGAACCCCCGAACGGCCCCGTGAATGGCACCAACACCTCGCACGGGACCAGTATAACTATTAAGAACTTACTGCGCAATCACGGGACTCCTAATTTTTTAACATGCCGATAATTTGCATATTTCTAGAATTTGGCTAAAAACATGGTATTAGTGGGTGAAAACCCGAAACAGCCTCCGAACGGCCCCATGAGTGGCATCAATACCTCGCATGGGACCAATGTAACTCGTAGGAACTTATCGCGGGGTCACGGGACTCCTAATTTTTGAATATGATGATATTTAAAAATATCAGGACTTAACTAAAATGTGACATTAGAAGGTGAAAACCCGATATAGCCCCCGAATGGACTCGTGAGAGGCACAAACACTTCGCACGGGACTAATGAAACTCGTAAAAAATGATCGCGCGATCGCCAGACTCCCTATTTGAGAAAGGACGATAATTTTCAAACTTCTAGCCTTACGCTTAAAAACGTGGTGTTAGTGGGTGAAAACTCGAAACATCCCCCAAACGGCCCCGCGAGTGGCACCTACACCTCGCACGGGACGAATGTAACTCATAGGAACTGATCGCGCGATCACGGGACACCCGATTTAAGAATACGATGATAATTTTCATATTTCTAGAGTTAGGCCTAAAACGTGGCGTTAGTGGTTAAAAACCAGAAACAGCCCCTGAACGGCCCCATGAGTGGCACCAACACCTCACACGGGACCAATGTAAGTCGTAGGAACTGACCGCGCGATCACGGGACTCCCAATTTGAGAATACGATGAGAATTTGCATATTTTTTTACTTACGCTTAAAAACATGGCATTAGTGGGTTAAAACCCGAAACATCCCCCGAAAAGCCCTGTGAGTGGCACCAACACCTCGCACGGGATCAATGTAACTCGTTGCAACTAACCGCGCAATCATGGTAGTATCGGTTTGAGAATAAGATGATAATTTGCATATTTCTAGAGTTAAGCTTAAAAATATGGCGCTACTAGGTGAAAACCCAAAACAGCCCCCGAATGGCCCCGTGAATGGCACCAACACCTCACACGGTACCAATGTAACTCGTAGGAAGTTACTGTGCGATCATGAGACTCCTAGTTTAAGAATATTAAGATAATTTAAAAATATTAAGACTTAAGCAAAACATGTCATTAGAGGGTGAAAACACTAAAAAGCCCCCGAACGGACCGGTCAGAGGCACAAACACTTCGTATGGGGCCAATGTAACTCGTAGGAACTGACCGCGCGATCATGGGACACTTGGTTTGAGGATACGATGATAAGTTTTATATTTGTAGACTTATGGTTGAAAAAATGACGCTAGTTAGTGAAAATATGAAAAAGCCACCGAACGGCCCCGTGAGTGTACCAATACCTCACACGTTACCAATGTATCTCGTAGGAACTGACAACGCGATCACGGGACTCCCAGTTTGAGTATACGATGATAATTTGCATATTTCAATTCTTAGGCTTAAAAAAGGCGTTAGTGGGTGAAAACACAAAATAACCCCCCGAACGTCCCAGTGAGCGGCACCAACACTTTGCACGGGACCAATATAACTCGTAGGAGATTACCGCGAGATAACGGGACTCTCGATTTGATAATGCGATGATAATTTGTACATTTCTATACTTAGTCTTAAAAATATGGAGATAGTGGGTGAAATCTCTAAGCAGCCCCCGAACGGCCCCGTGTGTGGCAACTACACCTCGAACATGACCAATGTAACTCGTAGGAACTCACCGCATGATGACGGGACTCCTAGTTTGAGAACACGATGATAATTTTCATATTTCTAGACTTAGGCATAAAAACCTGGCGTTAATGGGTAAAAACTCGATATAGTCCCTGAACGGCCCCGAAGGTGGCACCAACATCTCGCACGGGACTAATGTTAATCGTAGGTCTTGACCGCGATATCACGGGACTCTCGATTCGAGAATACGATGATAATTTACTTATTTTTAGACTTTGGCTTAAAAACATGGTGTTAGTGGGTGAAAAATTGAAACAATCCCCGAACGGCCACGTGAGTGGCACCAACACCTCGTACGGGACCAAATAACTCGTAGGAACTTACCGCGTGATCACGGGACTCCCGATATGAGAATATGATGATAATTGGCATATTTCCTGACTTAGGCTTAAAAATATGGCGTTAGTAGGTGAAAACTAGAAACAGCCCTCGAACAACCCCGTGAGTGGCCCCGACAGCTCGCACGGGACTAATGCAACTTATAGGAACTGACCGCGCGATCAGGGGACTCCCGGTTTTAGAATACGATGATAATTTAAAGATATCAGTACTTAAGCGAAACATGGCATTAGAGGGCAAAAACCCGAAATATCCCCCGAATGGATCCCGTGAGAGGCACAAACATTTTGCACGGAACCAATCTAACTCGTAGGAACTAACCGCGCGATCATGGGACTCACGGTTTGAGAATATAATGATAATTTGCATATTTCTAGACTTAGGCTTAAGAACATGGTGTTAGTGGGTGAAAACCCAAAACAACCCCTAAATGTCCGTGTGAGTGGCACCATCACCTCGCAGGGGACCATTATAACTTGTAGGAACATACCGCATAATCAGGGGACTCACGATTTGAAAATACAAGGATAATTTTCATATTTATAGACTTTTTCTTAAAAACAGGGTGTTACTGGGTGAAAACCCGATATAACCCATGAACAGCCCCGTAAGTGTCACCAACATATCGCACGGGACCAAAATAACTCGTAGGAACTTTCCATGCGATCACGGGACTCCCAGTTGAGAATGCGACGATAATTTGTGTGTTTCTAAACTTAGGCTTAAAAAATGGCATTCATGGGTGAAAACCCAAAATATCCCCCAAATGGCCCTGTGACTGGCAACAATACCTCGCACGGGACTAATGTAACTCGTAGAAACTGACCACGCGATCACGGGACTCCCGATTTTAGAATATGATGATAATTTGCATATTTCTAGAGTTAGGCCTAAAAACACGACATAAGTGGGTAAAAGCCCGAAACAGCCTCTGAACGACATCGTGAGTGTCACCAACACCTCACACGGGACCAATGTAACTCGTAAGAACTTACCACGCAATCACGGAACACCCGATTTGAGAATACGATGATAATTTGGAAATATCTGGACTTAAGGCAAAACATGGCTTTAGATGATGAAAACCCGAAATAAACCCCGAACGGACCCGTGAGAGTCACAAACACTTCACACGGGACCAATGTAACTCGTAGGAACTAACCGCGCGATCACGAGACTCCCTGTTTGAGAATGCAATGATAATTTGCATATTTCTAAACTTAGGCTTAAAAACATGGTATTAGCGGGGGAAAACCCGAAACAGACCCCAATGGCACAGTTGGTGGCACCAACACCACGTACGGGGTTAATTTAATTTGTAGGAACTAACCACGTGATCACGAGACTCTCGATTTAAGAACACGATGATAATTTTCATATTTCTAGACTAAGGCTTAAAAAGTGGCGTTAGTGGCTAAAAACCCAAAATAACCCCCGAACGACCCTGTGAATGGCACCAACACCTCGTACGGGACCAATATAACTCGTAGGATAATACCGCACGATCACGAGACTCCATGTTTAAGAATATGACCATAATTGGCATATTTCTGGACTTAGGCTTCAAAATATGGCGTGAGTGGGTGAAAACCTGAAACAGACCCAAAACGGCCTCGTAGGTGGCGCCAACACCTCGCACGGGACCAATGTAACTCGTAGGAACTAGCCGCACGATCACGGGACTCTCGCTTTGAGAATAAGATGATAATTTTCATATTTCTAGACTTAGGCTTAAAAATATGGCGTTAGTGGGTGAAAGCCCGAAAGAACCCCCGAACGGCCCCGTGAATGGCACCAACACCTCGCACGGGACCAGTATAACTATTAAGAACTTACTGCGCAATCACGGGACTCCCAATTTTTTAACATGACGATAATTTGCATATTTCTAGAATTTGGCTAAAAACATGGTGTTAGTGGGTGAAAACTCGAAACAGCCCCCAAACGGCCCCATGAGTGGCATCAATACCTCGCATGGGACCAATGTAACTCGTAGGAACTTATCACGCGGTCACGGGACTCCCGATTTTTGAATATGATGATAATTTAAAAATATCAGGACTTAACAAAAATGTGACATTAGAAGGTGAAAACCCGATATAGCCCCCGAATGGACTCGTGAGAGGTACAAACACTTCGCACGGGACTAATGTAACTCGTACGAAATGATCGCGCGATCACGAGACTCCCTAATTGAGAAAGGACGATAATTTTCAAATTTCCAGAATTACACATAAAAACATGGCGTTAGTGGGTGAAAACTCGAAACATCCCCCAAACGGCCCCTTGAGTGGCACCTACACCTCGCACGGGATGAATGTAACTCGTAGGAATTGACCGCGCGATCACGGGACACCCGATTTGAGAATACGATGATAATTTTCATATTTCTAGAGTTAGGCCTAAAACGTGGCGTTAGTGGTTGAAAACTCGAAACATCCCCCAAACGGCCCCTTGAGTGGCACCAACACCTCACACGGGACCAATGTAAGTCATAGGAACTGACCGCGCGATCACGGGACTCCCAATTTGAGAATACGATTATAATTTGCATATTTTTGGACTTACGCTTAAAAACATGGCATTAGTGGGTTAAAACCCGAAACAACCCCCAAACAACCCTGTGAGTGGCACCAACACCTCGCACGGGACCAATGTAATACCACACGATCACGAGACTCCATGTTTAAGAATACGATCATAATTGGCATATTTATGGACTTAGGCTTAAAAATATGGCGTTAGTGGGTGAAAAACCGAAACAGACCCGGAACGGCCCCGTAGGTGGCACAAACACCTCGCACGGGACCAATGTAACTCGTAGGAACTGGTCGCGCGATCACGGGACGCTCTCTTTGAGAATACGATAATAATTTTCATATTTCTAGACTGAGGCTTAAAAATATGGCGTTAGTGGGTGAAAACCGAAACAACCCCCGAATTGCCCCGTGAGTGGCACCAACACCTCGCACTGGACCAATATAACTCTTAGGAACTTACCGTGCAATCACGTGACTCCTGGTTTTTGAATACGATGATAATTTTAGTATTTTTGAAATTTATCTTAAAAACATGACGTTAGTAGGTGAAAACCCAAAAATAGCCCCCGAACGGCCCCGTGAGTGTGCGACTCCCGGTTTGAGAATATGAAAATAATTTAAAAATATCAGGACTTAAGCAAAACACAACATTTGAGGGTGACAACCCGATATAGACCCCAAACGGACCCGTGAGAGGCCCAAACACTTCGCATGGGAACAATGTAACTCGTAGGAACTGACCGCGCGATCACGAGACTCCCTGTTTGAGAATATGACATTAAATTGCACATTTGTAAATTTACGCTTCAAAACATGGCGTTAGTGGGTGAAAACCCGAAATAGACCCCGAACGGCCCTGTAAGTGGCAACAATACCTCTCACGAAACCAATGTAAATCATAGGAACTTGCCGCAACGATCACGGGACTCTCGCTTTTTGAATACGATGATAATTTGCATATTTCTAGACTTAGGCTTAAAAATATGGCGTTAGTGGGTGAAAACCCGAAGGAACCCCCAAACGGCCCTGTGAGTGGCACCAACACCTCGCACGGGACCAGTATAACTCCTAATAACTTACTGCGCAATCACGGGACTCCCAATTTTTGAATATGATGATAATTTGCATATTTTTAGAATTTGGCTTAAAGACATAGTGTTAGTGGGTGAAAATCCGAAACAGACCCCGAACGGCCCGATGAGTGGGACCAATATAATTCACAGGAACTTATCGCGCGATCACGGGACTCCTAGGTCGAGAACTTGACGATAACTTAAAAATATCAGGTCTTAACAAAAACATGACATTAAAAGGTGAAAACCAGATATAGCCCCTGAACGGACCCGTGAGAGGCACAAACACTTCGCAAAGGGACCAATGTAACTCGTAGGAAATGATCCCACGATCACGAGACTCCCTAATTGAGAATACGACGATAATTTACAAATTTCTAGACTTACGCTTAAAAACATGGCGTTAGTGGGTGAAAAGCAGAAACATCACCCGAACAGCCCCGAGAGTGGCACCTACACCTTGCACGAGACAAATGTAACTCGTAGAAACTAATCGCGCGATCATAGGACTCCCGATTTTAGAATACAATGATAATTTTCATATTTCTAGAGTTAGTCTTAAAAACATGGCGCTAGTGGATGAAAACCCAAAACTGCCCCCGAACGGCCCCGTGAGTGGCACCAACACCTCGAACTAGACCAATGTAACTCATAGGAACTTACTGCGCGAACATGGGACTTCCCATTTTAGAATATGACGATAACTTAAAAATATCAAGACTTAAGCAACACATGTCATGAGAGGGTGAAAAACCTAAAGACCCCCCCCCCCCGAATGGAGATGTCAGAGGCACAAACACTTCGTACGGGACCAATGTAACTCGTAGGAACTGAACACACGATCACGAGACTCTCAATTTGCGATTACGACAATAATTTGTATATTTCTAGACCTACGCTTAAAAACATGGTGTTAGTTGGTGAAAAGCCGAAAACTCCACCGAACGGCCCTGTGAGTGGTACCAACACCTAACACGTTACCCATGTTACTCGTAGGAACTGACCGCGCGATCAAGAGACTACCATTTTGAGAATACGACGATAATTTACATATTTTAATACTTAGGCTTAAAAATATGGCGTTTGTGGTTGAAAACCCGAAATAACCCACGAACGGCCCATTGAGTGGCACCAACACCTCTCACGGAACCAATATAACTCGTAGGAACTTACCGCGAGACCATGGGACTCTAGGTTTGAGAACACAATGATAATTTTCATATTTCTAGACTAAGGCATAAAAACATTGCGTTAGTGGGTAAAAATCCGAAACAACCCCCGAACGGCCCTGTGAGTGGCACCAACACCTCGCACGGGACCAATGTAACTCGTAGGAACTGACCGCGTGATCACGAGACTCCTGGTTTAAGAATACGATGATAATTTAAAAAAAGCAGGACTTAAGAAAAACATGGCATTAGAGGGTAAAAACTCGAAATAGCCCGCAAATGGACCCGTGAGAGGCACAAACACTTCACACGGGACCAATGTAACTCGTAGGAACTGACCGTGCAATCATGGGACTCCCCGTATGAGAATACGATGATAATTTTCATATTTCTAGACTTAGGCTTAAGAACATGGCGTTAGTGGGTGAAAACCCGAAACAGACCCCGAACGGCCTCGTAGGTGGCACCAACACCTCGCACGGGACCAATGTAACTCATAGGAACGGACCGTGATATCACGAGACTCTCGGTTTGAGAATATGATGATGATTTACATATTTCTAGACATTGGCTTACAAACATCGCGTTAGTGGGTGAAAATTAAAATAACCCCCGAACGTCCCCGTGAGTGGCACCAACACCTCGTACGGGACCAATATAACTCGTAGGAAATTATCGCATGATCACGGGACTCCCATTTTAAGAATACAATGATCATTTTTATATTTCTAGACTTAGGCTTAAAAAAATGGCATTAGTGGGCGAAAACCCGAAACTGACCCCGAACGGCACAACAGGTGGCACCAACACCTCGTACAGGATCAATGTAACTCGTAAGAACTGACCACGTGATCACATGACTCTCGGTTTGAGAACATGACAATAATTTTCATATTTCTAGATTAAATCTTAAAAATGTGGCGTTAGTGGGGTGAAAACCCGAAGTAACCTCGAACGGCCCTGTGAGTGGCACCAAAACCTCGCATGGGACAAATATAACTCGTAGGAGCGTACCGCATGATCATGGGACTCCCTGTTTAAGAATATTACCAAAATTTGCATATTACTATACTCGGGATTAAAAACATGGCGTTAGTGGGTGAAAACTCGAAATAACCCCCGAACTGCCCCGTGAGTGGAACCATCACCTCGCACGGGACCAATGTAACTCGTAGGCACTGACCGTGAGATCACGGGACTCCCTATTTAAGAATATGACCATAATTTACATATTTCTAATCTTAGGCTTAAAAACATGGTGTTAGTGGGTGAAAACTTGAAACAGCCCCCGAACGGTCCCGTGAGTGTCACAAACACCTCGCACGGGACCAATGAAACTCGTAGGCACTGACTGCGAGATCACGGGACTCCCAATTTGAGAATATGATGATAATTTAAAAAATCTGATATTAAGCAAAACATGGCAATAGAGTGTGATAACCCGAAATAGCCCCCAAACGGACCCATGAGTGGCAAAGACACTTCACACGTAACCAATGTAACTCGTAGGAACTGACCGTGCGATCAAGAGACTCCCAGCTTAAGAATACGACCATAATTTGGATATTTCTAGAAGTTGGCTTAAAAATAGGGCGTTAGTGGGTGAAAACCCAAAACAGACCCCGAAAGACCCTGTAAGTGGCACCAACACCTGGCATGGGACCAATGTAACTCGTAGGAACTTACTGCATGACCACGGGAATCCCTGTTTTAGAATATGATGATGATTTTCATATTTCTAGACTTAGGCTTAAAAACATGGCATTAGTGGGAGAAAACCCGAAACAGACCCCGAACGGCACAGTAGGTGGCACCAACACCTCGTACGGGATCAATGTAACTCGTAGGAACTGACCACGTGATCACATGACTCTCGGTTTGAGAACACGACAATAATTTTCATATTTCTAGACTAAGGCTTAAAAACGTGGCGTTAGTGAGGTGAAAACCCGAAGTAACTCCCGAACGGCCCTATGAGTGGCACCAACACCTCGCACGGGACCAATATAACTCCTATGAGCATATCACACGATCACGAGACTCTCGATTTGATAATATGATAATAATTTGCATATTTCAAGTCTTAGGCTTAAAAACATTGAGTTAGTGGGTGAAAAGTCGAAACATCCCCCGAACGGCCCCGTGAGTGGCACCAACACCTCGCACGAGACCAATGTTACTCGTAGGTACTGACCGCGAGATCACGGGACTCCTGGTCAGAGAATACGATGATATTTTTAAAAAATCATATATTAAGCAAAACATGGCATTAGAGTGTGACAACTCGAAATAGTCCCCGAACGGACCCGTGAGTGGTAAAAACACTTCACACGTGTCCAATGTAACTCGTAGGAACTGACCGCGCGATCACCAGACTCCTTGTTTAAGAATACGACCATAATTTTGATATTTCTAGAATTATTCTTAAAAACATGGCATTTGTGGGTGAAAACCCTAAACAGACCCCGAAAGGCCCCCTAGGTGGCACCAACACCTCGCATGGGACCAATGTATCTCGGAGGAATAGACTGCACGACCACGAGACTCGCTGTTTGAGAATACGACCATAATTTGCATATTTCTAGACTTAGGCTTAACAACATGGCATTAGGGGAGAAAAACCCGAAACAGACCCCGAAGGGAACAGTTAGTGGCACCAAGACCTCGTACGGGATCAATGTAACTCTTAGGAACTGACCACGCGATCACAAGACCCTCGATTTGAGAACAAGACAATAATTTTCATATTTCTAGACTAAGGCTTAAAAACGTGGTGTTAGTGGGGTGAAAACCCGAAGTAACCCCCGAACGGCCCTGTGAGTGGCACCAAAACCTCGCACGGGACCAATATAACTCGTAGGAGCATACCACATGATCACGGGACTTCCTATTTAAGAATATGACCATAATTTGCATATTACTAGACTCAGGCCTAAAAAATGGCATTAGTGGCTGAAAACCCAAAAGAGACTCAGAACGGACCCGTAGGTGGCACCAACACATCGCACGGGACCAATGTAACTCGTAGGAACTGGACGCGCGATCACGGGACTCTCTCTTTGAGAATACGATGATAATTTGCATATTTCTAGAATTAGACTTAAAAATATGGAGTTAGTGGGTGAAAACCCTAAACAACCCCCGAATGGCCCTGTGAGTGGCACCAACACCTCGCACGGGACCAATATAACTCTTTGGAACTTACTACGCAATCACGGGACTCCTGGTTTTTGAATACGATGATAATTTGAGTATTTTTAGAATTTTTCTAAAAAACATAGTGTTAGTAGGTGAAAACCCGAAATTGCTCCCGAACGGCCCCATGAGTGACACCAACACCTCGCACGGGACTAGTGTAACTCGTAAGAACTTATCACGCGATCAAGGGACTCCCGATTGGAGAATATGACAATAATTTAAAAATATCAGGACTTAAGTAAAATAGGACATTAGAGGTTGAAAACCCGAGATAGGCCCCTAATGGACCCGTAAGAGACAAAAACAATTCGCACGGGACCAATTTAACTCGTAGGAAATGACTGCGCGATCATGGGACTCTCGGTTTGAGAATATGATTTATATTTGCATATTTCTAGACTTACAGTTAAAAACATGGAGTTAGTGGGTGAAAATGCGAAACAGCCCCCGAACGGCCCCGTGTGTGGCACAACACCTCGCACGGGTCAAATTTAACTCGTAAGAACTGACCGCGTGATCATGGGACTCCCAGTTTGAGAATACGACGATAATTGGCATATTTCTAGAGTTAGGATTAAAAACATGGCACTAGTGGGTGAAAACTCGAAACAACCACCGAACGGCCCCGTGAGTGGCACCAACACCTCTTACAGTCCCAATGTAACTCTTAGAAACTTACGGTGCGAACATGGGACTCCCGATTTGAGAATGTGATGATAATTTAAAAATATCAAGACTTAAGCAACACATGTCGTTAGAGGGTTTGAACCCTAAAGAGACCCCGAACGGACCTGTTAGAGGCACAAACACTTCGTACGGGACCAATGTAACTCGGAGGAACTGACCTCGTGATCACGGGACTCCCGGTTTGCGATTATGACGATAATCTGAGTATTTTTAGACTTACGCTTAAAAACATGGCGTTAGTTGGTGAAAACCCAAAAAATCCACTGAACGACCCTGTGAGGGGTACCTACACCTTACACGTTAGCAATGTTACTCATAGGAACTGACCACGCGATCACGGGACTACCAGTTTGAGAATACGACGATAATTTTTATATTTCAATACTTAGGTTTAAAAATATGGCTTCAGTGGGTGAAAACCCAAAATAATGGCCTAGTGAGTGGAGCCAACACCTCTCACGGGACCAATATAACTCGAAGGAACTTTCCGTGAAACCACGGGACTCCAGGTTTGAGAACACGATGATAATTTCAATATTTCTAGACTTAGGCATATAAACATGGTGTTAGTGGGTAAAAACTCAAAACATCCCCCTAACGGCCCCGTGAGTGGCACCAACACCTCACACGTGACCAATGTAACTCGTAGGAACTTAACGCACGATAAATACCCCCAAATAGACTCGTGAGAGGCACAAACACTTCACACGGGACCAATGTCACTTGTAGGATCTGACCGCGCGATCACGGGCTCCCTCTTTGAGAATACGACAATAATTTGCATATTTCTAGACTTAGGCTTAAAAACATGTCATTAGTAACAGACCCGTAAGTGGCACCAACACCTCGCACGGGACCAATGTAGCTCATAGGAACTGACCGTGATATCACTGGACTCTTAATTTTAGAATACGTTGATAATTTGCATATTTCTAGACTTTGTCTTTAAAATATGGCGTTATTGGTGAAAACTCCAAACAACCCCCGAACGGCCCCGTGAGTGGATCCAGCACCTCGTACGGGACCAATATAACTCGTAGGAGCTTACCGCGCGATCATGGGATTCCCAATTTAAGAATACGATGATAATTTGCATATTTTTAGACTTACGATTAAAAACATGGCGTTAGTGGGTGAAACTCGAAGCAGCCCCTAAATGGCCCCGTGAGTGGCACCAACACCTCCCACGGGACCAATGTAACTCGTAGGAACTGATCGCGCGATCAGGGGAATCCCGGTTTGAGAATATGATGATAATTTAAAAATCTCACTACTTAAGCAAAACATGGCATTAGAGGGCTAAAACCCAAAATATCTCCCGAATGGACCCGTGAGAGGCACAAACACTTCGCACAGGACGAATTTAACTCATAGGAACTCACCGCATGATAACGGGACTCCCTGTTTGAGAATGCATTAATAATTTGTATATTTCTAGACTTGAGCTTCAAAACATGGCGTTAGTGGGTGAAAACCTAAAACAGACCTTGAACGACACTATGAGTGGCACTAACACCTCGTGGGGGACCAATCTAACTCTTAGGAACTGACCGCACGATCACAGGACTCCTGGTTTGAGAATACGACGATAATTTGCATATTTTAAGATTTAAGCTTAACAACATGGTGTTAGTGGGTGAAAACCCTAAACAACCCTCAAATGGCCCCGTGACTGGCACCAACACCTTGCACATGAGCAATATAACTCGTAAGAACAAATCGCACAATCACCGGACTCATGGTTTGAGAATACGATGATAATTTTCATATTTCTAGACTTAGGCTTAAAATATGGCGTTAGTGGGTGAAAACCCTAAAGCGCCCCCGAATGGTCCCGTGAGTGGTACCAACACCTCGCACGGGATGAATATAACTCTTAGGAACTTACCGCATAATCACGAGACTCCTGGTTTTTGAATACGATGATAATTTGAGTATTTTTAGAATTTTTCTTAAAAACATGGCGATAGTAGGTTAAAACCCGAAACATCCCCCGAATGGCCCCATGAGTGGCACCAACACCTCGCACGGGTCCAATGTAACTCGTAGGAACATACCGCATGATCACGGGACTCCCAGTTTGAGAATAAGATAATAATTTAAAATATCAGGACTTAATCAAAACATGACATTAGAGGGTGAAAACCCGATATTTCCCCCGAACGGATCCATGAGAGGCACAAACACTTCGCACGGGACCAATGTAGCCCCCGAATGTCACCACATAAGGACTTAAGAAAAACATGACATTAGAGGTTGAAAACCCAAAATAATCCCCTAACGGACTTGTGAGAGGCACAAACACTTCGCATGGGACCAATGTAACTCGTAGGAACTCAACGTGCGATCACGGCACCCCCTGTTTGAGAATACGACGTTAATTTGCATATTTCTATACTTACGCTTGAAAACATGGAGTTAGTGGGTGAAAACCCAAAACAGCCCTCGAACGGCCCCGTGAGTGGCACCAACACTCTTAGGAACTGACCGTGCGATCGCGGGACTCCCGGTTTAAGAATACGATAATAATTGGCATATTTCTAGTGTTGGGCTTAGAAACATGGAGCTAATGGGCGAAAACCCGAAACAACCACCGAACGACCCCGTGATTGGGACCAACACCTCGAACAGGCCCAATGCAACTTATAGGAACTTACTGTGCGATCATGGGACTCCCGGTTTGAGAATATGAGGATAATTTAAAAATATCAAGACCTAAGCAACTCATGTCATTAGAGGGTGAAAACCCTAAAGAGCCCCCGAACGGACCTGTCAGAGTCACAAACACTTCGTATGGGACCAATGTAACTCGCAAGAACTGATCGTGTAATCATGGGACTCCCAATTTTTGATTACGATGATAATTTGTATATTTCTAGACTTACGCTTAAAAACATGGCGTTAGTTGGTGAAAACCCGAAAAAGCTAGCGAACGGCCCTGTGAGTGGTACCAACACCTCACACGTTACCAATGTTACTTATAGGAACTGACCGCGCGATCATGGGACTCCCAGTTTGATAATACAATGATAATTTGCTTATTTCAATACTTAGGCTTAAAAATATGGCATTAGTGGGTGAAAACCCAAAATAACCCCCGAACGGCCTAGTGAGTGGCACCAACACCTCACACGGGACCAATATAACTCGAAGGAACTTATCGCGAGGCCACGGGACTCCCAGTTTGAGAACACGACGATAATTTCAATATTTCAAGCCTTAGGCATATAAACATGGCGTTAGTGGGTAAAAACCCAAAACATCCCCCGAACGGCCCCGTGAGTGGCACCAACACATCGCACGAGACCAATGTACCTCGTTAGAACTTAGCGCACGATCACGGGTCTCGCAGTTTTAGTATACAACGATAATTTAAAAATATTAGGACTTAAGCAAAACATGGCATTATAGGGTGAAAACACGAAATAGCCCCTAAACAAATCCGTGAGAGGCACAAACACTTCACACGGGAACAATGTCACTCGTAGGAGCTGATCGTGCGATCACGGGACTCCCTATTTATGAATAGGATGATATTTTGCATATTTTTAGACTTAGGCTTAAAAACATGGCATTAGTAACGGCCCCGTAGGTGGCACCAACACCTCGCATGGGACCAATGTAACTCATAGGAACTTACTGTGCGATCATGGGACTACCAGTTTTAGAATATGATGATAATTTAAAAATATCAAGATCTAAGCAACACATGTCATTAGAGGGTAGAAACCTTAAAGAGCCCCTAAATGGACCTGTCGGAGGCACAAACACTTTGTACGGAACCAATGTAACTCGTAGGAACTTAACGCATGATCACAAGTCTCCCAGTTTGACGATTCGACAATAATTTAAAAATATTAAGACATAAGTAAAACTCAAAATAGCCCCAAACAGACCCGTGAGAGGCACAAACACTTCACACGGGACTAATGTCACTCGTACGAATTGACCGCATGATCACGGGACTACCACTTTGAGAATACGATGATAATTTGCATATTTCTAGATTTTGGCTTAAAAACATGGCGTTAGTGGGTGAAAACTTGAAACAACCCTTTAACGGCCTCGTGAATGGAACCAACACCTCGCACGGGACCAATATAACTCATAGAAAATTACCGTGCGATCACGGGATTCCCATTTTAACAATACGATGATAATTTGCATATTTTTAGACTAAGGATTAAAAACATGTCGTTAGTGGGTGAAAACTCGAAACAACCCTTGAATGGCCCCGTGAATGGCACCAACACCTCCCACGGGACCAATGTAACTCGTAGGAACTGATCGCGAGATCAAGGGAATCCCAACTTCAGAATATGATGATAATTTAAAAATCTCAGTACTTAAGCAAAATATGGCATTATAGGGCTAAAACTATAAACAGCTCCCCCAATGGACCCGTGAGAGGCATAAAGACTTCGTACGGGACCAATATATCTCGTTGGAACTCACCGTATGATCACGGGACTCCTTGTTTGAGAATACGTTGATAATTGGTATATTTCTAGACTTGAGCTTAAAATCATGGCGGTAGTGGGTGAAAACCTGAAATAGACCTCGAACGACACTGTGAGTGGCACTAACACCTAGAAGGGGACCAATCTAACTCGTAGGAACTGACCGCGCGATCACAGGACTCCTGGTTTGAGAATACGATGATAATTTGCATATTTCTAGACTTAGTCTTAACAACATGGTGTTAGTGGGTGAAAACCCTAAACAACTCTCAAATGGCCCCATGACTGGCACCAACACCTCGCACATGAGCAATATAACTCGTAGGAACATATCATGCAATCACAGGGCTCATGGTTTGAGAATACGATGATAATTGGCATTTTTATAGACTTGGCCTTAAAAACATGGTGTTAGTGGGTGAAAACCCTAAATAACCCATGAACGTCCCCGTGAGTGGCCCCAACACCTCGCACGGGACCAATATACACTACACCAAATCTGCCCATTTGTCAAGGTCATTGACCTTGACAAATTCACCTTGTCAAGGTCAATGACCGTGACATTTCGAGGCGAGAAAACTTTTTTTGTCACGGTCGTGTCACGGTCATTGACCTTGACATAAAACTCGCGTTTTGTGTCACGGTCGTGTCAAGGTCAATGACCGTGACACGTTTGTCATGGTCATTGACCGTGACAAAGCCGTGACCCTTAGTAAAAAAATTGTCACGGTCATTGACCGTGACAAGGCCGTGACAAAATTGTCAGGGACTTGTCACGGTCAATGACCGTGACAATTCTGGGCAGAATTAAAAAAAAAACTACTGGGCAGTATGGCCACTGCCACTGCCCAACAGTATATTTGTACCTGTTATAGCAACCTTGTACCTGTTCCACACATCATATATCCGAACAAACTAAAGATAATGCAAATATATATTCAAATAAGAAACTATTTAAAAAGAAACAACATCACCATCATTTTATCTCAAATCTACAAACTATTTGCATGGAAAAGAGATTTTGTACCGCGACGCTCGGGAACACCTCCTTATCCTTCCCTTCTCGTCCGAGTAGCCACATAAGTATAGAGCATATGTGGCCTACCCTTAGGGCCACTCCCTGTCCCTTGAATTGAAATAAAGTAAAATTAGTATCCACCCCTCAAATATAGACAAATATAAATTGTAATTGAAATCGAAATCGAAATTGACATATAAATATAAATACATTACCTGTAGTGTCACTCAAACAGCTAACTTGAGCTCATATGGCACCTCCTTCCAACTAATGTACCCCGGGCGATCGTGTCAATTATAATTCTCTTCATATCTAAACACTAAGAAATACCATAATCCAATGGAGGTATGCGTTGCAAATTCCTTCCAACCGTTGTGTAGCCAAAAATCAGCAGTTGAAGTTGTCAACTCCACCTTTGAATGGGGTATGGAAAGTGGTGGGGTATGGAAAGTGGATTTGACAACTTCAACCGGTGATGTTTGGCTACGTAACGGTTGGGAGGAATTTGCAGAGCATCGCTCCATAGGATTATGGCATTTCTTAGTGTTCGGATAGACGAAGAGATTCAGTTTCCTCTCCACAAATAGGACACCCCAAATAACTATGTACTAATCACCTATTAAAGGTAAGAAGCGTATATTCATGGATTAGTATAAACAAAACTTAGATGTAGTTGGAATATTTATGTATTAATCTCCTCTCCACACACGCACACTACACAAGAGTGAAAATGATAAAGTGCAGATCAAGTAAAAGCATTAAAAATGGATGTTTCGGTACAAATTGAAATAATTATTACAAATTGAAAAATTGTTTCAAATTCGGGTTATCATCAAAAATGGATTGATATTCGGTAGGAGCAGCCAAGTCATCCACACTACTATTTAGACGCCTTGGCGCGTGTTGGACAATTGACCACGGGTCGTTGTTGATATACTCCGAGTAAAACACTTGCTTAACCTTTTGAAATGCACAAACAAACGGCTCATCGCTCACGTGGTCGTTGCTCTTCAACTTGGACAAGTCAACCATGATCAAATTGGTGACAGGATCAACTTTAGAAGCATTTTTATCCTCAACTCTTACCCATTCACAGTAAAATACAACCTCTTTGAAGCTGATATAATCCAATTCAAATATATTTTGAATTACACCATAGTAAGTCATTTCAGCTTCAACGAGGTTTTTATCTTTTGCGCTTGCTCGAAAGAAAGTAAGAGCCTTGTATGAAATACCCGAGTTCTGTACATTTGTACTTTCCTCGTACACTTTAGCGCCGAAAATGTAACCGTTCAATCGATATTTTTTGTACTCTTGTGCCACGAACAAGGGTCCAGTGGCTAGACGAGCAAGCCTTGATGTCGCATCACCCATCTTTAGGAGCTGAGAATATAGATAAATTAATTATATTAGTGGTAAAATATGAGTGTAATGTAACGTTATATAACGACTGTTTTCATTGTAATTACCTCTTGTGTCAACCATAGCCTAAATTCGCTGTCTGATTGTACCACTGTTTTTCGTCTTTTATTGTTCTCACAGGCTTCATATTTACTGCATATTACAAAATTAATCATGTATAAAATAATCTAAAATAATGTTAAACATTATAATATTCGAAACTTACTTTTTCCATTCTTCGACATCTTCATGTGTGTCAAATAGATAACGAGCTACTTGTTCATGTTGCAAACTCTTCTTTTCTAAAAGAGTCAAATGATTGCACACCATCTTCCCACAACTCATTTAATTCTTCTACCAAAGTAGCCAGGTAGATATCAATGTCTTCACTTGGTGCCTTTGGCCCAGGTATCAATAAAGCCATCATCGAAAATTCAGGTCTCATACACTGTGAAGGAGGGAGGTTGAGTGGGGCTAGGATCACTGGCCATACACTCTGATTGGTGCTTAGATTTCCAAATGGATTGAAACCATCTGTTGATTTAGCCAAACGAATGTTGCGTTGTTCTCGAGCAAAATCGGGATACTCATAATTCATCCTCCGCCCGGCAGTAGAATCAATAGGATGACGCATGATATTACCCCCTACTTCTGCCCTAGCATGCCAAGTCATTGCCTCTGCAATCCATGGTACTGTGAAAAATCGCTTTAATCTAGGCCCAACGGGAAAATATTTCAATACTTTTTGAGGCACTTTTGAGCTTGTGCCTTCCTTACTAGTAGATTGGACATATCTAGGTTCATCGCATACCGGACAACGATCGAGATTTTCATACTCCTTTTGGTATAGTATGCAGTCATACACACAAGCATGAATCGATTTATACTTCATTCCCAAACCTTTCAAACTGTTCTTCATAACAGGATAGCTATTTGGAAGTGTATTCACCTTGGGTAATAAGCCCTTCACCCATTTCAGAATTCCCGTCACGCTATTGCCAGACAAACCGTATTGCGTCTTCAAACTGTGAAAACCAACCATGGCATGTAAAGTTGTTTGACCTTTCTCACAGCCAGAGTATAACGGTTGGGTCGCCTTAAATTTTAAACTTTGGTAGTCATCGTCAAGTTTTATCGTGTTATCTTCACGAGCACTTGAATCTTCTACATCATCAGTAACCTCATTCTCCTCAGCTTCATAAACTCCGTACGCATCATCAACTAAATCCTCTAACATATTATGATCTACGTCGTCCCCTTCTTCATCTATTCTACTTGTTGAAGGATGTTGTGAAGGTTGGTCAGGGACAAAAGGAACTTTCAATTCACCGTGAAAACTCCAAAATCGATAACTATCTTGCATACCCGATCTTAACAAATGTAGTTCAACTGTTTTCCACTCAAACACCTTACCATTCTTACACCTAGCACACGGACACGGAAACTCTTCATCATTACGACATCTCTTTGCATATTTCACAAATTCGTTAGCACCTCTGCGAAACACATCCCCCATTCTATTAGTCTCACCCATCCACTCTTTGTATTTCGGATATCCCATCACAGCTACCACAACTAAACACCTATTAAAGGTAAACAAAACTTAGATTTATAGTATGTTTTTTTTAATTATCCCATCATTTAATTATCCTATTAAAGGGTATGGGGTCCTATCCCATTCAAGAATGCATTTTTCTGTAATATACTTAACAGCTCATGCACATTGTTACGATTTGAAAAAAATTCGACAGCATATCCCCTTAGTTCTCCAAGTACACGACGTAGATTGGCAGGTGTGAGTGTTATTTCAATTGGTCAATTAAAATAACAGTCACACTTGTCAATCTAGTATGTACCCAGAGAACATTAAGATACGACTGCAGAACTTCCTCCAAAAGTAACAACTTTAAGCCAATAAGAATATTATACAAAAATTATACAGTCTCAAACTGTCCAAACGGGACAATTCGAGAGATCTCATTACAGGGGTAATGACTCTCGAACGGGTCTAAGGGTTATTGAATGCGTACGCATAAGAACTAGAATGCTAGTATCTATGCGCACTATATTAAATTTCAAGTATGTTTCATATAATGGGTTAATTCAAATACACAAATAAATTCATGGGATAATTCAAATACAAAAATAAATTCATGGGATAATTCAAATACAAAAAGAAATTCATGTATTGACCACATACACACACACACACACACTATCTAAGTTGTTCTATAGGTATAAAAACAATTATTATCCAATTATTATCCAATTATTATCAATTATTTATTTTGAATGTAAATAATATTCAAATATTCTAATATTCAAGCCTAGGTGCGCAGGTGTGCGTGTGTGTGGCGTAGGTGTGCGTGTGTGCGTAGGGGCGTAGGTGTGCGTGTGTGTGTGGTGTAGGTGTGCGTGTGTGCGTAGGTGTGCCCACCCCACCCCACCCCCTCCACTACCCCCCTCCCCCACCCTGCCCCATCCCGCCCCACCCCCACCACACACCACCACACACACCACCACACACACACACACACCCACCCCACCCCACCCCACCCCCTCCCCCTGCCCCCCTCCACCACCCCCTCCCCCACCACACACCACCACACACACACACACACACCACTCTACCCCACCCCCTGCCCCCCTCCACCACCCCCTCCCCCCCTCCCCCAAAACACACCACCACACACACACACACACTGCACCCCACCCCACCCCACCCCCTGCCCCCTCCACCGCCCCCTCCCCCACCCTGCCCCACCCCGCCCCACCCCCTGCCCCCCTCCACCACCCTGCCCCATCCCGCCCCACCCTCCACACACGCACACACATACACACACACATATATATATACACATACACACATAAATATACAAACAAATCTATATATAAATGGAAGAGAGAGAGAGAGGGAGGGAACGGTGGGAGGGAAAAAAGAAGGGGGAAAGTGATTTTGCTGGAAAAGTTGTCACGGTCGTGTCAAGGTCATTGACCGTGACACGAATTGTCACGGTCATTGACCGTGACAATTCGTTGTCACGGTCGTGTCAAGGTCAATGACCGTGACATAAAACGCGTGTTTTTTTGTCACGGTCAATGACCTTGACAAGGCTGGCCGGCTGAAAGGTGACAATTTGCCCATTTTTGTGTAGTGATAACTCGGAGGAACATATCACATGATCAAGGGACTCTCGATTTGAGAATGCGATGATAATTTGTGTGTTTCTATACATAGGCTTAAAAACACGGTGTTAGTGGGTAAAAACCCAAAACAGCCCCCGAATGACCCCATGAGTGGCACCAACACCTCGCACGGGAGCAATGTAACTCGTAAGAACTTATCGCGCTATCATGGACCTCCCAGTTTGAAAATACAACGATAATTTAAAAATATCAGTATTAAGGCAAAACATGGCATTAGATGGTGAAAACCTGAAATAGCCCCCGAACGGTCCCGTGAGAGTCACAAACACTTCGCACGGGTCAAATGTAACTCGTAGGAACAGATCGCGCGATCACATGACTCTCGGTTTGCGATTACGATGATAATTTGTATATTTCTAGACTTAGGGTTAACAACATGGTGTAAGTGGGTGAAAACCCGAAACAACCCCCAAATGGCCCCGTGAGTGGCACCAATACCTCAATGGGACCAATATAACTCGTAGTAACTTACGGCAGATCATGCGACTCGCAGTTTGATAATGCAACGATAATTTGCATATTTCTAGACGCAGGCTTAATAACATGACGTTAGTGGGTGAGAACTCGAAACAGCCCCCTAACGGCCCTATGCGTGGCCCCAACACCTCGCACGGGACCAATATAACTCGTAGGCACTGACCACACAATCACGTATACCCAGTTTGAGAATACGATGATAATTTAAAAATATCAGGACGTAAGAAAAACATGGAATTAGAGGGCAAAAACTCTAAATATCCCCGAAATGGACCCGTGAGAGGCACAAACACTTCGCACGGGACCAATGTAACTCGTAGGAACTGACCGTGCGTTCACGGGACTCCCTATATTAGAATACGATGATAATTTGCATATTTCTAGACTTAGGCTTAAAAATATAGCATTAGTGCATGAAAACTCGAAGTAGACCCCGAATGGGAGAGTAGGTGGAACCAACACCTCGTACGGGACCAATGTATCTCGTAGGAACTGACCGCGTGATCACGGGACTCTCAGTTTTAGAACACAAAGATAATTTGCATATTTCTAGACATAGGCTTAAAAATTGGCGTTAGTGGGGGAAAACCCAAAACAACCCCGAACGGCCCGGTGAGTGGCATCAACACCTCGCACGGGACCAATATAACCCGGAGGAGTTTACCGTGAAATCACGGGACTCCCGATTTGATAATATGACAATAATTTGCATATTTCTAGACTTATGCTTAAAAACATGGTGTTAGTGGGTGAAAACTCGAAACAACCCCCAAACGGCCCCGTGAGTGGCCCTAACACCTCGAACTGGACTAATGTAACTCGTAGGAACTGACCGCGCAATCACGGAACTCTGGGTTTAAGAATATGACTATAATTTGCATATTTCTAGCTTTAGGATTAACAACATGGTTTTAGTGGGTGAAAATTCGAAACAATTCCCAAATGGTCCTGTGAGTGGCACCAACACCTCGTATGGGACCAATATAACCCGTAGAAACTTTCCGCGCGATCACATGACTCACGGTTTGAGAATACAATGATAATTTTCTTATTTTTATACTTAGGCTTTAAAACATGGCGTTAGTTGGTGTAAACCTGACATAACCCCCAACGGCCCCGTGAGTGGCACCAACACCTCGCACGGGACACATATAACTCGTAGGAACTTACGGCGCGATTACGGAACTCGTGGTTTGATAATACGACAATAATTTGCATATTTCTAGAATTAGGAATAAAAACATGGGGTTAGTGGGTAAAAACTCAAAACAGCCCTCGAATGACCTCATGAGTGGCACCAACACCTCGCACGGGATTAATGTAAATCGTAGGAACTTATCGCGCAATCACGGGACTCCCGATTTGATAATATGCTGATAATTTAAAAATATCAGGACTTAAGAAAAACATGGCATTAGAGGGTGAAAACCATAAATAGACCCCGAACGGACCGATGAGAGGCACAAACACTTCGTTCGGGACCAATGTAACTTGTAGGAACTGACCGCGCGAACACGTGATTGACTGTTTGAAAATACGACCGTAATTTTCATATTTCTAGACTTGAGCTTAAAAATATGGCTATAGTGGGTGAAAAATCAAAACAGACCCTGAACAACCCCGTGAGTGGCACTAACACCTCGCAGGGGACCAATGTAACTCATAGGAACTGACCGTGCGATCACTGGACTCCCAGTTTGAGAATACGACGATAATTTGCATATTTCAAAACATAGGCTTAATAACATGGTGTTAGTGGGTGAAAACCCGAAACGACCCCCAAATGACCCCGTGAGTGGCACTAAAATCTCGCGCGAGCCAATATAACTAGTAGGAACTTACCTCACGATCATGGGACTAACAATTTTAGATTACGATGATAATTTGCTTATTTACAGACTTAGGCTTAAAAACATGGCATAAGTTGGTGAAAACTCGAAGTAACCCCCGAACGGCCCTGTGAGTGGCACCAACACCTCGTAAGAGACCAAAATAACTCGTAGGAACTTATCGCGCGATCATCGGACTATCGGTTTGAGAATGAGATGATAATTTGTGTATTTTTAGACTTAGGATTAAAAATAAGGCGTTAGTGGGTGAAAACCAAAAATAGTCCCCGAACGACCCTGTGAGTGGCAACAACACCTCGCACGGGACCAATGTAACTCGTGGGACCAATGTAACCCATAGGAACTGACCGCGCGATCACGAGACTCACAATTTGAGAATACCATGATAATTTTCATATTTCTATACTTATACTTAAAAACATGGCATTAGTTGGTGAAAACCCAAAATAACCCCTGAATGGCCCCGTGAGTGGCACCAACACCTTGCACGCGACCAATATAACTCGTACGAACTTCTCAATTGATCACCGGACTCCCGGTTTGAGAATGCGATGATAATATGTGTATTTCTACACTTAGTCATAAAAATAAGGCTCTAGAGGGTAAAAACTAGAAACAACCCCTGAATGACCCCGTGAGTGGCAACAACACCGCGCACAGGAGCAATGTAACTCTAGGAACTTACCGTGTGATCACGGCACTCCCGATTCAAGAATATGACGATAATTTTAAAATATCAGGACTTAAGCAATACATGGCAATAGAGGGTGCATACTTGAAATAACCCCCAACGGACCCATGAGAGACACAAACACTTTGCATGAGATCAATGTAACTCGTGGGTACTGACCGCGCGATCACAGGACTCACTGTTTGAGAATATGACGATAATTTGCATATTTCTAGACTTGAGCTTAAAACATAGCGTTAGTGGGTGAAAACTTGAAATAGACCCCGAACGCCCCCTGAGTGGCACTAACACCTCGCACGGGAATAATATAACTCATAGGAACTTATCGCGTAATCACGGGACTCCCGATTTGAGAATACGACAATAATTTATGAAATTTTAGACTTAGCCTTAACAACCTGGTGTAAGTGGGTGAAAACCCGAAACAACCCCCAAATGACCCCGCGAGTGCAACCAATACCTCACACGGGACCAATATAACTCGTAAGAACTTACCGCACGATCATGGGACTCACAGTTTGAGAATACGACGTTATTTGCATATTTCTAGACGTAGGCTTAAAAACAAGGCGTTATTTGGTGGAAACCCGAAATAACCCCCGAACGGCCCTGTGAGTGGCAACAACACCTCGCACGGAACCAATGTAAATTGTAGGCTTGACCGTGAGTCTAGACGGGAATCTTTATTTGAGAATACGATGATGATTTGTATATTTTAGACTTAGGCTTAAAAACATGGAGTTAGTGGGTGAAAACCCAAAACAGACCCCGAACGGTACCGTGAGTGGCACTAACACCTCTCACGGGACCAATGTAACTCGTAGGAACTGACCGCGGGATCACGGGACTCCCGATTTGAGAATACGATGATTATTTGCCTATTTCTAGACTTAGGCTTAACAACATCGTGTTAGTGGGTGAAAACCCGAAACAACCCCCAAATGGCCCCGTGAGTGGCACCAACACCTCGTATGGGACGAATGTAATCCGTAGGAACTGACCGCGCGATCACGGGACTCTCGGCTTAAGAACATGACGATAATTTACATTTTTCTAGACATATGCTTCAAAACGTGGAGTTAGTGGGTGAAAACCCAAAACAACCCCCGAACGGCCCCGTGAGTGGCACCAACACCTCGAATGGGACCAATACAACTCGTAGGAGTTTACTTCATGATCACGGGACTCTCATTTTGAGAATATGATGATGATTTTCATATTTCTGGACTTAGGCTTAAAAACATGGCGTTAGTGGATGAAAACTCGAAACAGCCACCAGACGGCCCCGTGCCAATGTAACTCGTAGGCACTGATCGTGCGATCACGGGACTCCCCGTTTGAGAATACGACCATAATTAAAAAATATCAGGACTTAAGAAAAACATGGAAATAGAGGGATAAAACTCGAAATAGCCCCCGAATGGATCCCTGAGAGACACAAACACTTCGCATGGAACCAATGTAACTCGTAGGAACTACCGCGCGATCACAGGACTCCCTGTTTGATAATACGACGATAATTTTGCATATTTCTAAACTTGAGCTTTAAAACGTGGATTATTGGGTGAAAACCCGAAAGAAACCCCGAATGGCCCTATAAGTGGCACTAACACCTCGCACGGGACCAATGTAACTCGTAGGAACTGACCGCACGATAATGGAACTCCCGATTTGAGAATACGACGATAATTTGCATATTTCAAGACTTAGGCTTAACCAAATGGTGTTCGTGGCATAAAATCCAAAACAACCCCTAAATGGCCCCGTGAATGGTACCAACACCTCGCACGGGATCAATATGACTTGTAGGAACTTTTCGCGCGATCACAGGACTCACGGTTTGAGAATATGATGACAATTTACTCATTTCTAGACTTAGGCTTAAAACCATGGCGCTAGTTGGTGAGAACTCGAAATAACCCCGGAACAGCACCATGAGTGGCACCAACACCCTTCACGGGACCAATATAACTCGTAGGAACTTATCGCGCGATCATGGGACTCTCGGTTTGATAATGCGATGCTAATTTGTGTGTTTATAGACTTAGGCTTAAAAACATGGCGTTAGTGGGTGAAAACCTGAAACAAACGCCGAATGACCCCGTGATTGGCACTAACACCTCGCACGGGACCAATGTAACTCATAGGAACTGACCACGCGATAACGAGACTCTCGATTTGATACAACGATAATTTGCATATTTCGAGACTTAGGCTTAAAAACTTGGTGTTAGTGGCTAAAAATCTGAAATAACCCCCAAATGGCCGCATGAGTGGCACCAACACCTCGCACGGGACAAATATTACTTGTAGAAACTTACCCCACGATCACGGGACTCACGTTTTGAGAATCCGATCATAATTTTTTTATTTCAATACTTAGGCTTAAAAACATGGCGTTATTTGACGAAAACTCGAAATAACCTCGGAACCACCCCGTGAGTGGCACCAACACCTCACATGGGACAAATATAACTCATAGGAACTGACACCGCTTTCATGGGACTCCTTATTTGACAATACTGCAATAATTTGCATATTTTTAGACTTAGGCTTAAACACATGGCATTAGTGGTTGAAAACTCGAAATAGACCCCGGAGGTGGCACCAGCACCTTCAACAGGTCAAATTTAACTCGTACGAACTCATCGCGCGATCACAGGACTTTCGGTTTGAGAATACGATGATAATTTGCATATTTCTAGACTTAGTCTTAAAAACATGGCATTAGTGGGTGAAAATCCAAAACAACCCACAAGTGGTAGAAACACCTCACACGGGACCAATGTAACTCGTAGGAACTGACCGGGCGATAATGGGACTCCCGATTTGAGAAAATGAAGATAATTTGCATATTTCGAGACTCAAACTTAACCAAATGGTGTTATTGTCATAAAATCCAAAATAACCCCCAAATGGCCCCATGAGTGGCACCAACACCTCGCACGGGACCAATATAACTTGTAGGAACTAAACGCGCGATCACGGGACTCACGGTTTGAGAATACGATGATGATTTGCTTATTTTTAGACATAGGCTTAAAACCATGGTGTTAGTTGGTGAGACCCCGAAATAACCCCGGAAGGGCCCCATGAGCGGCACCAACACCTTGCACCGGACCAATATAACTCGTAGGAATTTATCGCGCGATCATGGGACTCCCGGTTTGAGAATGCAATGATAATTTGTGGGTTTATATACTTAGGCTTAAAAACATGGCGTTAGTGGGTGAAAACCAGAAACAACGCTCGAACGGTCCCGTGACTGGCAACAACACCTCGCACGGGACAAATGTAACTCGTAGGAACTGAACGCGCGATCAAGGGACTCTTAGTTTGAGAACCGAGAAATAATTTGCATATTGCTAGACTTAGGTTTAAGAACATGGAGTTAGTGGGTGAAAACTCGGAACAACCACCCGAACGGCCCCGTGAGTGGCACCAACACCTCGCCCGGGACCAATATAACTCGTAGAAGTTTACCGCACGATCATGGGACTACCGATTTGAGAATACGATGATATTTAAAAATACTAGGACTTAAGAAAAAATGGCATTAGAAGGCAAAAACTCGAAATAGCCCCTGAACGGCCCCGTGAGAGGCACAAACACTTTGTACGAGACCGATGTAACTCGCAGGAACTGACAGCGCGCTCACGGGCCTCCCTATTTGAGAATACGATGATAATTTGCATATTTCTAGATTTAAACTTAAAAACACATCGTTAGTGGGTGAAAACCCGAAATAGACCCCGAACGGTCCCGTGAGTGGCACTAACCCCTCGCTCGGGACCAATTTAACTCGTAGGAATTGACCGCGTGTTCATGGGACTCCTATTTTAAGAATACGATGATTATTTGCCTATTTCTATACTTAGGCTAACCAACATTATGTTAGTGGGTGAAAACTCAAAACAACCCCCAAATGGCCCCATGAGTGGCACCAACACCTCGTACAGGACCAATGTAACTCATAGTAACTGACTGCGCAATCACGGGACTCTCGATTTGAGAATACGATGATAATTTGCATATTTGTATACTTAGGCTTAAAACATGGAGTTAGTGGGTGAAAACCCAAATCAACCCCCGAACGACCCCGTGAGTGGCACCAACACCTCGAACGGGATAAAGATAGCTGGTAGGAGTTTACCGCGCGATCATGGGACTCCCGGTTTGAGAATATGATGATAATTTTCATATTTCTAGACCTAGGCTTACAAACATGGCGTTAGTGGGTGAAAACTCGAGACAGCCCCTGAACGGCCCCGTGAGTGGTACCAACACCTCGCACGGGGCCAATGTAACTCGTAGGCATTGATCGTGCGATCACGGGAATCTCGGTTTGAGAATACGATGATAATTTAAAAATATCAGGACTTAAGAAATACATGGCAATAGAGGGAAAAAATCCAAAACAGCCCCCGAATGGACCTGTGAGATGAATAAACACTTTGCACGGAACCAATGTAACTCGTAGGAACTAACTGCGCGATCACAGGACTCCCTTTTTGAGAATACGACGATAATTTTTTATATTTATAGACCTGAGCTTTAAAACATGGCTTTAGTGGTGAAAACCTGAAATAAACCCCGAACGACCCCGTGAGTGGCACTAACACCACGCACGGGACCAATGTAACTCATAGGAACTGACCACGCGATCACGGGACTCCCGATTTGAGAATACGACGATAATTTGCATATTTCGAGACTTAGGCTTAAAAACTTTTTGTTAGTGGATGAAAATCCGAAACAACCCCCTAATGGTAGCGTGACGGGCACCGACACCTCGCACGGGACAAATATAACTTATAGGAACTTACCGCACGATCATGGGACTCACATTTTGAGAATACTATGATAATTTACTTATTTCTTTACTTAGGCTTAAAAACATGGCGTTAGTTGGTGAAAACTCAAAATAACCGCCGAACGGCCCCGTGAGTGGCACCAACACCTCGCACGGGACAAATATAACTCGTAGTAACGTTCACGGGACTCCTTACTTGACAATACCGCGATAATTTGCATATTTCTAGACTTAAGCTTAAAAACATTGCGTTAGTGGATGAAAACTCAAAATAGACCCCGAACGGCACCATAGGTGGCACCAACACCTTCCACAGGACAAATTTAACTCGTAGCAACTCATCGTACGATCACAGGACTTTCAGTTTGAGAATACGATCATAATTTGAATATATCTAGACTTAGGCTTAAGAACACGGCGTTAGTGGTGAAAACCCGAAACAACCCCCAAGTGGTAGAAACACCTCGCACGGGACCAATGTAACTCGTAGGAACTGACCGCGTGATAATGGTACTCCCGATTTGAGAATACAACGATAATTTGCATATTTCGAGACTAAGGCTTAACCAAATGGTGTTAGTGGCTTAAAATCCAAAACAACCCCCAAATGGCCCCGTGAGTGGCACCAATACCTCGCACGGGACCAATATAACTTGTAGGAACTTACCGCGCGATCACGAGACTCACGGTTTGAGAGTACGATGATAATTTTCTTATTTCTAGACATAGGCTTAAAACCATGGCGTTAGTTGGTGAGAACCCGAAATAACCCTGAAACGGCCCCATGAGTGGCACCAACACCTTGCACGGTTCCAATATAACTCGTAGGAACTTATCGCGCGATCATGGGACTCCCGATTTGAGAATGCGATGATAATTTGTGTGTTTATAGCCTTAGGCTTAAAAACATGTCATTAGTGGGTGAAAACTAGAAACAACCCTCGAACGGTCCCGTGAGTGGCAACAACACCTCGCACGGGACTAATGTAACTCGTAGGAACTGACCGCATGATCACGAGACTCTTGGTTGGTGAACCGAGCGAAAATTTGCATATTTTTAGACTTGGTCTTAAGAATATGGAGTTAGTGGGTGAAAACCTGAAGCAACCCCCGAACGGCACCAACACCTCGCACGGGACCAATATAACTCGTAGAAGTTTACCGCGCGATCACGGGACTCCCGGTTTAAGAATACGATGATATTTAAATATATCAGGACTAAAGAAAAACATGGCATTAGAGGGAAAAAACTCGAAATAGCCCCTGAACGGCTCCGTGAGAGGCACAAACACTTCGTACGGATCTAATGTAACTCGCAGGAACTGACCGCGCGATCACGGGCCTCCCTATTTGAGAATACGATGATAATTTGCATATTTCTAGAATTAAACTTAAAACATAGCGTTAGTGGGCGAAAACTCGTGATAGACCCCGAACGGTCCCGTAAGTGGCACTAACCCCTAGCTCGGGACCAATGTAACTCGTAGGAATTGACCGCGCGATCATGGGACTCCTAGATTGAGAATATGATGATTATTTTCCTATTTATAGTCTTAGGCTTACCAACATTATGTTAGTGGGTTAAAACCCGGAAAAAAACCCAAATGGCCCCATGAGTGGCACCAACACCTCGTATAGGACCATTGTAACTCATAGGAACTGACTGCGCAATCACGGGACTCTCGGTTTGAGAACACGATGATAATTTTCATATTTCTAGACTTAGGATTAAAAACATGGAGTTAGTGGGTGAAAACCCGAAACAACCCTCGAACGGCCCCGTAAGTGGCACCAACACCATGAACGGGACCAAAATAGCTTGTAGGAGTTTACTGCGTGATCACGAGACTCCCGGTTTGAGAATATGATGATAATTTTCATATCTCTATACTTAGGCTTAAAAACATGGCGTTAGTGGGTGAAAACTCGAAACAGCCCCCGAACGGCCCCATGAGTGGCACCAACACCTCGCAAGGGACCAATGTAACTCGTAGGCATTGATCGCGCGATCACGAGAATCTCAGTTTGAGAATACAATGAGAATTTAAAAATATACGGACTTAAGAAATACTTGGCAATAGAGGGCGAAAACCCGAAATAGCCCCCAAATGGACCTGTGAGAGGCACAAACACTTTGCACGGAACCAATGTAACTCATAGGAACTAACTGCGTGATCATAGGACTCCCTTTTTGAGAATACGACAATAATTTTGCATATTTCTAGACTTGAACTTTAAAACATGGCCTTAGTGGGTGAAAACCTAAACCAAACCCCGAACGGCCCCGTGAGTGGCACTAAAACCTCGCACGGGACCAATGTAACTCATAGGAATAGACCACGTGATCACGGGACTCCTGATTTGACAATATGATGATAATTTGTATATTTCAAGACTTAGGCTTAAAAACATGGTGTTAGTGGCTGAAAATCTGAAATAGCCCCAAATGGCCGAATGAGTGGCACCAACACCTCGCACGGGACAAACATAACTTGTAGTAACTTACCGCACGATCACGGGACTCACGTTTTGAGAATACGACGATAATTTGCGTATTTCAATACTTAGTTTTAAAAACATGGCGATAGTTGGTGAAAACTCGAAATAACCCCGGAACGGCCCCGTGAGTGGCACCAACACCTCGCACGGGACAAATATAACTCGTAGGAACTGACAGCGCGTTCACGGGACTCCTTATTTGACAATACGGCAATAATTTGCATATTTCTAGACTTAGGCTTAAAAACATGGCGTTGGTGGGTGAAAACTCAAAATAGACCCCGAACGGTCCCGTAGGTGGCACCAACACCTTCCACTGGACAAATTTAACTCGTAGGAACTCATCGCACGATCACAGGACTTTCGCTTTGCGAATACGTTGATAATTTGCATATTTCTAGACTTAGGCTTAAAAACATGGCGTTAGTGGGTGAAAACTCGAAACAACCCCCAAGTGGCAGAAACACCTCGCACGAGACCAATGTAACTCGTAGCAACTGACCGCGTGATAATGGGACTCTCGATTAGAGAATACGATGATAATTTGCATATTTTGAGACTTAGGCTTAACCAAATGGTGTTAGTGGCATAAAATCCAAAATAACCCCCAAATGGCCCCGTGAGTGGCACCAACATCTCGCACGGGACCAATATAACTTGTAGAAACTTACTGCGTGATCACGGGACTCACGATATGAGAATACGATGATAATTTTCTTATTTCTAGAAATAGGCTTAAAACCGTGGCGTTAGTTGGTTGGAACCCGAAATAACCCTGGAACAGCCCCATGAGTTGCACCAACACCTTGCACGGGACCAATATAACTCATAGGAACTTATCGCGTGATCACGGGACTCTCGATTTGAGAATACGATGATATTTAAAAATATCATAACTTAAGAAAAACATGGCATTAGAGGGAGAAAACTCAAAATAGCCCCTAAACGGCCCCGTGAGAAGCACAAACACTTCGTACGAGACCAATGTAACTCGCAGGAACTGACTGCGCGATCACGGGCCTCCCTATTTCAGAAATGATGATAATTTGCATATTTCTAGACTTAGGCTTACAAACACGTCGTTAGTGGGTGCAAACTCGAAACAGGCCCCGAACGGCCCCGTGAGTGGCACCAACACCTTGCACGGGACCAATGTAACTCGTAGGCATTGATCACCCAATCACGAGAATCTCAGTTTCAGAATATGATGATAATTTAAAAATATCAGGACTTAAGAAAAACATGGCAATAGAGGGCGAAAACCCGAAGTAGCCCCCGAATGGACCTGTGAGAGGCACAAACACTTTGCACGGAACCAATGTAACTCATAGGAACTGACTGCACGATCACAGGACTCCTTTTTCGAGAATACGACGATAATTTTGCATATTTCTAGACTTGAGCTTTAAAACATGGCGTTAGTGGGTGAAAACCTGAAACAAACTCCGAACGGCCTCGTGAGTGGCACTAACACCTCGCACGGGACCAATGTAACTCATAGGAACTGACCACGCAATCACGGGACTCCCGATTTGAGAATACGATGATAATTTGCATATTTTGTGACTTAGTCTTTAAAACTTGGTGTTAGTGGCTGGAAATCCGAAACAACCCCCAAATGGCCGCGTGAGTGGCACCAACACCTCGCACGGGACAAATATAACTTGTAGGAACTTACCGCATGATCACTGAACTCACAATTTGAGAATACGACGATAATTTTCTTATTTCTATACTAAGGCTTAAAAACATGGCGTTAGTTGGTGAAAACTCGAAATAACCCCGAAACGGCCCCGTGAGTGGCACTAACACCTCGCATGGGACCAACGTAACTCGTAGGAACTGACAGCGCGTTCACAGGACTCCATATTTGACAATATGGTGATAATTTGCATATTTCTAGACTTAGGCTTAAAACATGGTGTTAGTGGGAGAAAACTCGAAATAGACCCCAAACAACCCAGTAGGTGGCACCAACACCTTCCACAGGACAAATTTAACTCGTAGGAACTCATCTCATGATCACAGGACTTTGATTCTGAGAATACGATGATAATTTGCATATTTCTAGAATTAGGCTTAAAAACATGGCGTTAGGGGGTGAAAACCCGAAACAACCCCCATGTGGTAGAAACACCTCGCACGAGACCAATGTAACTCGTAGGAACTGACCGCGTGATAATGGGACTCCCGATTTGAGAATACGACAATAATTTGCATATTTCGAGACTTAGGCTTAACCAAATGGTGTTAGTGGCATAAAATACAAAGCAACCCCCAAATGGCCCCGTGAGTGGAACCAACACCTCGTACGAGAGAAATATAACCTGTAGGAACTTATCGTGCGATCACCAGACTCACGGTTTGAGAATACGATGATAATTTGCTTATTTCTAGGCTTAGGCTTAAAACCATGGCGTTAGTTGTTGAGAACCCGATATTACCTCGAAACGGCCCCATGAGTGGCACCAACACCTTACACAATACAAATATAACTCGTAGGAACTTATCGTGCGATCAAGGAACTCCCGGTTTGAGAATGTAATGATAATTTGTGTGTTTATAGACTTAGGCTTAAAAACATGGCGTTAGTGGGTGAAAACCATAAACAACCCTCGAACGGTCCCGTGAGTGGTAATAACACCTCGCACGGGACTAATGTAACTCGTAGGAACTGACCGCGCGATCACGGTACTCTTGGTTTGAGAACCGAGCAATAATTTGTATATTTCTAGACTTAGGCTTAAGAACATGGAGTTAGTGGGTGAAAACCCGAAACAACCCTCGAACGGCCCCGTGGGTGGCACTAACAACTCACACGGGACCAATATAACTCGTAGATGTTTATCGTGCGATCACGAGACTCCCGATTTGAGAATACGATGATATTTAAAAATATTAGGACTTAAGAAAAACATGGCATTAGAGGGCGAAAACTCGAAATAGCCCCTGAACAGCCCCATGAGAGGCACAAACACTTCATACCAATGTAACTCGCAGGAACTGACCGCGTGATCATGGGCCTCCCTATTTGAGAATACGATGATAATTTGCATATTTCTAGACATAGGCTTAAAAACACGACGTTAGTGGGTGAAAACTCGAAACAACCCCCGAACTTCCCCGTGAGTGGCACCAACACCTTGCACGGGACCAATGTAACTCGTAGGCATTGATCGCGCAATCACGGGAATCTCCATTTCAGAATACGATGATAATTTAAAAATATCAGGACTTAAGAAAAACATGGAAATAGAGGGCGAAAACCCTAAATAGGCCCCGAATGGACCTGTGAGAGGCACAAACACTTTGCACGGAACCAATGTAACTCGTAGGAACTGACTGCACGATCACAGGAATCCTTTTTTGACAATACGATGATAATTTTGCATATTTATAGACTTGAGCTTTAAAACATGGCGTTAGTGGGTGAAAACCTGAAACAGACCCCGAACGGCCTCGTGAGTGGCACTAACACCTTGCACGGGACCAATGCTACTCATAGGAACTGACCACGCGATCACGGGACTCCCGATTTGAGAATACGATGATATTTTGGATATTTCGTGACTTAGGCTTAAAAACTTGGTGTTAGTGGCTGAAAATCCGAAACAACTCCCAAATGGCCGCGTGAGTGGCACCAACACCTCGCACGGAAGAAATGTAACTTGTAGGAACTTACCGCATGATCACGGGACTCACAATTTGAGAATACGACGATAATTTGTTTATTTCTATACTTAGGCTTAAAAACATGGCGTTAGTTGGTGAAAACTCGAAATAACCCCGGAACGGCCCCGTGAGTGGAACCAACACCTCACATGGGACCAAGATAACTCGTAGGAACTGATAGCGCGTTCACGGGACTCGATATTTGATAGTACGGCGATAATTTACATATTTCTAGACTTAGGGTTAAAAACATGGCGGTAGTGGGTGAAAACTCGAAATAGACCCCGGACGGCCCCGTAGGTGGCACCAACACCTTCCACAGGACAAATTTAACTCGTAGGAACTCATCGCATGATCACACGACTTTCATTCTGAAAATACGATGATAATTTGCATATTTCTAGACGTAGGCTTAAAAACATGGCATTAGTGGGTGAAAACCCGAAACAACCCCAAGGGGTAGAAACACCTCGCACGGGACCAATGTAACTCGTAGGAACTGACCGCCCGATAATGGGACTCCCGATTTAAGAATACGACGATAATTTACATATTTCAAGGCTTAGGCTTAACCAAATGGTGTTAGTGGCATAAAATCCAAAACAACCCCTAAATGGCCCCGTGAGTGGAACCAACACCTCGGACGGGACCAATATAACTTGTAGGAACTTATCGTGCGATCACCAGACTCACAGTTTGAGAATACGATGGTAATTTTCTTATTTCTAGACTTAGGTTTAAAATCTTGGCGTTAGTTGTTGAGAACCCGAAATTACCCCGGAACGGCCCCATGAGTAGCACCAATACCTTACACGATACCAATATAACACGTAGGAACTTATCGCGCGTTCATGGAACTCCCGGTTTGAGAATAAGATGATAATTTGTGTGTTTATAGACTTAGGCTTTAAAACATGGCGTTAGTGGGTGAAAACCAGAAATAGCCCACGAACGGTCCCGTGAGTGGTAACACACCTCGCTCAGGACTAATGTAACTCGTAGAAACTGACCGCGCGATCACGGTACTCTTGGTTTGAGAACCGAGCGATGATTTGTATATTTCTAGACTTAGTCTCAAGATCATGGAGTTAGTGGGTGAAAACACGAAACAACCCCCGAACGGCCCCGTGAGTGGCACCAACAACTCGCACAAGACCAATATAACTCGTAGAAGTTTACCGTACGATCACGAGACTCCCGGTTTGAGAATACGATGATATTTAAAAATATCAGGACTTAAGAAAAACATGGCATTAGAGGGAGAAAACTCGAAATAGCCCCTCAATGGCCCCATGAGAGGCACAAACAATTCATACCAGTGTAACGCGCAGGAATTGACCGTGCGATCATGGGCCTCCCTATTTGAGAATACGACGATAATTTGCTTATTTCTAGAATTGAACTTCAAAATATAGCGTTAGTGGGTGAAAACTCGAAATAGACCCCGAACGGTGCCGTGAGTGGCACTAACTCCTCGCTTGGGACCAATTTAACATGTAGGAATTGACCGCGCGATCACGGGACTCCTAGTTTAAGAATACTATATATGACTATTTTTAGACTTAGGCTTACCAACATTATGTTAGTGGGTTAAAACCCAAAACAACCCCCAAATGGCCCCATGAGTGGCACCAACACCTCGTACAAGACCAATGTAACTCATAGGAACTGACTGCGTAATCACGGGACTCTCGGTTTGAGAACACAACGATAATTTGCATATTTCTAGACTCAGGCTTAAAAACATGGAGTTAGTGGGTGAAAACCCGAAACAACCCCTGAAAGGTACTGTGAGTGGCACCAACACCTCGAACGGGACCAAGATAGCTTGTAGGAGTTTACCCCGCGATCACGGGACTACCGGTTTGAGAATTTGATGATAATTTTCATATTTCTAGACTTAGTCTTAAAAACATGGCGTTAGTGGGTGAAAACTAGAAACAGCCTCCGAACGGCCCCGTGAGTGGCACCAACACCTCGCACGGGATCAATGTAACTCGTAGGCATTGATTGCGCGATCACGAGAATCTTAGTTTGAGAATACGATGATAATTTAAAAATATTAGGACTTAAGAAAAACATGGCAATAGATGGTGAAAACCCGAAATAGCCCCTGAATGGACCTATGAGAGGCACAAAGACTTTGCATGGAAACAATGTAACTCGTAGGAACTGACTGCGCGATCACAGGACTCCCGATTTGAGAATACAAAGATAATTTTACATATTTCTAGACTTGAGCTTTAAAACAAGGTGTTAGTGGGTGAAAACCTGAAACAAACCCCAACCGGCCCCGTGAGTGGCACTAACACCTCACACGGGACCAATGTAACTCATAGGAACTGACCACGCGATCACGGGACTCCTGATTTGAGAATACGAAGATAATTTGCATATTTTAAGACTTAGGCTTAAAAACGTGTTAGTGGCTGAAAATCCGAAACAACCCCCAAATGGCCACGTGATTTGCACCAACACCTCGCATGGGAAAAATATAACTTGTAGGAATATACCGCACGATCAAGGGACTCACGTTTTAAGATTACGACGATAATTATTGTATTTTTATATTTATGCTTAAAAATATGGCATTAGTTGGTGAAAACTCAAAATAACTCTGGAACGGCCCCGTGAGTGGCAACAACACCTCGCACGGGACCAATGTAACTCATAGTAACTCACCACGCAATCACGGGACTCCCGATTTGAGAATACGACGATAATTTTCATATTCTGAGACTTAGGCTTAAAAACTTGGTGTTAGTGGCTGAAAATCCGAAACAACCCCCAAATAGCCACGTGAGTGGCACCAACACCTCGCACGGAACAAATATAACTTGTAGCAACTTACCGCACGATCAAGGGACTTACATTTTAAGAATACGATGATAATTTGCTTATTTTTATACTTAGTGGCGTTAGTTGGTGAAAACTCAAAATAAACCCGGAACTGACCCGTGAGTGGCACCAACACCTCGCACGGGACCAATATAACTTGTAGGAACTGACAGCGCGTTCACAGGACTCCTTATTTGACAATACGACGATAATTTGTTTATTCCTAGACTTAGGCTTAAAAACATAGCGTTAGTGGGTGAAAACTCAAAATAGACCCTGATTAGCCCCGTAGGTGGCACTATCACCTTCCACAAGACAAATTTGACTCGTAGGAACTCATCACGCGATCACCGGGCTTTCGGTTTGAGAATACGATGATAATTTGTATATTTCTAGACTTAGGCTTAAAAACATGGCGTTAGTGGGTGAAAACTCGAAACAACCCCCAAGTGGAAGAAACACCTCGCACGGGACCAATGTAACTCATAGCAACTAACCGTACGATCACGAGATTCTCGGTTCGAGAAAATGAAGATAATTTAAAAATATCAGGACTTAAGCAATATATGACATTAGAGTGTGAAAACTCGAAATAGCCCCCGAACGCACCCATGAGTGGCACAAACACTTCGCATGAGATCAATATAACTCGTAGGTACTGATCGCGCGATCACGAGACTCCTTTTTGGAGAATACGACGATAATTTGCATATTTTTGGATATGAGCTTAAAAATATGGCGTTAGTTGGGGAAAGCCCGAAACTACCCCCGAACGGCCCCGTGAGTGGCACCAACACCTCGCACGGGACCAATATAACTCGTAGGCACTTACTACACGATCACGGAACTACCAGTTTAAGAATCCGATTATAATTTTCATATTTCTAGACTTAGGATTAAAAACATGACATTAATGGGTGAAAACCTGAAACAGACCCCGAACGGCCCCGTAGGTGGAACCTACACCTTGCACGGGACCAATGTAACTCATAAGAACTGATCGCACGATCACGGGACGTTCGGTTTGAGAATCGGATGATAATTTCCATAGTTCTAGACTTAGGCTTGAAAACATGGCGTTAATGGGTGAAAACCTGAAACAACCCCCGAACAGCCCCCCGAGTGGCACCAACACCTCGTACGGGACCAATATAACTCATAGGAACTTACCGCACGATCACAGGACTCGCGGTTTGAGAATACGATGATAATTTGTTTATTTCTAGACTTAGGCTTAAAAATATGGCAGTAGGTGGTGAAAACCTGAAATAACCCCCGAACGGCCCCGTGAGTGGAACCAACACCTCGCACGGGACCAATATAACTCGTAGAAACTTATCACGCGATCATGGGACTCCCAGTTTGATAATGTGATGATAATTTGTGTATTTGAAGACTTAGGCTTAAAAACATGGCATTAGTGGGTGAAAACTCGAAACAGACCCCGAACTAACCCATAGGTCGCACCAACACCTTGCACAGGACCACTGTAACTCGGAGGAACTGATTGCGCGATCGCGGGACATTCAGTTTGAGAATACTATGACAATTTGCATATTTCTATACATATGCTTAAAAACATGGCGTTAGTGGGTAAAAACCTGAAACAACCCCCGAACGGCCCCCGAGTGGCACCAACACCTCCCACGGGACCAACATAACTCGTAGGAACTTATCGCGTGATCACGGGAGTCCCGGTTTGAGAATATGATGATAATTTGCATATTTATAGACTTAGCCTTAAAAACTTGGCGTTAGTGGGTGAAAACTCAAAACAGCCCCCGAACGGCCCCGAGAGTGGCACCAGCACCTCGCATGGGACCAATGTAACTCGCAGGAACTGACCACGCGATCACGGGAATCCTGATTTGAGAATATGATGATAATTTAAAAATATCAGGAATTCATCAATACATGTCATTAGAGTGTGAAATCCCGAAATAGCCCGTAAACAGACCCGCGAGAGGCACAAACACTTTGCACAGAACCAATGTAACTCGTAGGTACTGACCACGCGATCACGGAACTCCCAGTTTGAGAATACGAAGAAAATTTGCTTATTTATAGACTTAGGCATAAAAACATGGCGTTAGTGGGCAAAAACCCGAAACAGACCCCGAACGGCCCCGTAAGTGGCACCAACACCTCGCATTGGACCAATGTAATTCGTAGGAACTGATTGCGCGATCACGGGACTCTTGGTTTGAGAATAGGATGATGATTTCCAAATTTCTAGACTTAGGCTTAAAAACATGGCGTTAGTGGGTGAAAACCCGAAACAACCGCCGAACGGCCCCGCGAGTGGCACCAACACCTCGCACGGGACCAATGTAACTCATAGGAACTGACCGCACGATCACGAGACTCCTGGTTTAAGAATACGATGATAATTTAAAAAAAGCAGGACTTAAGAAATACATGGCATTAGAGTGTGAAAGTCCGAAATAACCCCCGAACGGACCTGTGAGAGGCACAAACACTTCGCGCGAGATCAATGTACTCGTAGGTACTGACCGTGCGATCACGGGACTCCCTGTTTGAAAATACAAGGATAATTTGTATATTTTTATATTTTAGCTTAAAAATATGGCGTTAGTGGGGGGAAACCCGAAACAACCCCCGAATGGTCCTGTGAGTGGCACTAACACCTCGCACGGGACCAATATAACTCGTAGGAACTTACCGCATGATCACCAGACTCCCAATTTTTGAATACGATTATAATTTGCATAATTCTAGACCTAGGCTTAAAACCATGACGTTAGTGGGTGAAAACCCGAAATAAGCCCCAAACGGCCCCTTAGGTGGCACCAACACCTCGCACAGGACTAATGTAACTCGTAGGAACTGATGATAACTTTCAGAATACGATGATAATTTTCATATTTCTGGACTTAGGATTAAAAATATGGCGTTAGTAGGTAAAAACCCGAAACAACCCCGAACGCCCCTAGAGTTACACCAACACCTCCCACGGGACCAATATAACTCATAGGAACTTACCGCGTGATCACAAGACTCCCGTTTTGAGAATATGACGATAATTTGCATATTTCTAGACTTAGGCTTAAAAACATGGCATTAGGGGGTGAAAACTCGAAACAGCCCCCGAACGGCACCGGGTGTGGTACTAACACCTCACACGGGACCAATGTAATTCGTAGGAACTGACCGCGCAATCACGAGACTCCCAGTTTTAGAATACGATGATAATTTAAAAATATCAGGACTTAAGAAATACATGGCATTAGAGTGTGAAAACCCGAAATAGCCCCCGAACAGACCCGTGAGAGGCACAAACATTTCGCACGAGATCAATGTAACTCGTAGGTACTGATCGAGCTATCATGGGACTCCCTATTTGAGAATACGTAAATAATTTGCATATTTCTAGAATTAGGCTTAAAAACATGGCGTTAGTGGGTGAAAACCCGAAACGGTCCCCGAACGACCCCGTAGGTGGCACCAACACCTCGCACCAACATAATTCATAGGAACTGATCTCACGATCACAAGACTCTCGGTTTCAGAATAGGACGATGATTTTCATATTTCTATACTTATACTTGAAGACATGGCGTTAGTGGGTAAAAACCCGAAACAACCCCCGAACGGCCCTGCGAGTGGCACCAACACCTCGCACGGGACCAATATAACTCGTAGGAAATTATCGCGCGATAACGGGACTCCCGGTTTAAGAATACGATGATATTTTGCATATTTCTAGACTTAGTCTTAAAAACATGTTGTTTAGAGCGTGGAAACTCGAAATATCCCCCGAATGGCCCTGGGAGTGGCTCCAACACCTCGCACGGAACCAATGTAACGCGTAGGAACAGACCGCGTGATCACGAGACACCCATTTTGAGAACACTACGATAATTTAAAAATATCAGGACTTAAGAAATACATGGCATTAGAATGTGAAAACCCAAAATAGCCCCCGAACGGACCCGTGAGAGGCACAAACACTTCGCACGAGATCAATGTAACTCATAGATACTGACCGCACGATCACGGGACTCCCTATTTGAGAATAGAATGATAATTTTCATATTTTCTAGATTTGAGCTTAAAAACATGGTGTTAGTGGGAGAAAATCCGAAATAGCCCCTGAACAGCCCCGTGAGTTTCACCAACACCTCCCATCGGAACAATATAACTCGTAGGAACTTACCGCATGATCACTGGACTCCTAGTTTGAGAATACAACAATATTTTGCATATTTCTACACTTAAGGTTAAAAACATGGTGTTAGTGGGTGAAAATCCGAAACAGACCCCGAATGGCCCCGTAGGTGGCACCAACACCTCGTACGGGACCCATGTAACTCGTAGGAATTGATCGCGCCATCACGGGACTCTCAGTTTGAGAATAGGACGATAATTTCCATATTTATAGACTTAGTCCTAAAAACATGGTGTTAGTGGGTGAAAACCCGAAACAACCCCCGAACGGCCCCACGAGTGGCTCCAACACCTCGTAGGGGACTAATATAACTCGTAGGAACTTACCGTGCAATCATGAGACTCCTGATTTGAGAATACATCAATAATTTGCATATTTCTAGACTTAGGCTTAAAAACATGGCGTTAGGGCGTGGAAACTCGAAACAGCCCCCGAACGGCCTCGAGAGCGGCACCAAAACCTCGCACGGGAACAATGTAACTCGTAGGAACTCACCACCCGATCTCAAGTCTCCCACTTTGAGAATATGGTGATAATTTAAAAATATCAACACTTAAGCAATAAATGGCATTAGAGTTTGAAAACCCGAAAAAGCCCCCGAACGGACCCGTGAGAGGCACAAACACTTCTCACGAGATCAATGTAACTCTTAGGTAATGACCGCGCGATCACGAGACTCCCTATTTGAGAATACGAAGATAATTTGCGTATTTCTATATTTGAGTTTAAAAATAAGGTGTTAGTGGGGGAAAACCCGAAACAACACCCGAACGATCCCGCGAGTGGCACTAACACCTCGTACATGACCAATATAACTTCTAGGAACTTACCGTGCGATCACGAAACTCCCAGTTTGAGAATACGATGATAATTTGCATATTTTTAGATTTAGGCTTTAAAACATGGCGTTAGAGCGTGGAAACACGAAATAGCCCACGAACGACCCTGGGAGTGGCACCAACACCTCACACGGGACCAATGTAACTCGTAGGAACTGATCGTGCAATCACAAGAATTTCGGTTTGAGAATACGATGATAATTTAAAAATATCAGGACTTAGGCCAAACAGGGCATTAGATGGTGAAAACCCGAAATAGCCCCGGAATGAACCGGTGAGAGGCATAGACACTTCGCACGAGATCAATGTAACTCGTAGAAACTGCTCGCACGATCACGGGACTCTCGATTTGAGAATTGGATGATAGTTTCCATATTTCTAGACTTAGGCTTAAAAACATTGCGTTAGTTGGGGAAAGCCCGAAACATCCCCTAACGGCCCCGTGAGTGGCACCAACACCTTACATGGGACCAATACAACTCATAGGAACTTACCGCACGATCACGGGCTCCCTATTTGAGGAAACGATGATAATTTGAATATTTCTAGACTTAGGCATAAAAACATGGCTTTAGTGGGTGAAAACCAGAAATAGACCCCGAACGGCCCCGTAGGTTCCACCAACACCACATACGGGACCAATGTTCGCATGGGACCAATGTAACTCATAGGAACTGATCGTGCGCTCGTGGTACTCTCGGTTTGAGAATCGGACGATAATTTTCGTATTTCTAGACTTAGGCTTAAAAACATGGCGTCAGTGGGTGAAAACCCAAAAAAAACCCTGAACGGCCCCGTGACTGGGACCAAGACATCCCACGGGACCAATGTAACTCGTAGGAACTGATCGCGTGATTATGAGACTCTCGGTTTGAGAATATAATAATAATTTGCATATTTCTTGACTTAGGCTTAAAAACATGGCGTTAGTAGGAGAAAACTCGAAAAAGTCGCCGAAATGCCAAGTGAGTGGAACCAACACCTCGCACGGGACCAATGTGACTCATCGGAACAGACCACCAGATCACGGATCTCTCAGTTTGAGAATACGACGATAATTTGAAAATTTTAGGACTTAAGCAAAACATGGCATTTGAGGGTGAAAATTCAAAATATCCCCTGAACAAACCCCTGAGAGCCACAAACACTTTGCACGGGACAAATGTAACTCGTAGGAACTAATCGTACGATTACAGCCTCCCTTTTTGAGAATATGACGATAATTTGAATGCTTCTAGACTTGAGCTTAAAAATATGGCATTAGTGGGTGAAAACTCGAAACAATCGCCAAATGGCCCCGTGATTGGCACCAACGCCTCGCACAGGACTAATATAACTCGTAGGCTTACCGCGCGATCACTGGGCTCACTATTTGAGAATACGATGATAATTTGTATATTTCTAGACTTAGGCTTAAAAACATGGCGTTATTTGGTGAAAAACCCAAATAACCCCTGAACGGGCCCATGAGTGGCACCAACACCTCACATGGAACAAATATAACTCGTAGAAACTTATCGCACGATCACAGGACTCCTGGCTTGAGAATGCGACAAGAATTTGTGTATTTCTAGACTTAGGCTTAAAAACATGGCGTTAGTGGGTGAAAACTTGAAATAGCCCCCGAACGGCCCCATAGGTGGCACCAACACCTCGCACGGGACCAATGTAACTCGTAGGTACTGACTGTACGATCACGGGAGTCTCGGTTTAAGAATATGATGAAAATTTGCATATTTTTAGACTTAGGCTTAAAAACATGGCGTTAGTGGGTGAAAACCTAAAACAACCCCCGAACGGCCCTGTGAGTGGCACCAACACCTCGTACGGTACCAATATAACTCATAGGAACTTACTATGCGATCACGAGTCTCCCGGTTTTAGAATACAACGATAATTTTCATATTTCTGGACTTAGGCTTAAAAACATGGCGTTAGTGGGTGAAAACTCGAAATAGCCCCCGAACGACCCCGTGAGTGGCACCAACACCTCGCACGGGACCAATGTAACCCGTAGGAACGAACCGATCGATCAAGGGAATCACGGTTTCATAATACGATGATAATTTGCATATTTCTAGACTTAGGCTTGAAAACATGGAGTTAATGGGTGAAAACCATAAACATCCCCCGAACGGCCCCGTGATGGCACCAACACCTCGAACGAGACCAATGTAACTCGTAATAACTTATCGCGCGATCAGGGGACTCCCAGTTTGAGAATATGATGATAATTTAAAAATATCAGGACTTAAGCAAAACAAGGCATTAGTGGGTGAAAACCCTAAATATCACCAGAATGGATCCGTGAGAGGCACAAACACTTCGTACGTAACCAATGCAACTCGTAGGAACTGATCATGAGATCACGGGACTCATTATTTGATAATATGACAATAATTTGTATATTTCTAGACTTGGGCTTAAAACATGGCGTTAGTGGGTGAAAACTCAAAATAGCCCTCGAACGGCCCCGTGAGTGGCACCAACACCTCGCATAGGACCAATGTAACTCGTAGGAACTGACCGCGTGATTACGGAACTCTCGATTTGAGAATACGATGATAATTTGGCAATTTCTAGACTTAGGCTTAAAAACATGGCATTAGTGGGTGAAAACCTGAAATATCCCCCGAACGACCCCGTGAATGGCACCAACACCTCACACGGGACCAATGTAACTCCTAGGAACTGACCGCGGGATCACGGGACTTCCGGTTTAAGAATACGATGATAATTTACATATTTTTAGACCAAGTTAAAAACATGGCGTTAGTGGGTGAAAACCCAAAACAACCCCCGAACGGCCCCGTGAGGGGCACAACACCTCGCACGGGACCAATGTAACTCATAGGAACTAACCGTGCGATCACATGACTCCCAGTTTGAGAATACGACAATAATTTAAAAATATCAGGACTTAAGAAAAACATGGCATTAGAGGGTGAAAACCCGAAATAGCCCCCAAACGGACCGGTGAGAGCTACAAACACTTCGTACGGGACCAATGTAACTTGTAGGAACTGACCGCGCGATCATGAGCCTCCCTATATGAGAATACGACGATAATTTGCATATTTCTAGACTTGATCTTAAGAACATGGCGTTAGTGGGTGAAAACCCGAAACAGCGCTCGAGTGGCTCCGTGAATGGCACCAACACCTCACACGGGACCAATGTAACTCATAGGAAATGACCGCGCAATCACGGGACTCTCAGTTTGAGAATACAACAAAAATTTGAAAATATCAGACTTAAGCAAACACATGGCATTAGAGCGTGAACACTCAAAATAGCCCCCGAATGGAGCCGTGAGAGCCACAAACGCTTCGCACGGGACCAATGTAACTCGTAGGAACTGACTGCACGATCACGGGCCTCCGTATTTGAAAATACGACGATAATTTTCATATTTGTAGACTTATGCTTAACAACATGGTGTTAGTGGGTGAAAACCCGAAACAACCCCCAATAGGCATGTTAGTGGCACCAACACCTAGCACGGGACTGATATAACTCGTAGTAACTTACTGCACGTTCACGGGACTCATGGTTTAAGAATACGATGATAATTTAAACATAGCAGGACTTAAGCAAAACATGGCATTAGAGGGTGAAAACCCGGACTAGCCCCCGAACGGGAGCAATGAAACTCGTAGGAACTGGACGCGCGATCACGGGCCTCCCTGTTTGAGAATACGATGATAATTTGCATATTTCTATACTTAGTCTTAAAAACATGGTGTTGGTGGGTGAAAACCCAAAACATCCCCCAAATGGCCCCGTGAGTGGCACCAACACCTCGCACGGGACCAATATGACTCGTAGAAACTTATCGCGTGATCACGGAACTTACGGTTTGAGAAAATGACAATAATTTGCATACTTTTAGAGCTAGGCTTTAAAACATGGAATTAGTTGGGGAAAACCCATAATAAACCCCGAATGGCACCTTGAGTGGCACCAACACCTGGTACGGTACCAATATAACTCTTAGGAACTTACTGCGCGATCAGGGGTCTCCGGGTTTTGGAATACTATGATAATTTGCATATTTCTATACATAGGCTTACAAACATGGCGTTAGTGGGTGAAAACTCGAAACAACCCACGAACGGCCCCATGAATGGCACAAACACCTCGCTCGGGACCAATGTAACTCGAAGGAATTGACCGAGAAATCCCAGGAATCTCAGTTTCAGAATATGATGATAATTTGCATATATGTAGACTTAGTCTTAAAGACATGGCATTAATGGGTGAAAACCCGAAACTAACCCCGGATAATTTGCATCTTTCTAGACTTAGGCTTAAAAACATGACGTTAGTGGGTGAAAACTCAAAACATCCCCCGAACATCCCAGTGAGTAGCACCAACACCTCGCACGAGATTAATGTAGCTCATAGGAACTAACCGCGCAGTCATGGGACTCCCAGTTTGAGAATACGATGATAATTTAAATATCAGGAAGTAAGCAAAACATGGCATTAGAGGGTGAAAACCCGAAGTAGCCCCCGAACGGACCCGTAAGAGGCACAAACACATCGTACGTGACCAATGTAACTACTAAGAACTGATCGCGCGATAACGGGACTCACTATTTGAGAATAGTAAGATAATTTGCATATTTTTTTACTAAAGCTTAAAGACATGGCGTTAGTTGGTGAAAACCCGAAATAACCCCTGAACGGGCCCGTGAGTGGCACCAACACCTCGCACGGGACCAATAAAACTCGTAGCAAATTACCGCGCGATCTTACAACTCCCGGTTTGAGAACATGATGATAATTTTCATATTTCTAGACTTAGATTTAAAACGTGGCGTTAGTGGTTGAAAACCCAAAACAGCCCCCGAACGGCCCCGTGAGTGGAACCAACACCTCACACAGGACCAATGTAACTCCCTGGAACTGACCGTGCGATCACGGGACTCCCAATTTAAGAATACGATGATAATTTGCATATTTTTGGACTTAGGATTAAAAACATGGCGTTAGTTGGTGAAAACAAGAAATAACCCCCGAACAGCCCCGTGAGTGCCACCAACACCTCGCACAGGACCAATATAACTCATAGGAACTTAGCGCGCGATTACAGGACTCGCGGTTAGAGAATACAACTATAATTTGCATATTTATAGACTTAGGTTTAAAAACATGGCATTAGTGGGTGAAAACCCAAAACAGCCCCCGAACGGCCCCGTGAGTGGCAGTAACACCTCGCAAAGGACCAGTGTAACTCATGAGAACGGATCGGGCGATCACGGGACTCCCAATTTTAGAATATGATGATAATTTTCATATTTCAAGGCTTGAGCTTAAAAACATAGTGTGAGTGGGTGAAAACCCGAAACAGACCCCGAACGGCCCCCTGAGTGGCACTAACACTTCACACAGGACCAATGTAACTCGTAGGAACTGACCTCATGATATACAATGAAAATTTGCATATTTCTAGACTTAGGCTTAAAAACATGGCGTTAGTGGGTGAAAATGTGAAACAGACCCCGAACGGCCCCATAGGTGGCACCAACACCTCGCACGGGACCAATGTAACTCATAGGAACTGATCGTGTGATCACAGGACTTCCAGTTTGAGAATACGATGATAATTTACATATTTCTAGACCAAGTTAAAAACATGGCCTTAGTGGGTGAAAACCCAAGACAACCCCCGAACGGCCCCGTGAGTGGCACAACACCTCGCACGGGACCAATGTAACTCTTAGGAACTCACCGCGCGATCACGAGATTCCCAGTTTGAGAATACAACAATAATTTTAAAAAAATATCACGACTTAAGGGAAACATGGCATTAGAGGGTGAAAACCTAAAATAGCCCCCAAACGGACCCGTGAAAGCTACAAACACTTCGCACGGGACCAATGTAACTTGTAGGAACTGACCACGCGATCACGAGCCTCCCTATTTGAGAATACGACGATAATTTGCATATTTCTAGACTTGAGCTTAAAAACATGGCGTTAGTGGGTGAAAACCCAAAACAGCCCCCGAACGGCTCGGTGAATGGCACCAATACCTCGCACGGGACTAATGTAACTCGTTGGAAATGACCGCGTGATCACGGGACTCTCAGTTTGAGAATATGACAAAAATTTGAAAGTATCAAGACTTAAGCAAACTTGGCATTAGAGGGTGAACACTCGAAATAGCCCCCAAATGGAGCTGTGAGAGCCACAAACACTTCGCACGGGACCAATGTAACTCGTAGGAACTTACTTCACGATCACGAGCCTCCCTATTTGAGAATACGATGATAATTTGAATATTTCTAAACTTAGGCTGAACAACATGGTGTTAGTAGGTGAAAACCCGAAACAACCCCCCAATAGGCCTGTGAGTGGCACCAACACCTCGCACGGGACCGATATAACTCGTATGAACTTACTGCACGATCACGGGACTCACGTTTTAAGAATACGATGATAATTTAAAAATAGCAGGACTTAAGCAAAACATGGCATTAGAGGGTGCAAACCCGAACTAGCCCCGAACGGGAGCAATGTAACTAGTAGGAACTGGACGCACGATCACGAGCCTCCCAGTTTGAGAATACGATGATAATTTGCATATTTCTATACTTAGGATTAAAAACATGATGTTGGTGGGTGAAAACACGAAACATCCCCCAAATGGCCGCGTGAGTGGCACCAACACCTCGCATGGAACCAATATAACTCGTAGAAACTTACCGCGTGATCACGGAGCTTACGGTTTGAGAATACGATGATAATTTGCATACTTTTTGATCTAGGATTTAAAACATGGCGTTATTTGGGGAAAACCCGCAATAAACCCCGAATGGCGCCTTGAGTGGCACCAACACCTAGTATGGTACCAATACAACTCGTAGGAACTTACTGCGCGATCACGGGTCTCTGGGCTTTGGAATACGATGATAATTTGCATATTTCTATACTGAGGCTTAAAAACATTGCGTTAGTGGGTGAAAAATCAAAACAACTCAGGAACGGCCCTGTGAATGGCACAAAAACCTCGGTCGGAACCAATGTAACTCGAAGGAACTGACCGAGCGATCCCGAGAATCTCGGTTTCAGAATACGAAGATAATTTTCATATATCTAGACTTAGTCTTAAAGACATGACATTAGTGGGTGAAAACTCGAATCTACCCCCGGATAATTTTCATATTTCTAGACGTAGGCTTAAAAACATGACGTTAGTGGGTGAAAACTCGAAAAATCCCCCGAACAGCCCCGTGAGGAGCACCAACACCTCACACGAGATTAATGTAACTCATAGTAACTGACCGCGCGATCACGGGACTCCCAGTTTGAGAATACGATGATAATTTAAATATCAAGAATTAAGCAAAACATGGCATTAGAGGGTGAAAACCAGAAATATCCCCCGAACAGACCCGTAAGAGGCACAAACACATCGTACATGACCAATGTAACTACTACGAACTGACCGGGCGCTCACGGGATTCCCTATTTGAGAATACTATGATAATTTGCATATTTTTAGACTTAGGCTTAAAGACATGGAGTTAGTGGGTGAAAACCCAAAATAACCCCAGAACGGACCCTTGAGTGTCACCAAACCTCGCACGGGACCAATATAACTCTTAGGAACTTACCGCGCGATCATATGACTCCCGGTTTAAGAATACAACGATAATTTGCATATTTCTAGACTTAGGCTTAAAACGTGGCGTTAGTGGTTGAAAACCCGAAACAGCCCCTGAACGGCCCCATGAGTGGCACCAACACCTCACATGGGACCAATGTAAGTCGTAGGAACTGACCGCGTGATCACAGGACTCCCAATTTGAGAATACGATGATAATTTGCATATTTTTGGACTTAGGATTAAAAACATGGCGTTGGTGGGCGAAAACCATAAACAACCCCCGAACAGCCCCGTGAGTGCCACCAACACCTCGCACAGGACCAATATAACTCATAGGAACTTAGCGCGCGATCATACGACTCACTATAGGAATATTGATTTTTCCTAGCATAAATTAATTGCCGAAAAAAGCACTAAAAATGACGGTAACACTTTTTGCGGCACTTTTTGCGGTATTTCTACAAGTGCGGTAATAGCCAATGTGGTAAAAGAACAACGGAATTTTAAAAAATGCCGCGAAAAGTTAGCGGCACTTATAGCGTCATTTCCACAAGTGCGGTAGCCAATGTGGTAAAAGAACAATGGCATTTTAAAAAATGCCGCAAAAAGTTAGCGGCACTTATAGCGGCATTTCCACAATTACGGTAGCTAATGTGGTAAAAGAACAACGGCACTTTAAAAAATGCGGCAAAAAGTTAGAAACACTTTTAAGCATTTATGTTAATGCTGGTAATAACCTTTTAACGACATTAAAAAATGTTGATAATAATCTTTTGCAACACCTATTAAATGTTCAACACACTTTTGGCGGCACTAAAAAAATGCTGAGAAAAAATATAGTGGTATCAAACAAAATGTTGACTTTATTTTGTAATATATGACTGGGAACAAGTGTTAAAAAAATCAATTATAAGAAGTATTGTATTTATGTGCAAATACATAACCATAACATTAAATTAATAGGGCAGTAATCAAATTAAAACGTCATTAAATTAAAACCAATAGTATTCATCGTAAATAAATATAATTGTGCTTGGAACAATTATCCATTCACACAATAAAATGTATCACTTGTCCAATAAGAAAAAGGGGGGATACAGGGAAACTAAATTTTATATAATGTACGATCCTTCTTCATTAAAGTCAAACATCCTCTTCGACCTACAAATAAAAAAGTCAATTGTTAGCCATTGATACTTATTCTTTAGTATTTTAATTAAAAAATTAAAATTAAAAATTTGTACATTAGCAATATGCCACACGACGGTTGAATGATGTGAATCTCCAATTGTGGACTTGTTTCCATAAGGTTTAGGCAATGATTCATTTGTTACAATTTTTTTCTCAATATATACTTCCCAAAAGTCTTCACCTAGTTGCGTACCCCCTACTTTTGTTGAAGGGTCCTTACTCACAATGAATCCACGTGCCACAACCACTTTTCGAAGTCCGGAAGTAATAAGGTCCACAATTTTAGGAAGTGCATTATTTGAGACCCTTTGTCGTGGTTGATGGTGCTTCTTCTTCTTCTTCTTTGATGGTTCTTTCTACAAACAAGATGAATATGTCATCAACCATATATTTCTGGAAAAAAATCGACAGAGTTTTATTTGTTTTTAAGACATCCTAGTAATTTTAAGACTATATACAACCAAATATGCCAACAACTCAATGTCATGTATACATAAACTCTCCAAGAAAGCGCAGATATATTGTTCCCTTTAAAATCCTTTAAATTAGTAACATACCTGAATTGAAGTAGCATTCGTTTGCTCATTAACACGAGCAGCAGTCTCGGGGGCATCCAAGTGTTGAGAATTTGAAATCTACAAAAAATGAATTATTTCAATCATGAAAACATATAGTCATAAATTATGATTTTAAAAAGTAGTTATCTACTTGCCTGTTGAGATAGAGCTAAATGGTGATTTGATTGTGGTACCACTATAGGTTGAAATTGGTTGGTTTCTTCTAATTGTTGCTCGGGTTGCAAAATAGACCTATATGATGGTATGTTTTGCTCGTTGGGGATTGAGGAACTTGTTAATAGCATAATTTAATACTAGAACATACATTTATATATATACACACGATAATTAAGCACAAAAGATAAAAGTGTGTACTTATTAAACTGTTTGGATACAACGGAAGGGCAAGTCATCATGTGTGTGAGTATCAACTCAAACTGAGCCTCTGAATGATCAAATTTATCCTGATATTTAGATCGAATCTCAGATCTTAGTCGTTCATACTCTTTTTCATTAACCTTCGGGTGCTTAGTTCCATGCACATCAGTTGGAGATGGTCCATGCCCATAAGCTCGATAATGACCGTGTTTATCAGGTCCTAGGAGTTCATAAAATATCTCATCTTTATGACTAACGAATTCATTACAATCTGACGGAAGTTGATCTACTTTTTGCCTCATTTTTGACTGAAATGAAACGATTCTTATTAACAGAATAATTTCATGCATAATTTTAAATTTCATAAATAATACTAAACTTATTTAATTGTTAATTTAATCCTCAACCATGTATGATATATATTATGCTTTTAACAATATGACACAATCTCTTGCATGTTTCCATTTATAATGGTTGATAAATAGAATAAGAATTTTGATTAATAGGTAAAATGACGTCGTTGAGATTTTCTAAGAAATAAGGGAAGGAACATGGATGATATTTTTGTATCATTACTTCAGCGGAATCCTTATCGATGGTTGAGCCATCGCTCCTCTCATGTGTTTTGATGTAAACATCAACCAACGAAACCTTTTTCCCTTGATCAGCCTCCATCTGCATAAACCCAATGACTCGTAAGTCGTTACATAAATATGTTTGAAAACATAAAATAATATTCACAATCAAAATCTTTTATAAAACACCTTATGAGCAAAATTCGCATGACTCTTTCTTCCAGAAGTATGTGGTGTTCTTTGCTTCTTACGAGTTCGACGATTTCTTCGACTCGTTTTCTGTTACAAAAATATATTTAAAATATATGTTTAACTTGAATTTATAAAACTTTACTAGTAGTAATACATTCATACCCTTGCCTTGCGAGTTCCCCAATACTTAACAAGTTGTGACCACTACTCTAGCTTTACTCTATTTGAGAATACTTAATGCAATCACGAACCTCCCTATTTGAGAATACGATGATAATTTGCATATTTCTAGACTTGAGCTTAAAAACATGGCGTTAGTGGGTGAAACCCCAAAACAGCCCCCGAACGGCTCCGTGAATGGCACCAACACCTCGAATGGGACCAATGTAACTCGTAGGAACTGACCGCGTGATCACGGGACTCTCAGTTTGAGAATATGACAAAAATTTGAAAATATCAAGACTTAAGCTAACACATGGCATTAGAGGGTGAACACTCGAAATAGCCACCGAATGGAGCCGTGAGAGCCACAAACACTTCGCACGGGACCAATGTAATTCGTAGGAACTGACTGTGTGATCACGAGCCTCCTTATTTGGGAATACGATGATAATTTTCATATTTCTAGACTTAGGCTTAACAACATGGTGTTAGTGGGTTATAACCTGAAACAACCCCCCCAATAGGCCTTTGAGTGGCACCAACACCTCGCACGGGACCGATATAACTCGTAGGAACTTACTGCATGATCACGGGACTCACATTCTAAGAATACGATGATAATTTAAAAATAGCAGGACTTAAGAAAAACATGGCATTAGAGGGTGAAAACCCGAACTAGCCCCCGAACGGGAGCAATGTAACTCGTAGGAACTGGACGCGCGATCACGGGCCTCCCTCTTTGAGAATACGACGATAATTTGCATATTTCTATACTTAGGCTTAAAAACATGGTGTTGGTGAGTGAAAACCTGAAACATCCCCCAAATGGCCCCGTGAGTGGCACCAACACCTCGCACGGGACCAATATAACTCGTAAAAACCTACCGCGTGATCACGGAGCCTACCATTTGAGAATACGGTGATAATTTGCTTACATTAGAGCTAGGCTTTAAAACTTTGCGTTAGATGGGAAAAACCCGCAGTAAACCCCAAATGGCGCCTTGAGTGGCACCAACACCTGGTATGGTACCAATATAACTTGTAGGAACTTACTGCGCGATCACGTGTCTCCGGGTTTTGGAATACGATGATAATTTGCATATTTCTATACTTAGGCTTAAAAACATGGTGTTATTGGGTGAAAACTCGAAACTACCCACGAACGGCCCTGTGAATAGCACAAACACCTCGCTCGGGACCAATGTAACTCAAAGGAACTGACCGAGCGATCCCGGGAATCTCGGTTTCAGAATACGATGATAATTTTCATATATCTAGACTTAGTCTTAAAGACATGGCATTGGTGGGTGAAAACCCGAAACTACCCCTGGATAATTTTCATATTTATAGACTTAGGCTTAAAAACATGACGTTAGTGGGTGAAAACTCGAAACATCCCCTGAACATCCCCGTGAGTAGCACCAACACCTCGTACGAGATTAATGTAACTCGTAGGAACAGACCGCGCGATCACGGGTCTCCCAATTTGAGAATATGACGATAATTTAAAATATGAAGAATTAAGCAAAACTTGGCATTAGATGGTGAAAACCCAAAATAGCCCCCAAACAAAACCAAAAGAGGCAGAAACACATCGTACGTGACCAATGTAACTACTAGGAACTGACCACACGATCACGGGACTCCTTATTTGAGAATACTACGATAATTTACATATTTTTAGACTTAGGCTTAAAGACATGGAGTTAGTGGGTGAAAACCCAAAATAACTCCCGAACGGGCCCGTGAGTGGCATCAACACCTCGTACGGGACCAATATAACTTGTAGGAACTTACCGGACGATCATACAACTCCCGATTTGGGAATACGAAGGTAATTTGCATATTTTTAGACTTAGGCTTAAAATGTGGCGTTAGTGGTTGAAAAACCGAAACAGCCCCCGACTGGCCGCATCAGTGGCACCAACACCTCACACGGGACAAATGTAACTCGTAAGAACTGACTGCGCGATCACGGGACTCCCAATTTGATAATACGATGATAATTTGCATATTTTTGGACTTAGGCTTTAAAACATGGCGTTAGTGGGTAAAAACCAGAAATAACCCCCGAACAGCCCCGTGAGTGCCACCAACACCTCGCACATGACAAATATAACTCATACGAACTTAGCGCGCGATCATAGGACTCACGGTTTGAGAATACACCTATAATTTTCATATTTATAGACTTAGGTTTAAAAACATGGCGTTAGTGGGTGAAAACCCAAAATAGCTCCCGAACGGCCCCGTGAGTAGCACCAACACCTCGCACGAGACCAATGTAACCCGTACGAACGGATCGCGCGATCACGGGACTCCCGGTTTGAGAATATGATGATAATTTTCATATTTCAAGACTTGAATTTAAAAACATGGCGTGACTGGGTGAAAACCCGAAATAGGCCTCAAACGGCCCCGTGAGTGGCACTAACACTTCACACGGGACCAATGTAACTCGTAGGAACTGACCCCATGATCACAGGTTTCCCTATTTGAGAATACAATGAAAATTTGGATATTTCTAGACTTAGGCTTAAAAACATGGCGTTAGTGGGTGAAAATGTGAAATAGACCCCGAACGGCCCCATAGGTGGCACCAACACCTTGCACGGGACCAATGTAACTTGTAGGAACTGACCGTGCGATCACGGTACTCTCGGTTTAAGAATACAATGAAAATTTGCATATTTTTAGACTTAGGCTTAAAAACATAGCGTTAGTGGGTGAAAATCCAAAACAACCCCCGAACGGCCCTGTGAGTGGCACCAACACCTCGTACGGTACCAATATAACTCGTAGGAACTTACCGTGCGATCACAGGTCTTCCGATTTTCGAATACGATGATAATTTTCATATTTCTGGACTTAGGTTTAAAAACATGGCGTTAGTGGGTAAAACTCGAAATATCCCCCGAACGACCCCATGAGTGGCACCAACACCTCGCACGGGACCAATGTAACTCGTAGGAACGGGCCGATCGGTCCCAAGAATCTCGATTTCCTAATACGATGATAATTTGCATATTTCTAGGCTTAGGCTTGAAGACATGGAGTTAGTGGGTGAAAATAAAAAACAGCCACCGAATGGCCCCGTGAGTGGCACCAACACCTCGCAAGGGACCAATGTAACTCCTAATAACTTATCGGACGATCACGGGACTACCAGTTTGGGAATATGATGATAACTCAAAAATATCAGGACTTAAGCAAAACATGGCATTAATGGCTAAAAATCCTAAATATCACCGGAACGGACCTTTGAGAGGCACAAACACTTTGCACGTAACAAATGTAACTCATAGGAACTGATCGTGAGATCACGGGACTCGCTATTGGAGAATATGACGATAATTTATATATTTCTAGACTTAGGCTTAAAACATGGCGTTAGTGGGTGAAAACCCAAAATAGGCCCCGAACGGCCCCTTGAGTGGCACCAACACCTCGCACGGGACCAATGTAACTCGTAGGAACTGACCGCGTGATCACGGGACTCTCGGTTTGAGAATACGATGATAATTTGGCAATTTCTAGACTTAGGCTTAAAAACATCGCAGTAGTCGATGAAAACCCAAAATATCCCCCGAAAGGCCCCGTGTGTGGCACAACACCTCGCACGGAACCAATGTAACTCGTAGGAACTGACCGCGTGATCACGGGACTCTCGGTTGAGAATACGACAATAATTTATAAATATCAGGTCTTAAACAAAACATGGCACTAGAGGTTGAAAACCCGAAATAGCCACCAAACGGACCCGTGAGAGCTACAAACACTTCGCACAGACCAATGTAACTCGTAGGAACTGATCGTGCGATCACGAGCCTCCCTTTTTTTATAATACGATGATAATTTGCATATTTCTAGACTTCACCTTAAAAACATGGTGAAAACCAAAACAACCCCGAACGGACCCGTGAATGGAACCAACACCTCGCACGGGACCAATGTAGCTCGTTCGAACTCACCGTGTGATCACGGGACTCTCAGTTTGAGAATATGACAAAAATTTAAAAACATCAAGACTTAAGAAAACACATGGCATTAGAGGGTGAACACTCGAAATAGCCCCGAACGGAGCCGTGAGAGCCACAACACTTCGCACGGGACCAATGTTACTCGTAGGAACTAACTGCGTGATCACGGGCCTCCCTGTTTGATAATACGATGATAATTTGCATATTTCTAGACTTAGGCTTAACAACATGGTGTCAGTGGGTGAAAACCCGAAACAACCCCCCAATAGGCCTGTGAGTGGCACCAACACCTCGCACGGGACCAATATAACTCGTAGGAACTTACTGCACAATCACGGGACTCATGATTTAAGAATACAATGATAATTTAAAAATATCAGTACTTAAGCAAAACATGGCATTAGAGGGTGAAAACCCGAACTAGCCCCCGAACTAGACCAATGTAACTCGTAGGAACAGAACGCGCGATCACGGGCCTCCCTATTTGAGAATACGATGATAATTTGCATATTTCTGTACTTAGTCTTAAAAACACGGTGTTACTGGGTGAAAACCCGAAACATCACTCAAATGGCCCTGCGAGTGGCACCAACACCTCGCACGGGACCAGTATAACTCGTAGAAACTTACCGCGCGATCACGAAACTTACGGTTTGACAATATGACTATAATTTGCATACTTTTAGAGCTAGGCTTAAAAACATGGCGTTAGTTGGGGAAAACCTGCAATAAACCCCGAATGGTGCCTTGAGTGGCACCAACACCGGGTACGGTACCAATATAACTCATAGGAACTTTCTGGGTTTTTAAATACGATGATAATTTGCATATTTCTAGACTTAGGCTTAAAAACATGGCGTTAGTGGGTGAAAACTCGAAACAACCAGCGAACGGCCCTGTGAATGGCACAAACACCTCGCTCGGGACCAATGTAACTCGTAGGAACTGAACGAGCGATCCCGAGAATCTCAGTTTCAGAATACGATGATAATTTACATTTTTCTAGACATAGTCTTAAAGACATGTGATTAGTGGGTGAAAACTCAAAACTAACCCAGGATAATTTGAATATTTCTAGACTTAGGCATAAAAACATGGCGTTAGTGGTCAAAAACTAGAAACATCCCTTGAACAGCCCCGTGAGTAGCACCAATACCTCGCATGAGATTAATGTAACTCGTAGGAACTGACCGTGCGATCACGGGACTCCCATTTTGAGAATTCGATGAAAATTTAAAATATCAAGAATCAAGCAAAACTTGGCATTAGAGGGTGAAAACTCGAAATATCCCCCGAACGGACCCGTAAGAGGCACAAACACATCATACGTGACCAATGTAACTACTAGGAACTGACCGCACAATCACGGGACTCCTTATTTGAGAATACTACGATAATTTGCATATTTCAAGACTTAGGCATAAAGACATGGCGTTAGTGGGTGAAAACTCGAAATAACCCCCGAACGGGCTCGTGTGTGGAACCAACACCTTTCACGGGACCAATATAACTCGTAGGAACTTACCGCGCGATCATACGACTCCCGGTTTGAGAATACGACATTAATTTTCATATTTCTAGATTTAGGCTTAAAACTGTGGCGTTAGTGGTTGAAAACTCGAAATAGCCTCCGAACGGCCCCGTGAGTGGCACCAACACCTCACACGGGACCAACGTAACTCGTAGGAACTAACCGCGCGATCATAGGACTCCCAATTTGAGAATTCGATGATAATTTTCATATTTTTGTACTTAGGCTTAAAAACATGGCGTTAGGGGGTGAAAACAAGAAACAACCCCCGAACAGCCCCATGAGTGCCACCAACACCTCGCACGGGACCAATATAACTTCTAGGAACTCAGCACGCGATCACATGACTCTCGGTTTGATAATACGATGATAATTTGCATATTTATAGACTTAGGTTTAAAAACATGGCGTTAGTGGGTGAAAACCCAAACCAGCCCCTGAATGGCCTCGTGAGTGGCACCAACACCTCGCACGGGACCAATGTAACTCGTAGGAATGGATCGCGCGATCACGGGTCTCACGATTTGAGAATATGATGATAATTTAAAAATATCAGGACTTAAGCAAACACATGGCATTAGAGGGTGAAAACTCGAAATAGCCCCCGAACGGACCCGTGAGAGCCAAAAACACTTCGCATAGGACCAATGTAACTCGAAGGAACTGACTGTGTGATCACGGGTCTCCCTTTTTGAGAATACGATGATAATTTTCATATTTCTAGACTTGAGCTTAAAAATATGGTGTTAGTGGGTAAAAACTCGAAATAACCTCTGAATGGCCCCGTGACTGGCACCAACACCTCGTACGGGACCAATGTAACTCATAGGAAATGACAACGCGATCATGGGAATCCCAGTTTCATAATACGATGATAATTTTCATATTTTGAGACTTAGGCTTAAAGACATGGCGTTATTGCGTGAAAACTAGAAACAACCACCAAACGGCCCCGTGAGTGGCACCAACACCAACACCAACACCCCATGATCTTGTATTTATTTATGCCTTCTTGGAGATTTTCATATGACCTTTTATCCCTAGGGGGCAAGCATTTAGGATGCGGGGACAACCGGGGTGAACGCGCAGATGAGGCGTTTGTTGGTGCATGAGTTCGGCCATTCCTGGTATCTCAGGGAGAGGGTGGTTCTCCAGATTACTGAGGAGTAGGTGGTGGTGCCACCTGCGCAACCTCCTACGTCTATGAGGCGGGAGCGACTACTATCAGAGAATGCGAGGATCGCAGCGATGATCGGCGAGTCCTACTTGTCGTACACTAATACGGCTGTGCCGTATGACTATATGGACTTTGTGATGAGCTGGTTGATGGCGCCCAGCATATATGATGCCCTTCCTTTCCTTCCTGCGAGTTTGAGTCGGGCAGTGGGATTTTCCCACAGTGGCGGCGGTCCGACGGCGTCTGCGGCGGCGACCTCAAAGGTTCCTTTCGTGCGATTGCACACTCCTTCATATAATATTCGACGGGCTGATGGAAGGATGGTGCCTATGCCACATCGTCCTCATGCGATGGATCCAGAGGAGTTGGGTTTGACAGAGGAGGTCCTCTGACCTGCGGTATACCTTTCTGTTCTTCTCTTTCTTTCTTTTCTATTTTGGTCATCTCTGCTTTGATACTGATTTTGCCTTTTTCTTGCAGCAAGTCCGAGTGTCGACCACCTGGCTAAGAGACATCAAAGACTGGATATCTTCGGCGACTGCCAATATTCGGGATACTGTTCCTATTCCTTCTTACTTGGTGCCATCTTCTTCGTTCGGAGAGGACTCTGGCTTGGGTAGTGGGGGTGCATCGTCTCGCCGTAGGGGAAACAGAGCACGTCGCAGGGGCAGAAGCTCTTAGAGATAAAGGTGGCTGAGAGAGAGAGAGATAATGTGGGTTCGAGCTGAGTCCCGTTGTTTTTTTGTTTTTCTCTTTTTATTTCCTGCAAAATTGATGTAACATAGAAACAAATAGATGCAATGCAATGGAGTTTTTTGTTATCTTTTATTAATGAATGAATGTATGCACATGCACTTTTTACTTTGCTGCTGAGACCGTAAAAAGGAGTATTTTTGGAATTTTTGAGGGAAAGTTTTAATTAAAAGGGGAAATTATATACGGATGAAAATGGATTTTTAAATTCTGTTGAGAATATCAATTTATTTTTATTGAGCTTTCTGATTTGACAAAAGAGGTAAAAGGGAAATTTCTAAAAATGGGGGGTTGCCGATCGGCAAGCACCCTGTCCTGCCTATCGACAGTTCAGTCCAGTCCCATCAATTTAAAGCTTTGATTGGTATCCTCTTCATCCTTTTGTATTTTGTGGGGTACGATTCCCTTCAATTTCTGCAGGGATTATGTCTCTTGTGAGGATTCTCAAGTATAAAATGGGGTAAGGGTGGAGTGTTTTCATTACACCCTCGCATTCTTACTTACTTGCCCACTATCTCTTAGCCTTGCAAGATGGCTCTCCCTGGTAGCATTGAGTTTGCTAACTACCTCGAAGCCTTGGAAGAAATGTGCTCTTATAATGTCGACTATGATGCTTTCAACATGAGTCGAGTCTCCTTGTGGCGCAATCGGCCTATTGAGTGGAACATGCTGATGGCGGTGGTACAATTCTGGTACCCCGAAGTCCATGTATTCCCCTTTGGGTTGGATGAAGTTTGTCCTACCTATGAGGAATTTTTTTCCATGTTGGGTATAAATCCCAGTGTTGTTGCGGCTTTGCCTGAATTTTCCCGTTCTCCCAGGGATTTGTTGGATGGGCTTCTTCATATTTCTCCTTCGACTACCAGATCACTGGTTGCTGGAGGAATTATCTCCCTCCCGGTAGTGCTGCAGTTCGTGCATTTGCGGGAAGTAGGTGATGTTGGCTATGCTAGAGCCGTTGCTCTAGGCCTAGTTTTAAAATTGCTACTGGTGACTGGGGAACTGCTGATGGACCCGCAACTTCCATCCATTACTTCGTGGATGTCATACCATCGCAATCCTTTGACGATGATACTGGAGGAGATGTTGAATGGTCTGGATGCCCAGCGAGAAGGCCGTTCTTACTTTCTGAGGGGTAGCCCCATGATGCTGTTCATGTGGTTGTCTGAAAGACTCCGCTTGGTGGCCCCTCCAGAGTATCCCATATCGGTTGTACCCAACTTCTTTTCGCGTTACATCTTCAGCGTTGGCTTGGATATTGGGAGCTGGGAAAACTAGTTTGTGGAGAATGGGGATTGAAATCTGTATTGGTCAGTGCCTTAGTGGGGACAGTTGCAGCCTGTTTTGGAGATAGGAGAGTACTCATATGTGAGGTTGGGTGGTCTTAGACAGACCTCTTTTTATTTCCCTTGGAGACTTCTGCGCCAACCACCTCGGACACTAAATTTCTTTTCGGTAGACGTTTTGACCGAGCGCTTGCATCTATTTCTTGGATCTCTGTGGGAGAATCGGCGTCCGTCGACCCATCCCTCTCAGTTTATCGGGAGGGTTTGGCATATCCCTGTGGATTATATGAAGTGGTTATGGAGGAGAGTAGTCAGCAAGATGTTGGCAGTGGAAACTGGACAAAGGTGGTTTGTTTTATTTAACACCATGGAAGGGGATGTTGTGGTTTTTTTTAAGTTAGTTCAGGCTTATCGGTCCATAGAATGTTTACGGCACTCTGTTCAAGCAGGGAAAATTTATGGACCCCGGGATGTAGATGATGAGGGTGCAGGCTTCTCTGGTAGCCATGGGTTGGACTCTTGGAAAGTTTATTTGTGTAATAGGGAATTGATGTGGGGATTTTATTTAGATTTTTATGACAGTAGGGGGAAGGGAGTTATCCGTTCCTTTTCTTATGTAATCTGTGCTGTAATTTCTTAAAGCAAGTTTCTGATCATCCAGCTATGCCTTTCGATGAATTTTGTAATTTTGAAATATCAATACCGATCGTTAAGGTATACAAGTATTTGTTAGAATGAACTGGCGTTCTCAGAGATAAGAAAATAACAGTATTTTATGAAAAAGAAAAGGCCGTGCTCCTGTAAGATGTATGAGTTGCCTACGTACCTCTGGGGATTTTGAAATTTTTTTTCTTGAAAAATGGTTTTTTTTGTAGAGGATCAGGCCCACGTAGTTCTGGGTAGGGGAAATGAAGAGAGTTTTTTTTTTAAGAATTGAAGGGAGATGAGAACATTCGTAGCGCACCGAGATTTCGGACTAAGGGTAGAATTTCTTGAGACGGTCCAGGTTGATTGGACGAGCCATTTCCAACCCATCTAGGATAGTGAGCATGGTGGCACCGCCAGATAAGATTTTCTTCACAATGTAGGGGTCGCTCCAATTGGGCTTGAATTTCACTCTGGGGTCCCAGATGGGTTCTATTATCTCCTTGAGGGCTAAATTCCCTTTTTAGACACCGCGGTCCTTGACTCTCTTGTTGAATGATCTCATTATTCGGTGATGGTACCCCTTTATGTGGTAAATAACTTTCAATCTCCTTTCATCTATGAGGGTCAGCTCATCGAGACGGCTTTCACACCAGTCTTCTTCACTAACTTTTCTTTCGAGCATGACACATAGCGAGGGTATTTCCAAGTCCACAGGTAGGACTGTTTCCATGTCGTAGACCAGAGAGTAAGGGGTAGCCCCATTAGAGGTTTGGATTGAGGTTCGATTGTCCCAGAGGGCGTACGGGATCCATTCGGCCCAATCCCTATAGCTTTCGGTCATCTTACTAATGATGTCTTTGAGGTTCTTGTTGGTGGATTCAACTGCATCATTGGTCTGAGGTCGATAGGGAGAAGATTTGATTCTCGGAATCCCGTACTCTTTGACTACTTCTATGACTTCTGCTTCGAAGTGCAACCCTTTATCTAACACTAACTCGTGTGGGACCCCATATTGGCAGATGATATTTTTCTACTGTGTATGACTCAGATTCGACTCATTTGGTGAAGTAATCAATGGCAACTAGTATGAACTCGTGTCCATTTGAAGCCTTTGGTGTAACCTTCCCTGTGATGTCGACACCCAAGGTGGAGAACGGACAGGGAGAGGTCATGTTGTATAATTCTCGCTGAGGCAGGTGTTGAAGATTGGAGAAATGTTGGCATTTGAGGCATCTCCGAACATAGGCAAAGCAATCTTGGGCCATGGTGGTCCAGTAGTAGCCCTGTCAGATGATCTTCTTGGCAAGCATGTGACCGTTCATGTGGGGACCGCATTCCCTGATGTGGATCCTCTGCATTATCTTCTCAATCTCAGCCCCTGCGATATAGTGTAGGTGAGTTCCATCGAAGTTCCTCCTGAGTAGTGATTTATGATAGATGATGTACTGGGTGTCCAGTCTTCGAAGGTCATTCGGTCTTTCTTGTTGGAACCCTCGGAATACCTACCATGTTTGAGGAGGCACCAGATATCATAGTACCAGCAATCGGCTAGTTCGGGATCTTCTGTGGAGACAAGCTCAATATGGTAGCAGTGGGTTGGTTTGTCTTTCTTTTAAACTAGGAAGGGGGTCATTGTTATTCCTTCGGGCATGTCGACAATGGAGGCCAAGGTAGTAAGAGAATCGGTTAGGTTATTCTTTGCTCGAGGTAGGTAATGGAAGGTGATATCTCAGAATCGGGAGGCTAACTCTTCTAAGTGGGCATGGAAGGGTTGGAGCTTTTCATCCTTGACTTTCCACTTTCTGAACACTTGACCGATGATGAGGGAAGAATCCCCGTAGACGTCAAGGTATTAAATACCTTTATTGAGAGAAACTTTGAGTCCTACTGTGCATGCCTCGTATTTCTTCATGTTGTTGGTGCAAGGGAAATCCAATTTAATGGTGATGGGAGTGTAGGAGTCGTTAGTGGCGATCAGAAGTATGCCAATGCCATGTCCCTTTTTGTTGGTAGCTCCGTTAAATAACATTTCCCATTGAAGGTGGTCTTGAGCGGTGTAGAGGATATTATCATCTGGGAATTCAGAGATCCAGACATCTGCTTCTTCTACGGGATAATCGGCGAGGTATTTAAAGATGGCTCTTCCTTTAATGGCTTTCTTCGTGATGTACACGATATCGAACTCGATTAGTAGCATCAACCATCGAGGCATTCGACTGGATAAGGCAGGTTTCTCAAGAAAGTATTTGATGGGATCCATTTGGGATAGAAGTTTGATGGAGAAGGCGAGCATGTAGTGTCGCAACTTTTGAGTGACCCAAATAAGTGCGACACACACATTTTCCAAAGCAGTGTAGTTGATTATTTACCTGACCAATTTGTGACTGGCGTAATAGATGTATCTTTCTTTATGGGAGTCTTCAAGGTATTGGGCTAGCAAAGCCCCAGTTGCAGTGTTGATTATGGTTAGGTATAGGAGCAAAGGGAGACCAGGCTGTGGTGGCATGAGCACTGAAGGTTGGGTCAGATATTGTTTGATTCGGTCAAAAGCTTCTTTCCAGGCCTCGTTCCAAACCTTGGTTGAATCCTTTCGAATGAGCTTAAAGATCGGTTCATAGATGGCGGTTAGCTGGCCGATGAATCGGCTAATATATTTCAATTTCCCAAGAAAACCTCAGAGTTCTTTCTCTGTTCGGGGTGGTGGCATCTCAAGTATGGCCTTTAGCTTTGCAGGATCTGCTTCTATCCCCTTCTCACTGACCATGAATCCCAAGATTTTTTTCCTTTATAAAGACGAAGACACATTTCTGTGGATTGAGTCTCATCTGATACCGTCACAGTCATTTGAAGAACTTCTGGAGAGCGGGAACATGACCTTCTATAGTTTTGGACTTGATAATCATATCATCCACATAAAACTCGACTTATTTGTGAATCAGATCATGCAGGATGGTTGTGGCATCCCTTTGGTAGGTAGCCCCAGCATTATTGAGACCAAATGGCAAAACAGTGTAGCAAAAGGTTCCCCATAGGGTGATGAATGCATTTTTTTCTTGGTGGTCTGGGTGCATCTTGATTTGGTTGTATCCAGCAAACCCGTCGATGAATGACTTCAGATCATGACTGGCTATGCTATCCATGATCATGTCAATAATGGGTAGCGGATAATCATCCTTTGGAGAAGCTTTGTTTAAATCTCGGTAGTCTACACACATTCGAACCTTCCTTCCTGATTTCGGCACAGGTACAATATTGGCTAGCCATGTGGGATATTCGATCACATGAATGAAGCCTACGTTCAACTGTTTGACCACCTCTTCTTTGACCTTGAGCAACCATTAGGTGCGGATCTTTCTAAATTTTTATTTAACCGGCTTGTAATCTGGGAGAGTGGGGATCGCGTGCTGCGCTATTTCAGGATCAATGCCAGTATATCATCATAGGACCATGATAAGACATCCACGAATTCCTTTAGCAATTCTTCGAGTTGTACGCACTCATGATCGTCAAGGTTAGCCCCTATCCTAATCTCGCACAATTAGCTACTAGAACTCAGATTAATAACAGCAGTCTCTTCTTCATTAAATTGAACGCGGTTATGTTGTTTATTATTAACCTTATTTAGATCAGTTAAGAATTGTTTATTTGCAAAATCATGATCATCAAAAGTTTGATTACAATCCAAACAATTAATGTAAGGCACATCAAGATACTCAAAATCTTCGTTTATTTCATTGATAGGAAAACAACATTGACAACCTTATCAAAAGAGCTCTCGATTACATTTGAACAAGGATAGACAACAGAAGAAGAAATAGGGTAAACATTGGGGTTAGGGGAGATTTCAAGAGATAGAACTAGTGCAGCATGCTAGTTGAGGAGGGGTGTATCAGCATCTTTAATTAGATGGGATGGATCCATTGATGTAGTGCCTGAATGAACCATGCAGAGTGCGAGCCCCAGTGTCTATAAGTTGAGGAATCTTCGGAGTCACTTTCCTCAGTATCTTTGATGAGCGGTTGTGCTCGGTGTTGGAAACTTTCGGCCCATGGGTAGCTATCTTGGAAAAATATCTCCATTCGAGGCTTCATTTTCTTGTCTGTGTGGTAATACCATGGTTTTGGAAAATCGCAAAAGGGGAAGTCTTCACCTTCTTTGATGAATCGTCCATTCAAGGAGTCTCCTAGGATAGTTTGGATGCAGTCTAATCTTCTCTTTGGTCGAGAATGGTGGATCATTCTGAGCTCTTGTTCTGATGGTTGATACCCCAATCCACATGGAGGGAAAGCTTTCTTCACTTCGATGGGCTCAAGGATCCCTTGCTGCCTTTGCCCTAGCCCCAGACCGAGCATGAAGTGCATGTTTCTGAACATCTGAATCATATTGGCATTGCCATGAGGTTCATATTCTGGACAAACCCTTTCTTTGAAACCGTCCACTGCCGGTAGTAGGAGTGGCTCAACTCGGAATCCCGATAGGAGCATATCATTTGACCCATGTTGTATCTCAAGGATTGGACTGCTGATGCTTGCACCCTTGACATTTTAGTCTTTTCCCAAAATGGTTATGACTCCCCCATCAGTGAAAAACTTCAATTTCTGATGGAGTAAGGAAGACACACCCTTGATACTGTGTAGCTAGGGTCATCCGAGCAACATGTTAAAACAAGATTGGATGTCTATAATTTGGAATTCAACGACAGGGTTTATAGGGCCAGCCCTTATTACAAGCTTTATGGATCCCATCACGTCCTAGAGGGTATTATCGTAATAACGTACAATGGCGGAGGTTAGAGCGAGGACGCTTTCTTTAGGGCCTAAAAACTTGAAGGTTCTCAATGGGCAGACATTCAAGGCGGATCCATTATCGATAAGAGAGAGTGTCACGGCCTTCCCCATAACTTCGACGGAGATATTGAGTGCTTGATTGTGATTTGGCCAAATTTTGGGGATTTCTTCTTTAAAAAATGATAGCATTCGGGTAGAGGTCAAGGATCTGACTAGAGTTACCGCTTCTTCTGGTGTGGTAGAAGGAGGAACTGTGGTTCCAGTGAGCAGCTTGATTAAAGAATTTATGTACAGCTGGGAAGAAATGAAAAGCCCCCATAGAGTGATGTTAGCTTGAGTTTTCTTCAGTTGATCGAGGATCTTGCTCTCCTCGATGGTCATCTCTGGCATAGGAAGGTTTTCAACGCCCTTCCCTTTGTCATTTGTTGGTAGCGATCTTTGAACCTGGTAATGTCTCCCTGATCTGGTCATGTGATTTACTAAAGAAGGGAAGAACATGAATCCCGTTTCCTCGTCAATCGCAGGTTGTTTCGTCACCCTATTTATTTCTTCGAGGAGTTCTTCAAATGATATCATCCCATATATGTCGGCTATAGGGCCAGTTCTTTCTCAAGCTTGTTCTTCACTCGAATCTTTGAATTCCTCCCCCCATCTGGTGGCAACAATTTTGTCTTTCCATATAAAGTCAATGCATTCCAAAACTTCAACGGCTTCTTCATACAAGTCTTACCATTCTGTGGGGATATGTATGGTTAAAGGGACCAACACCCTTGTAGATTCAAAATGTCAAGTAACCCGGTGGTACAACAAATGCTGTTGGTTTGCCCGAATAATTTGGCCATAATCCGGACAACGCCATCTAGGCTGACTTCATCGGTTAGTACCACCCATTTTTCTGAATCTCGGGCCCATTTTCGTGCTTCCAAGAATAGTGTACTGAACCTTTGGCAATCGATGACCATCGGTGAGCGAAATTTCAGCCCGAACTCTAGGAGTTGGTTTAACACCTCTGACAATTCCATATTTCCATTTTCAGAATGGGTATGGACAGCGATGCATGCTCTGGTAAGGAGTGACAGTTCCAGATCAGCGAGGCTAGTAGGGTGTAGGAGGAAATATGGTCAAATTTGAAGAGGTTTAGGAGAGTATGAGTGTGATTTGAGTTGAGGGATCGAAATCTGGGTTTTCTTCTAAGAAGACGGCATTGGTATGATTTGGGAGTGGATTGTGAGTAGTGATTGGTTTAGGATTGGCTGGTGGAGCGATGGTACCCCGGTCAATGAGATTTTGGATTATGTTTCGAAGGTTAAAGCATTGGTCAGTGGTATGGCCAGCAGTTTGGTGAAAGGTGCCATAAACATCGGCCTTGAAGTTTCTTAGGAGTGGATTTGGCAATAGAAGGGGATCCGAGGGTTTGATGAAGTTTCGGCTTAACAGGGCTTGGTAAACTTTGGAGAGGGGAGAATGGAGCTCAGTGTATTCCCCTCGGATGGGGGAAGGGTGTCTTTCTGTTGCCCATGATGTGGTTGGTTGAGAGATGTTGTTAATGGTTGAGATTGTATCACTGGCAGGCTTGTCATACTTTCTAGGGGTTAACTTTTCGGACACCTTGTCATAATTTCTAGGGGTGAACTTTCCGAACACCTTCTTCGGTTCAACCTCTGTTTTAACAAGGTTTTCCTCGATTTTTACTCCCACTTCTCTGAGAGCTCGAAAGTGGGGATAGTATTGTGCTCCCATCGTCGCTCGGACATGGGGCAAGAAGTTCTTCTTCACTATGTTGACCTGTTCTTCCTCAGATGGCCGATTGGTCATGGTAGTTGCCTGCTCCCTCCACCGGATTATGAAGTTAGTGACTGATTCCCCAGCGTTCTGTTTGTGCAGCTCTAAATCACGACGGGTGACCTCAAGCTCTTCGTTGTATTTGTACTACGACATGAATTCTCAGGCTACATCCTCCCAGCTACCAATTCTATATTCCTCGAGAGACAACAAATGGAGAGCACCATCATTCAAAGTTTTCTGAAACAATTGGGCCATCACTTCTTCAGAAGCCCCTGGTAGAGTCATAGAATGATGATAATTGCGAAGATAAACAATCGGGGGTCCACTCCCTCCAAACTTCTTGATATTTGGCATCTTGAAATTCTCGAGTAACCTCGCTTTAGGATAAGGAGACATGTGGTTGTCGTCTATGTAATTCCCAGATATTCTGACTTGGTCGAACTTCTTGGTGAGCATCTTGAGATCCTCTTTGACTTTATTCAACTCCTCCTCTTTTGGATCAATGGCCATAGGCAGGTTAGCCACAGGCAGGTTAGCCACAGGCTGGGCAATGTTTGGCATTGGAAGCTAGGCAGTCGGCGTCCTATTAATAGGAGGGTCACGTGAAACATGCTGATATTCTTCGGGAACCCAGATAGTCTCCAGCGGACCCATAGCATGAGGGAATAGTGCCTTGGTCTCTTGAGGAATAGGAACCTAGTTTCGTTGCATCTCTTGAGCCTCAGTTTGGAGGTTGTCAATCTTCGACACGAGTTGAGCTAGGACTGTCGTCAGATCCGGCTGTATGACTGGTACTTAATCTCTATTCTCCATGGAAAGTGGATGGATTCCGGACTCGGAAGAAGTAGTAGAAGAACGGACGAAACCCCGGGGTGATTTGACTAAAGACCGAAGCCAATAGGGAGCCAGGCCAAGGGCTTGAGATTGACCTGAGAAGGCGTAGAATGGGATTTATTTTTTAGAAAAAGAGAAGAAAGTATATTTGGATTTTTGATGAATAAGGGAGAAATATTTTTGGAGACGGAACTCAGCATGATTATTACGATTTTTAGGTTCTCACTTATATTTAATTCTACTAAATGCAATGTCGGGCAGGACCCGGGCCTGGAAAAGTGGGGTTTTATATATGCGAAGCTACGGCTGGACTTATAACCAGTCTCACGGACAGGGTTCCATTTTAAAAATTCCCGAATATTTGGGCGGCAGGCCGACCTAGAATTTCGCTAGAGTTTCGAGTTGAAACCGGCAATCTAAAGTGCGTGTCCTAGGTTTGACACCTATATGCGGGTATGCAGTTGGTTGGGTGAATTCGAATGGGTTACCCCTTTGGTGTGACTTCCACGATATACGTCTTGCTCTTACGGGCAATCGGTACTTGTGGACAATCCATTTGATATAACTGAGTGTATGTTAATTGCCTCACTATATACCTCGTGGGGACGGTACGTGTGAGAGAGAATTAGATATACTCAGCGTACGTGAACAAATTCCCTGCAATATACCTCCCATTATGACTTTGGTCAAGCGGTATGATGCGGGGGAACCGTTCGATATACGTCGAAGGTACTTGGCCAATGGAAGGTTAGAGTCATATCACTTAGGCTAACTGCGCCCTGCCGGACCAGCGCCCATCACGAAGTGACCCTCCAGTTACTGGGTAAAATTTGGTCAATAAGAATGCTCTTTGGTGATGTCGTGTGAATCATGGATGATTCTACTTATTAGTATATTATGATGAGAATGCTTTTCTTGATTATGCCAAATAGGGAGCAAAGTACAAGTACCAAATGTATACCAAGTATGGATGGGTGATGCGTGCAACAGGTAGATATATGTGATCCTAGGTGCACGTGGTGCGAAGTGTACATGGAGAATTTTCTACAAGTGTGTGAACAGAAGCATAAGCATGGGATACACATGGAAAAGGGGAACATGCGGATATAGGGGAAATATAAACAAATATAACATCCATGTAAATAGAGTCAATCCCTCAAAACATACATATCCCCAGCGGAGTCGCCACTGTGGCCATCCCCGATCCTCGCCGCGGGCGGGCGCGTGAATGAAGGATTATTGGGTCTCGCGCGTCCCACTTGGGAGCGCTTCGGCCAGCGTCATTTGAGATGAGGTGTTAAAATGTAGAGACATTTAGAGTCGCCAGTCTATTTTACTCAAAACAGACAAAAGACAAAGAGGAAGGCATCCCGAAGGACGGCATCCAAAGAGATACTGGTGGATAAGAAACCAAAATGATTCGACAAGGGTTCGGAGGCTAAGTTACGAAATGGGAAGGTGTTAGAAACCCCTTCCTCCCTTTCGATCTCTCATGGATGTTTTCTATTTTCACTTTTTTATTTCCCCCGTGATATGTGTGCATGTGTATATATATAGTGGAGATAGGAATCCTCGACTTGTATCATGGAAGAGATAAAGCGAGTCATTTGTGGGAAGGTATAAAAATAATATTACAAAATATGATTTACACGATTACCCTTACATTGATCACTATAATGGAACGATAATGCAAATGAAGTAATACGTCACTAAGAATAAGTATATAGAATATAAGAAAATTAGATTTAGAGAATATAGAAAATGAGAGAGAAAGTGAGAATAAGACTCGAGTCTCGAGTTTTACCCTGAGACGTCTACGTAGCCTATAAAGGCAACAAAGTCCACGTAGTTCGCATACAAAATGAGGGGTGGGGTTCATCCCATAAATCCAAATGGGGGATCTCTTATTTGTGAGTGTGTGTGTGTGTGTAGAAAAAGTGTTTTAGTTGTGAGAAAAGTGTGAGAAAAGTATGAGAATCCCTATTTGGAATTTATGAGCAAACCCTCTTTTTCTTGTTTTTTGCGTTTTATGAAAATTAGAGATGTGATATAATAGTAAATAAAAAGTATATTAGGATGTGTGAGATGAGATAATAGAAGTGCTAAGTAATAAGACAAGTTATTGAGAATTTAAGAGAATTTTAAGAGAAAGTTGAGAAAGTTGGACCTTCATGAAGATCTTGAGCTTGATCTTGAATGTTGGAGAGCATACCTTTCACTTGGATGATGATGGAGAGTGGATAATTCACCAAGTTTGATGAAAATTGGAAGTTAGAAAGGGATTTGGATGTTAAAATCGCGCTATCTTCGAGAGAGGCTTTTGGGATTCGCTGAGAGCGATTTTTATCAGATTTGGGATCCCTTTGCAAATGAGGTGAAGGCCTCATTTTATAGGCCCAGGTCACTGCCGATTGGCATAAACCTGGTCCTGCCTATCGGCAGCTGCCGATAGGCAGGGTCTGGAACCTGCCATTTGGCAGTGTGTTTCAGGCCTTTTCGGAAAATTGGTTGCCGAGGGCAAACCGTTGGTCAGAATCGTGCACGGGGTGGACCGTTGGAAATATAATTCAGAGACCTTTTAATTCCTTTGGACCGCTCCCAGGTTTGAGAGTTGACATTGGTTCAAATATGGCTCAGAAGCGTTTGTCGATCCATTGGACGGGGAATCGTTCGGACGCAAACAGATCGTTCGTCCGCATGGTAAGTCTGAATCATGCACAGGGCGGACCGTTGGAAAGTTTAGGGGATGTACTTCAACATTCCGAAGAGTTTGACCCGGTTTGGGGAGTTAACTTTGGTCCACCGGGCCCTGAAAGCATTCAGTGACCTCTTGGAGTCTAACGCATCATTCGTCCGCATGGTAAGTCGGAATCGCGCACGGGGTAGACCATTGGAAATGGATTTCAGTGTCCTTTGAAGATTCATTCAGTCTCGGACGAGCTGAAGAGTTGACTTAGGTCAAATAGAGCCCGGGAGCACCTGGTGGCCTCTAGATTAAGTTTCGGACGCAAATGGATTGTTCGTCCGCATAGTAAGTTGGAATTGCACACGGGACAGACCGTTGGAAAGGGATTTCAGTACCCTTCGAAGATTCATTCATCTTTGGTAGAGCTGAAGAGTTAAACTTTTTGGTCAAATGGAGCCTGGGAGTGCCCGATGGCTTCTAGGTCAGTACTCGAGGTATGAACTGGGTTTGTAATGATGGAAGGAGATACTAGGGATCTAAGGAGAGTTAGGGGGTAACAGAATGGGGTGTCTACAGTGGGACCATATCATTTGGAATTTGGTACTCTTTTGAGACTAATGATTTTCTATCGGCGTATTCAAATTACGATTGCGCCAGAGACGTTGATGGTTGTAAGAGACCCTGAGGTGGTTATTTCTATTTTGGTAGTGAACTTGTCTCAAAAGAAATAAAATTTCATTTCTTTGTTCACGAAGGAGGCCGAATACATAGACATCTGGAGTTGTTGTACTCAACTCATTTGATGAAGCAAATGTTGCAGGATTATGGTATTTCACAAGGCACAATGACAATTTATTGTGATAATACCAGTGCAATTCATATTTCTCGAAATCTCGTCCAACATTTTAGAACAAAGCACATTAGGATTCGAGAGCACTATATTTGAGATTTAGTTGAAGAGAAAATCAATTTCTTGAGATTGTAGGCATCGATCTTCAATTGGTTGATATCCTTACCAAACCTCTAGATTCCCTTAGGTTTAAAAACCTTAGGAAACCCATTAGGGTTTAATCTATTGCTTGAGTTCGGAGTCGTATATATAGTTTAGGTTGAGCCTAATGTTTATCACTTTACTTACGAACTAGATTATATTATATACATATATTTTTCAAAAATTTCAAAAATATTTTCTCTTTTTTTGTATAAAGGCATTCATAAAAATTTTGTCCATATAGGTTATGTGTGTGAGATTCTCGGATCACTATTTCATTCCATGCTCACGTGGCTTTCGATGAGTAGCTAGTCTGGACATCGTCTCACTTGTGCGCTTTTGACGCTTTTTTATGATATATTCTTCTATGATTGACTCATATCCTTACCTTTATTGCACACACCTATCACGGAATCTTGAGGATGTCTACATCTCTTTACATACGCTAGGTGAAGTAAGGTGTTGTCTTATCAATTTTTTCACCCAAACTTATAAGCAATAGACATTAAAATTGTGCATGTAAGGACCATTGCCCGGATTGAGAAAAGTAGAAAAACATTTATCCGGTAATTTTTTTTTTAGCAATGGAATTGGTCTACAAAAGACAAGTTGCCTTTGCGGGAATAACCACCACTTGTAAAAAGAGAAATAGCCTAAAAGAATTTATGGGATAAAAAATTAAAAATCGCCAAGTCCAATGTATAGTATGCAAAATATTGTGCATAATTCAAAAGAATAATTGTTTTTATAGGAGACACAATTTTAAGATCAATGGGTATGCAGAACAAATCGTCATACTACTTTCATGAGGTGACTCCATTGGCTAAAGAATCATCAATCTTCTAGGCATTTTATTTTTATGGATAATGACCAATTGTATTCCCTTTATTTATCTCAAAGTAAATGTGAGTGTAAATTGAGTAGATATGTTGTTTGTCATTTTGCACTTGGGTGTTGTATTAGGTGATGCTCTCATTCGCATTGATCATGCCCATTTATTTTGTTCCCACGGTTCGATTATTTCTACACTACCTATAACAGATAAAAATAAAATGTTATGGATTTATAACCTTAACAGTCCTTTGTGCTCTTTATTTTTATAATTTTATTAATTTTATTTATGTTTTAAATGTCTAAAATATCGTTGAATTCTCGTTGAAACAAGATTCTAACGACCCTTTCCCCAAAAATCCCTGAAATCTCGTTCGATCTCTCATTCGTATGTTGTTCTAATGACGTCGTTTGAATGAGATTCTTACAATCATTCGAACGAGTGAGGTTTTGACAGGTCGATTGGGTTAAAAAAAATTGTAGCCATTTCATATTTCTTTTCCCCCTTTCTCTCTTCTCCAAAAATGGTTACTCTCCCTTATATCTCTCAAACACTCAATTACGTTTCTCCCACACTCTCCATATTCTCAACCCTTCATCTCTGTATGCACCCATACAAATTAATCCACCTCCTTGAGTCATTTTCCATATCTCTTAGAGTTGGTGAGAATTTCTAAAGTTTTAATTTTGAGGTATTCTTTTTCATCCCTTCTTTAGTATATTTTGATATTTTGGTTGAATATATAGGTTTTCAGTCATTTTTTTTACCATGCAACACTTTAATGGTGTTTATTTATCTCCATTCACCAATTTCATATGAACTCAACATTTTTCTTTGGGGCTATGTCTATATTATATATCTTTTAATATAAAAAAATTTCGATAAATATATTTGTGTTTTCCCAGTTAAATGACATATCATGAAGTTTTGACATTTTTTTGGGAAAAATTTTTGTTGTAAAAAATGCATGAAATTTCATTTAAATTATTTAATTAGATTTTTCTTCTCTTATTCTTGATATTCTAATGGAGGATGGGATTTCTTATTGTTCTTGTTGGATTGTGGTGTTGCGGTGGTTTGGTTGGTTAATTTTGGGTAGGTTGTATTCATCTATTCCAATTTTCCCATGGCTAGAAGTCATCGACCTAGTCCCACCTCCCCTTCTGATGATAAACACTCTTCCGATGAATACGTTTTCATCCTAAATCTTTGTTTGCGTTGGGGTATGCATCCAAACAACACACTCTTCCATACCCTTGGTTTTCTTACTATGTATATTGTTAATGAAAAGGTAATAAACCTCGTTTCTTTGTCAGGAACCATTGTTTTCACTTGTCTAGTCACCCGTGGTTTGGATCCCATGTTTAGTCATTACGACCCTATCTATCCTGACCTTATTAGAGATTTTTTATTTTCTATGCTCCTAGTGGAGAGAGATCGTGTGTTCAAGGTACGTGGCAGGGAGGTTGTTATCACTGCCGACTTCATAGCCTTGCTTGCCTATCTACCCCAAGTCGCCAACTCTACTTTCCCTTGGCCCAAAAATGCTAGACCTTCTTATGATCTTATTTTAGAGACCCTGTTTCAGGTGATTCAGTTGGGTTCTGCCATCTTATATCATCGAAATCTCAAGTCTATTTTTATGATCCTTAATTGGATCATTTTTGCGTGCCTCTTACCACATACAAACCATACTCAGATTTCACAGGTACAAGAGAATCTTATCTATGCAATCAGTATTGGGAATTCTATTAAACTTCCCAATTTTATTTATGGAGATCTTAAAGTCGTGTGTATGTCTACTTATGTGGATGTCTGACAGGCTTTCCCTTTTGGGATTCTAGTCACTCGTCACTATTTGGATGTAGGTAGCCCTCTTCTTCCTTCGAATATACTCTCGAACTGATATCAGACTATAAATAGTTTATCCATAGGTCAGTACCAAGGTCGTATTCTAAAGGATACACCTCACCGTACTCCATCTCACTCAGAGTTATCATGGTCTGACGCCTCATATAATCCATCTCAGTCTCGTCCCTCTACCTCTCACTGTCATCCACCCTCAGATTCGGAGGAGATCATGATGATGCGTATGCAGGTTGAGAAAATACAGGAGGAGCGTCATCAGTAGCGTGATATGATGCATGACTTCTTTACCTCCATGCATAAGGATAGACAACTAGCCGAGTAGGCCTAGGCCCGTAAAGAGTATGCTCAGGCAAAATAAAGACTCCCTCTTATGTAACACTTTCAGGAGCTCCGTCGTACTGAGATGTGGCGTGGCACGATTTCTTCAGGCACCGGGTCCACTCTTAGTATTGACACTCCAGATGATTCCCCCGATGATCCAGCACAGTGGTCCCTATTCTAGGCAATTATTTTCTTTAGTGTACTTGTGAGAGAGATAGATTTATACTTCATTTATTTGTACTCTTATATGTATTATATATTGATTTCAATTTCCCTTTCCAATTTTTGTTCTTTGAATATTGTTTCATCTCTTTGGATATTATTATGGATTAATGTTAATCGTTTCTTGCTTTAATTTATCATAAATCATTGTTATGGATGATTTTCATTTCATTGTTATGGATATTATTATCGTTTGTGGTTTTATCATGTTAGTGTTATCATGTTATCAATATTGAATTGTTCAATTGCACTAACATTGTAGTTTTGTTCTATACTTTTATCTTTTTGTGGAAAAAAGGGGAGAACAAGCTTAGGGAAATCTCGTAATTTGATTTATTTTCATCTGTATTTCCCCATCTGTTTTGTGGATTTGTTGTTTCATATGTGTAGGCTATTTTTCATATTCTAGATTGTTGCTTATAAGAGCTTCACATTGCAGCTTTGTTGTTAGTCGAGTCGAGTTTGTCCTTTTTTTCATTTTGGGGATGGGCATTATGATCGACTTGACGGCCTAGTAAAGAAAATTCAGAGTCTTTTTATTTCTTATGTTTTGTCCCCAAATGGCCAAAGGAGGAGATTTATAAGGACAAATTTTCTATAAAGTCAATTTTTAGTATTAGCTATTTCCGTTGGACAAAACATTTAGGGTCTTTTAGTGTCATGCTACTCTAATCGATGAAGAATTTGAGCATCCCAAAATTCAACATCCAACAAATTCACCTCATCATCCGATTGCTCATTTTCGGAAAGGTATATGACCCAAATTATTTTTTACTTTGTTGGAAACAAATTTTTATGTGTTAAATTATTCTTGGTGAAAGATTTTCAAATTCGTTTTCTCTATAAAGTTAAATTTAACTTTCTAAATTAAGAGAGGTCATTCAAATCAGTTCGTTTGAATGTGTGTGTTTGAACGACTTTAGACGAATACCTTCTTGGAATTCCCTGCAATGTCGTTTGATATCTTGTTCAAACGATGATCTATCTTTGTCATTCAAATGACTTCCTTTATTGATTTTTCTTGAAATATCGTTTGAAGGACTCGTTACAGTGACATCCTGCAATGTCGTTCGAACGAGCCAGTTAAGTCATTTGAATGAGCGGTTTATTTTTGGAATAATATAGTTTTTCCTTCTAACTTCCCTTTCCCACTACTTCCATCTTTTAAACCACTTTGGGCCTCAGAAATTTCAGAACTATTAGCTCTTGCACTTTAGAAAAAAACACATTTTTTTTTTTACAAAAAGTCTCCAACTTTTCATGTGATCTTTAAGATTATTTTTAAAGAACCAAAAACCACATACTTAACCTCTCATACCTTCATCCCGATTTTGGGTACGGTGGACTTCTGCACGACTTATTTTTAAAGACGGTGCTTGACTTTCAGTGGATACTGAGACACAGGAGTGTTGTGCAGCGTGTTGGATCGACACGTGCTACCAGTGGAGGTATTAGAGATGGCATCAGCGGGTCAAGTGGAGTCAAGTCTATAAGGCTTGTCTGTCTTCCTATAATAACCGTATTTATAGTGAATTTTGTCTAGGCCTGGCCTTCTGAGGTTTTTCCATTTGGATTTTTGTCGTACATCATCGTGGAGTCAAGTTTGCAAGTCTTCTTTCTTTTTACGTATACTTGATATCTCACATGCTCACGTAGGAATTTTAGAAATAAAGACTAAAATTTGGAAAGTATCAACCTGATGGCCTAATTGCTATTTGTATTTTGTATTGCTAACTAATTTGTTCAAATGAGAGTATTTAACAAATTGAACCAAATTCATATAACCCTACAACTTCAGAACTAAAAAAACAAATAAACTTAGATAAAAAAAAATTGCCACAAAAGATTGAACAATATTTCATTATGAGATGCAATTGAATAACACGTGCATGTTGGTGCATGCATGAGTTTTTGTTTTATGTATTTATTTGGGGGGTGGGGGTGGGGGTGGGGGTGGGGGAGGGGGTGGGGAGAGAGACCAACTCAAGATTTAGATTCTCTACACAAAAGTAGAACAACTCCCTAATGAGAAGTGGCTTTAGGACTTACTAATCAAGATTAACTCATATAAATTTTTTTCTCTATTATTTTAATGATAAAGACCTGAACCCTATTTCCTAGAAGTAAATAAAAACATAAAAAGACCCAATGCATCGCAATCTACAAGTCACGTTCATACATGGATTTTGCTTCCTGGTCATCCAATATTCCATATAGAAAATCTATAGTGGATTACCACCAAGGCCTTTCTTCATGGTCAACTAATATTCCATATAGAAAAGCAATAATACCACCTTCCCTGCAAAATTTTCAACTCGAAGTTATGTTCATTGATTTCTAGATCAAATCATCACATCTATATAACTACTTTTCCATATTTTTTGCAGGTGGTGTATCATTTTGGCATTCGTTTTCCTCCACTACATTGGCCATTACCACCATAGAATTTTCACTTCCTTTCTTGTCACGATTCATGTCGTCTTCTTCTTTTCTTAAGCGAACTATCAAGTCCTCCAATTTCATTTCTTTTCGTTTATGTTTTAGATAATTCTTAAAGTCTATCCATTAAGGAGCCAATTTTTCAATAATTTCTGCTACTTTAAGTTACTCGTTGAAGGCACGTAGTCAACTTTAATTTCGTGAAGAATTATTTGAATTATTTGGATTTGAATAAGATAGTATTGGAATCCACCATTTTGAAATATAATAACCTACCAACATGTAATTTTTTATGTCCAACTTTAGTTTTGTATTTTTTATCAAGGGATTTCCATAATTCTTTTATTGTTTGGATTATGTTTCATTAAGCCTCTCTATTTTTATGACGTTTTTTAGGAGGACTCATACATGCCATGAATTAGATTCACATAAACAGTATAATTGTACTAAATTTTTGGTTTGTGTGAACAGATTCCAAACATAAATATATAAACTAAATATATAGATCAATAATATTAATCAAATTACATTTTATATTATAATTACAGTAAAATAATAAAATGATACACTTCTAGGCTAGGAGTTACACCAAAAACGGGTAGAATCTTGAGTGGATCGAGGTTATTATTGGATAATATTTCTTTCAGACAATTACGTTCCCTCTATGGTCCGGATAATATCTTGTATGATTGTCTCTCAAGGTACAACGTTCTGGCCACGTTAAAGTAGTAATCCAATTAACATTGATTGCTAACCAACTACTTAGGTGAAAAACTTTTCTTCAATTATAGACACAAACCGAGTTTGATGGTGGTGATAGAGTCGATGTATAAAGGATTTCAATAATTCTAAATACAGGAAGCAACATATATATATATATATATATGTATATATGTGTGTGTGTGTGTGTGTGTGTCAGAGAGAGAGAGAGAGAGAGAGAGAAAGAATGTGTCTTTTCGTAACAAATACAAGTGTGATCGGAAAGCCACAAATATGAAGTGACACAACATTTCAAACGAATTAACATAGTCATTTAAAAGGAAACAATTTAGACATAAAATTGCATGATAATAATTGTCTGAATACAACAAATGTTGGGTCGAAATAGTGCATTGGCCCAATTACTTACGAAAATTTAGTTGAGACCAAGAAATTTAGAAAAACTTATATAAAATGTGGCCCAAAGAGAAAAAACAATGTCCAAGCCCACGATCAGGACCAGACGAGCGAGTGGGCGGCGACGCACGTGTGAAATTTCGAGTGAAATCTCAAAACATGCTTAGTGTAGATACTCCCTCCTTCAAAGGGTTGAGGTGCCGCAAGGGCATTTGTGTCTTTAGGCCATCTCATAGTTAGATATTCTACTCACTTTTCTTCTAATTATTTTTATGTGTGACTAACCCACTTCACCTAACCAAACACTAGTTAGCCCACTTCAAATAGGTTTCTTTGATGTCAAATTCTCATTCACCTCTTAATAATTTTGAATGTGTGAATATACTAAGTTAATCTTATTACGAAAAGGAACACGTTGATATGTGAACCCATCTCAAAAGTTGTGCGAGTCCAACTTTTATGAGCCAAAAGCTGACCATTTCATATTTAAAAAACCATTATTTTTTTACACATCCCCCGAACACACCAAAAGAATACTTTTTTTTATAATTAAATTATTCCATTAAAACCAAATGCTGAGGGAGCGAACCCGTATACAGGGAGTATAAAAATCAAAATCAATACAAGGGAAACCAGAAAAAACTAAAAAACTAATAGGCACAATATACACAGACTCCTGAATTTCATCACCAATTTGATCTCTTACAAAAACTCAACAAAATATTGTGTCGTGATGGAGATCTTCCCCTTTGACCCACAAAGCAGGGTGCTTATAAAAAGATAACGAATTCTCGATGGCACCATCTCGATTCCATCGAAACAACGAGCAATACTCTCCTTCCATATCGTCCACATAAAGAAATGATGAACCAAACGCCAAACCCTTTTGTCACCCACCCACCCCCAAGGAGGCTTCCACGCCTCTAAAAGAGCCCTCACTAATGGCGGCATGACCCATACAGTCTTAGATATGGCTAGGAAAATATCCCACAGACCTCTCGTTACCCTGTAGTGCAGAAGAAGGTGGTTGGTCTTCTCCTCTTCCTCCTTGCATAACCAACACCGACTGGCGAGATGATATCTCCTCTTCTACAAACCTTCCATCGTCAATATGGCTTGTCTAGCCGTCGTTTAAACATATGTATAGAAAAATACGCATGGTATTTTTCATTAGGAGTACATTGGTGAGAGTCCTCTTTTGTAACACATTTATCAAGTGATATGAATTATTAGTGGACATAGATAAATTATTGAACCTCTTAAATATTTCATCTTCATGTGTGTGTTTCTTTATACTATTATGTGTGTACTATATTATTATTTAAGATCCCAGTCAATATTATTTATTGACACGCTTCTGCACAACAAATTGGTATCAGAGCCATGGTCATCTGATTAAACATTTGCATTTTTTTTGGGTGGAGAAATAACCATGTGTATAATACTATTCATCAGGTACTATTCATATGGTTATGATTTACAACTCGAAAAAATCAATTTTTGAATTTTGTTATTTGCATTTTTTGTGATTGGTAGATTTTAAAAAATGGCAACCAAAAAATTTAACTTAAAAAAATTCGATGGGCAAGGAAACTTCTACATGTGGCAATCTGAAGTTATGGATTCTTAGGCCAATAAGAGCTAGAAATTGCTCTTATAGATATGCTAGAAGACATGAAGGAGGGTGATTGGAATAAAATCAATCGCAAGGCTTGTGATCATATTCGTCTTTATCTCGACAAGGATAAGAAATATTTTTATTTGCGCGAGACCTCGGCACAAAAATTATGAAAGAAACTGAAGGACAAGTACATGATGAAGAGCATAAACTATCGACTCTATTTGAAGAGGAAACTCTTTCGGTTCCAGAACGCAGAAGGTATTTCTATGTTTGAGTATTTGGATAATTTTAACAAAATTATTGCTAATTTGCAAATTTTGGATGTTGAAATTGACGATGGGGATAAAGCACTACTAGTGTTAAATTCTCTATCTGATACGTATGAATATCTCATTATCACGCTATTGTAAGGAAATGAGGAAATAAAATATGTTGACATCTCCAATAGTTTAATGAATAATGAGGTCTGTAAGAAGGATAAGGAGGTATAAAGAGACTGAACATCGGAAGTATTGACAGTTCGTGGTAAAGAAAATGAAAGAAATTATGGTAGCCATGGAAATTTCGATTTGACTCGAGAGGTGGAGCGTTAACTTTAGGTATGACATTTCTTACCAAAGATGAATGTGCCTTTTGTCACTAGATTATGAATTAAAAGAAATATTTTCATAACATGAAGAACCCAACTGCAAATGTTACGACCAATAATGATGACGATTCTGAATTTGCATTATCTGTTTCACCATTTGGATCCAGTTCCTAGGAATTGATTTTGGATTCGGGTTGTTCCTATTATATTTGTCCCAATAGGGAATGGTATTCTAGTTTTAAGGAGCTAGAAGATGGAGTTATTTTGATGTAAAATGATCATGCATGTCAAATAAAAGGAATAAGAAAAATTCGATTGAAGTTGCATAGTGGAGTAATCAGAGTGCAAGAACATGTTTGGTACGTACCGAGCTTGAAGAAAAATCTTATGTCACTCGGTGCTTTAGCAGCTAAACGTTATGAGATCACACTGAAAGGTGATGGTCTGAGGGTCTTACATGGAGCCCTAGTTGCAATAAATGGATCAAAGAAGAGTAACATGTATTTTCTCCATGGATATATAGTAATAGGTACAATAGACATCTCAGAAAGCTCAGAAGAGGCTGCATCTGATGCTACCAGATTGTGGCATGTGTGCTTAGGACATGCAAGAGAGAAGGATTTGCAGGGGTTGGTAAAGCAAGGTATATGGAATGGTTCCAAGACCTAAAATCTTGTCTTTTATGAACATTATGTTCAGGATAAGAAAAAAATAGTCAAGTTTGGTACATCAATACATCGTACGAAGGCGAATTTTGATTATTTTAACACGGATGTTTGGGGACCTACCAAAGTTTAATCTTTGAAAGGTAAGCATTATTTTGTTCCATTTATGGGTGACTTATCCAGACGATTTTGGATGTACACCATGCGATACAAAGATGAAGTCTTGAAAACTTTCTTGAAATGAAAAAAAGATAATAGAGACCCAGACTAGGAGAAAAATTAGAAGAGTAAGATCAGACAATTATGGTGAATACAAGTTATACCCATTATTGCAAGTCTGCCAGGATGAGGGGGTCCTACGAAACTTTACAGTCAGAGACATGCCATAATAAAATGGGGTGGATAAACGTATGAATCGCACTTTGCTAAAAAAGGTGCGATGCATGTTGTCTAATGCTAGTTTGATTAAGGCAATTTATGCTGAAGTTTTTGCATATGAATGTTACTTCATTAATAGGTTACTTGCAGTTATGAATGAGGGTAAAACACCCATGGAGGTATAGAGGGGATAACGGACTACAAATTATCATTCTTTACGTATTTTTGGTTCCCTTGTATATTTTAATATTAGGAAATGTAAGTTGGATCCTAGAGCCAAGAAAGTCATATTCTTAAGCTTTAGTGATAAAGTGAAGAGGTATGGGCTTTGTTGCCCCAAAATGAAAAAGAGCATAAATAGCAAGGATGTTACATTCGATGAATCTTAAATGTTGAAGAGTTCTCCACGAGAGAAGAAAATCCAAGAAGTTCGACATTATGTGGACCTTGAGGCTCCAATTGTTCCTTCCAGACTTTCCATAAATTCGAAAGATGGTGAGACAAGTACAAATGAGGTGGATGTTACCCTCGAGCCTCCCCGACAATTAAATTATATTGCAGCTTGTAGATCAGAAAGATAAAAATAAAGGAAATCTGGATGGCTTACTACTGACATGTTGACATATACATTCACCATAGCTGAGGATGACATTCCATCTACTTACACAAAAGTCGAAAGAAGCTCAGAAAATGTAGATTGGAAGAAGGACATATAAGAGGAGATGGTATCTCTTCATATAAACCAGACTTAGGAGTTAGTCCAACTTCCAAAAGCGAATAAAGTCATTGGGTGCAATTGGGTATACGCTAAGAAGGAAAGCTCTTAGAAGAAAGAAAATGTAAGATTCAAGGCCAAGTTGGTAGCAAAAGTCTATGCACAAAAGGAAGGGATCAATTATAATGAGGTATTGTTCCTGATAATTAAGCACTCTTCCATTCATATTTTGTTTGCATTGGTTACAAATTTTGATCTCGAGTTGAAACAGCTTGATGTGAAAACTGTATTTTTACATGGAGATGTAAAGGAGGAAATTTGAAGAATGTGAAAACTATAAATGGAGAGTATTAGGAAGACAGTTGGGAAGATAGTTGCAGAGTATGAGGACGAGTTTACAAATCTTCTGAATATTGTCCCAGGTGAGATACCGACAGAGGAGAAGAAGATCCAGAGGTTTATGGATGGATTGACCTGGAGGATTTGTCAGATTCTGTTAGGGAATCTTTCAATGGCCACTTATTCTGATGTGGTTAATGTTGCTCTATTACACTACTAGGACCACCGCTTCCATTAGCAGGGAAGCAAACGAGTTGGGGAGTCCATCCAGCAGGGCCGGAAAGGAGGTAGTAGTGCCAGTGGGGCACCGGAAGCTCAGGGATAGGGTCGTCAGGGTGAGCAGAGTTCCCATCAGGGTGACCCTTCTAACCAATTTCATTTTGGAGACTTTAGACAGGGGAAAGGAGGCTTTAGGCAAGGCCACCCTAGTTAGCAAGGGCAGTAGCGTTTCCGACAAGGCCAAGGGAAGGGTGATAACAGCCATTAGGGCCAAGGACAGGAGGGTCAGAGGGGAGGACACTTTCCAGGGAGGTGCTTTACTTATGGCAATACTGGCCACAAATTTTAGGATTGTCCTCAGAGGGGTAGAGCCCCGCAATAGCAGCAGGGCGCTCGTTAGGATCCCCAGTGATTGATATTTCTATCCACCCTCGCAGCACCACCCCAGGTACTAGCTTTACCAGTAGCTCTAGCAGTTCTGGTGCAACAGGGACAGCTACAGTATGGGCGTGTCTACAACGTCCATCAACCTGCGTTCATTAGGCTCCACCCGCATTCGAGGGTATGTTTTCTATCTAGGGGACTTTGGGGCGGATATTATTTGACACGAGGGCTTCACATAGTTTCATTACCACTAGTTTTGCATGCGCCACGGGGATATTAGACTCGACAAATAGCACATTTACTAGTGTAGACTCACAGATAGGCTATGGGTTTTTGATATTCTTTATATATCGGGGAGTAGGCAGAGAGATTAAGATATTGATTTTACTTGTTGATATGCTTGCCTTAGAGATGCATGAGTATGATGCTATTATCGGGATGGATTGTCTAGTTACGTAGAGGCTGTGATTGATTGCTATAGCCATAGTATTGTGTTTGCCATACCGCATCAGGAGAAATTTTTGGTAGCGATGCCTCGTCCTGAGGGAGGTTCATCAACCCATTTATATTATATAAAAGAGGAGACCTTTAAGGGAGTGGTGATACCTCTTGATTCGATTCGGGTTGTTCGTGAGTTTGCTGAGGTATTACAGGATATACCAAGATTATTTCCTAACAGGGAGATAGAGTTTGTGAGGCACTCGGTCGATAGCCTGTGCACCTTACCGTATGGATTAGATTGAGCAGTGATTGGGTCAGGGTTTCATCCATAGGAGTACCTCACCTTGGGGTGATACCTTGTTGTTAGTGAAGAAGAGAGATGGGTCGCTACGATTATATGTTGACTACCGAGAGTCGAATAAGGTCACGATACAAAATAAATATTCATTGTCCCGAATTAATGAACTATTCGACTAGTTGAACGGAGATTCTTATTTTTCGAAGATAGTCTTGAGGTCGAGGTACCATCAATTACATATTAGGGAGAACGATGTCCCTAAGATTGCTTTTCTGACGAGGTATGAATATTATTAGTTCACGGTTATGCCATTTGGACTAACCAATTCACCGACAGTCTTCATGGTGTTAATGAACAGGGTGTTCGGAGAGTTCTTAGATTAGTTTGTCATTGTCTTCATTGACGACATTCTGATTTATTCCCGAACTGAGGAGGATCATGTAAAGGATCTGAGGATGGTTTTACAGACACTACGTGAGCACGAGTTATATGCAAAATATGAGAAGTGTGGGTTCTGGCTGATAGAGGTTCAGTTCTTGGGCCACATCGTTTCTGTGGAAAGGATATCGGTAGATACCTGGAAGGTTTCAGCAGTTAGGGAGTGGGGAAACCCCACGGTGCCGACTAAGATACGTAGTTTCTTGGGGATTGAAGGATACTATAGGTGATTGATTCGTGGATTCTCGAAGATAGCGGGTTCGTTGACAAACTTGACTCGCAAGGGGGTACCATTTATATATAATGATGTCTGCCAGTTATCATTTGACAACTGAAGGACAAGCTGACTTCAACACCAGTTCTAGAACTACCCAGGCCGGGGGTGGAATACCTGGTAGACATTGATGCATCCTTACTAGGACTTGGGGGTGTGCTTCAGCAGGAGGATAAGGTGATTGATTATGCTTCCCGTAGTCTTAATCCCAACGAGAGGAGTTACCCAACCCATGACTTGGAGTTAGAGGCAGTCGTGTTTGTATTGTTGATATGGAGACATTATCTCTTGAGGGAGATATTTTTCCTAGTCACAGATCATAAGTCAATGCAGTATCTGTCATGCAGCGGGAGTTGAATATGCATCATCGAAGGTGGCTTGAATTTGTGTAGGATTATCAGTTCGACATCCATTACCACCCAGGAAAGGCTAACGTTGTAGCAGACGCGTTGAGTCGTACTCCATCAGGTGAGGTGGACGAAGTGTGGAATGAGAAATAAAAAGAACTCGGACATCAGGATGTAGTTGCCCGCTCATAGACTGGAAAGAACTAGTTAGCATGGGAAAATAAACTAGTAGGGTTTGTAGGTATGTTAAGCGTGCACATTAAATGAGGAGTGCGCATCTCAAGCGAGTACGATAATATAACATGAATAATATATGTGCTATTATCTCATTTTAATCACTTGCTGATTTTTAAACTGTTTTCAACTTGGGATCTGACCCGTTTTTTGCAAACCTCTTTTTGTGTTAAATTATTTTAAGCGCCCATCCACAGGGACACCAAGCATAGGATCTTCATTCACTCGACGATCTATAACTGCTGTGGAGGTTACAGGACCTTGGTAGTAGATGCCTTTATATCCATTATTCTTCCTTTTGAGTTATTTTATCAGTTAGGGTATGTTGACCCTTTTCTATTCAGATATTCAGAGATTTTGGATTTAGTTATTTACTTCTTTCAGTTGTTGGTTTATTTTCGTTGGATTATTCTATTTGGTACTCAGACGGGAAGTTTTTACTCTAGTTAAATTTATTATTGCAGTTATTTTCTATCATATGATATGGGTGTGAATGGTGAAATGTATAATTATTCGTTAACCTTGTTTTTTATTAATTAAAAGATAATATTTTGACACCAACCTTTTTAAATATTAGGTGGTTAGTATTTAATAAAAAAAGTTTTCGACACTGATGCATAATCTGAACCAACTGGATATTCTGATTTAATTTAATAAAGTACTGATCACCCGATATTTAATTAGTCGGGGTGTCAATTCTAGAAGATTGGAACAACAAATAATCCCCTAAATATGCTGATGAAGGTTGTGACTAGGATAAAGTCTCACTACACCAACAACAGTAATTTGGCACATATTAATATTAAAAATCTTGCACAGCTTAAAACTATGCCAAAATCTGTCACGGTTTAATAACAATCTGGCACACTTTAAAGCCGTGCCAAAATTTGGCACTGTTTAAAAGTGTGCCAAAATTGAACACACTTAAGTAAAATATAAATAGTGTGAAAAAATAATAATCCTTTCCATTTTTTAGAGACCAATTTAACCTATCCCTCCTCAATCTACTCCCGCCCAAACCCTCTTTGTACGCTTCTGTGAGATCGATTATGGGTTGTGTTTATTGTACAAGGGTGGGTTTTGGCCCCTCATAATGGTTTCGTCCTGATGTTGGATCCCACCCCTTCTCTCAGTCTCTATATCAGACGAAGCTGGGTGGATTTTCAGTTCCATGTTGTTGCAGGGGTTAGGTCTTTTGGCCCTCGGCATCATCGATTTGTTTAATACCCATGTTACTCTACCTCTACTTGAGATCGCTACTTTTTCCTGGTAATCTTCATGTCAGGTCGACGGTGATGTCTCCGATAATTGGCTGGTTTTGGGGCATGGGTATTCTTGGCGATGGATCTGACCGTTTGGTGTCTTAATGTTATAGTACATGGTTATGTCATGTGCATTGGTTGGACTTACATTTTAATGCTCCTTTTTGGGTGGTTGCGGTGATTCTTGTGTTGTGCTGAGTGGTTCTTCACACCATGGTGTTTGTGGTTCAACCATGTTGAGGTTGTAGTTGGGGCTTGTTTTTTCACCCTTGTTTGGATGGATAAATAGCGGTCATTTTTGGTTTCGATCACCGGTCCGATGATGGTTATTGGGTCTTCCTGGTGCGGGTTATTTACATACTGGTTACGACTTCAACGTTGTTATTCGGTTTGCTTCTCAGATCCTTCTTTTGTGTTTGTTGAGCTTTGGGTTGGGCCGTTGGGTAATGATTTGGGAATGAAATTGCTAGGGTGCTTAGTGGTGTTATTGTACTGAACTTTTTATTCTTATAAGCTAGTGTTTGTGATGTGGCCAAAATTATTATGGAATTCACTTTTGGGTTGGTTGATTAGAGATGAAGATAGATAGAGAGAGGTTGAGGATTATTATGAGTAATTAAAACCATGTAATTATCCTTCCGTAGCTATTAGCCATATTTCGTAACTATTAGCTATATTTACTGTAGTTACTCTTGCTGGAAAAATTCCACTAATACAATAAAGCAAGTATTACACAAATTTAGACGTGATTTACATATTTAGTAACCAATGAATCTCCATTGCTTTACGATTTTAAACTTTTGATGAGAATTGGTGAATACTTGAGTTTCTGAATTTGGTTTGTTTATTTTTTTTCTTTAGATATCTATTGAAGAATGAGCATTGATTAATGTGTACTGGAGAGACATGCACTGCTTTTGAGAGAGATCACTACGAGAAATCAGTATCATTCTTTCATCTTTATTCTTCCATTCTTAATCATATTTTATCTTTTGGGAAACCTACTATGATCTCGATCTCATTCATATTATTATTATTATTGTGAAACTTCTAATGAGAATTGGTGAATCCTTGTGTCCCAAAGAGACAATAATTCTAATTATGTTTTAACATAACACAATTTCTCTGAGCCCATCATAGACACTAAGGTTTCCATGGTTTTGCTCATCGCTACCATGATCTCAGTCCTTTGCATGACTAAGGCTACCTTGGTATGTGTGCGAGGAGCATTCATAAAATGACCCATGAACTAGCATATATGTATGTAAGGTTTTGTATGTACTATTTGTCTTTATGTTATGGTGTAATTACTAGCTTATTTATCTGTCAACAGTACGAATTGTATATATTTAAGTTGTTTTGGGTAATCATTCGAAACTAGCAATTTGTGTTTCAGTTACACATAAATAGCTATGGGCATTTTCATTTGATGTGATTATGATAGATAATTATTTTGCATTAAAATGAAAGGTAGGAATTCCATGTTTGGGAGTATGGAATTCATGCCTTCAAATTATAATCGGAACCATAGTAGTTCAAAATTTTGATGACAATATATGGTGAACCTTTGGTTGTAATATAATATTAAAAAAATGATGAAAATGTATGTTTCTGTAGCGTGTTTTTTATAGTTGCTCACTTTTATAACACAATAGGTGGTATGATTGGTGTTAATGATTTTAACTTGCATAATTATGGATGATTAAGATATTGGTTTGTTTTACTTTGAATTTAAGGTGTTCTTTAAGATTTGAATCGACCATCTGAGAGAAATATTATTGATGTGCATACATTGGAATTCAAACACGATATTATTGATGTTTGATGTTCGCTTATTATTATTAAAGCTTGTGGTAAGGATTCCTTTAATACAACTTTTCTCCTAGACAAGTTCTAATCTCTAATTTACTTCGTCGTCATGCAGAACCAACAACAAAATCAGGGGGACAATCAGACTATCAGATGTAGGTTAACCCTTATTATAAGCATTCCTTCAAACTCCATTATATACAAAGAACTAGCTTTGTGGAATTTTAGTTTCAATACAATGTTTATTAATGTTTTGAGTTACACAACAGCCAAACCAATATCTAGACTTTGATTTAAAAACATATCAATAACTATGGGACCAATGTAACTGAAACCCCCAAATGGCCTCGTAAGAGGCATAAACACCTCGCACGGGACCAATATAACTTGTAGGAACTAACCGCGTAGTCACGGGTCTTTCGATTTGAGAATATGACTTGTGTATGACTTGTGTTATTATTTCTAACTGATTTTGAATTCAGGAGCATGAAACTGACATGAAAACTAACATCATGGAATTCTTCAAGACATCTCATTGGAGTAAGAGAAAGGGTGATTTGATGAGTGATAAGTGCAAAGATACACATGTATATTTCAGTTCTTACCCCCCTTTTATCCTTTTTGTATTTTATAAGATAAATCTTCTAATATAAGTCTTCTGAAACTTCAACAGTCATATCACATTCTTGGTCTCATAATGAAGAGCTTAGAAACTTGAAAGATAAGATATCATCTCATGAACAACTAAATGCCACTCAGAATAGAAGCTTTGAGAATTTGGAGACATTGTTGGACCAAAATGGGATACTTTTGAGAAGTTATGGAGTGAAGAGTTCATCGGGTGAAATCTGGTTAGTCTCAAAGTCTAAAATTGTCTTAAAAGTGGCACCATTAAATAGAAAAATGGCCTGAAATAGAGGCAATAAGTAGAGAAATGTAAAATGGATTACTTTATGAGTTTTTTTAGTTAAATTGGTGGAAGGGATTTGCTGGTGGTTTGGTTTTGGAATTTGCTGTTGCTGCTGAGTTTATTTTAAATGTAAAAACAGGTTGGATTTAATGAATAAACAAATAAAACTATGTTAAAATTTTCTAAAATCATTTAACATTCTAAATTGATTAAAAACATGCCGTTGGAGGATGAAAACACAAAGCGGCCCCGTAAGAGGCACTAACACCTCGCACGCGACCAATGTAACTCGTAGGAACTGACCGCGTAGTCGTGGGACTCTCAGTTTGAGAATATGATGATAGTTTGAAAATATTTAGATTATGCTTAAAAATTTGCTGTTAATGGATGAAAATCCTAACCAACCCCCAAATGGCCCCATACGAGGCATGGACACCTATCATGGGACCAATGTAACTTATAGGAACTGACCTTGTAGTCACGGGTCTCCCGATTTGAGAATCTGATGATAATTTAAAAATATTTAGATCATTCTTAAAAACATACAGTTTGAGCGTGGGAACTCAAACCAGCCACCAAACGTTCTTGTAGGAGGCACGAACACCTCGCACATGACGAATGTAACTTCTAGGAACTGACCGCATAGTCCCGGGTCTCCCGGTTTGAGGATATGACGATAATTTGTAAAAATCAACACTTAAACTTAAAAACAAGTCGTTAAAGGGTGAAAACCTAAACCAACCACCAAACGTCACCATAAGAGGCACGAACATCTCACACGGGATCAATATAACTTGTAGGAACTGACCACGTAGTCCCGGGTCTCTCGGTTTGAGAATATGATGATAATTTGCAAAAATAACACTTAGAGTTAAAAACAAGCCGTTAAAGGGTGAAAACCCAAACCAACCTCCAAACGACCCCGTAGGAGGCACGAACACCTCGAATGGGACCAATGTAACTTATAGGTACTGGCCGCGTAGTTCCGGGTCTCCCGGTTTGAGAATAAGACGATAATTTGTAAAAATAACACTTAGACTTAAAAGGAGGCCGTTAAAGGATGAAAATCTAAACTAGCCACCAAACGTCCCAGTAGGAGGCACGAACACCTCGCACAGGACCAATGTAACTTGTAGGAACTGGCCGCGTAGTCCTGGGTCTCCCGTTTTGTGAATATGACGATAATTTACAAAAATCACACTTAGACTTAAAAACAAGCCGTTAAAGGGTGAAAACCAAAACCAGCCCCCAAACGATCCCGTAAAAGGCACGAACACCTCGCACGGGTCCAATGTAACTTATAGGAACTGACCACGTAGTCCTGGGTCTCCCGATTTGAGAATATGACGATAATTTGCAAAAATCAACACTTAAACTTAAAAACAAGCCGTTAAAAGGGGGAAACCCAAACTAGCCCCCAAACGACCCCGTAGGAGGCACGAACACCTCGCACGGGACCAATGTAACTTGTAGTAAATGACCGCGTAGTCCCGAGACTTCCAGTTTGAGAATATGATGATAATTGGAAAAAATCACACTTAGACTTAAAAACAAGCCGTTAAAGGGGGAAAATCCATACCATCCCCCAAACGACCCCGTAAGAGGCACGAACACCTCGAACGGGACCCATGTAACTTGTTGGAACTGATCACGTAGTTTCGGGTCAGCCGATTTGAGAATAGGACGATAATTTGTAAAAATCACAGTTAGACTTAAAAATAAGCCGTTGAAGGGTGAAAACTCAAACCAGCCCCCAAACGACCCCGTAAGAGGCACGAACACCTCGTACGGGACCAATGGAACTTGCAGGAACTGACCGCCGAGACCGGTTTTAGAATATGACGATAATTTGTAAAAATCAACACCTAGACTTAAAAACAAGTCGTTAAAGGGTGAAAACCCGAATCAGCTCCCAAACGACCCCATAGGAGGCACGAACACCTCGCTCGGGACCAATGTAACTTGTTGGAACTGACCGCCTAGTCCCGGGTCTCCCGGTTTGAGAATATGATGATCATTTGCAAAAATAACACTTTGACTTAAAAACAAGCCGTTAAAGGTTAAAAAAATAAGCCATTAAAGGGTGAAAATCCAAACCAGCCCCCAAACGACCCCGTAAGAGGCACGAACACCTCGCACGGGACCAATGTAAATTATAGGAACTGACTGCATAGTATTGGGTCTCCCAGTTTTAGAATATGACAATAATTTGCAAAAATCAACACTTAGACTTAAAAACAAGTTGTTAAAGGGTGAAAATACAAATCAGCCCCCAAACGACCCCATAGGAGCACGAACACCTCGCACGGGACCAATGTAACTTATTGGAACTGACTGCGTAGTCCCGGGTCACCCGGTTTAAGAATAGGACGATAACTTGTAAAAATCACACGTAGACTTAAAAACAAGCCGCTAAAGGGTGAAAACCCGAACCAACCCCGAATCGACCGCGTAGGAGGCACGAACACCTCGCACGGGACCAATGTAACTTGTTGGAACTGACCGCGTAGTCCCGGGTCTCTCGATTTGAGAATATGACTATAATTTGCAAAAATAACACTTAGACTTAAAAACAAGCCGTTAAAGGGTGAAAACCCGAACCAACCCCCAAATGACCCCGTAAGAGGTACGAACACCTCGCACGGGACCAATGTAACTTATAGGAACTGATTGTGTAGTCCCGGGTCTCCCGATTTGAGAATAAGACGATAATTTGCAAAAATAACACATTTACTAAAAAGCAGGCTGTTAAAGGGTGAAAACTTAAACCAGCCCCCAAACGACCCCGTAAGAGGCACGAACACCTCACACGGGACCAATGTAACTTGTAGGAACTGATTGCATAGTCCCGGGTCTCTCGGTTTGATAATATGACAATAATTTGTAGAAATAACACTTAGACTTAAAAGTAGGCCGTTAAGGAGTGAAAACCTAAATAAGCTACAAAATGACCCCGTAGGAGGCAACAACACCTCGCACGGGACCAATGTAACTTGTAGGAACTGATCGCGTAGTCTCGGGTCTCCCGGTTTGAGAATATGACGATAATTTGCAAAACTCAACACTTAAACTTAAAAACAAGCCGTTAAAGGGTGAAAACTCAAACCAGCCCACAAACGACCCCGTAGGAGGCACGAACACCTCGCACGGGACCAATGTAACCTGTAGGAACTGACAGCATAGTCCCGAGTCTCCCGGTTTGAGAATATGACGATAATTTGCAAAAATCACACTTAGACTTGAAAACAAGCCATTAAAGTGTGAAATCCCGAACAAACCTCCAAACGACCCCGTAGGAGGCACGAACACCTCGCACGGGACCAATGTAACTTGTTGGAACTGACCGCATAGTCCCGGGTCTCTCGATTTGAGAATATGATGATAATTTGCAGAAATAACATTTAGACTTAAAAACAAGCCGTAAAAGGGTGAAACCCAAACCAGGTCCCAAACGACCCCGTAAGAGGCACGAACACCTCGCACTGGACCAATGTAACTTGTAGGAACTGACCGCGTAGTCCCAGGTCTCTCGGTTTGAGAATAAGACGATAATTTGCAAAAATAATACTTAGACTTAAAAGCAGATCGTTAAAGGGTGAAAACCTAAACCAGCCCCCAAACGACCCCGTAAGAGGCACGAATACCTCGGACGGGACCAATGTAACTTGTAAGAACTGACCGCGTAGTCCCGGGTCTCCTGGTTTGAGAATATGACGATAATTTGCAAAAATCAACACTTGAACTTAAAAACAAGCCGTTAAAGGGTGAAAACCCAAACTAGCCCCCAAACGACCCCATAGGAGGCACGAACACCTCGCACGGGACCAATGTAACTTGAAGGAACTGACCGCGTAGTCCCGAGTCTCTCAGTTTGGGAATATGATGATAATTTGAAAAAATCACACTAAGACTTAAAAATACAAGCCGTTAAAGGGTGAAAACCAGAACCAGCCCCCAAACGACCCCGTAGGAGGAACGAACACCTTGCACGGGACCAATGTAACTGTAACTTGTGGGAACTAACAGCGTAGTCCCGAGTCTCCCGGTTTGAGAATATGATGATAATTTACAAAAATCATATTTTGACTCAAAAACAAGCCGTTAAAGTGTGAAAGACCAAACAAACCTCCAAACGACCCCGTAGGAGGCACGAACACCTCGCACGGGACCAGTGTAACTTGTTGGAACTGACCGCATAGTCCCGGGTCTCCCGGTTTGAGATCATGATGATATTTTTCAAAAATAACACTTAGACTTAAAAATAAGCTATAAAAGGGTGAAAACCCAAACCAGGTCCCAAACGACCCCATAAGAGGCACGAACACCTCGCACGGGACCAATGTAACTTGTAGGAACTGACCGTGTAGTCCCAGGTCTCCCGATTTGAGAATAAGATGATAATCTGCAAAAATAACACTTAGACTTAAAAGTTAGCCGTTAAAGGGTGAAAACCTAAACCAGCCCCCAAACGACCACGTAAGAGGCACGAATACCTCGCACGGGACCAATGTAACTTGTAGGAACTGACCACGTAGTCCCGGGTCTCCCGGTTAGAGAATATGTTGATAATTTGCAAAAATCAACACTTGAAATTAAAAATAAGTCGTTAAAGGCTGAAAACCCAAACCAGCCCCCAAACCACCCAGTAGGAGGCACGAACACCTCGCATGGGACCAATATAACTTGTAGGAACTGACCGCGCAGTCCCGAGTCTCTCGATTTGAGAATATGACGATAAATTTCAAAAATCACACTTGGACTTAAAAACAAGCCGTTAAAGGGTGAAAACTAGAACCAGCCCGCAAACAACCCCGTAGGAGGAACGAACACCTCGCACGGGACCAATGTAACTTGTTGGAACTGACCGCGTAGTCCCAGGTCTCCGATTTGAGAATACGACGATAATTTGCAAAAATAACACTTAGACTTAAAAGTAGGCCATTAAAGGGTGAGAACCTAAACCAGCTACCAAACGATCCAGTAGGAGGCACGAACACCTCGCACGGGACCAATGTAACTTGTAGGAACTGATTGCGTAGTCCCGGGTCTCCTGCTTTGAGAATATGACGATAATTTACAAAAATCAATACTTAAACTTAAAAACAAGTCGTTAAAGGGTGAAAACCCAAATCAGCCCCCAAACGACCCCGTAGGAGACACGAACACCTCGCACGGGACCAATGTAACTTGTAGGAACTGACCGCGTACTCCCGAGTCTCCCGGTTTGAGAATATGACAATAATTTGCAAAAATCACTCTTAGACTTAATAACAAGCCGTTAAAATGTGAAAACCCGAACCAGCCTCCAAACGACCCCATAGGAGGCACGAACACCTCGCACGGGACCAATGTAACTTGTTAGAACTGAACGCGTAGTCTCGGGTCTCCCAGTTTGAGAATATGATGATAACTTGCAAAAATAACACTTAGACTTAAAAACAAGTCGTTAAAGGTGAAAACCTAAACCAGCCCCCAAACGATCCCGTAAGAGGCACGAACACCTCGTACGGGACCAATGTAACTTGTAGGGATTGACCGCGTAGTCCCAAGTCTTCCGATTTGAGAATATGACATTAATTTGCAAAAATAACACTTAGACTTAAAAGCAGGCCGTTAAAGGGTGAAAACCTAAACCAGCCCCCAAACGACCCCGTAAGAGGCACGAACACATCGTACGGGACCAATTTAACTTGTAGGAACTGATCGCGTAGTCCCGGGTCTCCCTATTTGAGAATATGACGATAATTTTCAAAAATCAACACTTGAACTTAAAAACAAGTCGTTAAAGGGTGAAAACCCAAACCACCCAAACGACCCCGTAGGAGGCACGAACACCTCGCACAGGACCAATGTAACTTGTAGGAGCTGACCGCGTAGTCCCAAGTCTCCTGGTTTGAGAATATGATGATAAGTTTCAAAAATCACACTTAGACTTAAAAATAAGTCGTTAAAGGGTGAAAACCCAAACCAGCTCCCAAACGATCCCGTAGGAGGCACGAACACCTCGCACGGGACCAATGTAACTTGTTCGAACTGACCGTGTACTCGCCGGTCTCCCGATTTGAAAATATGATGACAATTTTCAAAAATAACACTTAGACTTAAAAATAAGTCGTTAAAGGGAGAAAACCCAAACCAGCCCCCAAATGACCCCGTAAGAGGCACGAACACCTCTCATGGGACCAATGAAACTTGTAGGAACTGACCGCGTGGTCCCGGGTCTCCCAGTTTGAGAATATGACGATAATTTGCAAAAATAACATTTTGACATAAAAGCAGGCCGTTAAATGGTGAAAACCTAAACCAGCTACCAAACGACCCCGTAGGAGGCACGAACACCTCGCACGGGACCGATGTAACTTGTAGGAACTAATCGCGTAGTCTCGGGTCTCTCGGTTTGAGAATATGACGATAATTTGCAAAAATTAACACTTTAACTTAAAAACAAGATGTTAAATGTTGAAAACCCAAACCAGCCCCCAAACGACCCCGTAGGAGGCACGAACACCTCGGACGGGACCAATGTAACTTGTAGGAACTGACTGCGTAGTCCCGGGTCTCCCAGTTTGAGAATATGACGATAATTTACAAAAATCAACACTTGAACTTAACAACAAGCCGGTAAAGGGTGAAAACCGAAACCAGCCGTTAAAGGGTGAAAACCCAAACTAGTTCCCAAACGACCCCGTATGAGACACGAACACCTCGCACGGGATCAATGTAACTTGTAGGAACTGACCGCATAGTTCGGGTCTCCCGATTTAAGAATATGACGATAATTTCACTCCTATATGTAATTTTTTAGTTTGAGTAAATTTTTTTTTGTAAATTATTGGGTTACTAATATCGTATGTTTTTGTATCCTATTTTTTTTCAGGATAACAGTTTATTGTTGGCATTTATTCACGTGGGACCTACAGAGAACTCAATAGTTTACAACAGGGGTTTATTCATGATTCCATTTTTTTGTGTTATGATCGTGCGGGCTTTTGTAGTTTTATTGTTAACTTTTTTGGTTGTCTGGACTTTTGTAAGTTAATTGTTATATTTTGTGGCCGTGCGGGCTTTATGTTAGGCAGCTTTTGTATTAGCAGATTTTGGAATGTTCAGAAAATAGAGAAAACTCTGCCCAATTTTTTTGGCATGTGAACTATTAAAGAATTGTAATATTTTGAAGTTTGTATGTACATTAGTTTATTAACAACGTGCAATATTTTTAATTTGCGATTTTTTGTGCTTTCAAATAATTAATTTTTTTTCTTTAAATTTGGCACAGCTCAAAACCGTGGAAAAAGTGTATCATATTTTGGCACGGTTTTGAACTGTGCCAAATTATTTTAAACTGTGCTGAATCTGGCACAGTTAAAAACTGTGTCTAAAGTGTGCCAGAAATATTAAATTCTGGCATAGTTTAAAAGTGTGCCAGAAGTGTTCCTATTTGGCCAAATTTGGCACACTTTTGAGCCGTGCCAGAAAAAAAATGGTCATTTTGGAATACCTGATTCTGGCACAGTTCAAAACCGTGCCAGATTTGATCTGGCACAGTTTTAAATCGTGCCAGATTCCTATTTTTGGTGTAGTGTTTGGGAAGTATTTGAACTTAATCAATATACTTTGTATCTAAACATCTTAGAGTGTATGGATCTTACGAGTGCATTTGGAGGATACTTAGATCATTTTGGATAATATGTGGTTACGCGTTTGCGTAGAGCGTTGCATATCTCGTCAAGATGGAATTGTTAGATTTTGGTAGAAAAAAGTTTGACAACATGACCTGTAAATTTTTTTCAAGGTGGATATTGTTGAATTGTAAAGTAAAACCATAAGCAATAGTTTAAGATTTTCTCTTTCTCACATAGCTCACTTTTGGTGGCTCTTATTTCTGGTCGTTCTTTATTTACAACTTACTCCATCTTGTCTCCTCCATGACCCTATATAATGGATATAATCCAACATACTTAAACATAACAAACACCAACATCAGAGTTCAGTGTGGAAATCTTTTTTTTAATAAAGACTTTATTAGGATAGAGATGAAGAAATGAATACACGGACCGAGCACTTTTAAAACAAAACAGCACGAAGCGTGCATAAAAGTATTGAAAACTTGAAAATAAATTTAGGACCTACGATTTCTTGAACGTGTTTCCCTGCAGTTGACATGTCATGTTTTATGATTCGAAGTAGAGTTAACACCGTTCAAGTCAATATCGGGGATTTCCACATATAAATAAATGCTCGATTCTCTCCACTTGTTACAATGTTCTCTAAAGGAGGCATATCTTCTTCACTTTATTGTCTTCATCATAAGATCCAAACTCAATAAGATCATTGCACAAAACTAATTTATCCCCTTTTAACACGATGGAATCATGTTTGATTAAATGTTGAAAATTTATGTTTTCATTTTCCTGGTAACCGGAAAAAAAATCATTTTTTTTTCAAAAATTGAATCCGATTAGGAGGTAATGCTTCATGAATCTCAACATAAACATCCGTAGCTACATGTAATGAGACTTGAGGAGAATCATATCCCACAATTTGCGAAGATGTTTTCTCTATAATATTAGGAACCGAACCAACTGGACGGTCAACAACCTTAAATCTGGTTTTACTTTAACTGGTAGCCAAGTTGTTAAAACAACTTTTATCTTTATGAGCGCAAATATCGGAACCTTCATGATTTTTTAAGATTCCATTCTTATTTGAAAATTAGGATTTTTCTTTGGACTACCTACCAACTGAGCAGAACTTCTGTCACCGGACTTGAACCCATTTTTTTCCAAAAAAAATGCACACGATTTGAGTGGGTGTACTCCATATTAACTGCCAGTTCTAAAATGCAGTCCTTTTCTATCACAATGGATAGACCAAGATAAATGTATTTCAGACCTGCTATGATATCTTTTTTTATAAGCAAATGATTCATTAACACAAACACGCCTAAGGGGGCGGAATCCCATTTACAGGGAGTATACAAAGCATAAAGCAAAGGCCCGGAGCCAAAAACAAACTAACCAGGTACCTTGAATTCCTACAAGAACTCAAGAAAGCGAGAAAGCGATGAATCAAACCTCTTCCTATACAAAGTAAGAAGAAAACTCAGGAAATTGTACCGAACACGAGAAGGGTCAAGTTCGACCCCCTCAAAACATCTCATATTCCTCTCCTGCCAGACGATCTAAAAAATACAGTGAGGGACCATCGTCCAGACTTCTCGTGGCCCAGCCCTCTTCCAGGCCACCATCAACTCGCACACCCAAACGTGGCATAGCCCAGCGAATCAGGCAAAGGGCAAGGATCACATCCCATTGGCCCCTAGTCACCTGACAGTGTAAAAAAGGTGATATGTTGTCTCCTCCTCCTTTTTTCATAACCAACATCTTCTAGCCATCCTCCTCCCTCTGCTTTGAAGCCCCTCAATAGTTAAGATGGATTGTTTGGCAGCGGTCTAAACAAAGAAGCAAACCTTAGGAGGTGTCTGACTCTTCCAAATGTACATCCACGGAAAAAACATACCCCCCTGACCCCTCAATATATGATAATATTTCTTAACTGAAAAAAGACAATCCTGAGAGCTCGACCACCTCAACCCATTTTAATTTTGTGATTAACGATGGGTCTCAGCTTTTGTTGTCCGAGGTGGAGCAGAATGAGGGTCAATCGGCTTATGAGGAGAACGTGGGGGTAATTCCAAGATGGTGCAGTGTGGCCAAGCTAAGTTCACTTTCCCCTTTGCTGATAGAAATCGTAAACAACAGTCCTATTTGTAATTGATCGAGCCTTCACTTAATTCAGGTCAAGTGTTAAAGAAGGGAGCATTTAGAAAGAATTACAAAATTAGAGGGGGCGGGGTTCATGGTAAATATAAGGGGAAATATGTGATTGACAAGGGCAAGAGAGTGGTTTCTGGAGGTGAGGCTGGTTTTGATGGTGCGTTCTCGACTTTTGGTGTGTCTGAGAGTCATAACACAGTTAGCTCGCCAGGGGTGGTTATTCGGAGAGGTGACTCTCTTTGCACGATAGTGGAGGAGGAAGGAGAGTTGGAGAGTGTGACTCATTCACAGGTTTGTTCAGGCGCATTAGGGGAGGAGGGGGTGGGAAGGAGAACTTCAATAATTTAAAAGTCCAGTCCCCTAGGTTGTGGGTTGACTTAGGGGTATTGGACGGGGCAAAGGAGACATCTGGACCTAGGTTAACTGATAGGGGTCTTGAGGACGACGTGGAGGAATGGGTCTCTAGTGTGATAGGAGGGTTTAACAATTTTTTAGGAATTACGTTTTTGGGGAATGAACAGGAGGCTTTTAGGGTGTTCCATAACATAGAGGAGGTGAGAAGGGAGAGATGACCGGGTGGGGAGGGGGTAGGGGGGAGGGAGGGCGTTGAAGTAGTTTCCAATGAAATTAAGACTCATCTCTTGGAATGTGTGTGGTTAGAATGAACTCGGGAAAAGAGGAGTGGTCAGTGGGTCCATTGCGCGGTGGAGGTCGGATATTGTCTGCCTGCAAGAGACTAAGGTGGGTTCCATGAATAGGGAGTTGGCTCAGTCTATTTGGGGAGTATGTAGGATAGAGTGGTGCATCCTTGATTCATAGGGGGCGTCGGGAGGGATTATCATCATGTGGGATAGTAGAGTGGTGGAAAAAATTGATGTTTTAGTGGGTGCTTGGTCTCTATCTTGTTTATTCAGGAATGTTGAGGATGGGTTCATTTGGACTTTCTCGGGGGTGTACGACCTAGTGGAGGACTCGATCCGTTGGGAGCTATGGGAGGAATTGGCAAGGCCCAGGAGTGTCTGGGACGTTCCGTGGTGCACAGGGGGAGACTACAACATCGTTCTCTTCCCTTCGGAGAGGAGCGGTGGGGGGAGGTCGAATTATTTTACGAGGGATTTCTTGGACTTCATCGATGAGTTGCAATTGGTGGACCCTCCTTTGGAGGGAGGGGTCTTCACATGGTCCAGTCAAAGGGATGAGCCCTCACTTTCTCAGCTTCACCGCTTTTTACTCTCTAATGAGTGGGAGGAGTATTTTTCAGGGACGACTCAATCTTGCTTACCTCGAGTGACTTATGATCACTCCCCTATTCTACTGGAGTGTGGCGAGGGAGGAGGGGAGAGGACTCCCTTTAGATTCGAGAATATGTGGTTGAAGGATGAGGATTTTGTTGGGAGGGTCCAGGAGTGGTGGCAGGGGTATGAGGTAGCAAGGAATGCGAGTTTCAGACTGGCATCTAAATTGTTTCGTCTCAAAGGGGACATCATTCGGTGGAACAAAGATGTTTTCAGGAATGTGGGGGTTCTGATTGAGCAGATTATGGAGGATATTCGGGGTCTCGATGAGAAACAAGGGTCGGTCGGTCTATCGAGAGCTGAGAGGTTGACTAGGGTAGAGAAAAAAGGGAGGTGGGGACTAGATTTATTCAAGAGGAATTAAGATGGAGACAAAAGTCTAGGTCTCTTTGGCTTAGGGAAGGATATAAAAATACTAAATTGTTTCATAAAACGACTAACTCTCATCGCCTCTTTAATCATATTGGGAAGGTTGTAGTAAGGGAAGTCGAAATCACCGAGGAGGGTCAGGTTCATAAGAAGATCAGTCAGTTTTACGAGCGATTATAAACGTAGGAAGAGCCCTGGCGTCCTATGATGGATGGGCTTCCAGCGGCGAGCATTTCTGGGGCCGAGGTGGATCAGTTGGAATGGGTGTTCACAGAGGAGGAGGTTGCTCAGGTGTTGAGGTCGATGTGCGGAGATAAGGCACCAGGTCCGGATGGGTACACGGTGGCATTTTACCAGCAGTGCTAGGTGGTTCTCGGGGTGGATGTGATGGCTGTCTTCAGCGAGTTCTATGATAGGGGGTACTTTTAAGAAGTTTGAACGCCACATTCATTACTTTGGTTCCCAAGAAAGGGGGAGCAACTGATGTGAGGGACTTCATGCCTATTAGCCTGGTAGGTAGCGTGTATAATCTCATCTCTAAGGTCTTGTCAGTTAGACATAGAAAGCTGATTGGCCCTCTTATTTCAGATGCTCAGAGCGCCTTTGTGGGGGGGGAGGGGTCGCGTCAGATTCTTGATGCGGCTTTGGTGGCGAATGAGTGCATCGAGTCCAGGATGAGAGGTGGTGATCCAGGTATTATTTTCAAACTTGATATTGAGAAGGCTTACGATCATGTGTGAACTGGGAGTTCCTTCTATATCTGCTACGGAGGATGGGATTTGGGGAGCGGTGGTGCAGGTGGATGAAGAGGTGTATTTCCTTCGTCAAATACTGAGTCCTTGTCAACGGGGTCCCGAAAGGTTTCTTTTCGAGCTCTCGTGGTCTTCGACAGGGCGACTCTTTGTCCCCTTTCCTCTTCGTATTAGTCATGGAGGCATTTTCTCGCATAATGAGTCGTACGGTTGAGGGTTGTCTTGTCTCGGGTTTTTTGATCGAGAGACCTGGTCCCAATCCGGTGGAGATCTCTCAACTTCTCTTTCCAGATGATACTATTATTTTTAGGGGGGCTTCTGAGGACGAGGTGAGGACGTTGAGGATGTTGCTGGTGTGTTTTGAGTCCGTGTCAGGTTTGCATATCAATGTTAGGAAGTGTGAGATGATTGTCGTGGGAGAGGTGGGTCACGTGGACTTCTTGGCTAGTGTCTTGGGATGTAGGGTTGGATCGCTCCCATCAACTTATCTTAGTCTCCCTTTGGGGGCTAAGTTTAAATTTTCTTCGATGTGGGAGCCGGTTATTGAGAGGCCCCAAAGGAGGTTAGCTGGATGGAAGAATTGTTACCTATCCCAAGGGAGTCGGTTGACGTTGATCAAGAGCGTGTTATCGAGCCTTCCGACATATTTTATGTTCGTTCTTCCTTTACCTGGTTTTGTGGGCAAGAAGTTGGGCAAGCTGATGAGGGATTTCCTGTGGAGAGGGAATGATGATCAGTTCAAATATTGTTTTGTGAGTTGGGATGAGGTGTGTAAGCCATTGAAAGTGGGTGGGGGGCTGGGGTGAGGAGTTTAGTACATTTCAATAAAGCTTTACTTGAAAAGTGGTTATGGCGCTTTAAGAGGGAGGGATACAGACTATGGAGGAAAGTGGTGGAAACTAGGTTTGGGGTCGATCCGCTTGGGTGGGGTCCTATGGTGGGGAGATCTTCGCATGTGGTGGGTTGGTGGAGGTGAATTTCTGGGAAGTGGGGGGAGTTCTCTTTATTCACTTCTTTCTAGCTCGGGAATGGGAGTCGTATTAGGTCCTTCTATGAGATCAGATCCACAATGTGACGATATGGGTGTTAAAGTATCTACAGGAGAACTATGTTCCCTTATCACATCAATTATATCATCTTGTGAGTAAATGACCTTTAGACCTTTGGGTTTTGTGTTGCATGAGAGCAGGAATTTTCCTGACCATTTTTTTAACAATTGTTGTGTCTTGTTTTTTCATTTTAGTAAATTGAGGTCCCATTTCGTTTTGAATGTTTCTACACCCATTCAAAGAGTGTCCCACAGTTTTAGAAAAATGGAAAAACAATGGTAACGACTCATACATAACATTGACAAAAAGTGAACCATCGTTTCTTTCAACTAAAATCCGTTCAGGTGGATTTATTGCGAGATCCATATCCACATGGGCCCTTGCATAATAACTTAAACAAACCAATGTGTAGAGATCTTATTTGAGTACACATCTGTATAAAAAAAATACACATTGTAATTTTCATTTGGAGTGCATTTGTGAGAGCTATCTTTTGTAACCCATTTATCAAGTGATTTGAGTTATTATTAGACGTAACCAAATTAATGAAGAACTTAAATATTATATCTTCTTGTGTGTGTGTGCTTTTCTACTCAATATAATTTTATTGTGTGTGTACCGAATTATTATTTGAATTCACAATCGATTTCAATTGTTGACATGCTTTCACATAATATTTATCTGGGTATACAAACTCCATTGGTATATCTGAAACTTAGTGTGTGCATTTATTACTTTGAAGGAACTAAATAAATAAATAAACTTAGGTCAAACAAACAAATTGAAATTACCACACCAGATTGAATAATATTTCATTATGAACTGTAATTGAATCACCGTGCATGATCAAGTTTGTGGGGTGTGGTAAGGCGAGAACTTTGTAACATAACTCGAGAATTTGATTCGCTACACAAAAGTAGAACAACTCTCCCTGGGATCAAGATTTAAATTCACTACACAAAAGTAGAACAAACTCTTGGAATTAGGACTTATTAATCACGATCAACTTATATACAATATTTTCTCTATTATACTAATTGTGGAGACCTGAACCCTCTCCATTAGAAATAAATAAAAAAATAGAAATCCACAATGCATTGCAACTTGCAAGTCCCATTCATACTTAGGCTTTGATTCATGGTGCTATATAGGAGTACCACCATCCCTATAAGATTTTCAACAAATAATTCAGTTTCCTTCTTATGCATCCATATGAAGTTAATTCAAAAAAGAACTCTAACTCTTCCATTTTAGGCATTATAATTCCGCCAAGATGGCATGATTTGAGCTCAAACAAGGGTTGCTTATACATATAAAAATGGAGGAGAATTTGTTTTAATGCAAAGAAAGAATAATGATCCTTAAATCAATTCCTTATCAGGCGTGTACCTTTGTTTGGGCTTGGCAAATTGTAATAATACGGAGCCAATAGTTCAGTAATATAGGGATCCTACATAAAAATAATACAACAATAATAATTAGAAGGTTATATATTACCGTGGGGAAATAACAATTCTTACATTAAAGAATACAACTTTAAAGTTTTTTACACGTAGGCACAAATATCTCATAAAGACATTAATCAAACATACCCTCCCACCAATTTCCTCTCGAAGGACTATTTGAATTGCTTCCATTTGGATCATCATCTTTACCATCTTTTTTGAACTGATTGTGTCAAAATCAAATATAATATCAGTAATACTATCTAGTTGACATGAGTTACATCACTTAATGCATTACGTATTCACACTTACGGTACTCACAATATGTTGAGAAGCAGAAGTTTGTGTATTTGGAGAATAAACTTCTTGGCCACCATAGTAAATTGATGAGCTCAAATAGCAAGGTTCCACCGTTTCATTCTGATAAATAGAAGTTATGCCCTTTCTTGGTGTGCCATCAGTTACACCATTACCTCGTTGGCTCGTATAGTCTTTATAAAAAAATTTAATGAGAAAGTTTTGTATAACATGTAAAAAGATAAGATACACAGATAACATACTCATAACAACTCGTTAAGAATATCAACTAGATGAAAACATATCCTACATCTGATACTATATTAATATACACATAAATGATTAAGAGATATCGGAATTTATTTTAGGAAAACTTTTCTCAAACCTGGAGTTTTATTTTTTGCATTGACATAACGAACATCATGCTTTCTCAGTTGGCCCATAATTCCAGGGTGAGAGGAATTCTTCCCTAGGCCCTAAAATACATAAGGAAAAAAAATTAGAATCCTTGCTTAGATTTATAATACTATATTTTAGAGTATTTTGTAGAGACCAAGATATCATACCCAAAAAAATGGTACCTTCACTATTTATTATTCTTTTATAAGTTATTTAGAATTTGAGGTCTGTTAGTTCATACTATTCATGGAAATAGAGTTTATTACTTTTTGTATCAGTCGTGACTATAAATAAATTTATTTTACGTAAGACGAACAACACACATATATAACACGATACATTATGAAATAATATATTTTTTACATTAAACAAACAAAACACAAAATCTTATATTTTTTACTTCACATGACATGACGTGAAATATTTTTTTTACCTAATACGAATATGACAAAAATAAAAGACATCATGACATGAAATCATATTTTACCTCATAGAAACATGATACCACATGCAAGTTTTCTATAGCAAACAAAAACATTACACAACATGAAATATTAGTTCAAGTTTAAATGAGGTTGAGGGTCCATTGATTGAGAGTTTATTCATGAAGAATGAAGTAGTTAAAGTCTTGAAATCTATGGGAGGTGACAAGGCTCCCGACCCTGACGGTTTCATGATGGCCTTCTTTCTTCAGTGTTGGTCTTGGTCTATTGTGACGGAGAATGTGATGGCATTTTTATGGAAATTCATGACATGGGATATATTTTGAGTAGTGTGAATGCTACATTTATTACGCTAGTGCCTAATAAGGAGGCTGAATTAGTGTGAAGGACTTTTGACCACTTAGTTTGGTGGTGAGTGCTTATGAGGTTCTTTCCAAGAGGCTATCGGTTAGACTAGGAAGAATGATCGACCCTATTATTTATGGATCTTAGAATAGTTTGGGGGTGGGCGTTAAATCCTTGATGCTTTACTTATGGCGAATAAATGTATGGTGTCCAGGATTTGTAGTGGGGAGCCGAGGATGTTTTGCAAGCTTAACATTGAGAACGCTTATGATCATGTTAACCGAGGATTCCCTTTGTATGTCCTACGGAGGATGGGTGTAAGGCAATAGTGGTGTCGGTGAATCAATAGATGCATATCGTCGATGACATTATCAGTTTTGGTGAATGGGAGTTCGGAGGGGTTCTTCTCGAGTTCCATAGGTCATCGTTAGGGAGACCCCCTTTCCCTCCTCCTTTTCATTTTGGTGATGGAGGCTCTAAGAATGACGATTGGTCTGACAGTTGAGGTTGGGTTCAATAGGGATTTCCCATATCCTTTTTCAGGTCGATATTATTATGATGTTACCATGGACCAGGTTAGATCGTTGATGTTTTTGATGCGGTGCTTTGAGGCGGTGACAGGTCTGAGAACGAATGTGGGTAAAAGTGAGTTATGTAAGTGGTGAATATGGAAGCCTTGGCCAATGTTCTGAGTTGTCAAGTGGGCATGTTGTCATCTTCGTATTTGGGCCTTCCTTTAGGGGATACATTTAAATCTAGGGTCTCTTGGGAGGCAGTTATGGAAAGGGTCAAGAGAAGGTTAGCAGGTGAGAAGAATATTTATCTCTCGAAGGGGGAGATTGCCTTTGATTAAGAGTATGTAATCGAGTGTCCCAATGGACAAGTTAATTCTTCCTCTTGCGGGTCAGTTTGTAAGTCGTTAGAGAAGATTATGAGAACTTCTTATGGAGAGGTAATGAGGAAAGCTTTAGATTTTGTCTAGTCGGTTGAGATGAGGTCTGTATGTCATTCAAGGAGGGTGGGGCTGGGTAAAGAGTCTGGAGATGTTCAATAAAGCGTTGTTAGGGAAATGCTTATGGCGATTGAATGGAGAGGAGCACAGGTGTTGGAGAATAGTTGTAGTGGCTAAAGGAGGACGTAACAAATAGCACATAACATAAAATTATTATATTTGTATCATAGGAATTTGAACATAAAGAAAAATTGTCCTAAACCTTAAAATAAAGGGCATGTAACAAATAGCACATAACATAGTCTTTATAAAATAATTAATAATCCCATATTATTTATTTCACAATAAGTCCCTCACCTACCCCTCCTTGCCCCCTCCCCTCCCCCACTTCCGTCGAATTGGCCACTGAAACAGTATTGGTTGGTCTGATGCATCGATCGGCAACAACATGTGGTGGTGCTGCTAACACAAACACTAGTTCATAAGGGATACAAGTTATGTGTAAATGACTTTTAGTTAATAAAAATTATATTAATTTAAGCATTTAATGAATATTATCTTGAGGGAGTTATTATTATTTAACCTTAAAATAAATGGTGATTATACATTTTCTTTACCTTTTCTTTAATTGCATGTGTTCGAGTTTTGATGTAAAAAATTGAAGTACCAATTATTTTGATATATCATAGTTTGACTATTCCTAAATGAATTTACATTATTCTTACAATGATAGTTAAAGAAAGAACATGTATACTTTAATTCTCTTGCTGACTTATTCATTGATGAACTATAAGACTAGACCCTAGTATAGCCAAATCAACATAAACTAAACAATGGGAAATCAGTTTGTCAAAAAGGGGTAATCATTATATTAACATAAATATTTATTATTTAATTATTTTTGGTTTGAGGAAACTATATTACAGATGTTGAGGGGGAAAATTGGACAGGGGAATTTTACTAAAGCAACCCGAGAACTAGAATTGATTCGATTTAAATTTCGTTTCCAAACAATATGCCTACGAAGCCCATAAAGATCCGTAGATATAAAGTAATCAACAATACCATCACTCCATTAAAAGCAAAAAATACCATCACATCGTACATAACATAGAACACCAGAAATAATTGAATAAGAGGGCCTACACAGCCACATGACAAAAACAAACAAAAATTATGCTTTAAGAAAATTTAGAAAAGTCTATAAAAAGGAATATAGTCGATAAAAAAAAGAGTAAATAATTTCTATGACTTTTAAACTATATAAGTTTCATTAATTTAGTCATTAAATTAGTAATTTGATAAATTTAATTCCTGAATTAATAATTTAACTAATTTAGTTCTTAAAATTTGACCAAGTTAATCCCTAAACTAAGAATTTGTCAATTTAATTCATAAACTAATAATTTAAAATTATTTTTTTTCAAAGTTAAAAAATTACTCTTTAAATAAAATAAAACCAGTTTTTTAAACAGTATTTTTGAAATGAAAAAAAAAGTTTTTTAAATATTTTAAAAACAGTTTTTTAAAATGGAATACAAAATTATTTTTTAAACTTCAAAACTGTTTTTATTTTTTCAAAGTTGAAAAAGTACTCTTTTTTATAACAAGAGTTAAAACCTGAAATGTACCCGAAATAATAAAAAATATGAGTTTTTGCTAAACAGGAAAAAAATATTTTTTTTAAATACAGTAAAAACAGTACTTTTTTATATTAAAAAAAAGTTTTTTAATTTGAAAAAAAAACGGTTTTTTTATTAATTTAATAAAAAACAGTTTTTTTATCCTATTTAAAAAAATTCACACTTTTCTATGGTGTTTTTGGGTTTCTATTTAAAAAAAAATTATTCCCTTTTTTTTTACAGATGGCCATTAAAAAACAGATAAAAAGTCATTTTTTATGGATAAATTTTAAAAAATAGTTTTTTATTCCATTTTACGAATAAACTTTAAAATTTAGTTTTTTTTAAAAGACTGCTTTTTTTTTAAAAAAAATCAGTCATTTTTTACGGATACACTTTAAAAAACAGTTTTTTATCCCTTTTTTTTTATAACACGCTTAGTTTAAAAACTAATTTTTATTAATTATTTAAGGTACAATTAAAAAGTTTTAAAAACTCCAAATTTTTTACTTTGAAAAAAAATATTTTAAAACATATTTAAACACTTTAAAATTGTTTGAAAAAAAAATTAAATTAAAAAAAAAAATCTTTTATCTCATATTTTTAAACACTGATCTATACATTTGTTTGGAGTTCATTTTTAGAGATTTTAATTTTTAAGGAAAAAAAAGTAATTTTTTAACTTTGAAAAGAAAAAAAAAATACCTTTAAGCTATTTTATGTACTAAATTGATCAAATTATTAATTTATGAACTAAATTAACTAAATTTATAGAATAAATTAATCAAATTATTAGTTTAGGAATAAAATTAATTAAATTATTAATTTAAAAATTAAATTGGCCAAACTTATAAAGCTTAAGAACGGTAGATGTTATTTACTCGTTGAAAATAAAAAAAGTACATAAAAGATTGAGAAGCCAAAGTATTAAATTTACACAAGTGCGTACCGTAGAAGATATCCCAAAAATAGACCCAAAGTGTCCAGCGTGCGATGGAGATGGCGACGAGTCCTTGGGACCAAAGAGATCCACGGCAAAGGATGAAGAAGAAGAACCCAATTGATTTTTTGTGTTTTCCATAGCAACAACCAACCAATCAACAAACCAATCAACCAACAAAACTACCTCGATTTATATCTATATGTAACTATAAATAACCTCTAACGATCAACGACCACCTCAAAAATTGAGACCCAGACAGAGAAATTGATAAGATTTGCAAAGAGTGAGAGAACAGAGCAGAGACTGAGAGAGGCACGTGAACTTCGCAGGATGTGAAGATAATGAAACGAACACTGGCTATTTATAGCCATGTGCTGCTATTCAAACCTTCATTACCATTTTCATTTACCTCTCTCTCTATTTTTTCTCTCATCATACATAGGATTCATTTACTACTTGTAGCCAAGTGGGCTTATTGCCATGCCCCACCCCCTTATTACCACCACGTGTCGCATAATGGATATCGTTGTTATACTCTTCTCTTACCTATGAATATCCTTTGCGTCACGAGGAGTACTGATCATTTAGAGAGAAAGAGAGAGAGAGAGGGTGGCCCATGCAAATGGTGATAGCTCCACAAGAAGATATATGGATAAGGTCGTCTCTTACAACTTGAGCTTAATTTATTCGGATATGGCCGCCTCTAATCAAATGTACAGTTGACCCCTTATTATTCCTCTCTTCTCCAACACGAATCAGATCGTCAAGATAGCAATCCGTGAGTTGACATGTGATGGATATGCCAAATATGTTGTTTTCTTACTTTTCTCCCGAAGATATAAATGTGACACACTTACAATTTGCATTTACATTATTTGTGTTTCAGCGCCACCCACATACAAATTAACATGAGTACGATTTGTGGCACAAAATGTGTTGGATATATTGGTATATATATTTATTTTAAATGAATTAAATAAGTTGGGATAAGTGGTCTAGTGGTAAGTTTATGGGGTTTGGTGATTGAGGTATTGGATTCAATTTTTAGGGAGCACACTAATTATTAAGGATCAAAGATTGACTCTTGGAATTCTCTTGAGTGCCAGAATTTTTACCTTTTATTAATTCGTTTTTAATTTTTGATTTAGTCTCCTATATTATAAATAAACTACCCGTTAGTGGAGATATTAGTGGGTTAGTTGGCTAAAACCACTACCCACATTTTTTACGATTTCTCTTATATAAGAAAATGCTACAGAGTCAAAAACGGATTGAAAATCTCTCTCACGTTATTTGCAAAAATTCTTTTGCTATTTTCTGGAAATCACTTTCTCTGCAAAAATTCTTTTGCTATTTTCTGCAAATACATTTATGTTCGTCATGTTTTTGGGAGTGCTGGAGTATCCTGAGAGTTCGAAGATTTAACACAAAGCTGGTGTTTAAATCTGATCGTTGAATCCTGGGATGTGTATGTTCATGAGGCTGACAGCTACAAATATCAGCGAGCAATTTCACCTTTAGGACTTTGTGTCAAACACAAATCTCGATCGATAAGTCCTTCTGATTTTATCTATTTCGAATTTGGAATATTTCGTTTATTCTGTAATTACTATTTCCAACAAAATGTACCTTATGAACTCTAGTATATATCACAAAGATAGGTAATAAACATAAAATAATTAAAAAATAAGTGATTCTTTAAAAGATGTTAATTAGAGGGAAAGAAAAGTAGAATGATAACAAATTAAACACCAAAATGTAGGCGGAAAAGTGTTTAATTCGGAATAATTCTTGAGTTCTTGAAAAAAAAAATAGACAAGCTCATCAATGGAGAGTATATTCTATAGGTTTAAGATTTTAACAACTTGATATCGGAGAAGATGAATTATATTTCTTTATCGCTTAAAATTTTGATCGATTCCGTTGAGAAACGGGGGTTAAATAGAAACCAAACCTAGAGATAGAGAGTTCATACACAACCCTCATGGTGTGACATACAATCTACAAAAACACTATGAGGGAGTTAGAGAGAGTGTCATTTCAGGTGGGTGGGAAGGAGTATGCCTTAGTCAAAGAATTCTTTGGCAACATGTATCAGTTTAATCTTTCTATGAGGGGAGAAGATAAGAACCAAGGAACTATACTTGTTATTGGAGAAGTTTTGTGGCTGGGGGCCTGCTTCCGTGAAGCTTCTTGGGAACCCAGAAGATTTTCCAGAATGCGTCAAAGTCCGGAAAGAAGAGTATTTGTTTACACTTGTGTTAGAAGGCGTTGCATTTGGTTAAACCTGGTGGTTAGGAAGAAGGAGGGTAGAGTCCACTTTCAGTGGCCAAAGGATGCTGAATAAAATGGGTCGAGCATTGTTGGTAGAGCTTTTCGAAGGATGGAGAAGGTGGTCCGTTGTCTTAAACAAATTACGTACCCAGTCAGGAGAGCGCATACGTTGGATAGGTGGACTTATTTTCAATAAGCTAGCATAGAGCTTTGTCCTCTGTCTAAAATCAATGTCACTAAAGACCCATCGTCAAGGATTGACCTGTTGGTGGAGGAAGATTCTTGTCTCTCTAGAGTTTTTTTCTTCCAAAGAGATGTGATAGTTCGGGTTGGAGGATTGGACACGCCGCTGCCTACACTGACAAGAATGAAGTAGTGGGTTGCTGTTAAGTGGAGTCACAATGGTAATGGAGTGGTAAGGACCCTTCATTCTTCTCTTTTTTTGATATTATTTTCTTCAGCTCGTGAGACTGAAAGAGTGCTTGAGAAAAATTCCTGGCCTTTCTATGATGACATTTTATGGGTGTAAAGGTAGCACCCATTGGCAGGTTTCTCTAGCAGTTCTAATACTTCTTAATTCCGTTGGTTACGTGTTATGGGACTTCTCCTACATCTTTGGGGGGTTGAAATATTCCAGGCCATAGGGGATAAATGCGGTGGGTTTGTGAAAACAGATTATGAAACAATGGCGGGTGAAGAAATATTATGGGCAAGGATCCTGGCTAAACGGAATAATAAACTCCCAAGTCGAGTTAAGATATATGTAAGGGGACGGGTATTCGAGGTAGTAGTCTGGGATGAAACACAAGCTTTTTATTCACATGGAGTTAATAGCAAATAGGGCGTAGAACGGTGGTAGTTAATGAGATACAGTCAATTGGTCTCACTATTTTAGCCACAGGCGGTACCAAGAAAGTGGAGATAGCCGGGCCGTTACAAGAGGTAGACGTTCAAAGTAAAAATGTTGTGGTAACTATTGTTAGTACACCGGACTCAGGTGATTACGGATGTAGTAGGGACGCAAGCATATTTGGTGGGAGCAAGAAGGTTTGCGAGGATGTAGAACAGGTCACTACAGTGATGCACCTCGTGGGTGAGATCGGGCCGAAGAGAGAGGACAAAAAGAGATCGTCTCCAATTAAGGGTAGAGGTACGGAGGTCCAGCTATCGAGGGTGACTACGGACGGGGTTGGCGGCGGGATAGAGTTGCTACAAAAGGCTACGAGGGTGATGGGTCCAGCCACTGTTCCACTTTCGGCTAAAGTGGGATTGGTACATGGGTTAGTGGGGTTACTTTCTGAAAAGAAAAGTCGTGTGACAAAGAATTTAATGAGTGCAAAGACTAGTGGGTCTCCTAACTCAGACTCAAGAGAGAGGGTAATTAACTATGCATATTCTCATAATGGGTTTAGTCCCCAAAATAATGTTAAAGGTACGGAGGTTATAAGGAGGTCGGGAGAAGGTGAGAAGTTGGTCAAATTTTTAGTGCCTAGATTATAAAAAGATACTTTGAAAGTTGAATTAAGAATTGAAGAGTTACATAAGCGGGTCTAAAAAAAGGGTGGGGTCGGAAGTTGTCAATGAAAATAAGAAAGGTAAGAAATATGTCTACCTCGGTAATGCTATGTTAGGTCTTAAAAATATCAAGACGTTTAGTAACACGGAGAAAATTGCAATAAAAAGAAAGTTGTGGGGATGTCGAGTGGCGGGAATATATTAACTCATTCGGGGCCTCAACAAGAGGGTAAAATAAATAGGCAACTCTATGGGGATCCAATCAATATTTGCAAGACTGTTGTGGTGGCGCGTGAGAAGTCTACTGTGAAGGGGTGTGGGGCTGGGGAGGAGGCTCGTATTTTGATGAATTAAATGATTCTTAGCTTTGGGTGGATTTAAGGATCCCGAGCCAAGAGGAGAAAATTGGGGGTTGTGAGGAAGAAGGGTGGGTTGAAGACCTGGTGGGGTGAAGGGAGGATTTGTTAGGATCCTTTAGCAAAGATTCGAGAGTTATTTTTGAGGGGTTAGTGAGTGAGGCGTGGGAGTTATACGGGAAGATACAAGGTGGTGTGAGGGGAGAAGAGGGGGGTAAGGGGGGGGGGGTAGAGGGGAGGTCTAAAGAGCGATATTGTGTTTAATGAAATTACGCATCATTTCGTGGAATGTGAGGAGGTTGAACGACATTAATAAAAGGGGTATTGTTCGTGGGTCTATTACTAGGTGGAAGCCTGATATATTGTGTTTACAGGAGACTAAGATGAGTGTTAAGGATTATGGTTGCATTAGTTCTATTTGGGGAGGGCGTGGGATAAATTGGGTTAGTTTGGACGCTGTGGGTGTTTCGGAAGGGGTGGTGATTTTGTGGAATTCCGCAGTGGTCAAATTAATGCAAAGCCTTGAGGGTAGTTGGTCTTTATCCTGTCTTTTTAAAAATTTGGAGAATGATTTTATGTAGAGTTTCTCAGGCATCTACGGGTCAGTGGAGGATACAAGTAGGTGTGAGTTGTGGGAGGAATTGGTAGGAGTGAGTAAGGTGTGGGGTGACCCATTTTGTATGGGAGGGGATTACAATGTGGTGAGATTTGGAGTAGAGAAAAGTAGCGGAGGTAAAGTATGCATATACATGACCGAGTTCTCCGATTTTTTTGATGAATTAGAGTTGATTGATTTGCCTCTTGAAGGGGGCTTATTCTTTTGGTCCATCTTTAGAGATAGATTGTCGATGTCTCGTTTGGATCGCTTTCTTATTTCTCATAGGTGGGAGGAGCATTTACCAGGGGTGATACAATCTACCTTACCTAGGGTTACTTCCGATCGTTGCCCTATATTGTTATAGTGTGGAGGGTGGAGGGAGGGAAGGATTCCTTTCAGTTTTGAGAATGTGTGGCTCAAGGAGCAGGATTTTGATGAGACGGTGAGTGTTTGGTGGTCTGGGTATGAGGTGGAGGGGAATGCCAATTTTCGATTGGCAACAAAGTTGGGTTTGCTTAAAGAAGATATTAAAAGGTGGAATAGAGAGGTCTTCGGTCAGGTGTGCATGATCACAACGAGTTATATGGAAGAGGTAAGGAGGTTATATGAGAAAGAAGGGAGAGTCGGGATCTCTGAGGAGGACAAAAGAGGGAGGGAGGTTAAAAAAGAGGAGTCAGGGAAGAGGTTAATCGAAGAAGAAATTAGTTGGAGACAGAAATTGAGAGTTTTGTGGTTAAGAGAAGGGGACTCGAATACCATGTTTTTCCACTCGGTGGAAAACTCGCACAGGAGGGGTAACCACATTGGGAAAATATCTGTGGGGGGTGAGGTGTTCGAAGAAGAGAGAGGGTGAGGGGGGTTATTGCTCAGTATTATGAGGATTTGTTCAGGGAAGAAGAGGAGTGGAGGCCTTCTCTTGATGGGGCTGAGTTGGAGAGTATTCCGGCTTCCAAGGCTGAAGGTATTAAGGCTCCCTTCACTGAAGAGGAAGTTGTGCAGGTGCTTAAGTCAATGAGTGGGGATAAGGTACCGGGATCGGACGGTTTCACGATGGCTTTTTTTAGCAATTGTGGACTGTTATCAGGACTGATGTGATCTCTTTCTTTGATGAGTTTCATGACCGGGGTTACTTTTTGCCAAGGTTAAATGCGTCATTAATCACCCTAATTTCTAAGAAGGGGGGCTCGATTGATATTAGAGACTATAGATCGATTGGTTTGATTGGGAGTATTTACAAGCTTTTAGCCAAGTTTTATCGGTTCGGCTCAAGAAGGTTATTGACCCTTTGATTTCCGAGTCTCAAAATGCCTTCGTTGGGGGGGGGGGGGGGAGCAGATTCTAGATGCTGTATTGGTGGCTAATTAGTGTGTGGAGGCTAGGACTAAAAGATGGATTACTATCATTGCTTGTAAGCTCAACATTAAGAATGCGTACAATCATGTGAATATGAAGTTTCTTCTTTACTTATTAAGTAGGATGAGTTTTGGAGAAAGGTGGTGTCGTTGGATTAAGATGTGTGTTTCTACGGCTAGATTATCGGTGCTGATTCGCGTGGACTTCGTCAAGGTGATCCTTTATCCCCCTTTTTATTCATCCTGGTCATGGAGGCGTTTAGTAGGTGGTCTCGGCTGGGTGGATCAGGGGCTTCGAATTTCGTTCTTCGAGTACTGGTATAATTACAGTTTCTAACATCTTGTTTGATGATGATGCGATTATTTTTTGTGATGCTGATCGTAGAAAAATTCGTGCTCTAAGGCTACTTTTGATTTGTTTTGAGGAAGTTTCGGGGATTAGGATCAATGCGGGGAAGTGTGAGTTGATCTCGATTAGGGGAGCGGGTAATGTGAACGATCTTGGTGGTATTCTGGGTGGAAGGAGGGGGTCATTTCCAATTACTTATCTTGGTTTGCCTCTTGGAGCAAAGTATAAGTCCAAGGAGATTTGGGACCCGGTATTAGAAAGAATGAGAAAGAGGCTGGTAGGATGGAAGAATTGTTTTTTATCGAAAGGGGGAAGGCTAACTCTTATTAAGAGATGCTTGTCTAGTTTGCCAACTTATTACATGTCCATTTTGCCTTTAACTACAATCGTGCAAAAAAAATGGAGAAGATCATGATTGATTTCTTGTGGAGAGGCACTGAAGACGGATTTAAGCACAAATTAGTTATATGGGAGGAGGTTTGCAAGCCCATTAAGGAGGGCAGGCGGGTGTGAAGAACTTGAGTTTTTTTAATAGAGCTCATCTTGGGAAGTGGTTGTGGAGTTTCCCTCGAGAGGAAAATAGATTGTGGAGAAGGGTAGTTGGAGCGAGGTGGGGTTCTTCAGAGATGGGGTGGAGGCCGGTTGTGGGGCCTTTGGCCCATGAAGAGGGTTTGTGGATGCATATTGCGAGGGAGTGGGAGGATTATTCTAGAAACACTGAGTTTATTTTAGGGAAAGGGGATAAGATTAGATTCTGGATAGATAAATGGGGGGAGAATGGGTCTATTAAGGATCTTTTTCCCAATATCTATAACCTAGGGGTGAATCAAGATGGTACGGTGGTAGATCATGTGAATGCCAGCGGTGATGTTATAATGTGGAGATGTCAGCTTAGGAGAAGGCTATAGGACTGGGAACTCTAACAGGCGAAATTGTTCTTTGAATGGTTGAGCTCGGCTCCCCAACCGACGTCAAGGGATGATTCATTGAGGTGGAAAGGGGGTGAAACTGGGGCTTTCACGGTTAGGGGGTACTATGCTATATTGAGTGATAGGGGAATCCCAGGGCCCGTTTCCCCTGGAAGCATATTTGGAAGGTTAAGGTGCCTCCTCAGGTTAGATTTTTTGTTTGGACAGTGGCGAGACATGCCATTTTGATGATGGAAGGTGTGAAGAAGAGAATATATTTTATGGCTAGCCAGTGTTGGTTATGCAAGGAGGAAGATGAGAATACCAACCATCTTCTTCTGCACTGTAAGGTGACGAGAGGATTATGGGATATTTTTTTGGCCATATCTTAGATCGTATGGGTCATGCATGCGTCAGTGCAAGCTCTTATAGAGGCGTGGAACCCTCCTTGGGGGTGGGTGGTAGACAAACAGTTTTGGTATATGGTTCCTCACTGCATTTTGTGGACGATATGGAAGGAGAGGAATGCTCATTGTTTCGAAGGTATTGAGATGGATCCATCGAGACTTCGTTATCTATTTTTAAGCACCCTTCTTAGTTGGTCTAAGGGTAAGATCTCCGTCACGACTGAGGATTTTGTTAATTTTATGGAGGAGATCTGCTCTGTGTTGTAATTTGGGAGCCTGTGAGGTAGGCGTCTGTTTGTTTTTCCTGGAATTTCTTGTATTGCTTTTGCTTTGTATACTTCCTCTATACGGGTTCGCTCCCTTAACGTTTGGTTTTTAATGCATTCATTTATTTCTAAAAAAAACATGATATCTCAAAGTGATCTTATGGCTTAAAGATCTTATGGCTTATCAAAGGAGTATATATAGGCTGGGGTATCTGTCGATGAACCTCAATGGACATTAAATACTGGGTGAGACTACCATACCAAATATGCCATTATCATTGAGTGTTGATCAAAATTTTCAAATCACTAGCCATTTAATCAGTTAGTATAGCATCATGTCAGCACCTTTATGGCCAACTGCTCACCAAATCGTCATTGTATTGAGATTAGTTAGGTATGATATGACATCACACAAATCTTTTATGGGAAAATACTACTTTTTATGCCATGGTTGCTCGAGATATGATCATTCTAGTGAAGTTGGGTGTTTTACCAGGTGTATCTAAAAGGGTTAAGTTCAATGACTTAATGATTCCTTTCTCTCAATACTCCAAACCAATTCCCTTAAACGTTCCCCAAGTGAATTTTCTCGATATAACATGCATGATCTCCCTTATACTACCAGATCTAGTCCATAGTTGGCATTGAGTAACCTAACAAATATTACAGTACCAAAGTATAATCGTAACAAGATTGATAAAATACGTGGTGGATAAGCAAGCTTCTTTTGGAATGATTAATTAATCTTTGATTAAGCTCCACTTCATTAGTACGAGATATGGTATTCTTCTGCCATGTTGAATTGGAGTTGGGTAATGCTTGGTTGTTTCAAGGTGACTATGATAAAAATATGGATCTACTTCGTCCAAAGAGGCCACTTGTACAAGGTGGTCATCTTCGGAATTCTCTTTGGATAGCTTTGAGGCTGCTTCAGAGAGAGATCCTGGTACATATTTCAAGATTTCAGAAACACTTATGTTCAGTGGTTGTTGGACTCGTGGTGATCTCATCAGAGAAGAATTTCCACTTGATCTGGTATAAGATCTACCACTCCTCCGAGTATTCAATGTAATAGTTACCCTCACAGGATTCAGGTACTGCCTCATAACATCACGCAAACCTTCTTCATCAGCAAGTGTTACAACATCACTATCTTCATCGAGATATGTAAGCCTATGATTAGTATCAAGAGACAAATTAAAGAGATGAAAACCCTTCTCCCGCAATCCATTCAATTCAATATCGAGTTCTTCATCAACTATGGGCACATTGAAGTGCCTCAATGTTTCTCCATACTTCACTTGTGATAATGTTATTTAAAAAGGTAAGGAAATCACGAATTAAAGTCACTGTTGCATTTTAGTAAAGATCAATTCATGCCAGTATAAGCACATAATTGCACAGTCAAGTAGGTGCTTCGGCATGGAAGTACAAAAAGATAACTTCCATGACCATTTAATTTTGATGCAATTTCTTTTACTTTTTCATTTAGTTACAGGAATAAAAGGAAACTAATATAGCATTTTACATGACCATTTATCATATAAGTTTAGTGCTAAATTTTCGAAATTGGTTAATCACTGTCTAAATTTAGCATGAGTATCATCCGTGCTATTCTAGATTATAACATACCTGTTTTACGTGTTTAGACCTTTGACGTGGACTCCGAGGGCATAAATGCGTGTCCAAAGACAAATAGGTGATAAGGGAAGGCCTTGGTGTGGGATGCAAGGACTGAGACAGCTGTTGTTGCATAACACTAGAGAGAAGTCAAATGTCAGGTACTCTACCAAAATGCTCCACATAAAAAAAGGAACAATTTCAAAAATGCACATTCAAAGAGTTGCATACCCTACTACGTCGACTTAGACCTAACAACGTCGGTCGATATTTATTCATAAGAAGTCTTGATTTGTATCAAGTTATATCTTTCACATATTTAAGCTCATTCTTTGCAGAGTAGAGAAATCATATATTCTATATCCTTATCACATTCAAATTTCAGTTGCGTTGCACCTTACCTTCTGCTAAAAAAACATAATAGGAAGTAAAAAATACTAATTATATCAACGGGTCCAAATTTGAACAAATAATAATATGTCAAAGGAAGGTTATATAGGGCCAACTGTATTTGCTCAAAATGGTCATGTAATGGTTTGCCCACCAACAGGTGGTGTTGTACGAACTTCAGCTTGTTGTTAAGAGTTGTGATTACACTTTGAACATATTCATCTTGGAGTTTAGTATCAGTTTTAATTTAGATCACTTCTAATTTAGCTTTATGTTGTGAGTCAATCTCTCAAAATGAATTTTATCTACAGCCTGCAAGGTTTATTCCAAATTCAACAAATATAAGAAAATTTTAGATATTATAAATTATAAGATTCCAACAAGAATTAAGAATACCATGTAAAAGGATTTTTTATATGTTATCATAGGCAGCAATGCAATTTCATGGGTAAAAGGAAAATTTAACATGGTGGTTTAAATGCATCAAAAGTTCAACACTCAACATAGGTTAAAGATTAAAATACCTATGGGGACAAGTATGAGAGCCACGACATCAACAAGAGGTTGACAAACATATCACTCCCACTTAGAGCTTAATATGAATCAAATGAAATTCTTAGAAGAGCTAAATGCAATTATATATTGTAAACATACCTCTCAACGTCTAATGAAGAAACTTGCTCTTTTAAACCATCCACCGAAGCATTCTTTAATTCTATCTCCTTTTCGATTTTAAGGAATACTATTTTTTATGACAAAACTCGGTGATGGATGCTCCAGATATGCTCATTCCGGCTAAGTTAAGTGTTTTACCAGGTGTACCTAAAAGGGTTAAGTTTAATTCCCTAATTATTCCTTTCTCTCTATCCTCCAAACTAATTCCTTCAAAAGTTCCCCAAGTGAGTTTTCTCGATATAACATGAATGCCCCCTTATCCTACCAGACCTAGTAAATAGTTGACATTGAGTAACCTAAGAAATATTACTATACAAAAGTATAATTATAACAAGATCGATAAAATACATGGTGGATCAAATAACTTCTTTTGGAAGGCTTAATTAGTCTTTGATTAAGATCCACTTCATTAGTTTGAGATATGGTCTTCTTCTACCATGTTGATTTTGAGTTAAGTAATGCTTGGTTGTTCCATATGAAAAAAATATGGATCTACTTCATCCAAAGAGGCCACTCGTACAAGGTGGTCATCTTCAGAATTCTCTAGCCTGGGAACTCTCTTGATGTTTAATTTGGTATTTCTTTAAATGAGGTGTTTGATGATTTCCAAGTATAATGCCATTTGATCACCTTTGGCATCATAGACCTTAGTGACCTCCTTAACCCCAAGCTGAGACTTCATGATATCTTCAACACGTTTTTCTCTAAAATGGGTAACAAGCCTAGGCAAACTACCAAATTTTCTTATTATGCCTTATTGTTGGAGACTTTTAATTTAAAATGGAGAACAAGATAGATTGTATTCCTTCTGGTAATAAAAGATGAATATTTGCTTCATTGCTAGAATTATTGGAGGATCCTAGGTTTATCTCTCAAAACAATGGGATCTTGGTCTCTTTGGGGGCTTCCACATCATTTTCTGAGATATTTGGATCCTCTTGTACATCCTCTAATTTGTTGAACTCTGTAATGAAATAAGCTAAAGTATAGCCCCTTAATCTCAAATTGTGTCCCACATGTGATGTCAAATTCTCCTGACTCGACAGACCACTTCACAAACCTACCTAAAGTATCTGGACTCTATGGGATCTCTCCAATGGGTTGAATTATCATGACCATTATGGTATGTGACTAGGAGGGGAGTGTGGCCCCATACGTCCAGGTAAGGTGATCAAACACAAAGTGAGAATCTCCATCCTTAGGTGTTGTTGATGTAAAAAATTAGATAGCTCTAATTATTCAATCACAGATAAATAAAATGAGACAAAGATTTTAAAGTGGTTCAGCCTTATAAGAATGGCCTACGTCCACTGTTATGTTATTGCTGAATGTTTTGGGAATTCTCGATTACAAGCTCTATCAAGAAATTTCGGTCCCTTTGAATGAGGGTGATACAAGGTATTTATAGCCCTTAGGCTGTACATGAAAGGGTGTTATATTAAATGATACACATATGAAAGGGTAATTCATTTAATGTTCATCAAACGTGCACGTCAAGATAATAAACATTCAATGAATAGTTAAACTGTTGATTATCTGGCAATTAATGATGTGGTCGAGGTGCAGCTCGAACCGCCTTAGTTGCTCGTCGTCCAAAAGTTCCTCGGAGCATTGGAGTTCCTCGGAGGATAAGAGTTCCTCGGAGGGTTGGTGTTCCTCGGAGTGAGTATGTTGGTCGGGGAAATAATCTTCCTCATTGCTATTGTGCCACGTAGATTGACACGTGTCTTCTTATTATTTGTCTACATCAGCATACTAATTTTGGTGTCAATAGAAGCCCCCAATGTTTCATATTTCGAACTTTGAGGAGTATGGAACATTCTTTCTCGGTATATGGCGATATTAAATGACCTTCCTGGGTTTTAGGAGCCTTTTATTCGTATTTAAATTTCCTTCCAAATTCGCAGAATCCGCCTTTTTGCATTTTAATAGGCGCTTCGATCTTCGTGCCCTTTTTGTCCTTTTAGCCGCCGGTAGCGTAATATTTCCTTTTTGTAATCATTTCTTTCGCCGTTTCCCAAGGCAAGGTATTTAAACTTCAGAGGCAATCCCATCGTCTTCTACCTTTTCAATTTCTGCTTTCGAATTTTCTAAAGCTTTTCTCTCTCTTGTGCGTTCATTTCCTCCTTCGTTTGTCAACAGATCTCCTTTTTCCCTGTAAGCTCTTCTTCCTTCTTCTTTTATTCACCATGGTTTACATTATCGAATCTCTTGAGAAGTTCCGCTCTGACTTCTCTATTCCTTCTTGGGTAACTTTGGAGGTTCTTTCTGAGCCTTCAAGTTATTTTGATTTGGCTGAGGGACACTGGTTCCCTAGCCTATTTGTTGCTGAATGTGGATTTTCTTTTCCACCAAATCCGTTGTGTTTAGAGTTCTGTCAGTACTTCGACGTTGTCCCTGCAAAAATAGCCCCCAACACATGGAGAATAGTTAATGGGGTATATAGGTTAAATCAAACTCATGGAACTCGTATAGGAATTCCTGAGATTATGTACTGTTACAGATGGGCTGTTTTAGACAACGTTTTTTTATTTAAAAACTAGGTTTTTGAATAGGGCCTTAGTAGTCAACCTCCCTGATGCCAACAGGGATTATTTTGAACATGGAGTAGTTGTAAAAAATTGGCAACATGCCCCTCTGGTTGGAGATGAAGTATATAAGGGTCCCAAATTCCCTCCATATGGCAATGGGATAGGTTATTTTCAATCTTATTTTGTTTTTTGAAATTATGATTCCATTGTATTAGACAAAATGTATGACTGATATTTCACTATGTTTTTATTTGCAGTTGACAGCAAGAGGAAAACTCCAAAAGAAACATAAGTTAATATAAAGCATTTAAAACATATCTGGAATTTGCATAGAAGAGTTGCAGACGAGCACATAAGGTCTGCTTCATATTTGCTGCAGTATAGGAGCTACACATCATCCTTTACTGCTCGTCCTGTGGTCAGCATTAGTGACCCATTGCCAGCTTCCGAGGAATCTTCACCAGAATCCCATATTCCTATAAGTCAGAAGATGGGAAAGAGAAGAGTTCCTGCTATCTTCGAGGAGACTTCCTCTACCGGGGATGGAAAGAGGAACAAAGCTGAAGTCCCAAAGGGGACCAAGAAAATTGATGCTGTTCCTTCTGTTGCTGTTCAGAAGGCTGCCGAGAAGTCTACAATGGCTCCGAGCAAGAAAAGTACTTCTGTGTAAGTGGTCACCATTTCCCCCACCAAAGGTTCTTTGGCTGAAATTGATGAAGTACCACTGAGGAGATTGAAGAAATCCTCCTCGGTTAGTTTTTCTGAAACCACTCCTCAGCTCCAAGCTAGTGGAGCTGGTGTTCCTACTATCATTCCCCCGAGCTCTGCAATGAGTTCGGTAAAGACTTGGATTATTCCTGAAGTCCAAGGCATCGAGGAAAACATGCCTAGGGATATGCTGACATCCCTAGCTACTCGTCACATCGCTTCAGTAAATTTCTTCTTATCTTGAATTCTTATTTTCTTCAATCAATATATGTATCTCGGTACTGACTTATCATTACCTTCTCTTTTCAGCTGGTGAGTTGTTTTAACACCATTGTGAAGAAAGATGAAGCGCTCAAGGCTTCAAGCTCCTCGTCTAGAGTAGAGGATGCATTCCAGAGTTTGGCCCAATCTCTGAAGGAATCTCGTTAGAAGTACGACGAGGATAAAGGTGTGTGGGAGAAGAAATTGGCTGCATCTGAAGTAGAAAAGGTGCATTTGGGAAACAAGGTGAAGGACTTGAAGAGGGAGAACAACAAATACTCCGAGAAACTCACTACTTTCGGGGAGCTTGAAAATAAGCTGAAATCAGCTGAGGAAGAGTTGACACTTTTGCGCGAAACAAATCGTCAGAAGGAGGTGTTGGAGGCCAAGCTAAAAGCCTCCGAGGACCTTCTATCCGAGAAGCTCTCCTCGGAGAAGATGAAGAGAAAAACAGCTGTGAATAAATCCTTTCGAACTGGTTGGGATAAAGGATGGGATAGGGGGTAGCAGCAATGATGACCCAGGTGAATTATGGAAGTTTGAAATTCTTCCATGATGGTTGGGTTTCTGCCTTGCAGGAATTGAAAGTGAGCGAGGACTCCGAGTTATTTCAACAAAATCTCCCTGGTCCTCCTCCAGTTATTGAAGACGAAGATGAAGACGAAGATGCATCTGAATAATCCTCAATGATTGTGGGTGATCAGATCTATGCTCCTCAACCCAACCAAACATCTGCTGAGGAGATTTCTTCTTTGCCTGCTCCTCTTGAACAAATCCCAACTCCAGCCGATCAAATCAGTGTTCCCACCGAGCAACCAAGCTCCTCGTCCCAACCTCCCGAGAAAGTCTTGGGAGACAAGGAAAAGGTGTGAAGTTGTTCGGTACTATCTTTCTGTTTTTATCTTTACCTGTACTTTGTATCTCAGATCTTTGTAACTTTTGCCTTATGATTTAATAAAATTTGAGTTCTTTCTTTCCATATTATTGTCTCTTCTTTATCTGCACTCTGTCTTGATCTTCTTTTTCTTTCTCTGTTAGTTTCTGGCCAGGATGGATCTTTTGTCTGCTAACGACACAAAGTTGATGCAGCAATGCCATGAGTATTATAAAGCTGGTCACACAGACCTCAGTACATCCAAAATTGTTGATATCCTTGGTCATGGTGCTTCAGAGCAAGCAATCGAAGCTTATCGGTACCTGAAGGACTTACTTGATAGAGCAGTGGCCAATAACGTGGCCTACTATGATATGATCGAGGAGCTTCAATATACTCTAGAAGATCTCAAGGATCAGTACAGGGAGTCAAATGCCTTGTTACATGAGGGGTATGAAAAGAAATATCAAAAGCTTTCTGCCAAGAAGGGCTATGACAAACTCATTGCTGGGTATGATGTCAGGGAGAGGACCCTAAAAGGTGAAGTTGAGGCCTGCAGATAGATCGCCGAGCTGCTGGAACAAGAGAACAACAATTTGCAGACAGAGTTGGCACAATATAAGTCTGCAGCTTCATCTTCCACTGCCTTGGTACCAGTCTCTGATGAAGGGTTCTCATTCTTAGAGGTTAAGAATGCCAAATTAAGGCAAGAATTGGATACTTTAAGAAAGTCTGGTATTTCTGCTACTGCTCGGGGACGAGGAAGAGGTTCTCGTGGGCGAGGAAGAGCTGCCCAGGATGTTAACGAGGAACGAAGCACTCCAGCTGCTCGGGGTCGATCAAGAACTCCTCGTAGTATTGAAGAAGCTCGTACTCTGTCAACATTGGAAACTCAAGCGTACCAGTTGAACGCAAAAGATCGGGCTTTGTCTGAAATGTCCAAGAAAATCCTGACTTTGGAAGATCAACTTACTGCGACGAAGTCTGCTTTGAATAATAAGGATGTTTTTGCCAGGAACCTTCATGAGCAGTTAGAAAGATTAACTTTCCAATTCCATAAACAACCTCACGAATTCTGGAATGCAGGCTATAATGAGGCCCTTTATCACTTGGATGCTCGCATTGAAAATGCCAATAATGAAGGTTATAAGCAAGGTTGGCTGAATGCCCTGGGTGTATTAAAACTTGAGCGGGGCCATTACTTATGGGATTATCATGCTCCTGGGCTACTAGACTTGCCTGTACCACCTTATAAATTGGACATGGAATGGATCCATGCTCGTGCCATTCCTCGGAGCTTAATTTCAAAATATCTTGGTGACTATCTTCATTCTCAGATTGAAGTATCTCGTCCCGAGCATCTATTGGATACTCCTTCAGTAATGAATGTCAGAATGTTGAAGGACTTGAATTTTATCAATTCTCCTCAGACCATAAATAATCCTCCTGCTGGCGAGGAACCTATTTCAAAAGCTGAAGGAAAGAAACCAATAGAATAGGAATTTCAATGTAATAGTTATTATACATGTAATTTGTAATTCGTTTTGAATTTTAATGAAAGATTTTCATTTTCTGTTTGCAAATCTGTATTGCTATTATTTTGTACCTGTCTAACACTTTTATATTTGTGATTGCATAACAATTCTTTGTGGTTCATCGACCAATCTAGTAATTACAAGTATCAAAAATGTTGCTCGATCACTTAATAACAAAGTAATTAGTATAAAAAATGTTAAAATTTCTTACAACCAACCAAGGTTGTTTAAATTGAGCTCGTCGACCAATTATAATTAATGGGTTTTTATCCCCGACCAGCTATACTTGGTAAATTTTGTCTTTTTCAATAAATGTGCCCGACCAACCAAGGTCAAGATTTTTCCTCGTCGACCAACTACAATTAGTGGGTTTTTATCCCCGGCCAACTATACTTGGTTCAGTTTGGAATATTTGTTCTTCGATGAACTTTTATGTAATAAACTTACTTTTCGACCAACATAAGTTGGCATTTGAGAGTTTGTTTTCAAGCCAACCGAGATTGGCATTTTTAAGAAATGTTGTTCTCGCCCTTTTACCAAACGGAGTTGGTCATGGGTTTGAACTATCATGCCCACTAATTCTTTTACCAACCGAAGTTGATCACATTAGTGTACGCCTCCTAACCAAAGGAGTGTAGTTTGTTCTCGCTATTTTACCAATCGAAGTTGATCACGCTTGAACTATCAGTGTCCACTAGTTATTTTACCAACCTGAGTTGGTCACGCTAGTGTATGCCTCCTAACAAAAGGAGTATAGTTTGTTCTCGCCCTTTTACCAACCGGAGTTGGTCGTGGGTCTGAAATATCGTGTTCTCGCTATTTTACCAACCAAAGTTGATCACGCTCGAACTATCAGTGTCCACTAGTTATTTTACCAACCGGAGTTGGTCACTCTAGTGTATGCCTCCTAACCAAAGGAGTATAGTTTATCCTCGCCCTTTTACCAACCGGAGTTGGTCGTGGGTCTGAACTATCATCTTCGTCTTCTTTTTGCTGTCGAGCAGCGTAGTGTACAACACTAGTATTCCCCGAAAAACTTTCAATAAAAGGAGAGAAGATGGTGAAACATTATCGTTTTATTCATATTGATAGATCTGCTTTACATTTTACATTACTGATAATACTTGTGTAGGTGTTCAGCATTCCATGCATTCTTGAATTCCTCTCCTTCTAGAGTTGCTATTCGGTAAGTTCCTGGTCGAACAACTTCTGTAACTCGGTAAGGTCCATGCCAATTTGCTTCCAATTTATTGAGCTTCTGAATGACCTTCTTTAGCACGTAATCTCCTTCTTTTAAATCGCATTTCTTCACCCTCTTGTTGTAAAACAGAGTTGTCCGTTGTTGATATGCAACATTCCTAATGGCTGCTTCTTCTCTAACCTCCTCGAGCATGTCCAAATCCAATCTTCTCATTAAGTCATTGACTGGGGAATTGAAATTCAGGACTCTATGTGTTGGGAGACCCAACTCAGCAGGTATTACAGCCTCACTTCCAAATGCCAGCATATATGGTGATTCTCCAGTTGCTGCTCGGGGAGTTGTTCGGTAAGCCCACAATACTGACTGTATTTCATTAATCCAATTTTCTTTGGCCTCATTTAACCTCTTCTTCAAACCATGTAATAATGTTCTGTTCGTCACTTCAGTCTGTCCATTGCTTTGAGGATGGACTGGTGCTGAATGAACCTTCAAAATGTTTGACTGATGACAATAGGTGGCAAACTCCTCGTTATTGAATTGTCTTCCATGGTCTGTGATGAAGGCATGAGGGAGACCATATCGGCAGATGATGTTCTTCCAAACGAATTGGTACACCTTCTCGTACGTCATATCAATAAGTGGCTCAGCTTCTACCCACTTAGTAAAATAATCCACTGCCACGACGAGGTACTTGAATATTCCTCGGGTCGTTGGCAGGGGTCCAACCAAATCCATTCCCCACATGGGAAAAGGCCAAGGAGAAGTTATGGGTGCCAACAATGCTTGCGGCGTTCGTCGGATGGAGGAAAAACGTTGGCATTTATCACATTTCTTAGCATAGGCTATACAATCAGCCCTCATTATTGGCTAGTAATATCCTTGCGTCATCACCCTTTGCAAGAGTGTTCGACCTGCTACATGGGCTCCACAGGACCCTTGATGGATCTCTTCAATTAATTCTTTCACCTCGGAGGGATGTACACATCTTTGCAAACCTGCCATAATTCCTCGTCTATAAAAAACACCATTAGTTAGTACATACCGAGCAGCTTTGAACTTCAATTTCTTGGCAGCGAGCTTATCCTCCGGCAATTCTCCTTCCTCGACATATGCCCTGATGGGATCCATCCAAGATGGTCCTAAATCAAGAGTAATAATATTCATCGTCAGGTCTTCATCTATGCTTCGACTTTCTAACACCTCAATTGGTATCGTTCTTCGCAATTCAGTACGAGTAGCTGATGCTAGTCGGGCCAGTGCGTCTGCTTGTGCATTCTCCATTCTTGGTATTCTGATCAATTGAATGGCATCAAATTCTGCCAATAAATCCATCGCCTTTGCATGATACTTGATCATTGATTCTCCTTTAATTGCATACGTTCCTATTATCTGATTCACAATTAATTGAGAATCACTGAATACCATCACTTGTTGTGCTTCCATAGTCTTTGCTAAATTAAGACCTGCTATCATCGCCTCATATTCAGCCTCATTATTGGAAGCTTTGAATTGGAATCACAGGGCATATTCCACGTCGATCTCGTCTGGAGTGCTCAGAACTATTCCAGCGCCACATCCTACAGTGCAAGATGAGCCATCTACATATAACCTCCATATAGGTAACTCGTCTTCAAATTTCTTATCTGACAGAGTTCCTCGGTGAAATATCTGTTGTTTTCTTTCATCTTCCCCCGGTATTTTTTGCTCCTCATCAACCATCTCTTCTCGCCCTTTTACCAACCGGAGTTGGTCTAGGTTTGAATTTGATGATCTTTCTACATCCACGAGCCCTTTTACCAACCGGAGTTGGTCTGGACTTATGTCTGTTGATCCTGTAACATCCACAGGTTGGTCAGCGAGCAACTTTTATTCCTCGGGGGTATCAAGATATGTAAACTCTGCTATAAAGTCTGCTACAGCTTGCCCTTTTAAGGATGATCTGGGTTCATACACAATATCATATTCACCGAGCTCTATTGACCAGTACATCAATCTCCCTGACTTTTCTGGCTTATGAAGGGCTTGTCTCAATGGCATGTCGGTATACACGATGATGGTATGGGCCTGGAAATATGGCCTCATTCTTCTACTTGCTTCAATTAATGCCAATGCCAATTTTTCCAACTCTGGGTACCTGATCTCTGCACCTCGGAAAGCCTTACTTGTGTAATAAATTGGCTTCTGGACTCCATTCTCCAATCTGATCAATGTCGAACTGACTGCATTTTCTGATACTGCCAGGTATAAGTACAACTTTTCACCCATCACTGGTCTGGACAGCAATGGAGGTGTTCCTAGATATTTCTTCAAATCTTGAAAGGCTTTTTCACATTCATCATTCCACTCGAAAGTTTTTCGGAGTGTTTTGAAGAATGGAAGGCACCTATCAGTTGCTCGAGATACAAATTTATTGAGCGCTGCAACTCGTCCTGTAAGACTCTGCACTTCTTTCTTCGTCGTTGGAGATCGCAACCCTAAAAGATCTTTGATCTTTGCTGGATTTGCCTCAATGCCTCGTTGGTTGACGATGTACCCGAGGAACATTCCTTCTCGTACTCCAAAGGTGCACTTCGTCGGGTTGAGCTTCATCTGATATTTATCCAGTTGATCAAAGGTCTGACCTAAGTCAACTAGATGCTTAGCATCTTTCTTGCTCTTTGTCAGCATATCGTCGACATATACTTCCATGTTGCAACTGATTTGTTCGGTAAAAACCTTGTTCATCAGCCGCTGATATGTCGCTCCTGCATTTTTCAAACCAAAAGGCATAACATTATAACAATAAGTTCCCCTAGGAGTAATAAAAGAAGTGCTTTCCCTGTCTTCAGGTTTCATTTTGATCTGGTTGTAACCGGAGTAAGCATCCATGAAGCTGAGCAGCTTGTGCCCCGAGGTAGCATCCACTAGTTGGTCAATTCTGGGCATAGGGAAGTGATCCTTTGGGCAGGCCTTGTTGAGATCAGTGAAATCAACACACATTCTCCATTTATTGTTTTTCTTCTTTACCATCACCACATTGGCCAACTAGTCTGGATACTTCACATCTTCAATGAATTGGGCTTTCTGGAGCTTGTCGACCTCCTCTTGAATAGCTTGATTCTTCTCGGGGCTAAATACCCTTCTTCTCTGCTTTACAGGCTTGATCTCCTTATTCGCATTGAGTTCATGGCATAAGAAGTTTGGATCTATTCCTGGCATGTCTTCATGACTCCATGCAAAATTTTTCTTTCTGTCTCTCAAGAAAGCTATCAATTCCTATTTTATTGAAACATCCAACGATGAACCTATCTGGGTTACTCGTTCAGGGTGCTCGTCGTCCAGAATAACATTTTCTGTAGATTCCACCGCCTGTCCTTTTACCAATTGGGATTCATCTCTGGGATCCAGTGTTTCAATTTCTGTACCTTCATCCACCTGGTAGGTAGTAGTCTTTTTCCTTGATTCCTCAGGCTCCTCTTGCTCGACAGACGAATAATAGCATTCCCGAGCGACTTTCTGATCACCTTTCACAACTCCCACTCCGAAATTTGTTGGGAATTTTAAACACTGATGTACTGTATATGGGACTGCCTCGAACTTTTTCAAACCAACTCTTCCCATGATGATGTTGTAAGCTGACTGCACATTTTTATCCATCACAAAGAAGCGTATTCTTTCTGTTCGGAAAGAAGGCCAAGTTCGAATGAATATATCCAACTTGATCGTTCCAAGTGGAAAAACTTTCTCGCCAGCAAAACCCAGAAGGGGTCTGTGATAAGGTTCCAATTGAGATAATTTCAAATTCAAGCTGTCAAAGCATGAATAGTACATGATGTCTGCCGAACTACCATTGTCTACCAACACCCTTGAAATCACTACTTCTTTCATCCTCATTTTGATCACCAAAGGGTCGTCGTGAGGGTAAAGAACACCTGCCAGGTCATTTTTCGAAAAGCCAATAACCAGCTTCTCTTTGTTGACCTTCCTCGGACGATCTTCCTCGGCCAAATTTATTCGTTGAATGTATGAGCAAGCTTGTGCCTCTCCGAGGTAAGCTTTTCTTTCTATAGTAAGGTCTCCTCCTCCTGCATCTCCTCCTGTAATGACATTACAATCAAATGATCCAAAACGTATGGAAAATACCTCTCGTTCTGGATGCCTTGGCTTCTTGGGAAGATCAGGGTCTTCATCTCGATCATCTTCATGGTCTCTCTTCTTTTTCTCCCCTGCTCGGCGAGGAGAACTAGACCTCTCTCTAGTTCGATCATTATTTCTTCTTCCGCCTCCCCGATCAATGTACTTTGCCAGTTTCCCTCTTCGGATGAGCGTTTCAATCTCGTTCTGAAGAGCTATGCAATTTTTTGTCATATGGCCGTGATCTTTATGGAACTCGCAATATTTATCCCTGTTCCTCTGTTCGGGGTCTGACCTCAGTTTCTTTGGCCACTTTATTTCCTCGTTATTCTTGATTTCTTCCAAGACATGATTAATACCCATTTTCAAAGGAGTATAATTATCGAATTTCTTCAGGACTTCCCATGACGACCTATTATTCTTGGAATGCTTGTCACCGCCATTGCCCTTATGCTCTTTCTTCCTGGATTTGTCGTCTTCCACCTTGGTTTCTTTATCCATATTCTTTTTCGCAGCCATAGCCTCCTCGGCATTCATGATTTTGGCCGCTTTTGCCATCAACTCTGACATAGTTTTAGGTGGATCTTTCGCCAAAGTGTAATACAACTTATTAGGCAACAACCCACTCATCAAGGCGGTGATTGCTGTCTTCTCCTCATAATCTATGACTTCTAGCTTCTCGTTATTGAAACGAGTTATGTAATCTCTAGTACCCTCACTAGATTTTTGTCTAACACTTAACAAGTGTGCTACTCGTTTTACTGGTTTTGCTCCAAAACAGAAATTGCCGATGAACAACTCGGCCAACTGAAAGAAAGTTGAAATCTTACCCCAAGGAAGATTGTTGTACCATATCTGGGCAGCTACAGTAAGAGTTCCTGAGAATGCTCTGCATCTCATCTCGCCGGGGACGACATAGATGTCGGCAGCAGCTTGATATTGCTCTATGTGTAAAACAGGATCTGTCTTTCCATCATATTTGGGGGTCACCATAGGTGCTTTAAACTTTGACGGGGTAGGAAAACCTACAATGGCCTGGACAAAAGGTGTCCCTTGAACAAAAGTTCGTTGTAAGGGATTCTTCGCCTTAGCCATTTCTCCCAATCTATCCTCCAAGCGCTGAATTGAACCCTTCCACGCATCGTTTCCTTCCTCGGGCTTATTAGTTCAAGCAATTGATTGTTCGGATGTAGCTTCCTGAGATCTATCTTGACGAGCAATTGGTCGTGATTGTGCTGATCCTTCTCTTAGATCTGATGGTCGTCGAAAACTCCTCGACATGGTCTTAGGTGGACTCTTATTCCTCCTAGGGCCTAATCGACTGAAAGGAGACACCCTACTCAGTCTTTCTAAGGCACTGGGTCTTTCTGGAGAGAGAGTGATACGTTGATCAGTATCTGTAGCCCTTATTGACGAAGTTCGCCCAGGTTGATAAGAGAAATCATCAGACTCCTCATTACGATATGACTCAGTACGTCTGGATCGTGAAGAAAGTAAATAAGTTTGCCTCAGACCGCTTCGCTGTCCTGAATGGGCAGGTGCACTGCCATGAAGGGTTTGTATGAGTTGCCTCATTGTGTCTTGCATGGCGGTTTGTCCTTGAGCCAGATTCTTCATAATCTCGACCAGATCTGGAGGTGCAGAGGGATTTGGGGGATTTCCGGCATTTCCAGCGTTTCGATTGCTAGATTCTGGATTATCCGCCATTGATGATGAATGATTTTTGGTGAAAAAACGATAATAACAATCGTTCCCACAGACGGCGCCAATCTGTTGATGTAAAAAATTAGATAGCTCTAATTATTCAATCACAGATAAATGAAATGAGACAAAGATTTTAAAGTGGTTCAGCCTTATAAGAATGGCCTACATACACTGTTATGTTATTGCTGAATGTTTTGGGAATTCTCGATTACAAGCTCTATCAAGAAATTCCGGTCCCTTTGAATGAGGGTGATACAAGGTATTTATAGCCCTTAGGCTGTACATGAAAGGGTGTTATATTAAATGATACACATATGAAAGGGTAATTCATTTAATGTTCATCAAACGTGCGCATCAAGATGATAAGCATTCAATGAATAGTTAAAATGTTGATTATCTGGCAATTAATGCTGTGGTCGAGGTGCAGCTCGAACCGCCTTAGTTGCTCGTCGTCCAAAAGTTCCTCGGAGCATTGGAGTTCCTCGGAGGATAAGAGTTCCTCGGAGGGTTGGTGTTCCTCGGAGTGAGTATGTTGGTCGGGGAAATAATCTTCCTCGTTGCTATAGTGTGCCACGTAGATTGACACGTGTCTTGTTATTATTTGTCCACATCAGCATACTAATTTTGGTGTCAACAGAAGCCCCCAATGTTTCATATTTCGAACTTTGAGGAGTATGGAACATTCTTTCTCGGTATATGGCGATATTAAATGACCTTCCTGGGTTTTAGGAGCCTTTTCTTCGTATTTAAATTTCCTTCCAAATTCGCAGAATCCGCCTTTTTGCATTTTAATAGGCGCTTCGATCTTCGTGCCCTTTTTGTGCTTTTAGCCGCCGGTAGCGTAATATTTCCTTTTTGTAATCATTTCTTTCGCCGTTTCCCAAGGCAAGGTATTTAAACTTCAGAGGCAATCCCATCGTCTTCTACCTTTTCAATTTCTGCTTTCGAATTTTCTAAAGCTTTTCTCTCTCTTGTGCGTTCATTTCCTCCTTCGTTTGTCAACAGATCTCCTTTTTCCCTGTAAGCTCTTCTTCCTTCTTCTTTTATTCATCATGGTTTACATTATCGAATCTCTTGAGAAGTTCCGCTCTGAATTCTCTATTCCTTCTTGGGTAACTTTGGAGGTTCTTTCTGAGCCTTCAAGTTATTTTGATTTGGCTGAGGGACACTGGTTCCCTAGCCTATTTATTGCTGAATGTGGATTTTCTTTTCCACCAAATCCGTTGTGTTTAGAGTTTTGTCAATACTTCGACGTTGTCCCTACAAAAGAGCCCCCAACACATGGAGAATAGTTAATGAGGTATATAGGTTAAATCAAACTCATGGAACTCGTATAGGAATTCCTGAGATTATGTACTGTTACAGATGGGCTGTTTTAGACAACATTTTTTTTATTTAAAAACTAGGTTTTTGAATAGGGCCTTAGTAGTCAACCTCCCTGATGCCAACAGGGATTATTTTGAACATGGAGTAGTTGTAAAAAAATGGCAACATGCCCCTCTGGTTGGAGATGAAGTATATGAGGGTCCCAAATGCCCTCCATATGGCAATGGGATAGGTTATTTTCAATCTTATTTTGTTTTTTGAAATTATGATTCCATTGTGTTTGACAAAATGTATGACTGATATTTCACTATGTTTTTATTTGCAGTTGACAACAAGAGGAAAACTCCAAAAGAAACAGAAGTTAATATAAAGCATTTAAAACATATCTGGAATTTGCATAGAAGAGTTGCAGACGAGCACATAAGGTCTGCTTCATATTTGCTGCAGTATAGGAGCTACACATCATCCTTTACTGCTCGTCCTGTGGTCAGCATTAGTGACCCATTGCCAGCTTCCGAGGAATCTTCACCAGAATCCCATATTCCTCTAAGTCAGAAGATGGGCAAGAGAAGAGTTCCTGCTATCTTCGAGGAGACTTCCTCTGCCGGGGATGGAAAGAGGAACAAAGCTGAAGTCCCAAAGGGGACTAAGAAAATTGATGCTGTTCCTTATGTTGCTGTTCAGAAGGCTGCCGAGAAGCCTCCAATGGCTCCGAGCAAGAAAAGTACTTCTGTGTAAGTGGTCACCATTTCCCCCACCAAAGGTTCTTTGGCTGAAATTGCTGAAGTACCACTGAGGAGATTGAAGAAATCCTCCTCGGTTAGTTTTTCTGAAACCACTCCTCAGCTCCAAGCTAGTGGAGCTGGTGTTCCTACTATCATTCCCCCGAGCTCTGCAATGAGTTCGGTAAAGACTTGGATTATTCCTGAAGGCCAAGGCATCGAGGAAAACATGCCTAGGGATATGCTGACATCCCTAGCTGCTCGTCACATCGCTTCAGTAAATTTCTTCTTATCTTGAATTCTTATTTTCTTCAATCAATATATGTATCTCGGTACTGACTTATCATTACCTTCTCTTTTCAGCTGGTGAGTTGTTTTAACACCATTGTGAAGAAAGATGAAGCGCTCAAGGCTTCAAGCTCCTCTTCTGGAGTATAGGATGCATTCCAGGGTTTGGCCCAATCTCTGAAGGAATCTCGTCAGAAGTACGACGAGGATAAAGGTGTGTGGGAGAAGAGATTGGCTGCATCTGAAGTAGAAAAGGTGCAGTTGGGAAATAAGGTGAAGGACTTGAAGAGGGAGAACAAGAAATACTCCGAGAAGCTCACTACTTTCGGGGAGCTTGAAAATAAGCTGAAATCAGCTGAGGAAGAGTTAACACTTTTGCGCGAAGCAAATCGTCAGAAGGAGGAGTTGGAGGCCAAGATGAAAGCCTCCGAGGACCTTCTATCCGAGAAGCTCTCCCCGAAGAAGATGAAGAGAAAAATAGCTGTGAAGAAATCCTTTCGAACTGGTTGGGATAAAGGATGGGATAGGGGGGTAGCAGCAATGATGACCCAGGTGAATTATGGAAGTTTGAAATTCTTCCATGATGGTTGGGTTGCTGCCTTGCAGGAATTGAAAGTGAGCGACGACTCCGAGTTATTTCAACAAAATCTCCCTGGTCCTCCTCCAGTTATTGAAGACGAAGATGAAGACGAAGTTGCATCTGAAGAATATTCAATGATTGTGGGTGATCAGATCCATGCTCCTCAACCCAACCAAACATCTGCTGAGGAGATTTGTTCTTTGCCTGCTCCTCTTGAACAAATCCCAACTCCAGCCGATTAAATCAGTGTTCCCACCGAGCAACCAAGCTCCTCGTCCCAGCCTCCCGAGAAAGTCTTGGGAGACAAGGAAAAGGTGTGAAGTTGTTCGGTACTATCTTTCTATTTTTATCTTTACCTGTACTTTGTATCTCAGATCTTTGTAACTTTTGCCTTATGATCTAATAAAATTTGAGTTCTTTCTTTCCATATGATTGTCTCTTCTTTATCTGCACTCTGTCTTGATCTTCTTTTTCTTTCTCTGTTAGTTTCTGGCCAGGATGGATCTTTTGTCTGCTAACGACACAAAGTTGATGCAACAATGCCATGAGTATTATAAAGCTGGTCACACAGACCTCAGTACATTCAAAATTACCGATATCCTTGGTCATGGTCCTTCAGAGCAAGCAATCGAAGCTTATCGGTTCCTGAAGGACTTACTAGATAGAGCAGTGGCCAATAACGTGGCCTACTATGATATGATCGAGGAGCTTCAATATACTCTAGAAGATCTCAAGGATCAGTACATGGAGTCAAATGCCTTGTTACATGAGGGGTATGAAAAGAAATATCAACAGCTTTCTGCCGAGAAGGGCTATGACAAACTCATTGCTGGGTATGATGTCAGGGAGAGGACCCTAAAAGGTGAAGTTGAGGCCTGCAGAAAGATCGCCGAGCTGCTGGAACAAGAGAACAACAATTTGCAGACAGAGTTGGCACAGTATAAGTCTGCAGCTTCATCTTCCACTGCCTTGGTACCAGTCTCCGACGAAGGGTTCTCATTCTTAGAGGTTGGGATTGCCAAATTAAGGCAAGAATTGGATACTTTAAGAAAGTCTGGTATTTCTGCTACTGCTCGGGGACGAGGAAGAGGTTATCGTGGGCGAGGAAGAGCTGCCCAGGATGTTAACGAGGAACGAAGCACTCTAGCTGCTCGGGGTTGATCAAGAACTCCTCGTAGTATTGAAGAAGCTCGTACTCTGTCAACATTGGAAACTCAAGCATACCAGTTTAACGCAAAAGATCGGGCTTTGTCTGAAATGTCCAAGAAAATCCTAACTTTGGAAGATCAACTTACTGCGACGAAGTCTGCTTTGAATAATAAGGATGTTTTTGCCAGGAACCTTCATGAGCAGTTAGAAAGATTAACTTTCCAATTCCATAAACAACCTCGCGAATTCTGGAATGCAGGCTATAATGAGGCCCTTTATCACTTGGATGCTCGCATTAAAAATGCCAATAATGAAGGTTATAAGCAAGGTTGGCTGAATGCCCTGGGTGTATTAAAACTAGAGCGGGGCCATTATTTATGGGAATATCATGCTACTGGGCTACTAGACTTGCCTGTACCACCTTATAAATTGGACATAGAATGGATCCCTGCTCGTGCCATTCCTCGGAGCTTAATTTCAAAATATCTTGGTGACTATAATCTTCATTCTCAGATTGAAGTATCTCGTCCCGAGCATCTATTGGATACTCCTTCAGTAATGAATGTCAGAATGTTGAAGGATTTGAATTTTATCAATTCTCCTCAGACCTTAAATGATCCTCCGGCTGGCGAGGAACCTATTTCAAAAGCTGAAGGAAAGAAACCAATAGAATAGGAATTTCAATGTAATAGTTATTATACATGTAATTTGTAATTCGTTTTGAATTTTAATGAAAGATTTTCATTTTCTGTTTGCAAATCTGTATTGCTATTATTTTGTACTTGTCTAACACTTTTATATTTGTGATTGCATTACAATTCTTTGTGGTTCATCAACCAATCTAGTAATTACAAGTATAAAAAATGTTGCTCGATCACTTAATATTAAAGTAATGAGTATAAAAAATGTTAAAATTTCTTACAACCAACCAAGGTTGTTTAAATTGAGCTCGTCGACCAATTATAGTTAATGGGTTTTTATCCCCGACCACCTATACTTGGTAAATTTTGTCTTTTTCAATAAATGTGCCCGACCAACCAAGGTCAAGATTTTTCCTCGTCGACCAACTACAATTAGTGGGTTTTTATCCCCGACCAACTATACTTGGTTCAGTTTGGAATATTTATTCTTCGATGAACTTTTATGTAATAAACTTACTTTTCGACCAACATAAGTTGGCATTTGAGAGTTTGTTTTCAAGCCAACCGAGATTGGCATTTTTAAGAAATGTTGTTCTCGCCCTTTTACCAACCGGAGTTGGTCATGGGTTTGAACTATTATGCCCACTAATTCTTTTACCAACCGAAGTTGATCACATTAGTGTACGCCTCCTAACCAGAGGAGTATAGTTTGTTCTCGCTATTTTACCAACCGAAGTTGATCACGCTTAAACTATCAGTGTCCACTAGTTATTTTACCTACCTGAGTTGGCCACGCTAGTGTATGCCTCCTAACCAAAGGAGTATAGTTTGTTCTCACCCTTTTACCAACCGGAGTTGGTCGTGGGTCTGAACTATCGTGTTCTCGCTATTTTACCAACCGAAGTTGATCACGCTCGAACTATCAGTGTCCACTAGTTATTTTACCAACCGGAGTTGGTCACGCTAGTGTATGCCTCCTAACCAAAGGAGTATAGTTTGTTCTCGCCCTTTTACCAACCGGAGTTGGTCGTGGGTCTGAACTATCGTCTTCGTCTTCTTTTTGCTGTCGAGCAGCGTAGTGTACAACACTAGTATTCCCCGAAAAACTTTCAATAAAAGGAGAGAAGATGGTGAAACATCATCGTTTTATTCATATTGATAGATCTGCTTTACATTTTACATTACTGATAATACTTGCGTAGGTGTTCAGCATTCCATGCATTCTTGAATTCCTCTCCTTCTAGAGTTGCTATTCGATAAGTTCCTGGTCGAACAACTTCTGTAACTCGGTAAGGTCCATGACAATTTGCTTCCAATTTATTGTGCTTCTGAATGACCTTCTTTAGCACGTAATCTCCTTCTTTTAAATCGCATTTCTTCACCCTCTTGTTGTAAAACAGAGCTGTCCGTTGTTGATATGCAACATTCCTAATGGCTGCTTCTTCTCTAACCTCCTCGAGCATGTCAAAATCCAATCTTCTCATTAAGTCACTGACTGGGGAATTGAAATTCAGGACTCTATGTGTTGGGAGACCCAACCGAGCAGGTATTAGAGCCTCACTTCCAAACGCCAGCATATATGGTGATTCTCCAGTTGCTGCTCGGGGAGTTGTTCGGTAAGCCCACAATACTGACTGTAGCTCATTAATCCAATTTGATTTGGCCTCATTTAACCTCTTCTTCAAACCATTTAATAATGTTCTGTTCGTCACTTCAATCTGTCCATTGCTTTGAGGATGGCCTGGTGTTGAATGAACCTTCAAAATGTTTGACTGATGACAATAGGCGGCAAACTCCTCGTTATCAAATTGTGTTCCATGGTCTGTGATGAAGGCATGAGGGAGACCATATCGGTAGATGATGTTCTTCCAAACGAATTGGTACACCTTCTCGTACGTCATATCAATAAGTGGCTCAGCTTCTACCCACTTAGTAAAATAATCCACTGCCACGACGAGGTACTTGAATCTTCCTCGGGTCGTTGGCAGGGGTCCAACCACATCCATTCCCCACATGGCAAAAGGCCAAGGAGAAGTTATGGGTGCCAACAATGCTTGCGGAGTTCGTCGGATGGAGGAAAAATGTTGGCATTTATCACATTTCTTAGCATAGGCTATACAATCAGCCTTTATTGTTGGCCAGTAATATCCTTGCGTCATCACCCTTTGCAAGAGTGTTCGACCTGCTACATGGGCTCCACAGGACCCTTGATGGATCTCTTCAATCAATTCTTTCACCTCGGAGGGATGTACACATCTTTGCAAACCTGCCATAATTCCTCGTCTATACAAAACACCATTAGTTAGTACATACCGAGCAGCTTTGAACTTCAATTTCTTGGCAGCGAGCTTATCCTCCGGAAATTCTCCTTCCTCGACATATGCCCTGATGGGATCCATCCAAGATGGTCCTAAATCAAGAGTAATAATATTCATCGTCAGGTCTTCATCTATGCTTCGACTTTCTAACACCTCAATTGGTATCGTTCTTCGCAATTCGGTACGAGTAGCTGATGCTAGTCGGGCCAGTGCGTCTGCTTGTGCATTCTCCATTCTTGGTATTCTGATCAATTGAATGGCATCAAATTCTGCCAACAAATCCATCGCCTTTGCATGATACTTGATCATTAATTCTCCTTTAACTGCATACGTTCCTATTATCTGATTCACAATTAATTAAGAATCACTGAATACCATCACTTGTTGTGCTTCCATAATCTTTGCTAAATTAAGACCTGCTATCATCGCCTCATATTCAGCCTCATTATTGAAAGCTTTGAATTAGAATCACAGGGCATATTCCACGTCGATCTCCTCTGGAGTGCTCAGAACTATTCCAGCGCCACATCCTACAGTGCAAGATGAGCCATCTACATATAACCTCCATATAGGTAACTCGTCTTCAAATTTCTTATCTGACAGAGTTCCTCGGTGAAATATCTGTTGTTTTCTTTCATCTTCCCCCGGTATTTTTTGCTCCTCATCAACCATCTCTTCTCGCCCTTTTACCAACCGGAGTTGGTCTAGGTTTGAATTTGATGATCTTTCTACATCCACGAGCCCTTTTACCAACCGGAGTTGGTCTGGACTTATGTCTGTTGATCCTGTAACATCCACAGGTTGGTCAGCGAGCAACTTTTGTTCCTCGGGGGTATCAGGATATGTAAACTCTGCTATAAAGTCTGCTACAGCTTGCCCTTTTAAGGATGATCTGGGTTCATACACAATATCATATTCACCGAGCTCTATTGCCCAGTACATCAATCTCCCTGACTTTTCTGGCTTATGAAAGGCTTGTCTCAATGGCATGTCGGTATACACGATGATGGTATGGGCCTGGAAATATGGCCTCATTCTTCTACTTGCTTCAATTAATGCCAATGCCAATTTTTCCAACTTTGGGTACCTGATCTCTGCACCTCGGAAAGCCTTACTTGTGTAATAAATTGGCTTCTGGACTCCATTCTCCAATCTGATTAATGCCGAACTGACTGCATTTTCTGATACTGCCAGGTATAAGTACAACTTTTCACCCATCACTGGTCTGGACAACAATGGAGGTGTTCCTAGATATTTCTTCAAATCTTGAAAGGCTTTTTCACATTCATCATTCCACTCAAAAGTTTTTCGGAGTGTTTTGAAGAATGGAAGGCACCTATCAGTTGCTCGAGATACAAATCTATTGAGCGCTGCAACTCGTCCTGTAAGACTCTGCACTTCTTTCTTCGTCGTTGGAGATCGCAACCCTAAAATAGCTTTGATCTTTGCTGGATTTGCCTCAATGCCTCGTTGGTTGACGATGTACCCGAGGAACATTCCTTCTCGTACTCCAAAGGTGCACTTCGTCGGGTTGAGCTTCATCTGATATTTATCCAGTTGATCAAAGGTCTGACCTAAGTCAACTAGATGCTCAACAGCTTTCTTGCTCTTTGTCAGCATATCGTCGACATATACTTCCATGTTGCAACTGATTTGTTCGGCAAAAACCTTGTTCATCAGCCGCTGATATATCGCTCCTGCATTTTTCAAACCAAAAGGCATAACATTATAACAATAAGTTCCCCTAGGAGTAATAAAAGAAGTGCTTTCCCTGTATTCAGGTTTCATTTTGATCTGGTTGTAACCGGAGTAAGCATCCATGAAGCTGAGCAGCTCGTGCCCCGAGGTAGCATCCACTAGTTGGTCAATTCTGGGCATAGGGAAGTGATCCTTTGGGCAGGCCTTGTTGAGATCAGTGAAATCAACACACATTCTCCATTTATTATTTTTCTTCTTTACCATCACCACATTGGCCAACCAGTCTGGATACTTCACATCTTCAATGAATTGGGCTTTCTGGAGCTTGTCGACCTCCTCTTGAATAGCTTGATTCTTCTCGGGGCTAAATACCCTTCTTATCTGCTTTACAGGCTTGATCTCCTTATTCGCATTGAGTTCATGGCATAAGAAGTTTGGATCTATTCCTGGCATGTCTTCATGACTCCATGCAAAATTTTTCTTTCTATCTCTCAAGAAAGCTATCAATTCCTGTTTTATTGAAACATATAACGATGAACCTATCTGGGTTACTCGTTCAGGGTGCTCGTCGTCCAGAATAACATTTTCTGTAGATTCCACCGCCTGTCCTTTTACCAATTGGGATTCATCTCTGGGATCCAGTGTTTCAATTTATGTACCTTCATCCACCTGGTAGGTAGTAGTCTTTTTCCTTGATTCCTCAGGCTCCTCTTGCTCGGCAGACGAATAATAGCATTCCCGAGCGACTTTCTGATCACCTTTCATAACTCCCACTCTGAAATTTGTTGGGAATTTTAAACACTAATGTACTGTAGATGGGACTGCCTCGAACTTCTTGAAACCAACTCTTCCCATGATGATGTTGTAAGCTGACTGCACATTTTTATCCATCACAAAGAAGCGTATTCTTTCTGTTCGGCAAGCAGGCCAAGTTCCAATGAATATATCCAACTTGATCGTTCCAAGTGGAAAAACTTTCTCGCCAGCAAAACCCAGAAGGGGTCTGTGATAAGGTTCCAATTGAGATAATTTCAAATTCAAGCTGTCAAAGCATGAATAGTACATGATGTCTGCCGAACTACCATTGTCTACCAACACCCTTGAAATCACTACTTCTTTCATCCTCATTTTGATCACCAAAGGGTCGTCGTGAGGGTAAAGAACACCTGCCAGGTCATTTTTCGAAAAGCCAATGACCAGCTTCTCTTTGTTGACCTTCCTCGGACGATCTTCCTCGGCCAAATTTATTCGTTGAATGTATGAGCAAGCTTGTGCCTCTCCGAGGTAAGCTTTTCTTTCTATAGTAAGGTCTCCTCCTCCTGCATCTCCTCCTGTAATGACATTACAATCAAATGATCCAAAACGTATGGAAAATACCTCTCGTTCTGGATGCCTTGGCTTCTTGGGAAGATCAGGGTCTTCATCTCGATCATCTTCATGGTCTCTCTTCTTTTTCTCCTCTGCTCGGCGATGAGATCTAGACCTCTCTCTAGTTCGATCATTATTTCTTCTTCCGCCTCCCCGATCAACGTACTTTGCCAGTTTCCCTCTTCGGATGAGCGTTTCAATCTCGTTCTGAAGAGCTATGCAATTTTTTGTCATATGGCCGTGATCTTTATGGAACTCGCAATATTTATCCCTGTTCCTCTATTCGGGGTCTGACCTCAGTTTCTTTGGCCACTTTATTTCCTCGTTATTCTTGATTTCTTCCAATACATGATTAATACCCATTTTCAAAGGAGTATAATTATCGAATTTCTTCAGGACTTCCCATGACGACCTATTATTCTTGGAATGCTTGTCACCGCCATTGCCCTTATGCTCTTTCTTCTTGGATTTGTCGTCTTCCAACTTGGTTTCTTTATCCATATTCTTTTTCGCAGCCATAGCCTCCTCGGCATTCATGATTTTGGCCGCTTTTGCCATCAACTCTGACATAGTTTTAGGTGGATCTTTCGCCAAAGTGTAATACAACTTATTAGGCAACAACCCACTCATCAAGGCGGTGATTGCTGTCTTCTCCTCATAATCTATGACTTCCAGCTTCTCGTTATTGAAACGAGTTATGTAATCTCTAGTACTCTCACCAGATTTTTGTCTAACACTTAACACGTGTGCTACTCGTTTTACTGGTTTTGCTCCAAAACAGAAATTGCCGATGAACAACTCGACCAACTGAAAGAAAGTTGAAATCTTACCCCGAGGAAGATTGTTGTACCATATCTGGGCAGCTCCAGTAAGAGTTCCTGAGAATGCTCTGCATCTCATCTCGTCGGGGACGGCATAGATGTCGGCAGCAGCTTGATATTGCTCTATGTGTAAAATAGGATCTGTCTTTCCATCATATTTGGGGGTCACCATAGGTGCTTTAAACTTTGACGGGGTAGGAAAACCTACAATGGCCTGGACAAAAGGTGTCCCTTGAACAAAAGTTCGTTGTAAGGGATTCTTCGCCTTAGCCATTTCTCCCAATCTATCCTCCAAGCGCTGAATTGAACCCTTCCACGCATCGTTTCCTTCCTCGAGCTTATTAGTTCGAGCAATTGATTATTCGGATGTAGCTTCCTGAGATCTATCTTAACGAGCAATTGGTCGTGATTGTGCTGATCCTTCTCTTAGATCTGATGGTCTTCGAAAACTCCTCGACATGGTCTTAGGTGGACTCTTATTCCTCCTAGGGCCTAATCGACTGAAAGGAGACACCCTACTCAGTCTTTCTAAGGCACTGGGTCTTTCTGGAGAGAGAGTGATACGTTGATCAGTATCTGTAGCCCTTATTGACAAAGTTCGCCCAGGTTGATAAGAGAAATCATCAGACTCCTCATTACGATATGACTCAGTACGTCTGGATCGTGAAGAAAGTAAATAAGTTTGCCTCAAACCGCTTCGCTGTCCTGAATGGGCAGGTGCACCGCCATGAAGGGTTTGTATGAGTTGCATCATTGTGTCTTGCATGGCGATTTGTCCTTGAGCAAGATTCGTCATAATCCCGGCCAGATCTGGAGGTGCAGAGGGATTTGGGGGATTTACGGCATTTCCAGCGTTTCGATTGCTAGATTCTAGATTATCCGCCATTGATGATGAATGATTTTTGGTGAAAAAACGATAATAATAATCGTTCCCACAGACGGCGCCAATCTGTTGATGTAAAAAATTAGATAGCTCTAATTATTCAATCACAGATAAATAAAATGAGACAAATATTTTAAAGTGGTTCAGCCTTATAAGAATGGCCTACGTCCACTGTTATGTTATTGCTGAATGTTTTGGGAATTCTCGATTACAAGCTCTATTAAGAAATTCCGGTCCCTTTGAATGAGGGTGATACAAGGTATTTATAGCCCTTAGGCTGTACATGAAAGGGTGTTATATTAAATGATACACATATGAAAGGGTAATTCATTTAATGTTCATCAAACGTGCGCGTCAAGATGATAAGCATTCAATGAATAGTTAAACTGTTGATTATCTGGCAATTAATGCTGTGGTCGAGGTGCAGCTCGAACCGCCTTAGTTGCTCGTCGTCCAAAAGTTCCTCGGAGCATTGGAGTTCCTCGAAGGATAAGAGTTCCTCGGAGGGTTGGTGTTCCTCGGAGTGAGTATGTTGGTCGGGGAAATAATCTTCCTCGTTGCTATTGTGCCACGTAGATTGACACGTGTCTTCTTATTATTTGTCCACATCAGCATACTAATTTTCGTGTCAACAGGTGTTTTCTTTGAGACGATATAGTTCTCTACTAATCGTAAAACACAGGGTACTAAATTTCATATTATTTTCTGATCAGAGCTAAGATGATTGTGGTGGAAAATGTAGTAAGATAAAGGTATAAATATTCTGTAGTAATGCTCTAGGATAGAAGATGTGGAGATCCTAGGTACTTCTTGAGGTTTTAGAATGCCTCCTCAAACTCTAGAGTCCACTAAAAAGTCTTCTTCGATATTTTAAATAAAGGAAAACACTTGTTTATGAGATTGGAGACAAAAAGATTGAGGACAACAAATATCCCAACTAGGCTTTCAACTTCCTTGAATGTTCTTAGAGATTCCATGTATAATAGCTCTTGGATTGTTTTCTCAGTTGTCCTCTATGCCATGTTTAGTGACCATAAAGCCTAAGAACTTGCATTTTACACTTCCAAAGATAGATTCCTTTAGGTTGAGTCTCATTTGATTCCTTTTGTGGATAAAAATTGTTTCGATGAGGTTTATAACATGACCATGAGCCTTTAGACTCTTAACTAACTTATCATCAATATAGACATCCATAGATTTGTGATAAGGTCTTTAAAAATGGATTTCACGAGCCTTTGATATGTTGCACCTACATTATTTGTTCCAAAAGGAATAAATTTATTATCGTAGGTACCCTTGTTTGTGATGAATGGGGTATTTTCCTCATTTATGCAAGACATTCTGATCTGGTTCTAACCATAATAGGTATCCATAAAGGAGAGAAGCGCGTGACCATCCATAAAATCCACTAAAAAGTTAATATGGGGACAAGGGTAACAATACTATGGACATAATTTATTAAGATTAGTGAATTTTACGAACATATGTATTTTGTTAGGCTTGGACACCAACACCACATTGGAAATCCATTTTTGATATTTTACCTCCCTCATAAAGTTAGATTCTAAAAGACTGCAAACCTCTTTTATAACGGTTGTTTTCTTTCCAGGTCAAATAACCTTTTTTTCTAATGTATTGGCCTGTGGTTTGGGTCCGTGCTAAGGTGGTGGAACATGACCTCAAGATCCACCCTAATCACTTATGAGTGGCCCCAACATAACACATACATTTTTTTAAGGAACTAGGTAATCTCATCTCCAAGTAAGTAACTCAAACTAACCCTAATTTGGATGACCTTGGTGGGATCTTCTTCATCAATTCCAATGGTGATAAGCTCCCTTATAGGCTCACCTCTATGTTTTTTCTCTTTATCTTGTGGATCTAGAGTATCTATATTCGTTAGATATATGCCCAAATATCTCATGGGAGATAAAACATTTTAGGTGGTGTCAGCAGAACTTCTGTGAGGACCTTATCGCATCTATGGGAGATTTTTAGACCTGGAGAATTATCTGAATAATCCCTCGTGGTATTTTTTCTATTTCATTGAAGTTTTAACTTTCTTATGATCCCCAATCACTTCTCCTATGCCCATGGGGGTTAGGAATCTCATCACCATCCTTTGATATATACAGTTGTCTCCAACTCAATGAGAGAATGTTTATCCATGATCATATTATATGCTGAGGGTTAGTCCACCATTAGTTACTCGTTCTACATGGTGGATCAACAATCCTTAGAGCCAACTATAAGGGGGAGTGATGCACCTTATGGAGTATGTCTGTTCTCTAATAAAATTGATCAATGGAGTGATTATGGGTTGTATGTTCTTCATAGTTAGATGATTGGCCTTTAAATGATCTAAGAACACGATGTATACATAGTTCATAGTGTAAAAAAATAACCTCTTAATATTTTTGCTTCCCATGGTCACGGTTATCACCAAAGGGTCATCACGTGGGAGGAAAATCCTTTTGAGTTATGTATCTAAAACAATCATCATGGGAGATTCTTGTGGTTATATCTATGGAAGTATATGTTGTCGACATTTACCCTATCTTACTTCATGCTCATGGGATGAGCTTTTTTGGTTGTAGAGACGTTCCACCACCGATGAATATTCATGGTATAATATTCACGACAATAAGGGGGACATCATCTTTATTTTTTTATTGCATGAGCCTTGCCAGCATCCTTGGACACAAACTCCTTGAGATATTACCACTCGATTACTCCTTCGATGGCTTCCTTCAGTCGAAAACAATCATTGGTGTTGTGTTCGTAGTATCCATAGAACCGACAACACTTACACTTGTCCCTCTTATCCTCTAAGCGAAGGGTAAGAGTTCATACACTTCTACTACATTAAAGGCCTCTTCTATACTGGCTGTGAATGTGGTGATGTTATAGTATTTTGGAGACTCATTTTTCTTTCCTTCGTTATTAATTTTCTTGGTCCTAGTGACCTCAAGGGGATCTCTAAGGTAGGAAAACACATCTTTCCTTTTTGCCTATTGTGGGGAGGATATAATGCTCCTCGTAGTGACCACTTCTTCCCCATCCTTGCATTTTTAAGATCATTCCAACATATCAATTATGGACGAGGTGGCCTTTTACTAAAGGACCTTAATAAGCCATTTGATGTGAGGCATGGGATGAAAGTGACTACACAAATGGTGTCATTTAGGTTGTCCACTTGTAGAGTTTCTTAGTTAAATATCTTAGCATACTCTAAGGGTGGAGATTTTAGAAACGACTAGAAAACACGATGCAAAACGACCCAAAATTAGCCCAAAATGTTTGTATTTAATTTTATTTCGTGTTCATGTCAAAATTATGAGTCGTGTTATCGTGTCGTGTCTTGGTAATCGTGTTTTTATTCAGGTTATCTTGCCAATTTATGTTTAATTTTGTGTGAAATTTAAGAAATTGTTTAATTCCTGTCATGTTGTGTTCTATTGTGTCGTGTTCCTATCTGGTAAAAAACATATATTCGTGTCATGTAGTGTTCATGTACAAAAACCCTTATTATGTCATCTCATCCTAAAACACAATCCAAAAGCCTGAATTCCCATCCATAGAGTACTTTTTGAGGGCCCCACCAGATTTTTGTTTGAAATAAAGGAGAGACGTAATTGGCATTATCATCTTTCGAGCCCCTATGAAGTGGTTGATAAAATATCTATCCAACTCTGTGAAACTCACAATGTCCCTAGTTTTAGCTTGGTAAACCAATGTTAGGATCTCCCCTTAGGGTAATAGGAAACGCTCTACAAAGAATATAGTCTGGAGTATCTTGGTGAATATGAGGGATATTTGTAAGTCTAGAGGTGATCAATGGGGTCTTGGGACCCATTAATGAGCTCAATATTAGGCGTCTTCCACTTTGGGGGAAGAGCATAATGTTAAACTTCATTAGAGGATGGAGACCGTGTATTTTAGAGTACCTACTCAAGGTGTATAGTTTACGTCTTGTATTGGTTGAGTAAATTTCGTAACTGATATCGCATCTTCAAGATTTCATTATCTCGGGGCATCCCCTCCCTAGAACCTCCACATGATTGAACTCTGAGAAGTGATAACATATCCCCATCGAGTTTATAATTCACACACCATTATGATGCTCTGACCACATCTTCTAAAACATTTTGTCCTTTTAACTTGGGCTCGTGGTTTTCCCTAGTTACACTATCTTTTGATCTGGTTAGTTTATCCACCACAGGTCATAAATGAAGTCTCCTGAGGACATCATGGAATTAGTCTTAAAGATCATTCTAACAATCCTCCATCTCTTTGAAAGAGATAGATAACTTGGTGTTGGTAGTCATCCCAACATGATCAAAGTTCGTATATGATTATGATTGAATGGAACAATTATTACTCCCGATGATGCCAAACTATTGGGTGTTAAAATCGTTTAAGACCTTAAACCAAATAGGTTCTTCTCATAGGACTTTGGATCATTTAGTGGGAAGGAGTGTCAAAGAAAAATACAAGGATATAAAGTGGCTCAGACATTATCTAAGGTTCCTACATCCATTTTAAAGGCGTTTCTCTGTATATTATATTATAAATGAGAATATTATAATTTTAGGACCTCTTGGACACTGGCCAAGGAAACCTAAGGTGTTTGCAATCTTTATTATTGGTTAAAAGCGACTAAGAAGTAACTGATTGAGTTATCTAGGGTTTTATTATCTTTTCTTAGGGCTAAATAGAGAATACAATGCATGTTAGAGGTTGAAAGTTGTCCGACACTTCTCCTATATTCTGCTAATAATGGGTTAACATGAATTACAATGACGGACACCTAAAGTATGAAAACTCCTTAATTTCTTTAACATTAGATGGGTGATTTCTCACTATATGAATTAAATACTATTTGTTTATAAGGTATTCCGTGATTTTAAGATCCCCTTAACCACTCACAATCCTCCCAAATATAAGCATTCCCTTGGAGAAATAATGAATGAGTAGCATGCCCTAGGTTTCCCTAAGATTTGATGGCTATAGTAACCTAGTGGAGTTTTGGTGAATGGCTTATCGGTGGTATATGTTAGTTAATTGGAGAATTTATTTCGGATGGAATCCTTCAATGCTAGTGGGAGTGATGGGTGGTTATTGGTAGAATAGTGTTTGTACTTTTTACATACTTTCCATAGAAGATGCAAAAGCTTAGCCAAACATCCCGGGGGGGGGGGGGGACTGGAAGAGGTACTCCTAAAATTAATTGAGCATGTTTTCATGATATGTCATTCAATAGGGAGTATAGGGACATTAAAGGTCAAATTTTATTATGTGAAGGTCCAATGAGTTGGTTTGAGACATGAAGCCATTGGTTATGGGGTCTTTGAGAAAGAATTTTGAGGTATGGTGGAACAATTGAGTACATTGTGATGGTTGGGATGCTACTAGGACCTCTGACTCTGATGTGGGTCATTTTCTAAGGTGCCTGGGGTCGTTGAGGACTAATGCTAGTCTAATAGAGTCATGTGATAAACCTTGGGACCTCTTACCTTAAAAAAGGGAAGGGAAGATATTGTGAACTCTTTAGAATTCCCGAGTACTTAATTGTGGTATCATCAAGAGACAAGCAGGGTGAGAAATTTTATGGATGTATTATTAGTGGTTAGTGTTTTTTACTATGTGTGAATATATTTTTGCAGCATAAAAACTCTTGAAATATGTATGCTTCTTAAATGTGCTAGTGGACCTTTATTTGTAAGAACATTAATATGTTATTTTTCCTTACGTGAATTAAATGTTGATTACCATTTTCTAATGCAATAAATGAGACGGGAAAATTTTTCCCCCAACACAACATGTTATGGTAATACTATTATTACTGTGTATGGTGCTAAATATCCAATGACAGTGACCCAAATGGAATATTGTTGGTCAGTCCCTCGTTGAGCAAATTTTTTACCATATACCTTATTACTATAAATTTATTGAGCACATATATGAATACTGGTATAGAACTTTTTTATTCAAGTATTTCATAATGTCTTTACAAGAGTGACCAGGCCGGTTGCTCATTATTTTACTTGTTACTTATGTATTAAATAACTTATGATGTGACCTCATATGTCACTCGTGAAATATAGTTATATACCAGTGATTGACCCATATTGGTCACTCACCAAATGTGCTTCTGGACTTCTCTGAATGACCCATTGGGTTTCTCATATTAGTATTATGTTCCTGCAAGTTATCCATTTTGGTTACTCGCCAAATGTGGTTTAGTGTGGTTGTGCGGGTGACCCACTGGGTCTCTCACAATTAATGTTATGTAGTTACTTGCATTAGTGGTAATATGAATCCCTCATATGTATTGCTCTCTCAATCTTTTATCATTGAAATGGTTGAGTTAACTTCCTCAATGGGTAATACTCCTCAACCTCAAAGACAAAACCCTTAAGAAATCTCATAGGATGCTTTGGCAGACTCACATGTTCCATGATCCCAGATTGCTCAACCATAGCATCCCCTAATTTAATCTTCAATAAAACAATATTAAATTAATAAATTATTATAAATTGTTTAAGGATCCCTCTAAAAGGAGCTTTCGTTATAGAATTATTATCATTAAATTTGGAATAATGTGACTCTATCTCTTGAACAATATTTCAAATGTTACTAGAACAACAAGTATAAATCCCCCATTTAGTGCGACATCATAAATGTCTTTTAACATTTTCACTAAAGTTTTCCTTTGTAATATTCTCCAAAATTTTCCCTATACATCCCATACTTTACGAATGGTCGAGTTAGGAGGTTTGTACATAAACCACAAATTTATTTTCACAGTATGCATGTGCATCTTATCATTTGATTTGTTTGGATCACAAAAAACTAGTTATGATTTTCATAAAATTAATAAAATAAAATATAAAATTATAATGCATTTTGAGGTAAATAAATCTAAAATGTTATGCTACAATACCAAATTTTTTGGGACAATTTCCACCAATCCCGATTCTATATATAATTAAGATATAATAATGATAAAATAAAATAAAATAAATATGTACTTGAAGAGGGAAATACAGAAGTACGAAGTTATATGTGGTTCACCAAATTATTAAAATGGCTTACTAATCATTTTTTCTTTTTCCTGGGAATATAAACATATTCTTCATGAGATGGATTCTACTCAATTTTAAGTCTTATAAACCTTGAGTGGATCTTTTCTCAAGATTACATTGTCATATTTTGTTAAGCTTTACACCGCGCTACACATTTTTATGTTGTTACTTCACGAGTAATGATAACTTTTATGACCTTTTGCAAAATGTTCAAAGCTTCAAAAGACATGTGAAAATTGTTTAATTCCTCAAGCGTATGTGTGATATTTATGATTCATGATTTTGAGAATTAAAAAAACATAACGTTATATTTTAAATTATGAGAAATTTTTTGTTAGGGTTACAACATTTAAATGTGTTATGCCACTATTTATTAAGAGATAGTATCCCATCTTTGTCAAGAGAAAAATTTTCCACATGCAAATGATATTTGAACAAAAGCAATGTATCAACTGTTTTCATCTATCCAAAAGTGAATAACACAAAGGATATGAGATCAAAGATTTTAACTAAAATTGCTTATTAAGGAGTTGGGGGGGGGGGGGGGGGAATTGGTAGTTGAACATAATTTTAAAAGGATGTTAGAGATTTCATTTGAGTCAAAGCATTGAGACTTCAGTAAGAGGACTTATATTTTACCAAAAAATTTTGCTAGCTAGTGGCGTGACCTTGATCACTAGAAGATCATTTCAACAAGGTATTCGTGAACAATATAGTGGAGTATATTGAGAAATATTTTGGCAAGATTTCACTGAAAATGTAAATTTTTTTGTGGACTTATTTTCTGGATAGATTGGAAAGAAACTTATTTACATGGACTACAATTACTTTTGACTTTCTGGTGTTTTTTCCAGAAGTTAGAAATGACCATTTATATACTTTTTTTCCCAAAAGCATGTTAAGGTTTGTAATTGATTTTGTCACCTTAAAAGAAATCATGTCTCTTAAGAAAGTAAACTTTCTGTGTGAAAAATCTTCCCTACATTTTGAGAGAAAACCTTGAAGATTTTATTTGTTCTGCAAATAGAAGTTTATTTTATTATTGAGCGCCTTCCAATTTTGTGTTTTTAAATACTAATTGAGTGCCAAGTTTTTTAAGTACTAGTTGAGTTCTTTCTAACAATTGTTTTTACCAAAAATTGGATCTCAACCATTCAAATACACTAAAACCAATTATGCTTCTCAATATTACAATCAACGCATGATATATGTGTGTTTCATTTGAAAAGTAGAATGACTTTCAAATTATTTTTCACTCACATTCAAACATTATTATAAGCAATAAACATACTAATTATTTATATTGCCTATATTTCATAATCAAATTATTTTAGATTGAATTTGAGGTATCTAAAATTTGGTTAAGTTTCAAAATGTTTACACCAAAGACTTAATTTTTTAATTGAAAACCACAAAAAGTATGGGTAATAACAATTGAAATTCAATTTTTGTTCAAAATTTATAGTTTGGTTGATAAATAGTTTAAGAGTGGTTGATGGTTTTACAAGCGCTGTATTAAAAACTATATAAAAAAGGTATTCTGAATTGCCAATTTTATTTCGTAGTCTGTTGATCAAACTTTTGGTAATCGAAACTCTCATGACTAGATCTTTAGGTGTTATAAGGAAAATACAACATTTTCGTACATTGAAAAACACAATGTACTAAAATATACCTATAATTTATAATGAACTACAGTGTAAGTCTACAAAACATTCATGTAGATCCCCCTATTTGGTAGGGACCCTATAAGTTCATTTCCCAGTTCCTTACTACTACTAATTTTTCCAGTTGTAGGACATAATATATTTTTTCATCAATATCAAAATATTTATATTAGAAAGTCACACACACACACACACACATATATATATTGTTAGTTCAAAAAATATCACAATAAGAGATTCCACGAAAATAATCACAATTAGCAGAAAGTAAAGGAAATCACGCGCACAACAAAAATTTATGTGGTTCGACAACTTGCCTACGTCCACAGAGAGGTTACTTGTTCTTATTAAGTGTCTCTCAAAATCTCAAGTTTCAACCCCTTTGACAACTTATAGATATTACTTTGTAGAGGTTGAGTTGTACAATAAACTCGATTAATCACGTTGGATATATCATGAACCACCTGAATATCTCTTTCAAGATTTTTGGAGGTTGATTTGAGCATATCCCTATTGTATGTTAAGTATATGTGTATGGGTCAATCATTAGATTTGGGCCGAACAACCCCTTGTGAGGTTTGGGCATGTTCGGCTACTCTCATTGATCATACAAAATGGGTCCCCATAATTGCAACTAAACATTTTGGGCTTTTATGTGTTAGGGGCCAATAATTTTTAATCACATTATTGTCCTTTTCATTTTAATGGCATCTTGGTAGATTTGGTGAAGTTAGTGATGGTACGCTCGTCATAATTCTAACACAGTGTCATACTTGTAATTCATTTAAATGAGTAGGGTGTTGTTGTCTGACTAGACATTTGAACCGCTAAATATCGTTTGGGAGATTGTGTGTGATCATTATCATCGAACTTAAAACTGGAGATATAATTATTTTCGTCAGTTAAGTTAAGTGCACTTTCTTCCTCGTTTCCCAAGCTTCGCAACGTTCGTCTACTTAAGTGTCTTCTTTTTCTTCAAAGCTTCATCAATTTTTGTAAGTTTAGCTCACCCTCTATGTTTTCCTCTTCTTCACATTTTTTTGCAACTGTAACTAGGGTTCTTTTGTTTATGACGAATCTTGATAATAAATCAATAGAGGAATTTAAAAAGAAGTACCACATTCCTGATTAGGTAGAAATCAACTGTGTGCATGACATTAGGGGGGGGATTGGATTCATACCCTCATTCTAACCCAGGGCATTTGAATTTCCCTCAAAACCCTCTCTTCCTTATAATTTTTCGATATTCTTTACTAGTCCCTGGTCAATGTGCCCCTAATGTATAGAAAATAATAAATGGGGTTCATAGAATTAATACCTTGTATATGACACAAAGTTGGGTCTTACTGAAATCTATTACTGTTATGTATGGTCAAGAACAAGTGAAGAACTTATTTACTTGAAGACCAGGAAGGCTGATCGAGTCCTGGTGATTAATCTTCCCGACCCGCACAAGGACTACTAGGGCCAAGGCTTTAATTCTAGAAATTGGTAACGTCCTCCTACTCATGCGGGCGAGTGACAAAGAGGCCCAGTAATTTGTTACTATGGAGAGGAGTGCATAGGTCACTTCTTTTTATCTTTTTATTGTTTCATTTGGTCTTCATTTTCTTCTTCTTGTATTCTTTTGGTAATTTTCTTTTCTTCCTCTGTTTTGTAGCTCGTGGAAAGAATCTCGAGCCTGATATCAACGAAATCAATGTTGATGAGCTTCTAAAGGCTTGGAACATCAAATAGAGGCTACCTGACGGAGATCATACCAGGTCAGCAGCTTATCTATTGGAGTATAAAAATACTACAACCAACTTTATTACTCACCCTATCGATAAGGTTCCTGATTTGAGAGATCATGAGGTTGGTCCTTCTCAGCCAATTGTTATTGAAAAGGAAAGCTCAGAAAAAGAGGAAGAAAGTGATGATGAAAGTGAAGAGGGGGAAAAAGGAGAGGTAGGAATAGAAGAAAAAGAAGAAGAAGTGGAAGAGGAGGTGTAAAAAGACATTGCCCCTCTGATTAAGAGGAGAAAGTTGAGGCTCCCTAAATATGATGACCACATGGTCTTGTCTGAAAGGATCTCATATTTGAAGACATCTACAACTGATTTCCCTAAGGGCAATGGTTCTAGCCCATCTGATAAGGGGAAATCTAAAGACAAAGAGAAGAAAAGAGAAAAAGATGAGAGAGAGGTGGGGGAGAGAGATAGAAAAAAAGAAGAGGAGAAAGTGGAAGCTAACAGGAGGTTGGTTCTGTAGTCCCCCAGGGTGCCTCATTTCCTAAGTCTTGAGGGTGATAGTGTGGGTGAAACACCTTCATCTCCCACTGACCTTTGGAAAAGGTTAGTGATCGCTACTGATCGCGAGCATTCAATTACGGAGGGAACATCCCAACTCGCCCTTAAGACTGCGCAAGGGATGAATTTGATAAGTCTTTCCTTTTGTTTGTTTTCCCTTTCTCTTCATGATACTGTTCTGATTCTCTGTTCTTTTCTTATATATGCAGATGCTATATGATTTTACCACTCTTCTGGACACCAAGGATGAAAACTCGAAGAGAAAGAAAGAAATAAAAGATTATCTAGAAGCAGAGAAGAATGCCTTTGTCAATGCTCGCTAAGAGTGGGCGCGTGAGAAGAAAGAAATGTCCAAGTCCTATGACATTCTTGGGGATACTCAGAAGGTGGTGATTGATAGGAAGACCAAGATAACAGAGGCTAATAACGACTTATTCGACAAGGTTGCTAAACTGGAGGGAGAGCTTCCCCAAGAAAAGTACGCGAGCTATCGCGATGTGTTTTATAAAGCCTATGATGATGGTGAGCGCCAACTGGCCTATGGGTGCAAGGAATCCTTTTAGAAGGAATGGGACCAGGGTTTGAAGGCTGCTAGAACTCTTGCAGACTCTGATATTCTTAACCTATATCCTCGTAGTCCTGATCTTTTCTTGGAAGATGAACATGATGGTGACCAAACTACTGGTAATGTGGAGATGTTTCTTACCGAGGTCGACGAAGGTGCTGGTGCTGGTAAGGAGCAACAGGTGGTTGATAAAGGGAAGGCCATTACAGATGGAGATCGGGTGAAGGACTAGGGCTTGTAGATAAGAATTTTACTTTTCCTTATATAATCTTTACTTTGCTAGTTTTTAACTTATTTTTTGGGAATTTAATGTATTGGCCTGTGCCCACCCTTTCATACTATATGAGATTGAAATTTCCACTATTTTGCATGTGTTCACTTGAATCTCCATGTGCTAATATTATTACTTTTGGTCTGGTGTGTATCGTTTATAATCTAATATTTAGATCACTATATTTCTCCCAAATACCAACTGGGGAAATCCTTGGACCAAATATTATCTTGAAGGCTCACAAGGATTTTGTAAGAATCTGCAATTCTTTAAGGGCGAGGAATGAGAGGTACAAGAATTAGACCGAGGTGATTCCCATGCTGAAAGATGATCTCCAGGAGATAACGAATATAGGCGCCTCCACTTGAGGGCCTAAACTTTTAGAGAGGACCGAGGTCGACCAAGTGGGTGAAGTCCTTCAGTCTGAGAATGATGCCTTGAGAAAGGAGATTGCTAGTTTGAAAGCTTTAGTGATTGTTCTTAAAGATAATGTCAAGAAGCTCAAGTCAAGATGGGACCCCAAGAAGTCTAGGGATAAGGCTATAATGCTTATTAGGAAGATGCCCCAATGAAGCTCAAGGAGACATAAGACATCGTCTTTACTCGAGGGTGGCTAAGTGCCCTCAAGGAGGCGAAGACTTCCAAGAAATTCGAACTATGGTATAAATACCAAATTGAGTGCCCTGCCTATTGCCATAAACCTTCTCAAAATACGATGAATGGATTCCGGCTGATGCCATTCCTTTCAACTTTTGGATCATGACCTCGATGAAGATGTTAAAGAGTTCGCCCCAAAATCAGATGATGGTCTGATAGCGATAGTAGTAGAGTATCTTGCTCGCCACCCTAGTTATCCTTAGGTTTTTGTGTATTTTTTTTTGTATGTGATGTAATTATAACCTTATATTTTAATAAAGAATTTGTTCGATCTTTTTATTTTGTTTTGAGCATGTGCCGACTAAATATGTGTTAATCTCGTATATTGGTTAATTGGTATCTTCATCGACCAAAGCAATAACGATTGTACAACTTAGGCCTTAGATGTGCTAATACTTGGTTTAAATCATTCTAGGACCTTAAACCGAATAAATGACATTTGAATATTAGTCCTCTATTTTATATGTGTTTGAAAATTCTAATAGTCCAATATGCCTTAGCAATATTGTTGCATCCACTTTACCATTTAGGTTGTTTCATCACACTCCCTTAGGCCTAAGTAAGATGATGGCAAGAATGCACCTGGTTAATGGGCAGTCCTCCCGAGCATGGTTTTTTCAACTAACAGAATTTGATAACCAACCTAAGTTGGTTTTATTTCTTAAGGATCCCATATAGGGCTTTTATTATTGTTGGAGCAAATCACAAGGCCTCTCGAGTTTGCAACAAGGACGTGAGGGTGGTAGTAATTTGAGGTGTTTATATTTGACTTGTTATAACTACTGCTAACACTGTTCATCAGGTACGTAAGTATGCGCAAAGGAGTTATTATTGGAAAAGGTGCGAATTAACGAGATGTAATTAAGATAAGTTAAGCAGCCAATGCAAAAAAAATGAGAATAGAGGGGCCAACTGACCTTTATTCGTTAAGTATAGTCTAATGAGAAATCACAAGTTTGAAAATAGAAAAATTCTTAAACTAACTAAGAGATAAACAAGAAGATCTAAAAGTATAACATCTTAAGATTGGTTGCGTTCCATGCTCTTGGTATCTCCCTATCCTCTAGTGTTTCTAAGTGATATGCTCATTGAAGATCGTCTCTGATTACCCTGAAGGGTCCTTCCTAATTCGGTCCTAGTTTTCCATCTAATGGTTTTACAACACTATCAAGTACTTTCCTCAAGATATTGTCCCCTATTAGAAACTTCCTTAGGTTGACCTTCTTGTTATAATGCTTGACTAGTTTCTGTTGGTAGGAAGCCAACTCGATGAAAGCTATCTCTGGTCGCTCATCTTGTAAGTCAAGCTCAGTATATAGTGCTTTATATTTGAGGTCATGATCGACCAGAGTGGTTCTCATAGTAGGGAGACCTACTTCCAGAGGGATGATAAATTCCATTTCGTAAGTGATTGCGAAGGTTATTTCCCCTGTTGGTTTCCTGGGGGTGGTACGATAAGCCCATAGAACACAAGGTAGCTCATCCACCCAGGCACCTATGGATTTTTCCAACCTCTCTTTTAGTTCATCATTCATGGTTTTATTTGGGAATACACCACAGAGATGAAGTAGTTCTTGATGTTATGCTCATCACAAAAATCTTCATATAAACCACTTTCAAATTATGTATCGTTATCGGTGATGATAGCCCTTGGTATCCCAAAGTGAGTTATGATGTTCCTCCATATGAGCCTTGTCATGTCAGAATCTTGAATGTTTTCCAATGGTTCTAACTCTACCCGTTTGGTGAAGTAATCTATGATAATCAGTAGATACTTGCGATTTTCGGGTGCAGTAGGTAGTAGTCCCACAATATCTAATCCCTAATGAACAAAAGGCCATGGGCGAGTTCAGGATTTTAGGTGATTGGTAGGCTGGTGAACCATAGGTGAGTACTTCTGACACTTCTCTCATTTGTGAATATAAGCGCCTGCGTCTTTCTGCATGCGAGGCCACCGATATCCTTCCTTGATCGCGTAAAAAGCCAATGATCTTCCACCTGCGTGACTTTCACAAATGCCCTCATGGAGCTCACTAAGTACTTATTTGACATGTTATGGATGAACGCACTGGAGGTAAGGGATTGTAAATGATTTCTTGTAAAGATTTCCTTTAGGTTTGAGGTATAAAAGAGCATCCTTGACCCTAACCGGATGTGATGACCTCTTACTATGGCGACGGGGGAACTATTGAATTTCCATTTTTTCAAAGTCTTCCATAAGACCTCTTACTATGGTGAGGTATGCTTCCTTGATCATATTTAGTGTTGAAGTCCCCGCTTACCAGCTTGGAGACAATTTGGAATCACCAAATATATGGAGGCGCTTTGCCCCCAGTAGTTTGGATTTTGCAAATCGACGATCAATGCTTCATACTCAGCTTGTTGTTAGAGGCCTCAAATCCCAATCTTATTCCTTGATCAATTACAGTGTCTTTGGGGGGTGATGAGAACAATCCCTACTCCTACCCCCTTTATATTAGAGGCTCCATTAACATACAGGATCCAATATTTGTATTGTGCTATTTATATCATCGACTACTCACTGTTCAATTGGTCTACTAGCTGATCTCCTATGAACTCAATAATGAGATATGCTAGGAACTGTCCCTTGATGTCCATTCTAGGTTAGAATTGGATATCAAATCTCCCAAGTTCGATCGACCACTTTGAGAGTCATTTAGAGAGGCCGGCCTTCCATAAAACGGTCTTTAGTTGGTAAAAGGTGATTACGATTATGGAATGAGATTTGAAGTAATGCGTTAACTTCCTTGAATCTACCACCAGGTCATATGTGATATTTTTAAGAGGCAAGTACATTTGTTCAGCGTCTAGGAGTGTCTTACTGGCGTAGTAAACCCAGTGATATCCCCCCTCCTTTTCACAACTAGGGCAAAGCTCATAGCATGGTCTGATACTGTCAGGTAAAGATACAGTCAGTATCCATTATTTCGAATTACCAGTAGTGGCATCTTGGTAAGTTAGGAATTTATTTCTTCCAGAGCTTGCGAACAATCATCATCCCATATGCGGCCTTTGCCTTTTTTTAGAAGCTGAAAGAATGGTCGACATCATTCTGAAGACTTGGAGATAAAAGAGATTGAGCGTCGCGAGTATTCCACTAACATTCTAAACATCTCTTAACATCAGAGGAGGATGGACTCTTGTGATGTCATTGATTTGATTTGGGTAGGACTCAATTCCCCTCTTACTTATTAGATAACCTAATAATAATTTCCTGACTGGACACCGAACGAACACTTAACTTGCATTAAACTTCATTCGGTACTTCCTAAGGATCTCAAAGGTTGTCGCTAAGTTCGATAGGTGACCGACCTTCTCCGTTCTTTTAACTAGCATATCATCAATGTATACCTTGATCTTTTCTACCATCTGTTTGCTGAACATCCTGGTGACTAGCCTTTGGTAAGTTATCCTTGCATTCTGGAGGCCAAGTGGCATGACTTTGTAACAGTCTAACCCGATCGAGGTTATGAAGGAGGTCTTATTCTAGTCAGGTCCATATAGGGGGTTCCGGTGATAGCCAAAATGAGCGTCTAGGAAGCTCATTCTCTCATATGTCGCTATGGCATCAATTAAATGATCTATCTTTGGGATAGGGAAACTATCTTTGGGGCATGCCCTATTGAGGTCGATAAAATCGATACAAACCCTCCAGAGGCCATTGCTCTTGGGTACCACCACAACGTTGGATAACCATATAGGGAACTTAACTTCGCTGATGTATCCTACACCTAGTAGCTTCCCTACTTCTTTCTCCCTTGCTTTATCCTTCTCGGGGGATATTCGATGACCTTTTTGAGCGATCATCTTGAAGGTTTGATCGACGTGTAGGTGATGGTAGGCCATGCTAGGGTTGATCCCGGGTAACTCATAAGGCTTCCAAGATAAAACATGTAGATTTATTTTGAGAAATCAAACTAACTCTTTTTTCTCTTGATCAGCTAGAGAAACCCCGATCTGAAACTTCCAATTGGTCAAGTTATCATTGGCTACAACTTCTTCCAGTCTTTTTATGACCCATCGGTGGGGTGGATCCTTGTCTCTTCCACCCCTGGTCGACCATACTGTGTTTTATTTTTGGAGAGCACAACCCCCCATGTGTATTCTCTGAATCCTTTTTATTTTCTTTCTTTAGGCCAGTAGCTACAATAAAACACTTTCTAGACATAGGCTGGTCACCACGGATTTCGACCACTCCTTAATCAGTAATGCACTTCAGCTTTTGATGATAGGTGGATGGCACGACTTTCATGGTGTGGAGCCATTATCTGACCATAATAGCTTGGTATGGGGACTCAATATCCACCACTAAAAATTCAATTATCTTTGAGATGTTTCCAACCCTGACCGGTAAGATTATATTTTGTAACGGCATCGTGATCCACCCTGCAATGCTGACAAGTGGAACAGTGGCTTCTTTGAGGTCGGTGATATTCAAATTTTATTTATGGAATAGTTCCAGGTACATTGCTTTGGACAAACTCCCTATGACACCCCACCCAATTAAATACTGGGTGATCAGTCCTTTATTAAATTAAATCCAAGCATCTAGTTGGTTCATTCTTTGTGTCACTTTCGAAAAACATTTACTTTATTAATCACTTAATAGTTAATTAAGTTAGTGTCAAAAACTTTTAATCTTTTTATATCAACATGCAACAATTTTAATTAAATAATAAATCTCATTCAATCCATGCGAAGAATAAGGAATACTGAATAATAAATAGAGACTGGATAAAACACACCAGCCTAAAATCCAATACAATACTGTCTGAATAGAGACTAAATTTAATAACTATAATAAAATAATACAATCTCTAAGATATGTAAATAAGCAGAAATGGGTGACATGCCCTGACTGAAAGGTCTACACATCGGAATCATAATGGATAGATAGTGGAGGCATCTAATAACAAGGATCTACAACTTTCACAATAGCTTCATCACATCGATCTTCAGAGAACTCCTAAGTTGGACGTCCTTATTACTAGACACCTACAATAATATACATAGGAAAATAGATTTTCAAGAAACGGGTCAGAGCCCGAGTGTAAAATTGTTTAAAAACATTTAGCAAGTATTTAAAATGCTAAAAATAAAATACTTTATATACATGTTAGCTTTTTGACTCTCACTTGAGATTCTCACCTCTCAACTATTGTGCACGCCTAACGTACCTCTAACTCATTCTAGTTAATGTGGACACACCTAACTAGTTTGTTAACATAAGCCTTCTAAGCTATCCCACAATGTATTCACCCGTATAACCCATATTGATGATGATGAAATTAGCACCACCAGACAAGGTGTTTCCAAGATCAATCTAAGAATAACAATGGCAGCATAGTTGTGTAAAAGGTGAGAGAATGAGATGAGGAGAAGAGGAGAGAGCACCAGGATATAAGTGGTTCAGCCTAAATTGGCCTACGTCCACTATGTGTGTGTGAATAACCTCACTGCAACAAGGCACTAATGGCCATGGATACAATCTCTCAAGCTTTCTCTCTCTACTGTGTATCTAGACAGAGTTTCAGCTAGGGTTTAATATCTTGGATCCCTTCAAGGTAGAGGATGACCTCTATATATATAGTACTTAGGGGGTGTAGTGTACCCCCATGCATGTAATATGCACATGTGTGTTAGCCTCACCAATAGGGGGAAGCCACCTGTCACTGTCATATGTAAGGAAGGATGATGAAATATTCTCCCCACGTGTAGAGAATAATCTTGTTACAACTGATTTGTGCCCATGTGTCCTTGTCCAAATGTCAACAGATAATTCGCATGCCATATTGGTGCATGACCTCGGCCTGGGAGAGGCCGAGCTGTAAAGTCTTGATATTCGTTCAATCCGATATGTGCCATAGGGAGTCTCGGCCTGATCTTAGCCGAGACATTATGCTCTTCCCAGCCGAGGTTGGACTGATTCCATGTTGAAGATTACCAAGGCTTCTTGTCACCTCGGCCTCGGCCGAGGTTGGACTAATTCCATGTTAAAGATTACCAAGGCTTCTTGTCACCTCGGCCTACACTCGGCCGAGGTTGCCATACCCAGGTATGTGAGAATGCTGTTGATCCCTGTGATTCGCGTAGTGTCCATTGGAAATGTATGTGGTAGTGTCGGCCTGGGCCGACCTTACTAAGGCCGAGGGCTGATATCGTGGGCCCATGGCTTATCCAGGGTCGGTCAATATCTCGGCCATCACCTCGGCCGAGGTTGGTGTCTCTAGGCCGAGGTCACACTTGGGGCATATGAATCACCCCCCAGCACCTAGTTACATATGAGGGAAGGTGACTAGGGGATTAGTACGCATCCAAGGCCTGTCTTCTCACGAACCAGTACTTGTTTGACACTTGTCCAATGTTGAAGCATGCTCACTTGGTAGGCATGTGCTGTCAGCCGCCCTTTGGGGCTCCCAAGGCAATGATGGGCCTTGGGAAACGCGCCCATGTATTTAAGGGTTTCAAAACCCTTTTTCCCTCCTTCTTCTTTCTTTCTTCTCTCCTGTTCGCGATTTCTTCCTGCAATTTCTCTCTCTAAAGCACTTCTAATCAAGGCTTTACTGCAGAGGCATTGTTGGTTTTTTCGCGAATTTTCTTCATTTGCCCTCATCGTTTCATTTCCAGGTACTTTCTCCCTTCCATTTCCTTTATTTCTCGTTTTTGGTTTGCATTTTACGGCGAGTTTCATCGTTTTCCGGTGAGCACCATAGTTTCAGGCGAACAATATTCGATTTAAACTTCTAAGTTTGATCTTTAGATATCTTTACTTTACAAGCCAATCCTGTTTGTAGTTTTAGGAGTTATTCCCAAGTTTAGGGTCGTCCTCTGATGCTCAGACCTTTATACCAGCTTCTTGAGGATTTCCCTTCTCTTAGAGAGAAGACCCTAGAAAAGAGTAGGCAAATAGAAAGGGCCCAAGAGGAGGCTCGTAGGTTGTAAGAATTTCCTATTAGACCTATCTTTCCCCCACCTCTCAAGGTGGTATATCCTGATCCCCCTGAGTTCTTCTATCAGACAGAGATCCCTGCCAACCCCATACCGATGTCTGAGTCTGAATCTTCTACTTCAGACCCTATGTCTGTGGACTCTTTTCAGGAAGCCATGGATTTCACACCTCGGCCTGGTCAGGCCCCTGATCATGCCGAGGTCTCCAGCCGAGCCTCATCCCATAATGGCTCAAGCACCTCAGCCTCTTCTTCAGAGGTCAAAATTATTGAGCCGAGTGTGGCTGTGCCACCCATTCTTGACTCCATCCCCCTGTCGGCCGTCACAGGGGCAGAGTTCGCTCAGAGATTCGCTAGTAACCCATCTACATCTGCTCTAGCCGACGTTGAGCTTGATGATGATGAAGATGCTGAAAGCGATGTCGACGTCTCTGAGGCGGCCGAGATCGAGATCACGGTAACTGATGTGGATCTTCTGTGCTTCAGATATTTATATTCCATTAGTCCCTCCATAAAATTAAGGAGACCTCTGAGGGAAGAGAGGGCCTATCATGACCGGGATTGAGAAATTTGCCTGTACGAGCAGATGTTTTGGTTAGGGTTTCGCCTACCCATTCATCCCATCTTCAAATCCATACTCTCCTATATTAATTTGGCTCCCTCACAGCTGTCCCCCAACGCCTGGAGAGTCATCATAGGGGCCATTATCCTGTGGAGGGCAGTCCACCACTCTGACCTCCCAGTTCATGTCTTCGTTGGTTGTTATGTTCCAACCTCGGCCAAAAACCATCCGAGCTTCTATCATTTTGTGGCTCGGAGGCCTGAGAAGAAAATTCTCCAGGTGACTCAGACCTCAAACCATAATTGGAAGCCCCGCTATTTTTTCGCCTCTGGACCATGGGAATTTGGCCCATGCGTTCCCTCTTCCACACTTGAGCCGAGGATACCCCTCAAATGGGGTAAGGTCACCATGTCTGCCAGGGCCGACCCTGGTCTAAGTCTTCAGAATATCCAGAAGGTGAAAGCCCTGCAAGACCAAGGGGCATATGGTCTTTTTGGTAAGTTCGAACATTTGTTGACCCCCCAGTATCTCTCAGGGACGGGCCTAGGTGGAAGTCCCCTTGTTGACTTTGGTAAGGATTTTTCTTTTTATGTTTAACCTCTGAACTCATTCATATCTGATCTCTAACCCATATCTTTTAACTTTTGCAGAGCGACCACAAGACATTATAGACGAACTGTGGGAGATGGCTGCACCGAGCTTAGCGAGACTTGCCAAAAAAGCCGGTCTGAACGCTCCTCCCCCAGCTCCCTCTACATCCAAATCTCAGGCCTCAAAGAAGAGGGCCCCAGAAGCCCATGCCTCGGAGGATCAGAGGCCGACCTTGAGACAGAAGAAGGCCTCTGATGCTGCAATTCCAATCTCCTCGGCCGACGCCCTGTCGGCCCACCTGGACCAGCTGAAGTTATCTGACAGCATTGTTGGCCATAGTCTGCAGGCCCTTGAAGCCATCGGCTCTGCAATGACCGAGGCTGACAAGCGCTTTTTTGGGTCTCTGGATACATAACTACTGGTTGAGTTAGGCCTTCACAGAGCCGTTTAGGTACGGCTTGATCTCTCGTCAAAATTTTATAAGTGCAACATCTGACTTTTCTCCAGCTTAACCTCTTCCTTAAATATGCAGGGAGTGGCTGCTATACACCACCTATCGAACTGGACTCTGAGGAAATTTCCCCTCATCCAGAAGGGGCAAGAGGCCGAGAAGGTTCAGAGCACCGTAAATGCTGAGGTCGACCGTCTGAAATCAGAGCTGCAGAACTCTGAAAATAAGGTTAAGGGGTTGGATAAAGACATTTCGCTGCTCGTCAAAGATCATGCCAAAGCCCTGAAGGCCAAAGATGACGTTCTGCAGTAGAAGGTCAGCTCGGCTGTCAAGGCTGCCCTTGAAGATGCCTCGACCAAAATAATTTCTGACTACAAAGCCTCGGACGAGTTCATGGGTTTTGGTTTTAAATATCTCGAAAGAGGTATCAAGGCTACTACCAAATGGGCTGAAGTCAGAGAGAGGGAGGTCGGTACTCTAAAGGCCTCTGACTTTGTGGGTCTCGGCTTTGCTGACCCTCAGTTTGCTCAGGCGCTTTAAGAGGTGGAGGACGAGGCTGCTGCTCCTGCTGAGACTGCAACTCTGGGAGGGACCGAGGTCGGAGGGGCAGACCATACTAATGACATGGCCGAGGTTACTAATGCTGATCAAGCCAATCAGGCCGAGGCTGTTAATGTTCCCCCCCCAAACCTTTAGGATTTGTAACTTGTAACTCGTAACTTATAACTCGTAACTTGTAACACCATGGTATTTTGTATTCAAGGAATATTTGTAACAATGCCTCTGAATGCTATATGATCTCTTCCCTTTATTGAATGCCATGTGATCTCTTCTATTATTTTGTTGTAGTAATGTCTTATTTATACTCAGTCAATAATTCTGACCTCAGACCTCTTCACCACTGAATTGTTATTAGGCTCTGAGGTCATTACCTAAGATGCTATTCTCATAACCAACTTAATGATGTTAAGGGTCTGAGGTCATGTACTAAGGTGTCTGAGCTCAGACCTCTTCACCACCGAGTGATGTTATGAAGGTCTGAGGTCATCACCTAAGATGTTAGCCTCATAATTAATCTCGCCAAATTAATGATGTTAAGAGTCTGAGGTCATCTAACTAAGGTGTCTGAGCTCAGACCTCTTCACCACCGAGTGATGTTATGAAGGTCTGAGGTCATCACCTAAGATGTTAGCCTCATAATTAATCTCACCAAATTAATGATGTTAAGAGTCTGAGGTCATCTAACTAAGGTGTCTGAGCTCAGACCTCTTCACCACCGAGTGATGTTATGAAGGTCTGAGGTCATCTAACTAAGGTGTCTGAGCTCAGACCTCTTCACCACCGAGTGATGTTATGAAGGTCTCAGGTCATCACCTAAGATGTTATCCCCATAATATATCTCTGGTCTAAGAATGAAGCAAGAACTGTTATGGAAACTGATCTTTATTAATAACCTCTTCTCAGTAAGATGGTAAATTTACATAAAATTCTACGCAACATCATATGTAATATCTCTTTAGGTGGTCAGCGTTCCATGGGTTAGTGAAAGGTTCTCCTTCTAGGTTTTCTAGCCTGTAAGTGCCAGGCACAACCTCTTCTGTTACTTTGTAGGGGCCATGCCAGTTTGGGTGTAGCTTATTTGCCTTTTTTAGGGTCTTCTTTAGCACTAGGTCTCCTACCGCAATGGGTCTTGACTTCACCCTTTGGTTGTAGAATTTCGCTGCCCGCTACTGGTAGGCTGCTTTTCTGACCTCTGCGTCTTATCTTCTTTCTTCGATAAGTTCCAGGTCTAGCCTCCTCTCTTCCCCATTGCTATCTGGGTCGTAGGTCTGAATCCGATGAGTTGGTAGTCCTACTTCCGTTGGTATGACGGCCTCTGAGCCATGTGCCAGCATGAATGGGGTTTCTCCTGTTGGTGTCCTTGCCGTGGTTCTGTAGGCCCATAACATAGTGTAGACCTCTTCTGTCCATATCCCCTTCGCATCTTCTATCCTCTTCTTGATTCCATCCAAAATGGTTCTGTTTGTGACCTCGGTCTGGCCATTTGCCTGAGGTCGACCAGGAGATGAGAAGAACTGTTTAATCCCCACTCTTAGGCAATAATTTTCTAAGGAGGAGTTCTTGAACTGGGTCCCATTATCCGAGATGAGCGTGTTTAGGAGGCCATATCTGCATATGATGTTCCTCCAAATGAACTGGAAGGTCTTCTGCTCTGTAATTGTTATCATCGGTTCTGCCTCCACCCACTTTAAAAAGTAGTCAATGGCAACTATCAAGAATCTATAGTTGTTGACAGCTCTTGGCAAAGGTCCTACCAAGTCAATTTCCCATACCGTAAATGGCCATGGAGAAGAGATTGACGTCATAGGCTGATGGGGTTGATGAGGGATAGTGGCGAACCTTTGACATTTGTCGCACCTCTTCACACAGTCTGCAGCGTCCTTAGACAAGGTAGGCCACCAGTATCCCTGAGTGATGATCCTCTTGGCTAAGGGCCTTCCCCCTATGTGGCTAGAGCAAGAACCCTCATGAACCTCCTGTAAGAATCGGGGTACTTCCATGGGATGCACACATCTGAGGAGAGGCAATAGAAATCCCTTTTTGTACAAGACGTCTCCTATCATTGAGAACTTGGCAGCCCTGTATCTCAACTTTCTCCTTTCTAGTTTGGACTCAGGCAGCTCTCCCTCTCTTACGTATCTGACGAGCGGGTCGATCCATGAGTCTCCTAGGTTCACATTGTGACAAGGGATATATACCTCGTCCTCCTCGATGGCTGCCTTTCCTAAGACCTCGATTGGAATGGTCCTTCCCATATCTGTCTTCACTGCTGAGGCCAGCCTTGCCAATGCATCAGCGTGATTGTTACTCAGTCGAGGCACTCTCTTCAGTTTTGCTTCTCAAAAATATTCTAACAACCTTCTTACCTTCTTTAAGTACTTGGCCATCCTTTCATCTTTGGCCTCGTATATCCGCAATACTTGATTGACAACCAACCTTGAGTCGCTATGGAGTAGGAGTCGCTTTACTCGAAGATTTGTTGCCAATTAGAGACCTGCTATGATGGCCTCATACTCGGACTCGTTATTTGAGGCCTGGAAGTTGAATCTCAAGGCGTATTCAATGTTGGCGCCATCTGGAGCCGAGAGTATTAGTCTCGCCCCGCTTCCACTGTCACAGGAAGAGCCATCAACGAAGAGGCTCCAGACGTCCGTATCTGATGAGAAGACCCCTTCTCTCATATCCCCCTTCTTGAAGAGGTATCGATCCTCTTCGTTCTCTTCTATTCCGCTCCGGGTTTTGCCTAAGATGACCTCTTCCCGGTCTCGGAAGACACTACGGTTCGTCTCTTCGCCATCATCTAAGCCTTTCTCTGTCTCAGCCCCTTCCAAACTTCTACCGGCCTCTTCCCAGGTGAATTCTGCGACAAAGTCTGCGAGGGCCTTCCCCTTGATAGTTGTCCTAGGCTGGTAGATAAGATCATATTCTCCTAGTTCGATGGACCAGGTCATCAATCTTCCGGACTTCTCAGGTTTATGCAGAACCTGCCTTAGTGGGGAGTCAGTGAGGACTACCATGGAGTGAGCTTGGAAGTAAGGCTTCATTTTCCTTGAGGCATGTATTAGGGCATAAGACAACTTCTCCATTCGGGGATAATTTTGTTCAAACCCTTGAAGGGCCTTACTGTTGAAGTACACAGGCCTTTGGACCCCATCCTCTTCCCATATGATGGCCGCGCTGATGGCTGATTCAGAGACTGCCAGATACACAAACAACCTTTCCCCCATGATGGGCCGAGACAGCAACAAGGGAGACCCTAAGTATGACTTGAGTTGGTTGAAGGCTTTTTCACACTCTTCGTCCCATTGGAAGGCCTTTCTTAGAACTTTAAAGAATGGAAGACACTTGTCCGTTGCCCTAGAAACAAACCTGTTAAGGGCAGCCACTCTTCCCGTGAGTCTTTGGACATCCTTGATACTCCTAGGAGTCTTCATGTCGAGTAATGCCTTGATTTTCTCAGGGTTCGCTTCAACCCCCCTCTGATTAATGATGAATCCCAGGAACTTCCCAGATCCTACTCTGAATACACACTTTGCTGGGTTGAGTTTCATTCTGTACGAGTCCATAACATCGAAGGTCTTCTCAAGGTCCGCTACGTGAGTACATGCATTCAGGCTCTTCGTTAGAGTATCGTCTACATATACCTCCACGGTCTTACCTATTTTCTCTTCAAACATCTTATTGACAAGACGTTGATACGTTGCCCCCGCATTTTTCAGACCGAAGGGCATCACCTTATAGCAGTACGTCCCTTTGTCAGTAATGAAGGCTGTCTTCTCAGAGTCTTCAGCGTCCATGAAGATTTGGTTATAGCCTGAATAAGCGTCCATGAAGCTCATGAGCTCGTGACCTGCCATTACGTCCACCATCTGGTCTATCAAAGGTAAGGGATATCTGTCTTTCGGGCAAGACCTGTTCAGGTCTGTGAAATCTACACACATTCGCCACTTCCCATTGGCCTTAGGCACGATGACTGCATTTGAGATCCACTCCGGATAGGTGACCTCTCTTATGAACTCGGCCTCTTCCAACTTCTTTACCTCTTCCCGGATGACGTCGTACTTCTCACTGGAGTAGACTCTTCGTCTCTGCTTGATTGGCTTGGCATCTCTGTCCACGTTGAGCTTGTGGCTCACGACCTTAGAGTCAATGCCAGGCATGTCTGCGTGACTCCATGCGAAGACACTCTGTCTCCTCCTGAGGAAGTTTATCATCTCTTCCTTGATTCCTGGCTCTAGGGCCTTACCGACCTGAACAGTTTTTTCCGGCTCGTCCTCATTGAGTACGATGGATTCTACCTCTTTCGCGGCCTCACCCTTCTTCAATTTTGTTTCGTCTCTTGGGTCAAGAGTGTCAATGCTGTAAGTGGTGGTTTCTCTCTTATGGGCTTCTCTCTCTTCAGCCGAGTTGAAGTAACACTCTCGCGTCGTGGTCTGGTCCCCTTGCACTTCCCCTACTCCATAAGGAGTCAGGAATTTTAGCATCTGATGGACCGTCGACGGCACAGCTTCAAACTCTTTAAGGGACACCCTTCCTATGATGAGGTTGTAGGCCGAGAAGACGTTTTCATCCATAACGAAGAAGTTTATCTTCTTGGTCAGCCTCCTAGGACACTCATCCCCCATCCGTACATCCATCTTATACATGCCCAATGGGTGGACCTTTTCGCCACTGAAGCCTATCAATGGGTGATGATAGGGCACCAGCCTTGCCCTGCTAAGACCCAGGCTCTTGAAGCAAGGCCAGAACATCACGTCTGCTGAACTTCCCCCATCTATGAGGATCCTCTATACCTCGCACCCATGCACCCTTGTTGTTATGACCAAAGGGTCATCATGGGGGGCTAAGATACCCTTGAAGTCGAGTCTGGAGAACCCCACTACGAGGGTGTCCATGTCTACCTTCTTCCTCTTCTGCACTGCATCAGAAGACGTTAGATTCACAACTTTGATCTTGGCCAATGACCTGGCCTCTGCTACATGAGACTTCCTGTCGGCTACCTCAGAGCCACCTCCTGCAAATCCCCCACATATGGTGCCAACACCAAAGGAGATCATACCAACCCTCTTCACCGGGGTGTTGTCATCCTTTGGCGGAAGATCCGGGTCGTCTTCATCATCTCCTTCTGAATCATCGTCCCTTCTGGCCGGGACATTGCCAAGGCATCTGTCATTTCTTCTTTTCTTAGGGTTATCTCTTCCACCCTTTGGAGCCTTACCATCCATATACTTCCTCAGCTTTCCAGATTTCAGCATCTTCTCAATCTCATCCTTTAAAGCATAGCATCTATCTGTGACATGGCCATGATCCTGATGGAACTCGCACCATAGGTTTTTGTTCCTCTTATGTGGTGAGGTCTTCAGTTTATCTGGCCACCTCAGAGTCCGATCAGTCTTAATCTCATTGAGGATGTGCTCACAGCTCACAGTCAGAGGAGTGTAATGAGCAAACTTGTCATCTCCTGACCTCTTCTTCCCCCCTTTCTTACCTTGGGACTTCCCCGTGCCACCGCGGTTCTCCTCCTCACACTTGGCGGCCATTGCCTCTTCCGCATTCATCACTTTCCCTGCGGTTGCTAGCTGCTCCGCCATAAACCTAGGGAGCTCTTTCGCCAGTTTCCACAATAGCTTCCCCTTCTGGAGACCTCCTATAAGGGCGGTCATGGCTATGCTCTCTTCATAATCTTCCACATCCAATTTATCTTTGTTGAATCTTGCTATGTAGTCTCTTAGGCTCTCACCCTTGGCCTGCTTGACATACAGCAGGTGGGTAGTCTTCTTTTGAGGCCTTACCCCAAAGCAGAAGTTGTGGATGAATCGCTCAGCCAAACTTTTGAAGTTTTCAATTGAGTTCTTCGGAAGGGAGGTGAACCAACTGTGTGCAACCCCTGTTAAGGTCCCAGAGAAGTCTCTACACTTCATCTCATCGGGTATCGAGTAGATGTCTGCTGCCGACTGGTACATCTCGATATGGTGTACAGGGTTAGTGCTGCCATCATACTTGGGAGTCACTATAGGAGGCTTGAACTTGGCTGGGGTTGGGAACCCCTCTATCCTAGCCACAAATGGGGAGCCCTCTGAGTAACCCCTTTGTAATGGGTCCCTGCTTTTAATGAGATCTCCTATCTTCTCCTCAAGGCGTTGGATAGAATCATTCCAGGGTCTTCTGTCATCAACTTGGCCGAGGTTATCCCCTGCCACTTCCCTGCGATGGACAGAGGGTTCCCCAGCCACGACACGTTGGCTGTTGACCTCTTCCTGTTCCCTGCCTCTTCTTTCACAGGGTCGGCCTTGGTCTGCCCGACCCTGCCTATTCCCTCTCTGAGAGCCTGCTGCGCTCCTTGACCTCGACAGCCTCTATCTTAGGTCATTCACCGGGCCCAGTCTCTCAAAGGCCGACCCTCTGCTCAACCGATCAAAGGCCGACCCTCTTTGTTGGGCCTCTTCACCTCTTCGGCCGGCACATCCTTGACTCTGCCTAAGGGGTCGTATAGTGTTATTTGACACCTCATACGGCTCCCAGCAGTCTTCTGGGGCTTCTTCAGCTTCTAGGTCATCATACCTGTCCTCTGGGCAAGGGTTTCCCTGCCTCCCCAGGCGCAACCGCCTAGGGTCAGCAACGTCCCTTCTCCACTGGGGTGCAGGCTGGTCCTTCATTGGCGCCTGGGGTGGTCCCCTGGCATTAGGATGAGGCTGAATTACCGCCGGAGTGATCATGTCCGGTGAGAATCCAGGTGGCCTCATCATAGTTTGACTGAGCTGAGCAAGTTACTCTTTCATGGCTTGTTGTGTTGCAGCTAAAGATTTCAAGGCCGCTGCTACCTCCGCCATTTCAGACTGAGGCGGTTCCTGGCTAGAACTAGGCCCTCCTCCACCAGGTGGTGGAAGCGGCGATGGTGACTCTGGTGCCATGTGTTAACAATAAAGAGCTTGAGTAGCAAGTGAGCTTAATACCTTAAAGGACCTCTTTCAATGGTGAAACAACTCCACGCAAGGGGTGGTTCCTGGTTCACCACCAGAGTCTCCGGTGAGGTTAAGCTGAAGAAGAGGAAGAGATAGCTTCTCGTTCCCACAGACGGCGCCAAAATGATGATGATGAAATTAGCACCACCAGACAAGCTGTTTCCAAGCTCAATCTAAGAACAACAATGGCAGCATAGTTATGTAAAAGGTAAGAGAATGAGATGAGGAGAAGAGGAGAGAGCACCAGGATATAATTGGTTCAGCCTAAATTGTCCTACGTCCACTGTGTGTGTGTGAATAACCTCACTGCAACAAGGCACTAATGGCCATGGATACAATCTCTCAAGCTTTCTCTCTCTACTGTGTATCTAGACAGAGTTTCAGCTAGGGTTTAATATCTTGGATCCTTTCAAGGTAGAGGACGACCTCTATATATATAGTACTTAGGGGGTGTAGTGTACCCCCATGCATGTAATATGCACATGTGTGTTAGCCTCACCAATAGGGGGAAGCCACCTGTCACTGTCACATGTAAGGAATGATGATGAAATATTCTCCCCACGTGTAGAGAATAATCTTGTTACAAATGATTTGTGCCCATGTGTCCTTATCCAAATGTCAACAGATGCTTCGGCCGCCATATTGGTGCATGACCTCGTCCTGGGAGAGGCCGAGATGTAAAGGCTTGATATTCGTTCAGTCCGATATGTGCCATAGGGAGTCTCGGCCTGATCTCAGCCGAGACATTATGCTCTTCCCAGCCGAGGTTGGACTGATTCCATGTTGAATATTACCAAGGCTTCTTGTCACCTCGGCCCCGGCCGAGGTTGAACTGATTCCATGTTGAAGATTACCAAGGCTTCTTGTCACCTCGGCCTACACTCGGCCGAGGTTGCCATACCCAGGTATATGAGAATGCTGTTGATGCCTGTGATGCGCGTAGTGTCCATTGGAAATGTAGGTGGTAGTGTCGGCCTGGGCCGACCTTACTAAGGCCGAGGGCTGATATCGTGGGCCCATGGCTTATCCAGGGTCGGTCAATATCTCGGCCATCACATCGGCCGAGGTTGGTGTCTCTAGGCCGAGGTCACACTTGGGGCATATCACATATGATCCATTATTATGTATTTCTATAACTTTCTAACTCAAGTGATAATTTCTCACTGATTATTTAAGTGCTCATAACTTAAATTAATGCAGGTTCCTTTATCTTTGTCATCTACTAAATCTGCACAGTAGAATATAGCACAAGGTTATACATATATTCAACACGCTATCATATATATACTAATACTTCACCCCTTGACTCAGCTCCTAATGCATTCATACTCTGCTATGAAATCCTAGTACATCTCGTATTAAAGAAGGACAATTGGTTCCGTATCTATCTCGAACCATAAATAAAAATCACATAAACTTTGGAGGAGAACATAATCCCCATCCGAATGGGTAACGCATATACATACATTCCCATTCAACTGTCTAACTATGATACACATGGATAGTACGTTTTCAAGGTCCTATGTTCTAGGTACAAGTATATAATCCCCCAATGAGTTAATTAGGATAAGACAATCCATGACGCGAAAACCTCCCCCAATAGCATGCAATGTAGGTATGCCATACAAATAATATATCATGCAATAGGTAATAACACCACCTACATATTCATTTTATAAATATAGGTACACTCACGTCCGAGATTGTAAGTCCCATACGTAGTAAATTGTTATGCCGAATTATAACTTTAATTTTCAATGTACGCTCTCAAGCATTTCTGACCACTCAAAAGGGTATCCTTTATTCTACACATGATATCAGTAGGTATCTCACTCTAACCTACTGGTCTAAGTCATTGTTTCCCTCGAATCCCCGTGACCCGAATTATTTTCTGAATTAGGTAATTCTCTCAATTTAGCATAATTACATTTAGACCTAAATTTTCCACTATAAGACTAAGCCTAAAAACCTTACCTAAGGCTACTAGTATCTCAATATAATCCCCAATACATTAAAATAATCCAAACACTTAAATCACAAACATTTTCCCAAAGGATTCTAAGCAGAAGGAGAAAATCAGCCAAAACTTGGCAGCCGAATCGATTCGACTTGGACCGAATCAATTCGCTTCTACAAGTCTTGAATTTTGGCATTAACAAATCTATGAGTTTCCTCAATTTTCAATATTAAAACCTCCATTAGACCATCATAAACTCCCAAACAATTGTACTAGATGTTATAGTAACCTAAATACATGATTTCTAACATACTAGAATCAATAGTTCATCACAGGGGATCAAATCTTTGCATTAATTCAAGATAATTTCTCAAAAACCCTATTTTCTTAATTTTTGTACAGTAACATAGAATAACTCAGATTTCTTATCATTTTAAATCTCCTCAAGACCTGAATTTCATTCTACATGCAATATATAATCAAACCTTACATGTTTTTATTTTTATTCAAGATCATAAATTTCACTTTCTAATTTAACCCAAAATCATTACAATCTTATGAACAATGTTTCTACCCTAACATGGATACATCTGTCACACCCCGCAAAATCCGACAGATGGGGTGGCCAGCAACCGCCGTCGAACTTTGACGAGCATGAACTAAATAAATACCATTCTTATCATGAGAAAAATATGAGACATAAATAAATTAGTCCATAAGATAAATAATTGAATCAATCTCAAATGATCATAAACAACTAAGCTATAAAAGATCCATCACATGCTAACTACGAATAAATCCAATCTCCAATAATGATTAAATAAAATATGAATAATAACGATCTGAATAATCCAACCGAAACCTCTAAACAACTTTGGAACTGAATGACCCAATAAACCCAAATGAAGTCTAATAATTAAATATGACTGAAAAGGAAAAGTCTAACTAAACTATGCCATAAAAATGAATAACTCCAGCTCCACCTCCAAATAATAACTTTGATAATCGTATGCAGCTTCTCCAAATCTTATCCTGAAAAGTTTGTTAACGCACGAGGTCAGAGCCCCAAGCATGAATACACACTACTCCCCTCGAATAGAATCCTTAAATCCATAGAGTAGCATTATATGCAATAAATATCACAATAGAGTATTTTAAATTAAATGAGATGATTAAACGTGATAAATATAAATCACTAACTACCCGAAGGAATCCCCATTTAAAAAGTCACACAAATATGATTTTAAATTTTCAAGTCCCACGATGTTAATTTAATTCAATTAACCAACTTTTCTTATATCCTCAATCTATTATGGCGGTCCTCCCGCCTCGGGTGATTTCTTCACCAAAATACACATCCCCTCATCACAACGTCGGGTGGCCCATTTAAACTGTCGACCCTCGCTGATTGATGAGGTTCCACACATGACACGACATAAAACGTCGACTGGCCCGTTTAAACTTTCGGCCCTCGCTGATTATGTCACTAATATCTTTTAATAACCGTCTTATTATCTTAGGTATTAATTCTAAGTTTTCTCAATTCACAATTTCAAATTACCCCATCCTTTTATCGATGTGAGATCCTCAAAATACCCCTTAGTCCCATAGCTAAGGGTCCCCAAGTTATCAATACATCCTACCCTATGTATAGGAGGATTTTCTAAAATAATTCTCAATCTAGTCTCATACCTAGACTAGCATAACGACGTTAAAGTAATAAAAATTAGCCCACCCCTGACATGATAAAACCGTGATAATTTACCCTCACTAGTCCCATACTTAGAAGGCGTAGATCATAAACAGGCCTACCTACAAGTCCCACACGTAGAAGACATTCTAAAATATAGGGAGATCAATAATATCCCATAACCCGTCGTCACAATGATATTTAATAATACCAACAAGTCACACAAATATGCATTATAAATCAATAGATAGACCTCTGACTACTTCATTATTTCAACAAAAATTACATGAGTTATACGCCCCCCAAATTCATTTATTACAAAACTAAGGTTTTTCTATATGCAACCTACACCAACAAAACCCCAAATCACTCATGAATCCTACGTACCCACGGGTTATGAATATTATTTAGATTAAAATATTTAATAAAAACAGTCCCATAATTAGTGTCCACTTTTCCTAATTAAGTCACTACTTTCTTTTAAGAAAACATGTAATTAAGTGTTTACGCGACCCTTAAAATGCATAATACTAAAGGAAAAGAACAAAGTATTCATGCCTATGAAGATCGTGTTGAAAATCTGATTAAAAATCTGGATTCCTCTCGAAAAATATGCGAAGAAGTGTTCTTGAACAAATTTGATTAAAACACAATTAAGCCTCCCAAAACATGTGACGAAAAACTTGATTGTGTTGGAGGTTGATGATTATGGTTGAGAGAAAAAATATTTGGAAGTGTTCTCTAGTGAAAAACTTGAGAAAAAGTGATTATGAGAAGTCCCCCTATGGATTATTAAGGTTATATAGTGATTAGGAGTCCTAATCTGCAACAAACTCTATAAAAAACTTGCAGTGTACGATTTCTACTGGGGTCGATCGACCGACCCCTGACGTCGATCGATCGATCGCCTAGAAAAACTAACAGTTCCGCTTAAATTTTTTTATAAGTGATAAACTTTAAAAATCCGTTTTAACTCCGATTTTAATTCCGCTTGAAGTTTTATTCTTCTAAAATCATAACCAAAATATTTAATCAATATAAATTATTAAAACCAAAAATTTATTTTTTCTCGAATATTTCCCAATTAATTAATTAAATTAAATAATAAAAACACGGGGTGTTACAACATCATGTTCTATATATTTCAAGTTTAAACACTTACCTGATATAGTAGATCTGATCCTTTGAAGAATATGGTTATGGTTGTGTTCCTCCCTTTTTGATCTACAATCCGGTGGTGGTGGTGGAGCAAGATGATGGTTCTAGTGTTGGGATTCCTCTCCTCTTTCTCCTATGGCCTCTCTGTGGATTCTCTTAATTTCTCACCTTTCTAACCCTACTTTCCTTGTCTTATCAGACATTTAACACTTATAAAATTCGTAGGTTTAATTCTCCCAAAAATTTAAATGACCAAAATACCTCTCCGGAATACCGGTATGGCCTGAAAGTGTCCTAGGACCCAAACGAAACCCCCGAGCAGACTTTTCAGACTATCTCAAACCTTTCGAACTCAATGAATCACTCAAAATGACCATCTGGATGAATTAAAAAATTAATTACTTTTTATCTCATTAAATAGAATCCCGGCACGACTGACACGTGCGTCCCGACTTAATTATTGTAGCTATCGTATTTCTCACTTGCGACAATTTTAATTAAATTCATAATCATGTATTACTTTTTTCACTAAGTAATATTCAATATAATTCACATCATAAAATATTAATCCTCATCTCGCTAATTAATATTTATTTCTATTTCGGATTAATTCCCATTTTCAATTAAATTAATCCCATAATTAAAATCATTAAAAATACGAGATGTTACATACTTTCCCCCTTATAACGGAATTTCGTCCCAAAATTTGAAGATTAAATTATACCTAGAGTAAACAAGTTTGGATATTTTTCATGCATCTCATCCTCGCGCCCCCACTGAAGAGTCACTAGCGGGACTACCTTCGATCTCAATCTCCTCTCACAATGATATAGGATAGCTACTGGCCTCTCCTCGTATGAAGCATCATGATATAAATCGATCTCCTCTGTCGCAATATGAGTGTAAGATAACTCATCATGGACATACCTCCTCAACGAAGAAATATGAAACACATCATGAATCCTATGCAAGTGCTCCGACAATCCAAGTCTACAAGCAACTGGTTAAATCCTCTCACTGATTGGAAATGACCCAATGTACCTTGGCAAAAATTTTCCCTTCTCCCTAAATCTCATTTTCCCATTCATAGGAGATACACACAACAACACTTGATCCCCCACAGTGAACTCTCGAAAGATCCGCTTGGCATCGGCGTAACTCTTCTTTCTATCTTAAGCTACTCGTATACGGCTTTGAATCATCTCAATACTGGACGAAGTATCCTAAATCAAATCCGGTCCGAGTAGCTTGTTGTCCCCTACCTCTAGACAATAAGAAGGAGAACGACAAGGTCTACCATATAATGCGTGAAATGGAGCCATGCCAATAGTAAACTGATAGGAGTTATTGTTCGCGAACTCCACCAGTGGAAGATACTGCTATCAACCTCCTCCAAAATTAAGGATTCAAATCCAAAAATTATCCTCTAACATTTGATTAATCCTATCCCCTGGCCCATTCTTCTACGGGTGATACACCGTACTCAATCTCAACTCAGTACCCATTGCTTCCTGGAAGCTCTCCTAAAATCGAGACAAGAAAATATTATCCATGTCGGATACGATATCTAAAGGTACTCTATGCAATATCAGAATCTCAGCAATGAAAATGTAGGCATACAGTCCCAAAGTATAATCAGTTTGAACAGGAAGAAAATGAGCTATCTTGGTTAACCGACGCACTATAACCCACTTGGAATCATGACCCCTTTATGAAGTAGGCAACCTAGTAATGAAATCCATGGAAATGCTCTCCCATTTCCACATAGGGATATCTAACGGCTGTAGCAATCATGTCATCTATGAAGACAATGACAAACTAACCTAAGAACTCTCTGAACACCCTATTCATCAGGTCCATAAACATAGCTCAAGCGTTGGTTAGCCCGAGTGGCATAACCCTAAACTCGTAAGATCCGTACCTCGTAAAAAATACAGTCTTAGACACGTCATGCTCTTTGATCGTCAACTGATGATACCCTGGCCTTAAGTCTGCCTTTAATAAGTAGGAAACACCTCTCAACTTGTCAAATAAGTCATCAACTCAGGGCACCGAATATTTATTTCGTATCATGACTTTATTTAACTCCTTATAGTCGACACATAATCTCAAAGACCCATTTATCTTTTTCATAAGAAGAACTGGATCACCTCAAGGTGAGGAATCTTACGAATAAATCCCTGTTCCAAAAGCTGCTCAATCTGATCACGTAACTCCCTTATCTCCACATGAGCCATACGGTATGGCACGTGGGTAATCGATCGAGTGCCTAACGTCAAATCAATCACAAACTCTTTCTTTCTGTAAGGGGTAAATCTGGTATCTCCTGGAACACATCAACGAACTCACATACAAAAGGAATAGAATCTAAGGGTCTCACCACCTCCTTAGAGTTATCCTCCTCTATATCATACAAGTGGGTGGATGAACCTACCTCGGGAGGAGGCATCCCCACCAAAAACATCCCGTGACCCAGTGTAGCATACAAAACGCTCCTATTATAGACATTAATCATGACCCTATACATGTCTAGCCAATCCATGTCAATAATGGCATCGTACTCAGACAAATCTAACACAAGAATATCGATAGGTAAAAGAAGTCTAACAATCTTTATGCTAACACTCTGACATATAAAGAAAATAAGAGTGTTATTTCCCAATGATGAGTCTACACACAAAACGGTAACATCGGCTATGTCTAATATCCCTGTAGCTCGTGGGAATTTAGTGGAAATAATAGAGTGTGAAGCCCCCCTGTCTGACAAAATACGACCCAAAGTCCCCTAGATAGAAAACATACCCTCAACTGCGGGCAGTACCTGGGGAACTGTTGCCTGTTGGACGTTATATACACACCCATACAGTAACTGTCCCTGCTGAGGTGGGACTACGGGGATGGCGGGTACCACTGGTATTTGTGATGGCACTCAAAGGGCTGCATGAAAAATAGGACTCTGGGGCTATTGGTGAGCACCATGCTGCTGCGGGAACTTGCCCTTATCGGGGCAGTCCTCTTTCTTGTGGCTAGTCTTGCCACAAGATAAACACCGACCAGTGAAATTCCCTCCCCTCTATCGCTACTGACCTCAAATCGACTGGCCGTTGGCACCCCTCCCTTGGCCCTAATTGCCCTATTTTCCCGTTAGCCCTGATGGCCATGCTGTTGTTCCTTCTCCGGATGGCCATATATATAGCCACCCTGACCTTGTCTCAAACCTCCAGATTGAAAATTCTTCATATAATCTCCTTGTTGGGAAATCTTATCATCCTGCTTGGACTATCCATGAGCTGATTGTGCCCCACTAGCACAACCTCCCTCAGTCCTACCCTGTTGGCTGGACTCTCCTGCTCATTTGCTCTTCTTTATATGGAAGCGATGGTCCTGGAAATGAAGCAATCTATCATTCAACATGTTGGTGTAAATCTTTAGGGAAAGATTGCCTAGAAGATTCTTCGTAATCCTCCAAGAAAACCCATCAGTGAATAACTGTATCCTCTTTTCTTCAGTAGGTACCTCTCTTGTCACCAAATTGGTCATCCTAATAAATGCCTCCTCATATTCGACAATGGTCCTCCCCTCCTGGGTGAGATCTAATAATTTATTCCTCGTCTCAGTCTAGATGGTGGAAGGGAAGTCTTTGTGTTCAAACTGCACCCATAATTCCTATATGGTCATGCTATCTCGCTCCTCCGCTGTGGTAGTGGACTCCCACCACTGTAACTCTTATCCTACTAACTTAAATGTAGTTAGTATCTACCTATGTACCTCTGTCCACTCGTATATCCTTAGGTGCCTCTAGATATCCTTCTTCCGTTGGCTGGCTACAATAACGTTAAAACTCGACCTAAACTCTGAAGGATATGCCTTCTGAAAGGCAACCCTGACTTTCTCCCAAGAAGAAGGGAACACATGTGCTTAGGAAGGTGCCACTTCCTGAGCCTGAGGTGGGGCCTGCTGTACTAATGCTAATGCTACATTAACCACATGTGCAACTATGGTAGCTGTCTCGATAACATTTATCATACCCTAGGCCGGAGCTGGCTAAGGCTCGGACTGGGCATTCCTGGTGGGCCATGGTGCACATTTGGGATGCATCTAAAACAAGAAAGAATTTCTCTAAGTCCTGAGTTTAATAAATCACGAAAATAGTTGAATACGTAAATAAATAATCATGGATGCAACAATCCTAATAATAAGGCTCTATATCAAAGAACGCTATGCTGAAAGCTTAATAAGTCGCACAGATGCTAAAGACTCTAGAACATGATACTCTGATAACACCTATAAAACCCTACCTAATTAAATACAGGGTGATCAGTCATTTATTAAATTAAATCAAAGTATCCAGTTGGTTCATTCTTAGCATCACTATCGAAAAAATTTACTTTATTAATCACTTAATAATTAATTAAGCTAGTGTTAAAAACTTTTAATCTTTTACATCAACATGAAACAATTTAAATTAAATAATAAACCACATTCAATCCATACGAAGAATAATGAATAAATGAATAAGAAACAGAGACTAGACAAAAAAAACTAGCCTAAAATCCAATACAATGCTGTCTGAATAGAGACTAAATCCAATAGCTGTAATGAAAGAGTACAATCTCTGAGATATGAAAATAACTAGAAATGGGCGACATGCCCTGATTGAAAGGTCTACAAATCGGAATCATAATGGATAGATAGTGGAGGCGTCTTATAACGAGGGCATACAACTTCCACAATAGTTGCAGCACGTCGATCTTCAGATAATTCCTAAGTTGGACATCTCTGTGGCTGGACACATACAATAATATACATAGGAAAATAGATTTTCAAGAAACGGGTCAGAGTCCGAGTGTAAAATTATTTGAAAACATTTAGCAAGTATTGAAAATGCTGAAAAGCAAATACTATATACATGTTAGGTTTTCGACTGCTTCTTGAGATTTTCACCTCTCAACTATTATGCACGCCTAACCTACATCTAACTCATTCTAGTTAATGTTCACACTCCTAACTAGTTTGTAAACATAAGCCTTATAAGATATCCCACAATGTATTCACCCATATAAATCATATGATACATTATTATGTATTTCTATAACTTTCTAACTCAAGTGATAATTTCTCACTGATTAGTTAAGTGCTCACAACTTAAATTAATTCAGGTTCCTTTATCTTTATCATCTACCAAGTCTGCGGGTATATATATATATATATATATATATATATATATATATATATATATATATATATATATATATTCAACAGACTATCATATATATACTAATACTGCACCCCTAGACTCAGCTCTTGGGGCATGCATACTTTACTATCAAGTCCAAGTACATCTCGTACTAAAGAATGACAATTTGTTCGTTATCTCTCTCGAACCATAAATACGAATGACATAAACATTGTGGGTAAACATAGTCCCCAACCAAATGGGTCACTCACGTACCTATATTTCCATTCAACCATCGAACTATCATACACTCGGATAGTATGTTTCCAAGGTCCTATGGTCTCGGTACAATTCTAAAATCCCCCCAATGGGTTCATCAGGATAAGATCATCCACGATGCCAAAAAACTCGCCCTACTACATGTTGCGTAGGTATCTCATACAACTAATAAATCATTCAATAGGTAATCACACCACCTACATATTCATTTTATAGATATAGTTATACACACGTACCATATCATAAGTCCCATATGTAGTTTAATATTATCCCGAATATCTCACATATTAATGAATTAAAACTTTACTTTTCAACGTACGCTCCCCAGTATTTCTCACCACTCAAAAGGGTATCCTTTATTCAACACATAATATCAGTAGGTAGGTCACTTTAACCTACTGGTCTAAGTCATCATTTCCCTCAAATCCCCGGGATCCGAATTATTCTTCAAATTAGGCAATTCTCTAAATTTTGCCTAATTACATTTAACCCAAAATTTTCCACTATAAGACTACGCTCAAAACCTTACCTAGGCCTACTGGTATCTCAATATAATCCCCGGTATGTTAAAATTTTTCCCACAATTAAATCCCAAAAATTTTACCAATGGATTCCTAAACAAAAGGAGAAAATTTGCCAAAACTGGCAGCCGAATGGATTAGGCTTGGACCAAATCGATTCACCTTGTCAAATCGATCCACCTCTATAGGTCTCGAATTTTTGCATTAACAAAGCTACGGGTTTCCTCAATTTTCAACATTAAAACCTCCATTAGATAATCCCAAACTCCCAATAAATTGTACTAGATGTTATAGCAACCTAAATACATGAGTTCTAACATACTAGAATCAATAATTCATCACGGGGCATCAAATCTTTTCATTAATTGAAGATAGTTTCTCGAAACCCCTAATTTCTTAATTTTTCTACAAGAACATAGAATAACTCAGATTTCTTATCATTTTAACTCTCCTCAAGACTCAAATTTCATTCTGAATGGAATATATAATCAAACCTAACATGTTGTTTTAGTGAAGATCATAAATTTCACTTTCTAACTTAACCCAAAATCATCACAATCTTATGAACAATGTTCCAACACTAATATCTATACATCTTGTGCTATATATTCGCAAGTTTATACACTTTCCTGATATAGTAGGTTTGATCCACTGAAGAAGATGGTTATGGTTGTGTTCCTCCCTTTTCTATCTACGATTCGAAGGCGGTGGTGGTGGAAGATGATTGTTCTAGCCTTGGGAATCCTCTTCTCTTCCTTATAACACCCCATATTTTTATGCATTTAAAAATGATTCAATTTGGGTAAAAATTTAAATTACTTGTGTGTTGTAGTTTAATGGAATTAAATATTGGAATCTGTATATAAATATTAATCGGGAGAATAAATGGTTAATATTTATGGGAAATTAATTTAATAAGTGAATAGTAATAGTTAACTACGTCTTAAGAGCATTAATGACGTGGGGCTTACTTATCTCAACCGGGAGTCGATTACAGACTAAGTTAGGTGTGGGATAAGAAATTATGTAAACTTTTTCTAATGCCAATTCTGAGTGCACGGTTGAGTCCGGATGGGACGAGATAGCCGAAATAGAGTATCCGGGAGTAGTAAATGGGTCTCGGGACGTTTTTAGGCATAGCCGGGCCACCCACACGAGGGTATTTGGGTTATTTGGGCTTGGCCCATTAGGCTCAAAACATGATTTAACCTTATTACCTAATTAGAGGAAAAAGAGTAACGGAAGAATACACTATCTAAAACCTAAATATGGAGAGAGTACCCTAAGGATAAATTAGAGTGCACTAGGAACCATTTTTGGGAGACAAAGGCAAGAACAAAAGGGGATTTCACCATCAACCTTGCAAATTGCAATTCGGATCAGACCATACGAACCCATAAGGCAGGTGGTTAACTTGCTGTAGTAATTATTTGTGTTTTCAATTGATATTTATGTGAAGTGGGAATCTAAATTGATTTTCGGGTAAAGTGGGTACAAATATGGGTTTTTTCTAAATTAATCTCTTGATTGGAAATTGTGGTTGAAATTAGCTGTATAATATGATATTAGTATGAGTACTGGTTAGATGTGAAAAATAAGATAAATTATAAATAAATTTGAGTTGGTAAATCAATGTTGATACGTAATGAATGAAAAAACGGGATTTTTCCCAATTCGGAAAAGGTAGAAGAGATCGAGAATTAAACAGGGTTTGGAAACTTTATAGGAGTCACTGATGATGTTCTTGGAGTGTTATGTTTAGGATTAGACCTGGGTTAGATAGTAGAAGGAATTTAAAAATAAAGATTTTCATTAATGGCGGAAACGGGCCATCAAAGAAGATGAAGACCTATTCGATCGATCGATCGATAGCTGGGATCGATCGATCGATGGTCAAGGATTTTTGACAGGTCAACCAATATTTTAATAGAAGCAAAATTTATTTAAAATTTCAATTCCTTTATATTTTTAGTGAAAAATAAATATAGGACATAAATTCCTAGCAATCATGAAGGAAAGTAATTGGGATTTAGAAGGAATTTATGTCTGACATGTTTTAGTTAATTTTGGGGAAAATATTCTAAAATAATTAAATAAGGATCGAGCGGGCGAGTCCGGGTATATTGGTTGAGAAATACCATGTTATTAAATTAATTAGGAATGAAAGCCAATTATTTCGGGGTCGGGGATTTAGACTCGGGTATTATTTTACTTTCGGACCAGGAGAGCGAGTCCGAGTGTATTGGTTGGCCGACACCAAAAGTAATTTAATTAATTATTGTGTAAATTAATTAATAATCAGATTTGGGCCATAAACTCAAGGTATGATGTATAGGCTAGTGCTAGGACTTAGAACACGATAAAGCCAGGATTTGTTGTATATGTATATATATGTATGTATACAGTGTGCGATAGTATATATATATATATGGTGTGTCCATGAATATCAGTGGTTAGTTATTTTTAATATAAACTCTAGTGCTATCAAGTGAGGTTGCACGTAGAGGGTTAATCCCCTAGCTTGAGGAGTAGGGAGAGTATATCCCTAGGTCACAGCGTCCATTATATGGGTGAGGGGCATCTCACTTTCAGGGAAGTAATATGACCGCCTCCAATATTTTTGCTTTTAACCAAGTTAGTGAGCGATTCTGACTTGGGGTAACTAGGTTATGTGAATACACCTAGTGGGATGGCACTTTAGAGAATATACATTCAGTGAGTTATTACTTGGGAGGATGGTTATTATTATTATGTTTATTCCAACATATGTGTGAATGTTGTAATAGGGTTATACGTATATAATGAGATAAATAATTATATACGGGTAATTTAATACAGGACGTGAATTGTATTTTGTGTATAACGGGAGTGAAGGTTATATGAATTAAGAAAGGGAATGATTAATTAAGTAGTGATTACGATAACTTTAAAATCACAAATATTGAATACTCGGATAGAGTAGGGTGGTTGCAAAGGGTTACATAGGTTATCTAGTTATGGGGTAAATGGCTAGAAGATTTAACTAAGGCGTTAAACTAAGGTGTTAGTCGTGCATACTAGAGGATAGGCGAGGATGTCCTCTTGGGACTGCGAAACTAACTAAAATATGAAGAGCATTCATGCATATTTATTACTTGAAGTTAATCATTAGTAAATATTTTCAAAATATTTTGGGTTCTAATCCTTGATATAAATATTTTTAAAAACCTTTTAGGTGTCCAGCCACACGGACACCAAGCTTAATTCATTACAGGGATTCGTTGCTGCAACATATGTGGATGTTGCGGCGGGAGATCGATAGGCGCCTATACCTTTTCCATTCCTAGTATTAGGGTTTTCTGTCAGTTACTCGAGCATGTTGCTCACCGCTTCATTTAGTATTTACTTCAGACTTGTTGAGATTTATGATTATCTGTCTTTACATTGATTGGATCATTTTACCGATGGTTTATTCGGTAGGATTATTATTTGTGTAATGTTTAATTCAGTTAATTGTGATTGTTGAAATGATTTATTCCACATCATTTTTCTTTTGATTAATGAAAGATAAAATTTGGCACCAGTCTAATTTTCATTTAGGTGATTAGTAATTAAAAATTCAACAATGATGCTAAGAATGAAAAACCTGAAAAATGTGTTCTAATTTAATTTAGGACTGATCACTCGGGGTTTTATTAGGAGGGGTGTCATAGATGGTATCATAGAATCGGGTTCTAGTTTCCTTAGGATCTGTGCAACTTACTACGTTTTAGCGTAGTGTTCGGTTGTTATAGAACCCTATTGTTAGGATTGTTGATTCATTTTTCCGCTTTTAAGATATCGTATTCTTGCTATTAGATTTGTACAAATTGTGTACTTATACGATTCGATCTACTTTCAGATGCCACCGAGGACACCGCGAGCAGAGAGGGTCGATGCCAGGGATGAGTTGAGAGAGGCTTATCTGGAGCCACAGGTACAACCACCCCACCCCCACCCGAGTTGATCTCCACTACTCAGGTGGAAGTGATAGTGGCTCAAGTAGTTGAGACAGTGATGAGGGCTATGGAAACCCATTTTCCTCAGTCCCAGGCATCGCCTCCAATGGCACAAGCAGTTCAGACTCTAGTGAGGCCACCTTCTTAGCAACGAGTTAGGGAGACCTTTCAGAAGGGTCACCCACCCAAGTTTTGGGGTAGTACCGATGTAGTAGAGGAGTGTGACTAGAAGACGAATATTCAACGCCATCTGTGCATGCTGGAAGGTACCGATGTGTAGAAACATATGCTTGCTACCTTTTGTCTGTCGGGGGAAGCCTTACAGTGGTGGGAGTCAGTTACCACTGCTGTGGAGAGGGATTTGATGACGATATCTGAATTCTGAGTGGGGTTTGACAGCAGGTACTTTCCACCGACGGTGGAGGCAGAAATGAGGAAGAAGTTCAGCGAGGATGTACAGGGTGACCACTCAGTGGAGGATTATGAGGAGGAGTTCATCGGTTTGGCAAATTTTGTGCCAAACGAGGTGAGCAACGAGGAGTGAAAGAAGTCAAGGTTCATGGATGGCCTAGCCTGGAGGATCAGGCAGCATTTGATTGGTAACCCAACACTGGAGACTTATACAGATGTCGTCAATGCCTCTCTTGTATATTGCCAGGATCATCGCTTCCATGAGAAGGGGAGAAAGAGCGCAGGGGAGCCAAGCCAGTAGGGCAAGGCAGTTGTTAGTGGTGACACAAGTGGTGTTCAACAGCAGTCTGGCAGTCAGCAAGGGAATCGGGCTAAGAAATTTAAGCCTGGTGGGTTTTAACCCGTAGGACAGGGGTTTAGACAGGGCCAACCGGCCCAACTCAGCAGCAGCAGATTCCTCAGGGCCGATAGGGGCAAGTGAATAATGGGGGAGGCCATCAGGGCCAACCTTATCAGGGAAAACATGGCCAATGATAGGGAGACGATCATAGACGTTATTTTGTTTGCTGCCAGACGGGACACCAGTAACACCGGCTCCACCAGTCCCACAACAGTAGGGGAAAATGCACTATGGGCGGGTTTATAACATCCGAGATGTTCCCAATCCTCCATCACATCAAGCGCTGCAAGCGGTGTGTCTTTCTTTCCTATAGGTATGAGGGTAGGATACTATTTAATATGGGAGCATCTCATTCATTCATTAAATCTATATTTGCTAAAGTGGTCGGGTTACTAGAGACCGCGGGTAGTCTCCATATGTGTGTAGAGTCACCAGTAGGCAGTGGGTCATTGATACACTCGATTTGTTGAGGGGTAGACATTTTAATTGGGAGACTGAGTTTAGCGGTGGACCTCTTAGTGTTAGAAATGGAGGGGTACGATGTCATCCTAGGTATGGATTGGTTGGCAGGATATCACGCGACAATAGTTTGTTATGAGAGGACCATCATGTTATCCATTCCGGGACAGGAGATGTTCCTAGTAGTGATGTCTCATTTGTATTATATTGAGGAGGAGACCTCACAGGAGGTGGTGGTTCCATTGGATTCGATTCCAATAGTGAGGGACTTTGAGGATGTGTTCCAGTAAATACCAAGATTGCAGCCCACTAGGGAAATAGAGTTTGTAATTGATTTAGCACCAGTTACGAGGATGATTGCTTGAGCACCTTACCTTATGGCCCCTTCAGAGATGCGTGAGTAGAGAGAGAAGATTCAGTAGCTCTTGGGTCAAGGTTTCATTCGGCGGAGTGCATTGCTGTGGGGTGTACTGGTGTTGTTTATAAAGAAGCGGGATGGTTCACTTTGGTTATGCGTGGACTACAGGAAGCTGAACAAGGAGATGATACGGAATAAGTATCCGTTTCCTAGGATTGATGATCTATTTGACCAATTGAGAGGGGCATCATAATTCTCAAAGATCAATTTGAGGTCAGGTTATCATCATTTATGTATCCGAGAGGAGGATGTTCCCAAGACTACTTTCTTATTACGGTATGGATCTTACGAGTTCAGGGTGATGCCATTCGAGCTCACCAATGCACCAACGGTGTTCATGAACCTCATGAACATGTTTTTTAGAGAGTATCTGGAGCAGTTTATCATCGTGTTCATTGATGACTGATGATGCTAGAAAATGCACCACCCTTCAAGGTGTTCGTAAGCTCAAATTTGTGATAACAATGGCACCTCATGTATATATAAGTATAAGAGATAGAGATGAGGAGAAGAGGATGAACACAAATATTTAAGTGGTTCAGCCAATCAGGCCTACATCCACTGTGAAGGTGTGTGGTTAATATCACTGTATGAGGGCTCTAATGGTCATGGGTACAATCTCTCAAGCTTTCTCTCTCAACTGTATATTTAGATAGAGTTTTTGCTAGGGTTGTTGATCTAGGATCCTTTTAAAGGTAGAGGATGACCTCTATATATAGTGCCTGGTGGGGGGGGGTGTAATATACCCCCCCAAGTATGTAATGAACATGTGCATGAGGATCGATCTAGTATAAGAATGACATCTGGCTGATCTCATGTAGATAATGATGACCTTAATATTCCCTCACGTGAGGGGAATGATTCAGTTATAACTGATTGTGTACACATGTTCCCAATCAATACGTGTGCTGATAAGGGCTCGGCCATATGGGAACGGTACCAACCTCAGCCTGGAAGAGGACGAGGTGGTGACCTTGGCTTAGTGGGAGAGCCGAAGTAAGGCATTCTGAGATATGACGTCAGCCTGGGCCGAGGTAGTGGTGGCAAAGCAGGAATTTTGGCTGATCCCTAGTCGAAATTGATGCTGATGATGGGATGGAAACCTCGGCCTCTTCCAAGTCGAGGTTACAATCGTTGGATGGCCTGGTGGATAACCGCCCGTGGATCATGGTGAACTCCCATGCCGAGGTAGCTAGCAATATCACCCATGGCCGACCTTGCCTAGGACGAGACTGCTAGTTGTTGATCCAAGGTCCCTCCAACATCGTCCATCTCCATGTCTGAGGTTGATGTCTCTAAGCCAAGGGGGTACATTCAGGGCATATCAATCACCCCTAGCCCTTAGTTACATGTGGAAGCAGGTGACTATGGGATTTACAACTCCGAGGTCTTTCTTCTTTATACCAATGTTCTTTTGACACTTGTCAATTGCTAAAGTGGGAGGCGTGTCTGGAAAGCATGTGATGTCAGCCGTCCTTTGGGCTCCCAAGGCAATGATGGGCCTTGGGACACGTGCATTGTATTTAAGGGGTTAAACCCCAATTTTCTTCTCTTTCTTCTTCTCTTCTTCATTCCCTCCCCTGAAATTCTCTCTCTCTTCACAAGAGCCTGTTTAAGGAGCTGTTGGTGGCTTTTTCTTGCAACCATCTCTCTTTCTTCTTCACGAATTCTCTTAAGTATCATTTATCACCCCTTTCTCTCATTTTGTTGCATTTTTCTGCCTTGTTCTTCCATTCGTTGCATTTTTTGGCGAGTTTAAGCATTTTTCGATGAGCTTAAGAATTTTTCGGTGAGGAATTTCTTTAATCATTCTTTTTTAAAAATCTAGCTTTGATCCTTAGCCAAGACAAGTAAAGTTGTTTGTTTAGAAGAGTCACAAGTGTAGGGTCTGCATCATATGCTCAGACCCTTATACCAACTCTTAGAGGAATTCCCCTCTCTTAGGGAGAAGACCTTAGATACAATTAGGCAGATAGAAAGAGACCAAGAGGACGCTCGTAGGGCAGAGGCATTCCCCCAAAGACCTATCTTTCCACCCCCTCTGAAGGTCATATACCCTGAGCCAGCCGAACCAGTTAAATCAGCAGAGGTCCCAGTTAAAACTTCCCCCATGTCTGAGTCTGAGTGTCTACCTTAGACCCTATATCCGTGGGCTCTTTTCAAGAGGCTGTGGAATTTTCCACTCAGCAGGATTAGGCCTCTGACCAAGATGAGGTTTCTAGTCGTGCCTCATTTCACAATAGTTCAAACACATTGCACTCTTCCTCCGACATTGAGGTTGTAGGTCCTAGCATTACTGTTCCACCAATTCTTGAAGCCATTACCCTGTCGGATGTCACAGGGGCTGAGTTCGCTCAGAGGTTTATAAGTGGTGCCCCAATCGTCTGCTAAGGCGGACATTGATCCGGTTGATGATGATGGTACTGAGAGTGATGTTGATACCTATGAGGCGGTAGAGATAGAGAGCCCTGTCAGCGAGGTTGACCTTCTGATATTCAGACATCTATATTCTATAAGTCCTTCTATAAGACTCAGGAGACCTCTGAGGGATGAGAAAGCTTATGCCGGCCGAGATGGTGAGATCTGCCTATATGAGCAGATGTTCAAGTTAGGATTTTGTCTGCCCATTCATCCCATCATCAGGTCTATACTGTCCTACATCAACTTGGCTCCTTCCCAGTTGCCACCCAATGCCTGGAGGGTGATAGTTGGAGCTATTGTGTTATGGAGGGCTGTCCATCATTCAGATCTTCCCGTCCAAGTCTTCACAGGGTGCTATGCCCCCTCATCTTCCAGGAATCATCCGAGCTATTACCATTTTTTTAGCTCGGAAGTCAAATAAAAAGATGTTGCAGGTCACCAAAACCTCGAACCATAATTGGAAACCACACTACTTCTTTATGTCAGGGCCATGGGAATTTGGTCCATCTGCCCCCTCTTCCTTACTAGAGCCGAGGATACCCCTGAGATGGGGAAAGGTGATAATAGCCGCTAGGGCCATCCCTGGGCTAAGCCAACACAATCTTCAGAAGGTCAAAGACCTTCAGGACTAGGGGGAACATGGCCTGCTTGTCAAGTTTGAACACCTGATGACCCCCTACTATCTCTCTGAGACTGGGCTTGGGGGAGTCCTGTGACAGAGCTCCGTAAGTCGCTTTATTATTTCCAAGTTATATTTTTGCATTTATATATCTCTGATTTTCTAACTCAGACCTTTATATTTTGCGGAGTGCCCAAAAGGAATATCTAACGAACTCTGGGAGATGGCCGCCCCCAGTATCACAAAGCTTGTCAAAAAAGTTGTTCTAAATACGCCTCCCCCCCTCCATCTACATCAAGGGCTAAGGCTACCAAGAAGAGAAAACCTGACGACCCTTCCCCTGAAGATCAGAGGCAGAAGAAAAATAAGAAGGGGGATCGTGCATCCCCATTTCTTATGAGGATGCATTGATTGCTCGTCTTAAGCAATTTTAGATTGGTGATAGTCTTATCGGCCATAGTCTGAAGGCCCTGGATGCCATAGGCGATGTCATGACCGACTCTGATAAGCGCTTCTATCGCTCTCTGGATAGGCCCCTCTTGGGTGAGTTCTCTCTCCATCGTTATATCCAAGTAAGACCTTGAACTTCTTCTTCTGAATTATACAAGTGTAATATCGGTATATCTTAGACTAACATCTCTGCACACATTGTACATGGTCTCCTCACCATGCATCATTTTGTTAACTGGACCTTGGGAAAACTTCCTCTTATTGAGAAGGGCCAAGAGGCCGAGAAGACTGAGGCCATTTTAAACGCTAAAGTGGAACGTCTGAAGTCTTCTTTGAAGAAGTCTGAGACCAGTGTGGAGGGGTTACAGAAAGATATGGACAAGATGAGGTAAGATCATAGCACTTCCCTGAAGACTCATGCTAACTCCCTTCAGCATAAGGTCTATGTGGATGTAAAGTCTACCTTGAATGATGCCTCCGAGAAGATATTGGAGGAGTACAAGGTCTCTAATGAGTTTGTCAGTTTCACCTTCGAATACCTGGAGAGAGGGGTAAAGGCCACTGGCAAATGGGCTACTATGAAGGAGAAAGAATCAGGGAGCCTTGCAGCCTCTGACTTCATCGGCCTAGGTTATGCCGACCCTCAATTTACTCAAGCCCTGCAGGAGGTTGAGGAGGAGGGAGGTGCTTCTCCTATCGAGACTGCCCCCCAAGGTGACACCATGACTGAAGATGTTGGTGCTCAAGATGACGGGGTGGAAGTAGCCACCCTCGGCCAGAGAGATGCAGACGTGGTACCTAACCCCGAGGTTGCAAACACTTGATTTCTTCATGAAGCTTTTATCAATTTTAATTTCTCTATAGATTTTTAACCTTTGACAAACTCTGTTATTTTGTATTTTATAACCCCCAACTTTAATATATGTCAACCTCTGAGGAGGGCTTTACTTCTTCAATTGTAGAATTGTTTATTGAATGATTCCTTTGCCATGCGATGTGTGTTCATGTCTGAAATCTCAGTACAATGATGTCTTTGTAGACTAACTTTATGATGTTAAGGGTCTGAGGTCATCAACCAAGATGTTACCCTCATAAATAATTTTCACCAAATTAATGATGTTAGGGGTCTGAGGTCATCCAAGTATGATGTCTGACCTCAGACCTTGTCACCAAATCATAATGTTATAAAGTTCTAGGTCATCAAACAAGATGTTACCCTCATAAATTTTTACCAAATTAATGATGTTTGGGGTCTGAGGTCATCCAAGTATGATGTCTGACCTCAGACCTTGTCACCAAATCATGATGTTATAAGGTCTGAGGTCATCAACTAAGATGTTATCCTCATAAATTTTCACCAAATTAATGATGTTTGGGGTCTGAGGTCATCCAAGTATGATGTCTGACCTCATACTTTATCACCAAATCATGATGTTATAAGGTCCGAGGTCATCACCTAAGATGTTATCCTCATAAATTTTCACCAAATTAATGATGTTAAGGGTCTGAGGTCATCCAAGTATGATGTCTAACCTCAGAACTTGTCACGCAATCATGATGTTATAAGGTGTGAGGTCATTACCTAAGATGTTATCCCCATAAATTTTCTCCATTTTAGCATAATGAATCCAAGTATTGACACAGGAATTGATCTTCTCATTAATAATCTCTTCGTAAGTTGACATATTTACATGAAAGCCCTGACAACATCATATGTAATACTTTTTTAAATGATCAGCATTCCATGGGTTATAGAAAGGTTCCCCTTCGAGGTTTTCTAGCATGTAGGTCCCGAGTACAACCTCCTCAATCACCTTGTAAGGACCATGCTAATTTAGGTGAAGCTTATTTGCCTTCTGTAACGTCTTCTTCAGTACTAGGTCTCCCACACCTATGGGTCTTAATTTTACCCTTTGATTGTAGAACTTTGTTGTTCTCTACTGGTAAGCTACTTGCCTGATTTCTGTGTCTTCCCTTCTCTCTTCAATTAAGCCTAGGTCGAGCCTTCTCTCCTCTTTGTTCTTCTCAAGGTCATAGGTCTGAACCATATGAGTAGGGAGTCCTACTTCTGTTGGTATGACGACCTCTGAGCCATGTGACAACATAAATGGGGTCTCCCCCGTTGGTGTCCTAGCCGTCGTTCTATAGTCCCATAGCACAACATAATTCTCTTCAGTCCATCTTCCCTTAGCCTCTTCCAACCTCTTCTTGTTCTCGTCGAGGATTGTTCTGTTAGTGACTTCGGTCTGACCATTTGCCTGAGGTAGGCCAGGAGAAGTGAAAAATTGCTTTATCCCAACTCTTTCGCAGTATTTTTCCAAGGAAGAATTTTTAAACTGGGTTTCGTTGTCCGAGACGAGGGTGTTCGAGAGGCCATGCCTGCATATGATGTTTTTCCAAATAAATTGGAAGGTATTCTGCTCTATAATCGTGATCATCGGCTCTGCCTCTACCCACTTGGAGAAGTAATCAATGGCAACTATCAACAATCGGTAATTATTTACAGCCCTTTGCAGGGGTCCGACTAGGTCGATTCCCCATACTGCGAATGGCCATGGGGAACTGATTGACATCATAGGCTGATGAGGTTGGTGTGGGATAGTGGAGAATCTCTAACATTTTTCACACCTCTTTACGTAGGCTGCAGCATCTTTGGCCAAGGTCATCCACCATACCTTCTTTGCCAAAGGTCTTCCTCCTATGTGACTGGAGAAAAATCCCTCGTTTACCTCCTGTAGGATGTGGGGAACTTCTGTAGGGTGAACGCATCTGAGGAGAGGTAATAGGAATCCCTTCCTATACATGACATCTCCTACTATTGAGAATTTTATAGCTCTGTATCTCAATTTCCTCCTCTCTAACTTTGACTCCGGTCGCACCCCCTCTCTGATAAGGGGATCCATCCATGAGTCCCCCAGGTTCAAATTGAGGCAAGGGTTACTAACCTCTTCTTCTTCAATGGTCGCTCTGCGCAAGATCTCTATAGGGACTGTCCTTCTGATGTCTGTCCTTATTGTCGAGGCTAGCCTTGCTAATGCGTCTACAAGACTGTTATTTTGCCAAGGTATTATCTTCATCTTCACCTCTTAAAAACCTTCAAGTATCGTTCTTACCCTCTTTAGGTATTTGGCCATCCTTTTGTCATTGGCCTCATAAACCCCCAATACTTGATTAACAACCAGCCTTGAGTCACTGTAAAGGAGGAGTCATTTTATCCCAAGGGTCCTTGCCAAGGAGAGGCCTGCTATCATTGCATCATATTATGACTCGTTGTTTGATGCCTTAAAGTTAAACCTCAGGTCATATTCGATGTTGGTACCATCCGGGGCTGAGAGTATCAGGCTCGCACCGCTTCCACTTTCACAAGAAGACCCGTCGACGAAGAGGTTCCAGATGTCTTTATCTGATGAGAAACCCTCGTCTAACATGATTCCCTGCCTGAAGAGGTACCATTCTTCCTCATTCTTGGCTATTCCACCTTTGTCTCTCTTGGATACTACCTCTTCCTGATCTTGGAAAACGTTGGTGTTTGGCCCCTTTGCAGTCCCTAGATTATTCTCTACCTCGGCCTCCTCCTATTTGAACTTAGCAACAAAATCTGCAAGCGCCTGCCCTTTGATGGCAACCCTGGGTTGGTAAGTAAGGTCATACTCCCCCAACACAATGGCCCACATCATCAATCTACCCGACTTATCAGGCTTATGGAGGACCTATTTTAGTGGGGAGTCGATGAGGATGACCATGGAGTGGGATTGAAAGTAAGGCTTCATCTTCCTAGAAGCGTATATCAAGGTGTAGGCAAACTTTTCCATCCTAGGATAATTCTGATCAGACCCCTGAAGGGCCTTACTATTAAAATACACAGGCCTTTGGACCCCAACGTCTTCCCATACTATGGCCGCACTTATAGCTGATTCAAAAACTGCTAGATACACATACAACTTCTCTCCTGCTATGGGCCGAGATAAGAGTGAGGGGTATTCGAGGTAGGACTTGAGCGGGTTGAAAGACTCATCACACTCTTTCTCCCACTCGAAGGCCTTTCTAAGCACCTTAAAGAATGGAAGACACTTGTCCGTTTCTCTTGAAACAAATCTGTTGAGTGAAGCTACTCTTCCAGTAAGCCTTTGAATGTCCTTGATACTCGTTGGTATCTTCATGTCGAGCAAAGCCTTGATTTTCTTGGGGTTCGCCTCTATTCCCCTCTGATTGATAATGAATCCAAGAAATTTCCCGCCTCCTACCCCGAAGACACACTTCGTAGGGTTGAGTTTCATTTTGTACAATTCATGGTGTCGAAAGTCTTTTCTAGGCCTGTCATGTGGGTGCAAGCCTTTAAGGTCTTAGTTAACATATCGTCGACATACACCTCCATAGTCTTGCCTATTTGGTCTTCGAACATCTTATTTACAAGAGGTTGGTACGTTTCACTCGCATTTTTCAATCCGAAATGCATAACCTTATAGTAATATGTCCCTTTGTCAGTGATGAAGGCTGTCTTCTCTGAGTCCTCGGCATCCATGAAAGTCTGGTTATAGCCTGAGTACGCGTCCATGAAGCTCATGAGCTCATGTCCTGCAGTTGCATCTACCATCTGGTCAATCCGAGGTAAGGGATTGCTGTCTTTTGGGCAAGATTTGTTCAGGTCGGTGAAGTCTACGCACATTCTCTATTTTCCATTGGCTTTGGGCACAATGACTTCATTTGATAGCCACTCCGGATATATAACTTCTCTGATAAACCCAGCCTCTTCCAACTTTTTGACCTCTTCCCGAATGACGTCGTACTTCTCCCTGGAGTAAATCCTTCATCTTTATTTGATTGGTCTAGCATCCTTAGTCACATTCAGCTTGTGGTACATAACTTCAGGACTGATGCCAACCATGTCCGTGTGACTTCAAGTTAAGACACTCTGCCTCTTCCTCAGGAAATCTACTAACTCTTCCTTAATTTCTGTCTTTAAGTATTTGCAGACCTGGACGGTTTTTTTCTGGCTCATCCTCATTGAGGACGGTGGATTCTATCTCTTCTATGTCCTCTCCTTTCTTCAATTTCGTTTCATCTCTAGGGTCAAGTGTATCAATGCTATATGTGACAGTTTCTCTCTTATGAGCCTCTCTCTCTTCAGCCGAGTTGAAGTAGCATTCTTGTGCTATGGTTTGGTTACCCTGTACTTCCCCTACCCCATAGGGGGTTGGGAATTTTAGCTTTTGGTGGACCATCGACGACACAGCTTCAAACTCCTTAAGGGCTACTCTTCCTATGACGAGGTTATAGTCCGAGAAGACGTTTTCGTCCATACTAAAGAAATTGATCTTTCGGGTCAACCTCTTAGGCCACTCATCGCCCATTCGGACGTCCATCTCATACATGCCTAATGGATGGACCTTTTCACCACTGAAGCCCATTAACAGATGATGATAGGGTACCAGCCTAGCTCTGCTAAGGCCCAGGCTTTTGAAGCAGGGCCAGAACATCACATCTGTAGAACTTCCTCCATCTACAAGAATTCTCTGCACCTCACATCCGTGAACTCTTGTTGTGATCACCAAAGGGTCATCGTATGGAGATAGGATGCCTTTGAAGTCGAGTTAGGGGAACCCAACTACGAGAGTGTCCATGTCCACCTTCTTCCTCTTCTGTGTTATCTCGAAAGATGTTAGATTTGCCACTTCAAGTTTGGGCACTGACTTAGCCTCTGCAGAGAATTCATGTCAGCCACCTCAGAACCACCCCTGCAAGTCCTCCGCATATGGTGTTAACACCAAAGGAGATGATACCAACCCTCTTCACTGGGGTGTTTTTGTCTTTTGGTGGGAGGTTCGGATCATCCTCGTCATCCTCATCCGTGCCATCATCTCTTCTTGCTGTGGTATTGTCACGATACCTGTCGTGCATCTTCTTTTTGGGGTCTTCTCTTCCCCTTTTGGGAGCCTTGCCATCAATATATTTCCTCAACTTTCATGACTTCAACATCTTCTCGATCTCATCCTTTAAGGCGAATCATTAATCTGTGACATGAACATGGTCTTGGTGGAATTCACACAATAAGTTTTGGTTCCTCTTATGTGGAGGAGCCTTCAACTGCTCTGGCCGTCTTAGGAATTGATCATTCTTGATCTCATTGAGGATGTGTTCGCAGCTTATAGTAAGAGGGGTATAACGTGCAAACTTGTAATCAACTGTCCTCCTCTTTCCATCCTTCTTTCTTTGGAACGTTTCGCTGCTACCGTCATTCTCATCTTTATACTTAGCGGCCATGGCCTCTTAAGGGTTCATGACGTTCCCCGTGGTTGCCAATAGCTCCGCCATGGATTTGGGAGGTCTTCTGCAAGTTTCCACAACAACTTCCCTTTCTGAAGACCTCATATGAGGGCGGTCATGGCAATATTCTCCTCGTAATATTCAACCTCAAGTTTCTCTTTGTTGAACCTGGTGATGTAGTCTCTTAGGATCTCGTGCTTGCCTTGCTTGACATACAACATATGGGTGGTCTTCTTTTGAGTTCTTACCCCAAAGCAGAAATTATGGATGAACCGTTCAGCCAAACCCTTGAAGTTCTCAATTGAATTCTTCGAAAGTGAAGTAAACCAGATGGGCGCTACTCCTGTCAAGGTCCCGAAGAAGGCCCCACACTTCATCTCATCTCGTATTGAGTAAATGTCCGCAGCTGACTGGTACATCTCAATATGATGTACAGGATTGGTGCTACCATCATACTTGGGAGTTACTATAGGTTGTTTGAACTTAGCTGGGGTAGGGAAGCTTACTATCTTAGCCACGATTGGAGAGCCCTCTGAGAAACCTCTTTGCAGCGTATCTTGACTTTTTATGAGATCTCCTATCTTATCCTCAAGATGTTGGATGGAGTCATTACATAGTTTTGCAACGTCGGCTTGGCCGAGGTTGTCCCCATCCACCTCTATGGGGTGGACTGAGGGTTCCCCAGCCGCAACATGATGTCTGATGTTGACCTCCTCTTGGTCTCTTCCTCGTCCCTGATGAGTCCGATGTTGACTCTCTTCCCTTTATGAGCCGGCTGCACTCCTCGACCTTGATAACCTTTGTCTTAGGTCATTTATGGGGTCGAGCCTTTCAAAGGATGACCCTATGCTCAGTCGATCAAAAGCATATCCTCGTTGTTGGGCTTCATCACCCCTTCGGCCTCCACTACCTTAGCTCCGGTAGGCAGGAAAACTATGTTGTTCGAAACCTCATATGGCTCCCAACAGTCTTCTGGGACGTCTTCTGCCTCCAGATCATTATACCTGGGCTTAGGGCAAGGGTTTCCTTGCCTCCCCAGGCGCAAGTGCCTCGGGTCAGCAACATCCCTCCTCCGCTGGGGCATAGGGTGATCCTTTGGTGCTGCCTGGGGTGGTCCCCTGGCTTCTGGGTGCGCCTGAACAACCGCCAGAGTAATCATCATCAGTGAGACTCCAGGTGGACTAATTATATTTTGATTGAGCTGGGCGAATTGCTCCTTCATGGCTTGTTGCGTTGCAGCCAAAGACCTCAAGGCTGTAGCCCCCTCCGCCATTTCTGACTGAGGCGGTCCCTGACTGGAGCTAGGTCCTCCTGCACTAGGTGGCAGAAGAGGTGGTGGTAATTCCGGTGCCATGTGTTAGAACAAAAGAGCTGGTGTAGTAGATGAGCTTAATACCTTACAGGACCTCTTTTAATGGTGAAACAGCTCCACGCAAGGGGTGAGACCTGGTTCACCACCAGAGTCTCCGGTGAGGCTAAGCAAGAGATGAGGAAGAGATAGCTTCTCGATTCCCACAGACGGCGCTAAAATGATGATGCTAGAAACTGCACCACCCTTCAAGGTGTTCGTAAGCTCAAATTAGTGATAACAATGGCAAATCAAGTATATACAAGTATAAGAAATAGAGATGAGGAGAAGAGGATGAACACAAATGTTTAAGTGGTTCAGCCAATCAGGCCTACGTCTACTGTGAAGGTGTGTGGTTAATATCACTGTATGAGGGATGTAATGGCCATGGGTATAATCTCTCAAGCTTTCTCTCTCTATTGTATATTTAGATAGAGTTTCAACTAGGGTTGCTGATCTGGGATCCTTTTTAAGGTAGAGGATGTCCTCTACATATAGTGCCTGGGGGGTGTAATGTACCCCCCCAAGCATGCAATGAACATGTGCATGAGGATGATCCAGTATGAGAATGACACCTGGATGATCTCCTGTAGATAATGATGACCTCAATATTCCCTCATGTGAGGGGAATGATTCGATTATAACTGATTGTGTACACGTGTTCCCAATGAATACGTGTGCTGATAAGGGCTCGGCCATATGGGAATTGTAATGACCCCACTTTTATGTGCTCATATGTATATAGTTTGTTTTTACACTCATGTGTTACTTACTATCTTATAAATATTGTATTATTAGATATGTGATGTTATTGGCTATCAATATAACAAACCCCATTTTTAAATATGAAGAATCAATCGTAAATAGGATGAAGTCGAAGTCTTATGACATATCTTAAGGTATATAATAAGTTTTGGGGTAGAAAATATAATTTTATGAAACTTTAAGGACTAAAATAAAAATATAGAATGGGCCATTTTGTAAATAAAATATTTTCAAGGACCTCTAAGAAATATTCAAAATATATAGTGTGAAATTACCAAAATACCCTTCATGTGTGAAATGACCCTTATACCCTTAATACCTATCCTCGACACCTCGTGCTCGGTTTTTGAACATATCCACTGCACACGTGTCACCTTTATAGGAAAGGATAAAACTCATGTAAATCCTCTAGAAAAAGGAAAAAAACACGTGTCGCCGTTTGGTAAACCAAGACTGCAAGGCTGATCCGTTGCACGACACGTGAACGACGACTCACCAAAGTGAACCTTATCATCCAGACACGTGTCAACACCGTAATACTTTTGAAAACCTATAAATAGGGCCTTAGGGTTCATTTGAAACTCACACCAATTCCTTGAGAATTATAGTAAGAAAGAGTGATAGAAAGCTTGGGAAATATCTTAAGAAGGAGTTCTATAATTTCGAAGAAAGAATTCATTTCGTAGGTATGATTTTATTTAAATGTTATAATTCATTTTTGTAGTTTTAATTTCGTTTTTTATAGCTTTACTTAGTAGTTATGCTGGTAAAATACACTAAAGACTTTACTAATCAAAACTTAAAATTTGGAAACAATCTAAATTGATTTTATTTTCAAAATATGTCAACTTGTTTGAAAAATATATATACTCTTTTTAAAATGATTTTTGTAAGAAATTGCTCGTATTATGGAATCTCATTTAAGTAATTCCAAAGTCAGTCCCGGTGAAATTCTGTCTAGTTGAGATGGTATTTAAGTGGTGCCCCTGTGACCCTCCATCTCTACTGGGAATAAATCCGGAAATGTTCTGTCTAGATGAGATGGTATTTAAGTGGTGCCCCTGTGACCCTCCATCTCTACTGGGAACCGACTGATTAGGAAGAACTATGAATTGAAATTCTTTAAATACGATGAATGAATATTAAAAAATAGAGAAAATGGTTATAGTAACCTTTTTCAGCAAGATATTTTAGGATTAAAACACAATATTTAGAATTGGGATTTATTTAGAATACATAATTAAACCGTTATTGTATTTATTAGATTAACGTGTGATCCAAGACTCAATATCTATATTTTCGAGCCTCTATTTTAGGTGAGTACTCTGACATTCCTTGTGTATTTTGATTATATGATATTATGCAAACAATATATATTTTGTGAACTGCTTTTATTCTCAAAATTCATGTGATACCGATGATTTATTCAATTGTGATATGTTTATATTTGTCCATATAAACATACCGATTAAAATGATTATTGAAAAGGATATTGAATATTGAAAATATGATTCGGCCTAAGGGACCTCTTTACTGATTGACCTTCCCAGCTGGGTTATCGCTGGTGTGCCCTAAATAAGGCGTTGTGACGAACATGTTCGATTGACCCTCAACTACCGGGGTATAATACGGTATTAGAGTGTACTTGGCCATTAAAATGATATGATTGAAAGAAAAAGATATCACATTTGAATTGTTGCATTCGTTTTATTCTGAGCTATCCAATTGTGATATATATACTATCATTTCAAAATATATATCTATTTACTACAAGTTCCTATCCATATATGTATATGCCTTCTCTTCTGACTTGAATAGGTATCTATTTTCTGAAAAACCTTGGAATGTCGGGACATTAAATCTCATTCAGCTTTTAGCTGACGTTGCATAAATAACAATTTTTCAGGAAATAATTAGACGGGAGGATGGAGTGTAGAAGGACTATGTTGAAGATCTAGCTTGAGGAGCTCTTTTGTTATAATTTTAAATATAACGTTTGTTTTTAGGAGATAGAGCATGTTTGGCTCTTTAGTAATAATTTTTTAAATTTGGCATAAGTTGTAATCCGTTCATACTTTAATATATACGAAGTTCCCTTTTAGAAAGCTCTGATGACGTAATTCCATTTTTTCAATAGTTTACGATTCATGACCATGTGAATGTATTTCCGTTGCATTTATTTTAAGAAATATTTTAAGTCCATAACATTGAATGCCTTGGTGGCATGTCAAGACACTCATTCCCTACTACTATTGGGTTGGGGGTCGTGACAGAGGTGGTATCAGAGCATAGGTTATGAAACCGTAGACTACTGAACATAGGTTTTGAACGTTATAGATTTCGTGTTTCAATCCTTAGGAGATAGTGTTAAATATCTGATTTATGTGATAACCCTCCCTATGTGTTATATTATTTATAACTGGTATTTTAGTTTTCAATCTTTATATTGTATAGTAGATCTTGAGTTTTTCCATGACTGTATAAAATGACCAAGAGAAGATCATCTATGGGAACTAGTGATTCGAGTATTAAAGGACTGGAAGGTGCATACAAGGCGATCGAAAGTCTAGCAAAGATTGTGGAGCATCAAGTAAATAATGGAGTACCAAGGATCCTGAACTAAGTAAATGTACTATTGAACAGTTCAAGAAGTTGATTCCTCCATCTTTTAAAGGTACTCCTAACCCCACTGAAGCAGAAAGTTGGGTGATGCAAGTAGAAAAGATACTCGATGTTCTTAAGTGTACTGATGAACAAAGAGTATCATTTGGAACGTTTATGTTAGAAGGCGAAGCCGAACATTGGTGGAGAATGACTAAGAAAATATACGAGGAAAGGAATAATCCCATAGGTTGGAATGATTTCCTAGTGATATTCTATGAGAAATACTTTCTTGAAACGGTACAAGACCAAAAAGCAGCCGACTTCATGAGTTTAGTTCAAGGAAATATGACGGTTAGTCAATACGAGGCGAAGTTTATCGAGTTATCCCATTTTGCACCTCATGTTGTGATAACCGATACTTTAAAGGCCAAGAAGTTTGAACGTGGGTTAAGGTTGAACATTCGTAGTCGAATTTCCATCCTGAAGTTGACATCATATACTGACGTGGTGACTAGAGCAACGATAGCTGAGGAGGACAGTGAAGAATATAATCAGATTAGAGAAGGGAAGAGGAAGTTTGGGGAACAAAGAGGAAGGAACCCCAATAATAAACCCTTTAGGACTATACCCAATACAGGGCGACCTTTTGTGAATAAACCCTTTAATGTTGATAGATGCCAACGATGTGGTAATATTCATAGAGGGCAACCATGTTACCTGGAAACTGGAAATTGCTTTGGGTGTGGCCAAAAGGGACATAAAATAAGAGATTGCCCTAACAAAGGGAAGGCGCCAACGAAGACTTTCAATAACAATAAAGATCATGGCAGACAGGGTATAATTTCTAATCTTTCTGATGCAAAGGCCTCTAATGCAGTAGTGTCAGGTATACTTTCTATATGTGCACAGCCTTTTCAAGTTTTAATAGATCCTGGTTCTACCCATTCATTTGTGTCTTTACGTTTCGTTAATCGCTTTCCTAATATTCCCGAACCCTTGAATCATAACATACACGTTTCTACTCCTTCTGGTGATTTATTGACGGGTACATTAGTATATAAATCTTGCCCTATAGATGTCAGTAGTCATAAACTATTTGTCGATTTGATAGTTTTAGACATAAGAGATTTCGAAGTCATTTTGGGGATGGATTGGTTAGCATCATATCATGCTAATGTAGATTGTTTTGAGAAGAGAGTTACTTTCCAAATTCCTAACCAACCAAAATTCAGTTTTGAAGGAACCGGCGTCCTATCTCCCATGTGTATTGTCTCTGCAATGCAAGCCTATAGTTTTCTTAAGAAAGGATGTCAAGGATTTCTTGCAAGTGTTATTGATTTGCAAATGAAGGATTCTAGTTTAGAAGATATCCCTATAGCAAAACATTTTCCAGATGTTTTTCCGGATGATTTACCCAGTCTACCTCCTAGTAGAGAAATAGAGTTTACGATTGACCTTCTTCCTGCAGCCATACCAATCTCAAAATCACCTTATCGTATGGCACCTTTAGAATTAAGGGAATTAAAAGTTCAATTACAAGATCTATTAGACAAGGGTTTTATTAGACCAAGTATATCCCCTTGGGGTGCTCCGGTGTTATTTGTTAAAAAGAAGGATGGGACGATGAGGTTATGTATAGATTATCGTGAATTGAACAAGGTAACCATTAAGAATAAATACCCCTTACCTCGTATTGATGATTTGTTTGACCAACTACAAGGTGCGCAAGTATTTTCTAAGATTGACCTTAGGTCAGGATATCACCAATTGAAGATTAAGGAAGATGATATTTCGAAATCAGCTTTTCGTACTAGATATGGTCACTTTGAATTTCTTGTGATGCCATTTGGACTTACTAATGCACCAGCCGTTTTTATGGATATGATGAATAGAGTGTTTAGGAAATATTTGGATCAATGTGTGGTTGTTTTCATTGATGACATCCTTATTTATTCCAAGAGTATTGAAGAACACGAGAAGCATTTAGAGATAGTATTACAAATCCTTAGGAAGGAGAAATTATATGCAAAATTAAAGAAGTGTGAGTTTTGGTTGCCTAGCGTTTCTTTTCTAGGACATGTCATTTCCAAAGAGGGACTATCGGTTGACCCTCAAAAGATCGAGGCTACACTAGATTGGCCTAGACCAACTAATGTAACAGAGATTCGTAGTTTCCTTGGATTAGCAGGTTATTATCGAAGATTTGTTGAAGGATTTTCTAGTATTGCCAAACCTCTATCCAGGTTAACACAAAAGAAGGTAAAATATGAATGGTCTGAGGAAGTTGAGAATAGTTTCCAAGAACTTAAGAATCGATTAGTAACTGCCCCAATTTTGACTATTCCTTCAGGGACAGGAGGATTGGTGATTTACAGTGATGCTTCAAAAAATGGTTTGGGATGTGTGCTAATGCAAAATGGGAAAGTAGTAGCTTATGCCTCGAGACAATTAAAACCACATGAACAGAATTATCCAAACCATGACTTAGAATTACCTGCTATAATTTTTGCTCTTAAGATTTGGAGACACTATTTATATGGTGAGACTTGTGAGATTTATATCGATCATAAGAGTTTGAAATATATATTTACTCAGAAAGAATTGAACATGAGACAAAGGAGGTGGTTAGAATTGATGAAGGATTATGATTTAAATATTCATTATCACCCAGGGAAAGCAAATGTAGTAGCAGATGCTTTAAGTAGGAAGTCTACAACAAATTTATCATGTCTCATTACAAATCAGGAACCTTTGTTAGCGGATTTGAGAAGTATGGAAATAGATGTACGCATTTATAGCAAAGGAGGAATAATCGCAACCTTACAAGTACAACCCACGTTGATGGAAAGGATCAAAATGGCACAAGTAAATGACCCACAACTGAAGAAGATTAGAGAAGAGGTTATTGAAGGGAAGAGATTTGAATTTGCGATACGGGATGATATATTGAGGTTTGGAAATAGAGTGTGTGTTCCACGTGATGCCCAACTAAAGAGACAAATTTTGGAGGAAACTCATTGCTCGAGATTTACATTTCATCCTGGAAATACCAAGATGTATAGAGATCTTCGAGAAGTGTTTTGGTGGAATAATATGAAAAGGGAGATAGCATAATTTGTATCTCACTGTTTGGTTTATCAACAAGTAAAAGCTGAACATCAGAAACCATCAGGATTATTACAACCTCTACCTATCCCTGAATGGAAATGGGAACATATTACCATGGATTTTGTGACAGGTTTACCAAGGAGTTCAAATGGTAATGATTCTATTTGGGTAATTATTGATAGGTTAACTAAATCTGCTCATTTTCTTGCCATTAAAATTACCCATTCATTAGAAAAGTTAGCCAAGTTATATGTGCGGGAAATTATTAGGCTTCATGGAACCCCAATTTCAATTATTTCTGATCGTGACCCTAGATTCGTTTCTCGCTTTTGGAAAAGCCTACAAGCAGCCATGGGAACAAAATTGAATTTCAGCACTGCTTTTCATCCTCAAACAGATGGTCAATCTGAGAGAAACATTCAAACATTAGAGGATATGCTCAGGGCTTGTGTACTTGATTTGAAGGGGAATTGGGATGATCATTTACCATTAGTGGAGTTTGCCTATAATAATATTCATCAAGCAACTATTCAAATGGCTCCATATGAAGCACTATACGGTAGAAGGTGTCGTTCTCCCGCATGTTGGGTAGAAGTTGGAGAAAGAAAATTGTTGGGACCAGAATTGATTCAGATCACAACAGATAAAGTGAAATTGATACAAGACCGACTTTGAATCGCTCAAAGCCGTCAAAAGAGTTATTTTGATAATCGACACCGACAGTTAGAATTTCAAAAAGGAGATTATGTGTTCTTACGAGTATCGCCTTCAAAGGGAGTAATACGATTCGGGAAGAAAGGGAAGTTGAGCCCAAGATACATAGGACCTTTTGAAATCCTTGAAAAGATAGGAGCTGTTGCGTATAGAATAGCCTTACCACCTGAACTCTCTAGTGTACATAATGTGTTTCACGTATCAATGGTAAAGAAATATGTCCCAGATCCAACACATATCTTAAGTCACAAACCTCTTCAAGTTAGAGAAGACTTGTCATACATTGAGCATCCGGTAGAAATTTTGGACCATAAAGATCAAATATTACGGACCAAGATAATTCCACTGGTCAAAGTATTATGGCGAAATCATTCAGTTGAAGAAGAAACGTGGGAGCGGGAAGATGAAATAAAGGAGAGATATCCATACTTGTTGTAAATTAATATGAGTCAAGTTTGGGGACCAAACTTTTTATAAGGAGGGTAGGATGTAATGACCCCACTTTTATGTGCTCATATGTATATAGTTTGTTTTTACACTCATGTGTTACTTACTATCTTATAAATATTGTATTATTAGATATGTGATGTTATTGGATATCAATATAACAAACCCCATTTTTAAATATGAAGAATCAATCGTAAATAGGATGAAGTCGAAGTCTTATGACATATCTTAAGGTATATAATAAGTTTTGGGGTAGAAAATATAATTTTATGAAACTTTAAGGACTAAAATAAAAATATAGAATGGGCCCTTTTGTAAATAAAATATTTTCAAGGAACTCTAAGAAATATTCAAAATATATAGTGTGAAATTACCAAAATACCCTTCATGTGTGAAATGACCCTTATACCCTTAATACCTATCCTCGACACCTCGTGCTCGGTTTTTGAACATATCCACTGCACACGTGTCACCTTTATAGGAAAGGATAAAACTCATGTAAATCCTCTAGAAAAAGGAAAAAACACGTGTCGCCGTTTGGTAAACCAAGACTGCAAGGCTGATCCGTTGCACGACACGTGAACGACGACTCACCAAAGTGAACCTTATCATCCAGACACGTGTCAACACCGTAATACTTTTGAAAACCTATAAATAGGGCCTTAGGGTTCATTTGAAACTCACACCAATTCCTTGAGAATTATAGTAAGAAAGAGTGATAGAAAGCTTGGGAAATATCTTAAGAAGGAGTTCTATAATTTCGAAGAAAGAATTCATTTCGTAGGTATGATTTTATTTAAATGTTATAATTCATTTTTGTAGTTTTAATTTCGTATTTTATAGATTTACTTAGTAGTTATGCTGGTAAAATACACTAAAGACTTTACTAATCAAAACTTAAAATTTGGAAACAATCTAAATTGATTTTATTTTCAAAATATGTCAACTTGTTTGAAAAATATATATACTCTTTTTAAAATGATTTTTGTAAGCAATTGCTCGTATTATGGAATCTCATTTAAGTAATTCCAAAGTCAGTCCCGGTGAAATTCTGTCTAGTTGAGATGGTATTTAAGTGGTGCCCCTGTGACCCTCCATCTCTACTGGGAATAAATCCGGAAATGTTCTGTCTAGATGAGATGGTATTTAAGTGGTGCCCCTGTGACCCTCCATCTCTACTGGGAACCGACTGATTAGGAAGAACTATGAATTGAAATTCTTTAAATACGATGAATGAATATTAAAAAATAGAGAAAATGGTTTTAGTAACCTTTTTCAGCAAGATATTTTAGGATTAAAACACAATATTTAGAATTGGGATTTATTTAGAATACATAATTAAACCGTTATTGTATTTATTAGATTAACGTGTGATCCAAGACTCAATATCTATATTTTTGAGCCTCTATTTTAGGTGAGTACTCTGACATTCCTTGTGTATTTTGATTATATGATATTATGCAAACAATATATATTTTGTGAACTGCTTTTATTCTCAAAATTCATGTGATACCGATGATTGATTCAATTGTGATATGTTTATATTTGTCCATATAAACATACCGATTAAAATGATTATTGAAAAGGATATTGAATATTGAAAATATGATTCGGCCTAAGGGACCTCTTTACTGATTGACCTTCCCAGCTGGGTTATCGCTGGTGTGCCCTAAATAAGGCGTTGTGACGAACATGTTCGATTGACCCTCAACTACCGGGGTATAATACGGTATTAGAGTGTACTTGGCCATTAAAATGATATGATTGAAAGAAAAAGATATCACATTTGAATTGTTGCATTCGTTTTATTCTGAGCTATCCAATTGTGATATATATACTATCATTTCAAAATATATATCTATTTACTACAAGTTCCTATCCATATATGTATATGCCTTCTCTTCTGACTTGAATAGGTATCTATTTTCTGAAAAACCTTGGAATGTCGGGACATTAAATCTCATTCAGCTTTTAGCTGATGTTGCATAAATAACGATTTTTCAGGAAATAATTAGACGGGAGGATGGAGTGTAGAAGGACTATGTTGAAGATCTAGCTTGAGGAGCTCTTTTGTTATAATTTTAAATATAACGTTTGTTTTTAGGAGATAGAGCATGTTTGGCTCTTTAGTAATAAGTTTTTAAATTTGGCATAAGTTGTAATCCGTTCATACTTTAATATATACGAAGTTCCCTTTTAGAAAGCTCTGATGACGTAATTCCATTTTTTCAATAGTTTACGATTCATGACCATGTGAATGTATTTCCGTTGCATTTATTTTAAGAAATATTTTAAGTCCATAACATTGAATGCCTTGGTGGCATGTCAAGACACTCATTCCCTACTACTATTGGGTTGGGGTCGTGACAGGAATGGTACCAACCTCGGCCTGGAAGAGGACGAGGTGGTGACCTTGGCTTAGTTGGAGAGCCGAAGTAAGGCATGCTGAGATATGATGTCGGCCTGGGCCGAGGTGGTGGTGGCAAAGCAGGAATTTTGGCCGATCCCTAGTCAAAATTGATGCTGATGATGGGATGGAAACCTCAGCCTCTTCCAAGTTGAGGTTGCAATCATTGGATGGCCAGGTGGATAACCGCCCCTGGATCATGGTGAACTCCCCTGCCGAGGTAGCTAGCAACGTCAGCCATGGCCGACCTTTCCTAGGACGAAACTGCTAGTTGCTGATCCAAGGTCCCTCCAACATCGACGATCTCCATGGTCGAGGTTGATGTCTCTAAGCCGAGGGGGTACTTTCAGGGCATATCCCTGATCTACTCGTGCACTGAGGAGCATGCAAGCATCTGTGTATGGTCCTATAAACGCTACGGGATCACCTGCTTTATGCCAAATTAGGGAAGTGTGGAATTTGGCTACGAGAGGTACAGTTTCTTGGGCATGTGGTGTCAGACCGGCGTATTGCTGTGGATCCGAGTAAGGTGTCGGCGGTGAGGGAGTGGGGGCAACCCATGACACCGACCGGGGTAAGTAGTTTTCTAGGATTGGCGAGTTATTACACACGATTCATTAAGGGGTTCTCAAAAAATCGCGGGCCCTTTGACGAATCTGACTCTGAAGGGGGTGCCTTTTACTTCGAGTGATCATTATCAGTTGGCTTTCGACGAGCTAAAGGACAAGTTGACATCTGATCAAATACTTGTTCTGCCGAGGGGAGGACTAGAATATTGGGTTTACACCGACGCATACTTTCAGGGACATGGGGGTGTGCTTCTATAAGAGGAGAGGGCTATAGCTTATGCATCCATAAAGCTAAAGCCCCATGAGAGGAATTACCCCACTCACGACCTAGAGCTAGCAGCGATCATTTTTTCTTCGAGGATATGATGGCATTATCTTCTGGGGGAGAAGTTCACTTTATTCATGGATCACAAGTCACTTCAGTATCTCTTCACACAGAAAGATCTGAATATGAGGATAATGTGGTGGCAGACGCATTGAGCCGGAGTCTGACGGAGAAGATATCAGAAGTGTAGAAAGAGAAGTGGAGAGAGCTTCGACATGAGGATGATGTAGCCAGGTCCTGCATGTCAACATTATCCATTAAACTTGAGATCATTATGCGGATTGTGAGGGCAAAGACGGAGGACCAAATCTGCCGAGATAGGGTACATCAGTTATTGGCTGAGGTAGCAGAGGGTTATTCGATCAGCTCGGAAGGGGGACTATGCCTAAATGGGAGGTTAATTGTGTCGGAGGATGAGGAGTTGAGTCATGTTGTTATGACAGAGTCCCATGGTTTGAGGTTTGCGGTACATCCAAGCGGGGATAAAATGTACCATGATATGAGGAGGCAGTATTGGTGGCCAGGAATAAAACGGGACATAGTAGAGTTTTTCTCAAAATGTACCACGTGTCATCTCGTGAAAGTGGATCATAACAGACCTCCAGGGATGCTACAGCCACTAGAGATTCCTGTGTGGGAGTGGGGGAGACTCTCCATGGACTTGATTACATGGTCACCTACTTCGCAGAGGGGTCACGATTCCATATGGGTTATAATGGATCGGTTGACCAAGGTGGCCCACTTCTTATCGATTCGCACAGACTTTGAGACGATGCGGTATGCGCAAATATTCATAGAAGAGATTGTTAAGCTGCATGGGGTGCTGGTAAATATTGTGTCTAATAGGGACAAAGTTTTTGTAGCCCATTTTTAGCAGAGCTTTCAGGAGGCCATGGGAACAGAGTTATGTTTGAGTACTACCTATCATCCACAGAATGATGGGAAGACTGAGAGAGTCAATCAGATGCTGGAAGACATGCTCCGAATGTGCATTTTGGACTTTGGTGGAGGATGGGAGAGATATCTTCCTTTGTTAGAGTTTGCGTATAACAACTCTTACCAGTTCACGATAGGTATGGCATTGTTAAAGGCACTGTACGGGAGACCTTATCGTTCGCCCTCCTGTTGGTTAGAGGTGGGGGACAACAAGTTATTGGGGTCGGATATTGTCCCGGATATGTCTGCCAAGATAGAGGTAATTCGAGGGAGGATTCCGACAGCTCAGAATAGGAAGAACAGTTATGCTGATGCTTCACGGAGACATGTGGAGTTAGAGGTTGGGGGTCAGGTATTGGTCCGGGTGTCCCCTATGAAAGGGGTGATGAGGTTCGACAATAAGGGTAAATTAGCACCGAGGTAGGTGGGACTCTTCCCTATTATTGAGAGGGTGGGACCGATAGCGTATAGACTGGGATTGCCAGAGCATCTTCAGCGGATACACGACGTGTTCCATGCGGCATTGTTGAAGAAATATCGGAGGAGCGAGAGGTCATTCTGGCACATTCCACTCGAGGAGATTGATTTATAGCAAGACATCCCATATGAGGAAAGATCGATAGCTATTCTAGATCGTAGTGAGCGCAAGCTACGATCCATGGTTGTTACACTATTTAGAGTACAGTGGGGTCATCACACCATTGCGAGTCTACTTGGGAGTGGGAGGAGGATATGCGAGAGCAATATCCAGAGCTATTCACCACAGGTATGACCTAATTTCGGGGATGAAATTCCTTTGTAAGGGGGAGTATGTAACACCCCGTATTTTTATGCATTTAAAATTTAATTAATTCGCGTAAAACTTTAAATTACTTGCGTGTCGTAATTTAATGGAATTAATTATGAGAATATGTATATAAATAGTAATTGGGAGAATAAATGGTTAATATTTATGGGAAATTAATGTACTAAGTGAATTGTAATAATTAACTACGCCTTAAGGGTATTAATGACGTGGGGCTTACTTATCTCAACCGGGAGTCGATTAGAGACTAAGTTAGGTGTGGGATAAGAAATTTTGTAAACTTTTTCTGATGCCAATTCTGAGTGCACGGTTGAGTCCGGATGGGATGAGATAGTCGGAATAGAGTATCCGGGAGTAGTAAATGGGTGTCGGGACGTTTTTAGGCATAGCCGGGCCCACACGGGGGTATTTGGGTCACTTGGGCTTGGCCCATTAGGCTAAAAACGGGACTTAACCTTATTACCTAATTAGGGGAAAAGGGGGAATGACCGAATACACTATCTACAACCTAAATTTGGAGAGAGTACCCTAGGGAGAAATTAGAGTGCACTAGGAACCATTTTTGGGAGACAAAAGGCAAGAACAATAGCGGATTTCACAATCAACCTTGCAAATTGCAATTCGAATCAGACCCTACGAACCCATAAGGCAAGTGATTAACTTGCTGTAGCAATTATCTGTGTTTTCAATTGATATTGATGTGAAGTGGGAATCTAAATTCGTTTTTGGGTAAAGTGGGTAAAAATATGGGATTTTTGTAAATTAATCTCTTAATTGGAAATTGTTGTAGAATCTGAGATTGGTATAAATACTGGTTTGATGTGAAAACTCAGATAAATTTTAAACGAATTTGAGTTGATAAATAGATGTTGGGACGTAATGAATGAAGAACCTAGGATTTTCCCCAATTCAAAAAAGGTAGAAGAAATCGAGAATTAAAAGGGGTTTGGAAACTTTATTGGAGTCCCTGATGACGTTCTTGGGGTGTTATATGGAGTATTAGACATGGGTTAGACCATAGAAGGAATTTGAAAATGAAGGTTTTCGTTAATGAAAGAAACAGGCCATTGGTGAAGACGAAGACCTGTTCTATCGATCGATCGATCGATGGCTAGGATCGATCGATCGATGGTCAAGGATTTTTTGCAGGTCGGCCAAAATTTTTATATAAGAAAAATTTATTTAAAATTTCAATTTCTGTACATTGTTAGTGAAAAATAAATATAGGACATAAATTCCTAGCAATTATGAAGGCAAGTAATTTGTATTTAGAGGGAATTTATGTGTGACACATTTTAGTTAATTTTGAGGAAAATATTCCAAATTAATTAAATAAGGATCGAGCGAGCGAGTCCAGGCATATTAGTTGAGAAATACCGTGTTATTAAATTAATTAGGAAGGAAAGCCAATTATTTCAGGGTCGGGGATTTAGACTCAGGTATTATTTTATTTTCAGACCAGGAGAGCGAGTCCGAGTGTATTGGTTGGCCGAGACCAAAAGTAATTTAATTAATTATTGTGTAAATTAATTAATAATCAGAGTTGGGCCATAAACTCAAGATATGATGTATAGGCTAGTGCTACGGACATAGAACACAGTAAAGCCGGGATTATATATATATATATATATATATATATATATATATATATATATATATATATATATATATATATATGGTGTGTGCATGAATATCAGTGGTTAGATATTATTAGTATGTACTCTAGTTCTATCAGGGGAGGTTGCGCATAGAGGGTGAATCCCCTAGATTGAGGAATAGGGAGAGTATATCCCCAGGTCATTGCGTCCGTTATATGGGTGAAGGGGCATCTCACTTTCAGGGAAGGAATATGACTGCCTCCATTATTTATGCTTTTAGCCAAGTTAGTGAGCGATTCTGACTTGGGGTAACTAGGTTATGTGAAAACACCTACTGGGATGGTACTTTAGAGAAGATACATCTGGTGAGTTATTACTCGGGAGGATGGTTATTATTAATTTTTTTATTCCAACATATGTGCGATTGTGTGATAGGGTTTTACGTATATAATGAGATAAATAATTATATACGGGTAATTTAATACAGGATGTGAATTGTATTATGTGTATAACGGTAGTGAAAGTTATATGAATTTAAGAAAGGGAATGATTATTTAAGTAGTTATTACGATAAATTATAAATCACAAATATTGCATACTCGGATAGAGTAGGGTGGTTGCAAAGGCTTACATAGGTTATCTAGTTATGGGGTAAATGACTAGGAGACTTAATTAAGGCGTTAGTCGTGCACACTAGAGGAGAGGTGAGGATGTCCTTAAGGGAGTGCGAACTAACTAAAATATGAAGAGCATTCATGCATATTTATTACTACAAGTTAATCATTTGCTAAATATTTTCAAAATGTTTTGGGTTCTAACCCTTGCTATAAAAAAATTTAAAAACCTTTTAGGTGTCCAACCACAGGGACGCTAGGCTTAATTCATTCCAGGGATCCGTTGCCACAGCATATGTGGATGTTGCGGGAGATTTATAGGCGCCTCTAGTACTCGAGCATCTTGCTCACAGCTTCATTTAGTATCTACTTCAGACTGGTTGAGATTTATGATTATCTTTCTCTACTTTTATTGGATCTTTTTACCAATGGTTTATTCGGTCAGATTAATATTTGTGTAATGTTTAATTCAGTTAATTGTGATTGTTGAAATGATTTATTCCGCATCAGTTTTCTTCTGAATAATGAAAGATAAAGTTTAGCACCAGTCTAATTTTCACTTAGGTGACTAGTAATTAAAAAGTCGACAGTGATGCTAAGAATGAACCAATTGAGAAACCTATTCTAATTTAATTTAGGACGGATCACCAGGGGTTTTATTAGGCGGGGTGTCACATTCCTCCTATTGTCTCTCTGTGAACTCTTTTAATTTCTCACCTTTATAACCTTAGTTACCTTTTGGTATCATACATTTAACACTTAGAAAATTAGAAAATTCGTAGGTTTAATTCTCCCCAAAATCTAAATGACCACAATACTCCAGCGGGATGTTGGTATGGCCTAAAAGTGCCCTGGGACACAAACTAAACCCCCGAGTAGAATTTTTTGACCATCTCAAACCTTCTGGATTCAATGACGCACTCAAAATGACCATTTGGATGACTTAAAAAATTAATTACTTTTTATCTCATTAAATAGAGTCCCGACACGACTGACACGTGCATCCTGACTTAATTATCACAACTATCGTATTTCTCAGTTGCGATAATTTTAAATAGATTCATAATCATGTATTACTTTTTTCACTAAGTAATATTCAATATAATTCACATCAACAAATATTAATCCTCATCTCACTAATTAATATTTATTTTTATTCCAGACTAATTTCCATTTTAAATTAAATTAATCCGATAATTAAAATTATTAAAAATACGGGGTGTTACAGTCCACAAGTAGCTTATCAACATCCCAATTAATAATTCTGAGTGTGATCACCAACGCATCATGGTGTGGGTTTCTTAGCCCAATAAAATCATCTTCGGTCAACAAATGTTCTTTGTATAGTCGACGTCTACGGGTCGTCGACGCTTTTCGTCATGGGTCATGGCTGGGTCAATTTGAAGAGCTTCTATCAAGGCAATCGACTCTTTAAAGAGCCACTAGAAAATATTGTGCGAGGAATCTTAGCCTTCAGGAGAGTAAAACTCGCAGCCGAGAAAGGAGCTCCAGGTGTGACAAGCAAAGAACTAAACGAGATAGGTCTGAGCGAGGGGGATCAGAGCATCGCCAGCAGGAGAGGCGCTACATAAGAAATGATCGATAAAATGAAGGCTTAAGGATTCTGGTCCGAAGGGAGATGGATCAACATCCAGCTCACTGAGGGGATAGATCTATAAGAGTGATAGATAGAAAAGCTCTCAATACTCAGATGAAGCCCCTTTTTCAAGGGCAATCGAGCAGGGGGATCCTCCAAAGAAATTCACTATCCCGAGGTTCAAGGTTTACGATGGGAAAATATACCCTATAAACCATGTTAGGTTATATCGATAGACAATGATATTATGGAGCCACAATGACATACTTGTGTGCATGATCTTCCCTTATAACCTACATGTTGTAGCACATAAGTTGTTTGAGAGGCTTCCTCAGTGGTCTATCAGGAATTTTGCAAGATTGGCAGAGCCCTTCATGGTGAGATTTATAACTAGAAGATCCCATCCCGAGCGGATGGATGCGCTGCTTACAATGAAGAAAAAGCCTCAGTAGAACCTCTGAGACCACCGTAAAATAAATTGGGAAGTTTTCAATGAGATCGATAATTGCTCGGAGAAGGTTGCCATAGCATCCTTCAAAATTGTCTTACCGACCACCTTTTTGCTGCACCAATCCCTTACTAAGAAGTCCATCATCATCTATGATCTTCTGGCTCACATCGAGAAGTACGCCAAGGTGGAGGATGTGGGTCATCCTAGTGACGGGGATAACGATCGAGCAAAGGAGAACAAAGATACATATAAGAATGATACGTAGAATAAGGGAAACAATAATGGGGGCAAGAATAGCTCCAAGAATGGAAACAAGGATGACCCCTCCAAAGCATTCCAGGATATCAACGCAGTCTTCCAGGAACCTACTTACAATATTATCAACAAGATCAAGCATGAGCCTTTCATCAAATGGCCCAAGAAGATGAGCGGTGAACCAACTAAAAGGAACAACGCGTTGAGATGCGTGTTCAATAAGGAGGGATGTCACCGAATTGAGATTGGCAAAGCTTTGAAGTCACACTTAGAAGAGCTAGTTCAGGTAGGAAACCTCAGAGAGTATATCGATAAGAAAATTGAGAAAGTCACAACCAAGGGTGACTAAAATCGAGATAATGTCCTCAACAATGATACGCGACACGAGCTTGCAGTAATCCACGAGGCGTCATACCTTAAGGAGATCTAGGGAAACATCATTTGAATGAAACTAAAAAACTATATGCTTAGTTTTTTCCCCATTTAATGCCTCCAAGATTTAAACTAAAACCACCAATTCAAGACCCTCAATATAAATGCAACATTCACATATATTGGGGTTAGTAAAACACATCTTTACATCCTCTACAAATTTTTAATCAGAAATGATAAAAATCCCCAATTTAATTATAGAACTAACCCTAACATTTCATTCAATCCACACCCACTTTGATATGAACAGGAAAAATGCAATTAATTAAGAAGCAAGTTAAACCACTTGCCTTTTAGTGTTTGTAGAGTGTGAATCTTTGTTGAAGATGATGGGTTTGATGAAGAATGTCCACACTAATCCTTAATTTAGGCTCCAAAACTCTTCTCTAATTGCTCCCTCTTTTGTCTCTATTTGATTAGGGTTTCTAACATGAGTTATGTCCCTCTCACTTTTAGGGTTTAACGATTCAATCCCATTTTTAGTCTTATGGGCTTTAATAAAAGGTCCCAAACACTTTTATATGGGCTCCAATATGCCTAAAAGTGTCCCAAGACCCATTTACTACCCTTGGGCACTCTTTTCCAACTATGTTGACCCATCCGGATTCAGCCGTACACTCAGAATTTCCATTCGAATTATTTTACTAAAATGTAATATTCACCTATGAACTTATTACTATTCACAAGTAACATTAAATCCCGTAAATATTAATCGTCTACTCACCCAATTAATATTTAAACAATATAATAATAATTAATCCAATTAAATTATGACACACAAGTAATTAAAATTTAATGAATTAATTAATAAATTAACATCCCAAAAATTCAAGGTGTTACATACTCCCCCCCCCCCCTTATAAGGGAATTTCGTCCCCGAAATTAGGTCGTACTTGCGGTGAATAACTCTGGATCATGCTCTCGCATGTCATTCTCCCACTCCCATGTAGAATCGTCGGCACTGTACTGTCCCGACTGAACTCTAACTAGTGGTACCACCTTAGCCCGTAACTTGCGCTCACTCAATCTAAGATAGGTACTGGTCTCTCCTTATATGATCTATTGAGCTGCAAGTTAATCTCCTAAAGTGGGACATGCCACAAATCCCTCAGACTCCTCCGATATTTCTTCATCGATTCCACATGAAACACGTCGTGTATTCGCTGAAGGTGATCTGGAAAACCCAATTGATAAGATACCACCCCTACTCTCTCAATGATAGGGAAGGTCCCCACGTACCTTGATGCTAATTTCCCCTTTTTTCCGAAACCTCATCACCCCTTTCATGGTGGACACCCTCATTAATACCTGGTCTCCGACCTCCAACTCTACATGCCTCCTATTTGAATCACCATAGCTATTTTGCTTGTTCTAGGCTATACGAATACGACCCCAATAGCTTTTTGTCTCCCACCTCTAACCAACAAGAAGGTGAACGAAAAGGTCTCCCATAAAGTGCCTCTAATGGGGCCATCCTAATAGTGAATTGGTACAAGTTGTTATACATAAACTCTACTAATGGCAAGTATTGTTCCACACCTCACCCAAAGTGAAGGATACACATCCACAACATATCCTTGAGCATCTGATTTATCCTTTCCGTCTGACCGTCCTTCTATGGGTGATAAGCAGTACTCAACCTCAACTCTGTGCCCATAGCCTCTTGAAAACTCTTCCAGAAGTGCGATACAAATATCTTGTCTATATCATACACTATGTTGGTCGGAACACCATGCAACTTGACTATTAACGCTATGAATGCCACACATATTGCATCCTCTCAAAGTTTATACGAACCATCAAGAAATAGGCTACCTTGGCCAACCTATCCACGATCACCCATATGGAATCGTGACCCCTCTGTGATGTCGCCAATCTCATAATGAAATCAATCGAGATAATCTCCCACTTCCATACCGGAATCTCAAGCGTCTACAACATACCTGAAGGCCTCTAGTGGTCCACATTCACAAGCCGACAAGTGGAACACTATAAGACAGACTATGTAATGTCTCGCTTCATCCCTATCCACCAGTATTGCATCCTCATATCTTGGTGCATCTTATCCCCACCGGGAGGTTCCGCCAACCTAGATCCATGGGGCTCAGTTACAACGAAATGTCTCAAATCCTCATCCTTGGGTAAGGTCAACCTCCCATTAAAGAGTAGCCCTCCTTCTGAGCTGATGGTGTAGGTCTCTTCACCCTCTGCTCGTAACTACCTCACCCTATCTTGGAAAAATGGATTATGATCCTGAGCTCTCACCACCTGCATGACAATCTCGGTGGTGATCACTAGAACTTCCATACATGCCCTAGCGACCTCATTGTCATGCCTAAGTTCGCTCCACTTCGCTTTCCAGACCTCTGTTATGTCCTTTCTGGGCTGTTAACTCAACACGTCTGCCACCACGTTAGCCTTACCAGGATGATACTGGATATCAAAATGGTAATTCTTCACGAATTCTATTCAGTGCCTCTGTCTCATGTTCAAATCCTTTTTTGTGAAGAGATACTAAAGTGACTTATGATCCATGAATAATGTGAACCTCTATCCCATAAGGTAGGGCCTCAATATGCTCAAAACAAAAGTGATCGCTACCAACTCAAGGTCGTGGGTCGGGAAATTCCCCGCTGCAGTACACCCCCAAGTCCTTGTAAGGATGCATTTGTATAGACCTGGTACTCCAATCTTGCCCTAGGTATAGAAAGTACGGGTGCTTCTATCAAATTATCCTTTATCTCATAGAAAGCTAACTGAAGATGGTCACTCCACACAAATGGTACCCCTTTGTGTGTGAAATTCGTCAATGGTCCTGCAATCTTGGAAAACCCCTTAATGAAGCAGTGATAATATCCTGCCAACCCCAAAAACCTATGAATCTCAGTCGGTGTCGTGGGCTATCTCCACTTCCCTCACCAAAGATACCTTAATTAGATCCAAAGCAATACCCTGATCAAAAACAATATGGCCAAGGAACTGCACCTCCCATAAACAAAAGCCGCACTTCTCAAACTTGGCGTATAATTAGTGATCCCGTAATGTTTGCAGAATCGTACGCAGGTGCTCGACATGGTCCTCCTCCGTACGTGTTGGGAATTATGACCCCCAATTTTTGAAGTATACGAAAAGTAATTTCCACTTAAACAACATAATTCAATCCAGGTCCTAGAAATTGGCCTAACAATAAATATTCAATTTTGCAATTTAGGACAAACCAAATTTATCCAACAAAATTAATGACTTGAATTAAATTAACATTTACCCAAATTGAATTTGCACCAAATTAAATATACCAATTTTATCTTTTTGCCTAATCATGCATGTAACGTGATTTTCCAAAGATAAAATAAGTAAACAACCACTACGCCGCGATGTACGTGGAAAAACCCACAACGGGAAACAAAACCTCAGATGGCCCTAGCCTCAAATCCACTAAGTACGATTTTACAAGTACAAGACAGTAAGACTTACAACACTCGACTTGACTCTATCCAATCCCCGACGCTCCTTCTTATAGACACCTCTACCTAGCGAATAACCACGGAGATCCACTGCGGTCTCAGAATCCACCGATCGGACTTTTAGGAACCCATCAACCACACACGGTGCCTTTCACTGTATGAGAATTCCGCAACAACAAACAAGTCTTCTTCTTTGTGGGATTTAGAAGTAAATCCAAACTTCTCTTCTTAAAGCCGTAGAGATAAACCGGTACCAAACACTCCAAGAAAAGTATATATATTAAGGAACTTGGAATAAACAAACTATTGGGTGTAAATAAAAGTGTTTAAGGATTTTTCTTGAAAAACAAACACTTAAAACTTTAACCTTTTCATTTGAAATTGAACTCTCTAAAACTCTCTATTGGAGATGGAGGAATATGAAAAAGTTACTTGGAAAAGGTTTGTTTCGGCACTACATAATTCTGTCAAAAAGTAGTGGGGAAAAGGTAGTGTGAACATGGTGAAAACTGTCAAAACGCCAAAAAAACTATTCCCGCCAAAGTCGTTCGAACGACATTTTCATTCGAATGATATTCACGTTCAAATGACTTTAATAACGACGTTCAAGAGAAAAAAAAGGAATCTCATTAGAAGTCTCATTTGAACGACCTGGGAATCTCGTTCGAACGAGATTCCACATCGTTCGAACGACTTACTAGAAAATGCAAAACTCTTTTTAAGCCCAAAACTTTTGATGAAAAGTTCTAAAAAATATTTTCTGAGTAAAACAAATTCGATAAAACTATTTTATAAAAAATATAGATTACACCCAAAAAATTTCCAAGATCATATATATATATATATATATATATATATATATATATGAAGCATTCACACCATAGGTGCATTGGAACAATGTTGTTGACGTAGAAACGAGGCACACTAAACCCGACATATGATGAAGCCTTATAATCTTGGCCGCTACGTGTTCAACTAACACGTCATAGGCTTGGATGTATACACTTTAACACTATCCTATGACTCAAATGCTTTTGTCCGGAATTGAGCCAGCACTACATGAAGACTCAATCGGATACTTGTGTCCTTATAGTGCGTGAGTAGACTAAAATATCGTCTATGAACAATTTGACGAACTAGTCAAGAAACTCTCTAAAAACTCGATTCCTGAGCTCCATAAACACTGTCGGCGTATTGGTGAGAGAAAATGGTGTCACCCATAACTCTTAGGAGCCATACTGCGACATAAAAGAGGTTTTAGGAATGTCCTCCTCTCAAATCCGTAACTGATGATACCCTGATCTCAAATCAATTTTGGAGAAGTATGCCACCCCTATCAACTGGTCAAATAGGTCATCGATCCTAGGAAACTGATACTTATTTCATATCGTGACCTTATTTATCTCCCTATAGTCGCCACACAAACGGAGCGATCCATCCCTCTTCTTCACAAATAGCACAAGAGAACCCCACGACGATGTGCTCCGTCGAATGAAGCCCTGTCTCAAAAGCTGATGAATTTTCTCTCTCAACTCATCCATCTTTAAAGGGGACATGCGATAAGGTTCTTGGGCAATCGGTTTAGTATGTGGTTTTAGATCAATAACAAACTCAATCTCCCGACTGGGTGGTAATCTCAGTATGTCCTAGAAAACGTCCTCAAATTCCCTAATGACTGTAATCAAGTCTATTGAAATTACCACCTCCCGTGAGGTATCCTCCTCAATATAGTATCAATGGATGTGAGATCCTCCCTTGTGAAGAGGCATCGCCACTCAAAACATCTCCTGTACCAAAATGGAAAATACTATGGTCCTCTCAAAATAATCCACCATCGCCCTCTACCCTGCTAATCAGTCTATGCCTAGGATAACGTCATATCCTTCCATATCTAACACTAAGAGGTCTGATGCTAGACGTAGTCCCCAAATACAATATATACCCCTCTACATATCATTTTTATAAGTGACACACCCCTATCGGTGACTCTACACACATAAGGAGACTCTCAGACACACCTAATTCACCAACGAATCTAGCAAATCTGGTTTGAATGAATTAATGCAATGCAGCTGTAGAAAAAAGAATCCTACCCTCATGTCCATGAATAAGAAATGTACCCTCGACTGTTGGAGATGCTTGAGGTGCTGGTGGAATTGAGACATCCCGAACGTTATACACACGCCCGTAGTCCAACTTCCTCTGCTGCTCTAGAGCTGGTGCTGCTATAGGCCTCTGTACCTGCTATCCCTATGGAGCACCCTACTGTTGGCCCCTACCTCTCTGTGGAAAATACTTCCTCAAGTGTCCTAGTTGAATACAAATATAGAAGCGCCTCTAAAAATCTCCCTGATACTGGCCCTGCTGACCTAACGAGGCTATCCCGGATGTTGACCCTGCTAGCCTCCTCTATTGTTCCCTTAGCCCAGGCATCCCTAAGTAACCTGCTAGTGATTCGGTCCATATTGGCCCTGCCTGAACCCATGTCCTCTATACTGAAATCTCTTAGTAGGATTCCCCTGGTGGGTATCCTGCCCTTGCTGTGCTCCACTAGTATCACCCCCATTCACCTTGCCCTACAGGCTTGACTCACCACTCCTCTTTATTCCCTTCAGATATAAGCGATGAAGCTGACAATGAAGCAAAGCAACATTGATAACATCTATATAGGTAATTAAAGTAGGCTTTCCAATCAAGTGTTTCCTGATCCTCCAGGCCAAACCAATCATGAACTTAGCTTTCTTCCTTTCCTCGTTGTTCACCTCGTTCTGTACTAGATTAGCCAAGCGAGTGAATTCCTCCTCATACTCTGCTACGGAATGGTCACCATAAATCACATCCCAAAACCTTCTCCTTGTCTCAGTCTCATCATCTGGAGGAATTTACTTGCGATCTAACCGTGCCGAGAACTCAACGATAGTCATTGTATTTGTCTCTCTTATAGTGGTCGTCGACTCCCACCACTATATGGCTGACCCAGTTAGCCTGAAAGTTACCAGCATCTGTCTCCGAACCTCATTTCAATCAACCATGCGCAAATGTAGCTGCATATCCCTCCTCTACTGGTAGACTAGCGTCACATATATGCCTCTATGAAACTCCGGGGGATGTCCCTTCTAAAAGGCCTCTCTGACATGTTGCCACTCAGACGGCCCCAGGTGGGCCTGGAGTACTAGAGCCACGGGCTACTATAGCTGAGGCTGAGGGAAATGGGCTTGCATAGAAGTTATGGCGGCATTGACTGCCTGGGACATAATACCATCTACCTTCTCCATGGACACAAATCCCTGTAGGGCAGATGGCTGGGGAATATCGGGATCTTAAGGGGCCTCTCCCTCTCCGCCCCTGGCGGCTGCCCTCGCATGTGTCCCTATCCTTCTCTTGGGGGTCATCTAAAATGTATAATGATTTGTATTAGTTCACGATTACTACAAATCAAAAAATAGCAGAAGTGCATTAACTAAATAATCATAAAGAGGAGGCAACACTTCTAATAATTGGGCTTTATACCAAAGAACGTAATGTTGAAACTAAAGCAAGCCGTACAGATCCTTGGGATGCTAGAACCTGATGCTCTGATACCATTGGTGATGCCCCTCTTAATTAAATTCCGATTGATCAGACCATTATCAAATTAAATTGGGATTTCCATATGGTTCATTCTTAGCATCACCATTGCAAAAAATTTAATTACTAACCACCTAATATTTAATTAAGCTAGTACCAAATTTTATCTTATGAATTAACCCAAACCAACAAGTACAATAGGAACCCAAATGTAACCAACTCAACACAATAGATTATGAACATGCCACAAAGGTCTAAACTAAGTGTTAGTCAAAAAACATCGACTAAATAGAAGCAAACCAACATAAATCAAACACATGAGAAGTATAGCACTTACAAGATAAACCAAAATAAAGAGTACAACTGTCATAAGCAACATGCTCGAAGTAAATATGATACTATCCCTATCTAGAAGAGAATGATGTAAGTGTCTAATGCGAATCATGCGACACCCACCTAGACCGCAGCTACACACCCTGAAAAGGAATCAAGCCTGGCGCCCCAGTGGTAGGACACCTAAAAGGTTTTGAAAATATTTTATAGCAAGGGTTAGAACCCGAAACACTTGAAAATATTTAGCAGGTGAATTTAATTGAAAAAATTAAAATGCATGAATACTCTTCATATTTAAGTTAGTGTCACACTCTCCTGAGGATCGCCTCACCCCTCGACTAATGTGCACACATACCATCTTTCTATATAACCCGTCTAGATATCTACCCCGTAACTAATTGTTATCAGATCCTACTTCTCCCGTTATTCTAACTCGAGTAAGTTTTTATTTCAAATATGTATAAGTTTTTAATCAAGTTTACTTATCCCATTTGAACCATATAACATTCTCACAAGTTATATATCATCAACGTGTATTTTACCCATATATATACTTGTTCTCGTTATATATATACATATCAACTATTTACAACATTCACGCACATGTAGTAAATATATGTAACTATCCTCTGAGTAGGAAATCACCGGAGGTTCTCTAAAATGCTATCATTTCGAGGTATACTCATCCACCCGGAACCCTGACATGCTTAGCTCCTCGAATCACTAAAAATAAATAAATTCATTGCAAGCGGTCATAGTTTCCCCCGGAATGAGACCAAATCATATCCAAAGCGTCTCATTATTGATTTCGAAAGATATGACTTGGGGACTATACGCACCCTGCTCCTCAAGCCAGGGGATTCACCCTGCGTAACCTCATATGATAACACTAGAGGGCTATGATTTCCTATTAATATTATTCACACAAATATTTATAATTTACATAAATATATATATACTACACATCACCGTGTATATATATATATATATATATATATATATATATATATATATATATATATATATATATATATATATATATATATATATATATATATATATTTCCAATAAGTTTACACACTTATTGATATAAATGTTCTTAATTTATTCAAATTTGACCTTAGTTCCCTTTTTGGATTTATACCCAAATAATCCATGAATGATCCTCCCTAATCACCCCACTATTGTAGTCCAACAATCAGAAATCGTCCAAATAGTAATCCCACCTTATGAATTTAACTCCTAGGCCATAAGTAGGGGAAAAGAGATGACGTCAGCAAAAGCGACGTCGTTTGAACAATATAGCCTATCGTTTGAATGACTTTGGCTGTCATTTAAACCAGATACTAGGTCTTTCGAACGAACCTAGTTCTCTATCTCCTCCATCTTCATACCAAAAATCAATCCTTCATTACGAACATAAACTTCACTATCTGTTCAGTTTTTTCCCCAATTAAACCCTCCAAGATTTACACTAAAACCACCAATTCAAGACCCTCAATATAAACATAACATTCACACATATTAGGGTTCATAAAATACATCTTTACATCCTCTACAGATTCTATAGAGGGGGCTTGAATATAATCTTGAGATTAGGAACAAATCCCTAATTGGCAATAGTGTTTGAGATTAAGCAACCGAGGCAGCTCAAGCGTGACAGCTCAAGCGAGGCAGTTTGGCATGGCAGCTCATATTTTAGCTCGTTGTATTAGTCATATTGTATTTTTATTTATGTTGACTATAAGCTATAATGTTTGTAATGATGTAACGATAATAATAAATGAGTCTATGTGAGGTCAAACGGTACTTGCGAGAGACGAGGCTTGGCAGGGCCTGGGAGAGCTTTCATGCTCTATCGAATGACCTCACCGTGGGAACTTTAGAGGGACTTGGTTTGTAGGATTGAGAAGTGAGTCACCATTGGGGCTTGTCCTGACCATCTTAGATACACCTGGTAAAACACCGAAGGACCTTGATCGTGGAACCTCGGGCGGAGAAGCTTGGAGTTCCATCGGACGTTAGGCTGAGAACCAAACAATCCTCTACTTTATGTAACATCTACTATAGGTGATGTCACTAGCCAACTAAACAATGTCAGACATGCACTTGAGTAAACCACCATGGTATTTGGGGCTATCAGGCAGTTGGTGAGTCACCTCTGCGGCAACAGCCCCCTCCCCTGACACACAGTGGTCAAGCAAAAAGCATGTCTTGGCATTTAATGTTTATGACATGGAGCCAACTAGTGCATCAGTCATTTAATTTTGTGATATAAAGTATGAGGGATGTCTTTCATAGTTTTAATGACTGAGTTGCCTCGGGGATGGTGTGGGGGGCTATTTACGGACCCCAACCACCCCCGAGGAGAAAAAATGATCTTTTTGGAGAACTCTGGAGTTATTACTAGAGATACACATCTGAGAGAGAGTTATTGCAAACCAAAGGGTTTATCCACTCACCATTTTTATTTATTGCGAAGCTTTTAATTCATGACAAAGATTCTTGAGGGTTTATGGTGTGTTTCTACTTGTCTACCAAGGGGTATCTAGGGTGCTTACTTCTCTCTCCCTCTACCTAAGTTAATTCTAAAAGTTCATTACTATCCACTGAGTTATACACGAGAGACTTGTGAGTTTAAACTGAGTTCATCTTCATTAGGTTTGCGTTTGTATGTTCTATCATTAATCCAAGGTCTTGGGCTAATTAACTTATCATTACCATACTCAAAAGGGGTTACGCCTCCATCTATAATCTAAAGTACCCTCTTACATTTGGCTACTCTGCTGGGGAGGCATTCTTCTAAGAAAGGAGTATGGCGCAAGATAAATTTAATAGAAGTCTCAACTTTGATGACATTCAACATAGTGAAGGCCAGGAAACAAGGGAACTGGATCCCCTAAGGGACGGGGCTCCTCGAATAGAAGTTCCTCCAGTTCAGACAGCAACAGGCGCTCCAGGGGTAATAAAAGCTTCCACGAGTGTTGGGCTGGCACCTGCTCAGGTGGCCCTAAGTTTTATAAGTTTTTATAGACCACCGTAGCTTCAATGGTTCTGGGAGGATTCGATGCCAATTCCTTCGTCACACCAGGAGCAGCCCCAACGGCCCCACCAGGTGCAGGTACAACGGGAACAGCCCCGGCAAGCATACCCTCTATTATGAATCCGACGGTGGGAACCTCTGGAGTATCAACGGTGCCAATAGTAACGATGGCTCCAGCTATAACGGGCATTCTGCCTGTGACCCCATTAGTCGTTCCCCCATTGCCTATGGAAGAAATGAGAAGGGAGATACAAAAGGAGATGTTAAAGGTCATGGAGGCTTCCTCACAATCTGTGGGCGATGTAGCTTTGGTCTACGATGACTACCGAACACCTTACCCTCGGGAATACAACGATGAGCCTTATCCAAAGGATTATGTTCCTCCTATCTTTGAAAAATACACAGGAAAGGGGGGAAATCCGAATGAGAATATTAAACATTTTATCGAACACTTGGGGGCGCATTGCAACAATAAAAAACTCAGGTTGAGGGAGTTCTACAAATCCTTAATCAATAAAGCATATACTTGGTACTCCCACTTGGCCCCTAAGAGTGTTTCTACGTGGGAAGAGATGCATGTGTTGTTCGTCCAGAAGTTCTTTCTGGTAGAGGATGAGTTTACTCTGACCCAATTAGGGAGAGAGAGACAACGGCCGGGAGAAGACGTGGTAGCGTACATTCAAAGGTTCAGGGAAAGGTCCCTCGATGTAAGAGAGGAGGCCAAGGAGTCTAAACTATTACAGATCTGTGCGGAAGGGATGCTCCCTGAGTACATATGACACCTGATCAATGAGACGCGCGAGGGAACTTTTTCAGCGTTCCTAAAATCCACAAGGAACATCTCACTAGTTGTATGACCAAACCCGGTGGTGGTACCTATGATGTTCAGGCAGCCGATGCAACCTGGGGGAGGAAGGCCTCAGCCTCCACAGATGGGGTACACCAAAGGAACGGATGGGGGGCAAGGCGCTGAAGAAGGACAACAAGAGAAAGTTTGGAAGGGACAGAGAAGACCTGTCACCATTGCCTTATACGATAGAAGAGGCTGTGAGTTGTTATAACGGAATGGTCCAAGGTGGAACAGTATATGAACCAAAGGGCATTCCAGCGAAAGAACCCAATGCTGCGACGAGGGCGGATCCTAAATACTGTCAGGTTTATTGAATGATCCAGCATCCAACAGAGAGCTTCTTCATACTATGAAGAATCATTGACAAGTACATGAAGGCGGGGACATTATAAATCCCCCCACAGAACATTAATAACGACCCACTTCCAGCACACGGGGCCAATCTGGTGATGGCCTATGATGAGGAGGCAGAAAGAGAAGGATGAGGGTTAACGATGAAGCAGAAGGAGCTCGAAGAAGATCTGGAACATTGGGCCACGAGAATGGATAACGTAGTTTTAGCCTACGATGAAGCAAGTGCTAAAGACGTGGAAGATGTATACAGCGTTGAAGGTGAGGAAACAGACCCGGTCATAGAGTATAATACAGTTTCAAAATCTCCAAAGTTCACTTGGTTCTTCGATCAAGTGGGGATCCCGAAGGAGAACAGAATGGAGATAACTCAGGCTATTTTGGATATTGCAAGGAGGAACGCAGTCCCTTCGCTAACATGGAGGGGACCCATGGCTAGGCTGCTGAAGAAGTTTCTGTCAGAAGTAACCTTCAGCAATGCAGATAGAGCTGTAAGGTTCCCTCATAACAGGCCTTTGTATGTAACCGCTAGCGTCAACGGGGTTAGATTTGCAAGGACTCTTATGGATGGGGGTGCTTCCATCAATATTATGTTGATCAACTCTTTCCACGCGACTAATATTCCAGAAGAAAGGTTGGTTCCCATGCCTTTAGTATTTTTGGGGTATGACAACCAATGATCCAAGTCCATCGGGTATGTGAATGTTGGGATTGTGATGGGAAATCTGAGTTCCCACATCAAGTTCCATGTAATAGAAAGTTAAACTTCCTATCATTTACTAATAGGGAGAGTGTGGATGCACAACCAAGGGTTAGTCCCTTCAACCTATCATCAATGCGCCAAGGAAAATATTAAGGGAACAGAAGTGACCATTAGGGCTACGAAGAAGCCTTTCACTATCGAAGAAGCACACTTATTGGATGCGACATTTTATACAGAGTTGGAGGAGGATGTGCGGGACCTTACAAGGAGAATGGAGGGAGCATAGGTTCCCTCGATTAGAGAGAGAATGGGGGCCTTGAACGAGCAAAGTAAATAGGGTGCAAGTAGCGAATAGGTGAGGGCCGAAGAAGCCCATAAGGTGATCCCTCGACCCCAGAATATATCAAAGCAACTCAAAGATAGGATGAGGCCTAGAACAGACCCGGTGGATCATGAGGTCCAACGGCAAAGCGTGTTGAGTCACTTTTCAGGGGAAAGAATCGTTGAGGCTTCCAGAGAGAAGAAGAGGAAGGCCGTGGTAACAGCTACCAGCAGGCAATGCAAGAAAATCGTCACTGAAGAGGGAAAAGTGGTGTACCACCTATAATGGTGTGAACGAACGGCTGAAGAGACTAAGGATGAGGTTCACCCGATATATGAGTGTTTCTTAGTGGATCAACATGGGCAGTGTATGGTGATAGACAACTCCAACATACAGGAGTTCATAGAAGATGTCGTCGAAGAACCAGACTACATGGCAGATCAACCGAAGCCCCAGGCATAAGAGTTAGAAAAGTTGAACCTAGCAAGAGAAGGGAAGATCCAAGGCCTATCTTTATCTCGAAAGATCTCATTAAGGAGAAACGAGAAGCCTTGGTTGAGCTTATTCGGGAATTCATAGACGTTTTCTCATGGAAATACACTGAAATGGAAGGGATGGATGAGGAAGTGAGCTGCCACAAACTGAACGTGATGCCTTCAACTATTCCGGTGAAGCATACAATAAGAACTTACAAACTTGAACTAGACTTGAAGATTAAGGAGGAGGTCCAACATCTGTTGGCAGCATGATTCATCAAGCCAATACAACATCCCCTTTGGCTATCTAGCATTGTGCCAGTGGGGAAGAATGACAAAAACCAAATAAGGATCTGTGTGGACTTCAGAGATTTGAATAGGGATTTCCCTAAGGATGAGTTTCCCTTACCCTCCATCGACAGTTTGATAGATTCCACGGCTGGTCATGAGATGTCTAGCTTCATGGATGGGTACGTAGTGTACAACCAGATCCAGATGAACCCCACATACGCAAAGAAAATAATATTTAGAACTCCGTTGGGCAACTTCATGTACAAAGTGATTCCGTTAGGACTCAAGAATGCTGGGGATACTTACTAGAGGACAATGATGGCCATTTTTCATGACTTATTCCATAAATTTGTAGAGTTCTACGTGGACGACTTGGTCATCAAATCGAATAAGGAGGAGTCCCATCTGAATGATTTAAGGAAGGTGTTTGTTCGGTGCAGGAGGTATAAATTGAGGATAAACCCGTTAAAGTGTGTCTTCGGAGTAACGAATGAGAAGTTTCTAGGCTTCATGGTTGATCAACAAGGGGTGAAGATGGACCAGGATAAACAGCGGGCGATCTTGGAGATGCCATGTCCAAGAACGGCGAAGGAGCTGAAGAGTTTTCTCGGTAAAGTCTCCTACCTTAGGAGATTTGTGCCTGGATTGGCCGAAATAACACACCTACTGATGCAGCTGTTGCGAAAGAACACGAAATTCAGGTGGGAGGAGGTTCACCAGGAGTCTCTTGTTAGGCTGAATAAACTGATCGTTTCACCACAAATCATGGTTACTCCCCAAGCAGGAGTACCGTTGCAGCTATACCTTACGTCTACCATGAGGTCCGTTGGAGCTCTGCTGGCACAAGAAGTGGACGGGCAAGAATGACCGGTTTACTACCTCAGCAGAATCATACATGGGTCAGAGATTAAATATAGTATCTTAGAAAGACATTGTTTAGCCTTAGTCTTTGTAGCACAAAAACTTCGACATTATATGTTGTCTTTTACAATTCATATTGTAACTAGATGTGATCCTATTAAGTATTTTTTAGCAAGCACTATATTGATTGGCAGGGCAGCCAGATGGTTCCTCATCCTCTCAGAATATGACTTAAAGTGTGTGGTTCCTCGTGCGATCAAGAGCCAGGCGTATGTCGATCTATTGGAAATCTTTCCATCAGGAGCGTTTGAACCTCCTAAAGAAGACATTCCAGAAGATGACTTACAGGATAATTATCTGGATACAACTGATGAGGAATGGACGATGCAGTTCGATGGATCTTCGATGGAAAAGAAGGGAGGAGCATGGGTTATTCTTTCAAAAGGGAGGGAGGAGATTTGCCTTTCCTACAAGCTAGATTTTTCCTTGTTCCAATAACGAAGAAGAGTACTAGGCGTTGGTACTAGGGCTGATGGAGGCTCTTTGAAGGGGAATTCATCCACTCTGCATTAAGGGTGACTCGAACTTAGTAATTCAGCAAGTAAACGAAGAATATGCGTTGAAGCACATGATCCTGGCGCCATACATAACAATCATTCAGAGGCTTCTCAACCAGTTCCATCGGACCAAGATCAGAAGACATCCCAGAACGATGAACCGCCATCCAGACGCCTATGACACTATTGCCCAGAAAATGGTCATGAGGAACGATAAGACTATCATTGTGATCCAACGAAGGACACCTCCTTTGGTGGTACAGTCAATACTATCGATGTAGGAGGACGCGAACTGGAGGGGAGAGATTAGGAAGCAACTGGAGTCTGGCGAAGGAGCTATGGGACTAACAGAGTTAGCCCAATACTTTTCTAACAAGGGAAATCTTTACTATAAAAATGTCAAAGGATGGTTGTCAAGATGTATCAGCCCAGAGGAAGCAGAGAGAAGGTTGAAGAAAATGCATGAGGAGCACTGCAAAATGACTGAATATAGGAGAATTGAAAGAGAGGGGTATTTTTGGCCTAGAATGAAGCAAGATGCGGCAGAGCTACAACGGAAGTGCGATAAGTGTCAGCTAATCTTCGAAGCAGCTGACTACCATTTCATTGAAACTCAAACGGACTGGAGGCATCCCTATATCAATTTCATTCAGGATGGATTTGTCCCAACGGAGAAAATGGATGCGATGGGCCTGAGGTGAAGGGCCCCAAGGTTCTATGTTCAGGAGGGACATCTTTATCGAAGGGGGTACTTCAACAGGCCATTGCATTGCATCATGAAGGAAGAAGCAGCTGAGGTCCTCAAACAAGCGCACGATCCAACCCACATAGGAGGGGCCAAGTTGTAAGACCAGCTGATGACGTTGGGGTATTATTGGCTAATAATGGAGAAAGACTCTGCTGAGTTCATCCGAAAATGCAGAGCTTGCCAACTTCATTGGAATATAATCCATGCCCCATCGGTAGACTTACACTCTCTGGCAACACCCTATCCATTTCACACTTGGGCGTTCGACCTGGTAGGGGTAGTACATCCTTCTTCGAGTGGCAAGATATGGATACTGGTAGCAACGAAGTGTTTTACAAAATGGGCCGAAGCAATACCACTCAGAAGAGCAACTGCTGGGGTGGTGAGAAACTTTATCAGAGAATACATCATTTACCGTTTTAGGATCCCAAAGGTTATTCTTTCAGATAACGAGACTCCTTTCGTTAATTCAGAAGTAACAATGCTCATAGACAAGTACTCCATTATTCATCACACTTCAACTGTGGCGTACCCAAAGGGAAATGGTCAAGCCGAAGTGACTAACAAAACCTTGGTTAATATTTTGGCCAAGATGATTGAGGACTTTCCAGGGTCATGGGATGACAAGATACCAGCTAGATTGTGGGCCTATCGAACAACCAAGAGGAAACCCACGGGATACACTCTGTTCTCTCTTATTTATGGGGCTGAGGCAATCCTTCCAGTGGAGTTGGAAGTTCCCTCTGCTCGATATGCCTTGCGAAGTAGCATGCTCCCTCAGAATAGACATGTGCAGTTGGAAGCGTTGGATGAACACAGAGATAATGCGATGCAACACTTTCAAATGTATACGAAACAACTCTCCAGGGCATGCGATAACTTGGTGAGACCAAGGAAGTTCATAGAGGGAGACCTCATTTTGAAAGCAGTAGTGAAGCACATCGGGGGGATTCCTCTACCAAAGTTTACAGCCAACTGGGATGGACCTTTCGTTGTAAAGGAAGCTCATGATTCAGGTTATTGTTTAATTTCGATGTTGGAGGAAGATAAGCCATTTAAGATTAACAATAAATAGTTGAGGGTTTATCATGTGTAAACAATCAAGTTTGAACCATTGTTGTAACTAGCTGTTGTTATGAATATACAAGTTTTAGTTATGACTTGAACACAATGAAAGAATTGTAGAATTGTAGAAATTTATAAAATACAAAATCAGTCACAACATATGGAAGAAATGGAAAATATACATTCTTTATTCATAAACAATGGAGCATTACAAAATTGGAAGCTATCGCCCAAGAATTACATAGATAGAAGCAGATGGAGGATATATACAAAAAAGCCATTAGCCTAAGAGAAACCATAGATCCGAAGAAGAGAAAAAATCTCTAGGAAGGCCCGAAGAAGCTGCTGTGAAAGACCGTTGGGGGTTGATAGAAACCTTCAGCCTCGTTTGCACATGTGTACGTTCTATGAGGAGTCTCTCTCATTTCATCTTGACCAGACACAAAGCTTCTTCAGGATCCTTTACCTCTTTATCCACTGCTTCTAAAAGGGGTGCTAATGCGGCCAACTTAGCTTCCTCAGCCCGCTGGTCCTCCTGATGTTTTTGCAATACTTTCCTTTGGCTGATCAGTTGCTGGTTCTTCAAAGTCTTTAAATGTGTTATAAGCCAGTCGAAATGGAAACCATCACGACCAAACTCCCTCTAAAAACCTGAAAATTGGTTAAGGAGGGATCTGGTAATGCTTGTAGTAAGAGTACTGGAAGTTTCAACAATAATGATAGCAATGCCTTGAAGTCTGTTACTCATCACGTGAATATTGGAATGTAGGCAATCCACTGTGAAGGTCTCAGGGTGATGATTCACCATTTCTTCAATCACCAAGCGATGGTTGACAGGCATTTGAGGAGAATGTCGAAGCACCATCAGGCAGAAAGCGTGAGGAGCTAAGTTAGGAAGAGGAAGCTCGAACCCAGATTCCCTCTCTGCTGTAGCACTGGCCGTGGAACCTTGATCATCATGGCTAGAGTTTTTCAAAATAGCCGGTTCCCGATGGGGTGAGCCCATAGGCGAAAGAACTGGGGGAGAATTTTCCTGAGCAACCTGAGAAGAGATAGAGGGCATAATAAGTTTATGAAAAAAAAATCTTAAGAAGCATTTTCGTTGTTAAGTTACCGTTACAAGGTGGAGTTTATGAAAAATCTTAACAAGCGTTTTCATTGCTAAGTCACCGTTATAGGTGTAGTTTATGGAAAATCTTAACAAGGATTTTCGTTGTTAAGTCACCGTTATAATGTGGAGTTAATAAAAAATCTTAACAAGCGTTTTCATTGTTAAGTCACCGTTATAAGGTGGAGTTTATGGAAAATCTTATCAAGAGTTTTCGTTGTTAAGTCACCGTTATTGGTGGAGTTTATGAAAAATCTTAACAAGCATTTTTCGTTGTTAAGTCACCGTTATAAGGTGGAGTTCATAAAAAAATCTTAACAAGCATTTTCGTTGTTAAGTCACCGTTATAAGGTGGAGTTTATGAGAAAGTAACAAAAATACCTCCGTCACAGTAAGGGCAAGAACGGGAGTCATCGTGGAATCTGTAGGGACAGAAACCGTTGGGGGCGAGCTCATTACCTCAGAAGCCACAGCGGGGTCCCTGGTCGTAGATGCCTCAACGGTCGGTAAAACTCCCTCACTAACATAAGGCACTAAGGCCAGCATAGGGGTTTCATCGGGAGAAGATAATGGACTCCCAAACGAAGCCCCAACACGGAGGGGTGCAGAAGAGCCACTATGCTGGGCAGAAGTACCAACCTTCGCCTTGTGTGCATGAAGACCACCAAAAGAATTAGGTGGTACAAGTTCAGGAGAAAGCTGCAACATGAAGGCAAGTGTTAGAAAAGAGGAATGCGTATAGAAAAAGGGATAAGTATCTCTAGGTGTTACTTACCTCAGTTATGGCACTAAAAAGGGGAATGGCGGTCATAGGTCTCATCAGAATTGTTGAAACGAGAATGTTAGCTAATAACGAGGACACTTCAACCTAGGGCACCCAAAACCTTAAGGTTCAGCATGATAAATAAATAAAGGGGTGAGACTGAATGGACGTTATACCAAATAAATTATAGAGGAAATCATACCTCGGGCTCATTTTCTTCAGCCAGAACAATGGGCAGAAGAAGCTCAGATGGAGAGGATAAACTAGAAGGGATGGGGAGAGTTGTCTCTAATTACGAAGAGACGCCCATAGATTCAACAGTATCACCCAGAACAACTTCCCTCTCACGTTGGGAGGCCAAACGGCGAGAATAAGTAAGCCCCGTCATGAGGGAATGGGGAGGAGTCACATCGGTTTGAGAAATACCGAAATGTCCCCCCACAAAAGGGCTCACAGCAGGACTAGGGGGATTAGGTCTTTCCTCTTCAACCCCCTGCACCACAGTTGTCAAGAAAAAAAATAAGCAAATGCATATTGCCTTAAGTAAAGAGGAAATGAGTAAAACAAGTATACAAACCTCGGATTCGGAAGGAGAATGAGAAGGTATAACCATGGGCGAAGAAGGAGGGGAGGCAGCAACAAAAGGGGAAGGAGAGAGATGCACCTCAGGAGTTTGCTTCCTCTGAGACTTGGTACCCAAAGTCTTTTTCCTTGTTCTCGTTGCATCAGTGCCAACAGCTCGAAGAACCCTTGAACTCTTTCTCCTCCTTGCCGTTGGCTCCGTGGGATCAACCACGACCGTGGGAAAAGAAGCCAAAAGAGGAACAACGATAGCGTGTCGTTGATACTCAGCATTTATTCGAGCTATCTCCACCTGGGCTTCCTTTCTTAACCGCTCATCCACTTCGACAGACATAGGAGGAGGAACAGAGGCTATTGGGAAGGCTGCGACGGGAGTCTAGGACTTCTGGGACTTATATTTTGACTTTGACACCCCACTTTTGGTCGTTTTTGCCTTCTTGGCAGGTGGTTGAGAAGGACCCTCGCCGGTAGTAGCTTCAGTTGAAGGGGCAAGTTTCTTCAGGGCTATAGCAGTTTTGGGTTTGGGCGTGGCAACGAGGATCATGGAACAGAGTGGTGGATGCTCAGTAGGAGGTGCCTTGGGGGTCGTACTTAGAGGGAATTCAATCCCAAGAACGGAGTTGCCTTTTAACCCCAGCTCTAAGGGAGAAAATGAAGAAACGGGAGTATACACTGGATCTCCCTTAACAAACTCAGCAATTTCAACCAGTTATTTTGGCCAGTATTTTATTGGAAATAGAGGGGTCACGTCCCCTTGCCTACTGATGCTGGGAATGGTGACTCGCCCATCCATTGTAGAACTTATTCCCCATGCAGCGGTTGAAGAAAATAGAGAACACGCCTCGCTAAAGGAAACCTTGGGTCTCAATGATTGGAACACTGGACGAGGAGCCCTCTGGTCAAACCCAAACTGGTGGCTGCATCAGTTGGGATTATAGTGCTCACTAGTATATCCCCATTCAGTGTAAGAAGGCAGATATCCTGGAGAGAACAGAAGGACCACAGCCAGCGAGGGATCTTTAATATCCACTGTAGGGACCTGTACCACCCTCACTTCATGTTGAAAAAATATACAAGTGTGGAAGAAGATATCCTCCTGGTAAGGCCTCATCACGAAGTTCTCAAATTGATCAATCACAGATATCAACTCCTTTCGGCTTTGTCTCTTATGATAAACAAAGGACCGTGGAGGAATAATTGTTTCCCCCGAAGGAGGGCGTTTGGTTTTAGCCGCTACAACAGGGAAACAAAAGTAAAGGAAGCTGGTTAGAAGGACGCAGTTGGCAAAATTGGACAAGTTATAACGGCCAAGCGATCATTCCATATCGAGCAAAGTCCTATCCAGCCAGGTGTAGAGGCATCCCAAGGAAATTGCAGCGAGGGGAAGTTTGATGCCCCGGGCTAAACGAAGGGATATATTGACAAGGTCACTTCGGGGCTGGTCATTGGGCTTTCCCATCAAAAGGAAACGGGAGAGAATCATAAGAATATAGGCAGGAAGTTCCAACGGTGTACCTTGACCAGGGGCATCTGTCGAAGAACTACCTTCACTAGAACCCTTGAAGAAATAATTAATCAGAAGAGAGAAACTAGCCTTGTTGGACGAACCGATGCAGCATCGGCATATATGATCCAACTCCAAATGGTCGGTAGCCTCTTGGGCATCTAGAGCCTCATCAGTATAGGGCTCATGACCTGTTGCATTGAGGCCTGGGAGCTCGCACATGTCTTACAAAGTTATAGTGAACTCGCCCCACGTAAAGATGAACGTATGAGTAGTAACATTCCATCGAGAGACCAGGATAGGAAGGGCAGCATTATTCTTTGAGAGAGTGAACTCACCAAACCATTTAGCCCGTTGCAACCCAAGCTTGGTGAGAATATCAGCATGGGAACTTTGCATATGGGAGTTCTAGGCAGCGAAGTGGGCAGGAGATCCCCCGCGTGCTTCGAAATCAATATGGGACCATGGGAAGTCCCCTCGCTGCAAGAAAAATTGAAGAGTACCCTCTGGAGGAAGAAAGCCCCACTCAGAAGAATCTTCATCTTCGTCACCCAATAATAAGGCGTCAAACTTAGAAGAAAAATGGACAGTCTTACAGGCAACAACAAAATCATCACCTTCTCCAAAAATAGGTGATCGATGATAAAACCTTAGTTGTTCCTGGAAGGCAACATCCAGGGTGGTGGCAATAGTAGAAGCAGTGGGCGGAGCACTGGTAGCAGACGTGGTGGGGTTGCCCGTGGACGCCATGGCAAATAATGATAAAGTAAAAGGCAAGCTTCGAGCAAGAAGGGTTTCAAGAATGATAATGGAAGATCACAACCACAGACGGTGGTTTAGAAGATGAGAGGGGTAGAAGGTAAGCAAGAGCTTAACAACAATGGAGTTCTCACAGACTTTCTCTCTCTAAAGCAAATGGAAGTTTGAAGAAGACGGTGACAAAGTAAGAGAAAAAGGGTTTAAGTGTTTGGGTATAGCCGTTTGAAATTTTGGAGTTCGTCATTTAAGTTTCCCACCATCGCACGTGCAAGGCCGCCTGCAATCATTTCAAATGAACACGTGGCACTTCGGAAAGTGTTTTGACAGTTAAAAAGACAACGCCACATCATTAATGAAGTGACACCTGGGGAACACAAACCGTTGCCTTCCTAAGCAAGATTGAATTTTGGTGCCAAAATTTTTTATCATACATATCCAATAAACTCCTAACAAAGAAGATGTCCCAACGGTTCCAAAAAGCTACGATGTTCCCTCGTCATAAGTTAAAACGTTGTTTAGTTATGACTCGGCTACATCGGGGAGAATTTATGCTTTTTTGAACATGATGAAACGTTCCAAGGGAGAATTTCACAAGTCACATCGGTATTTGCAGTCCCAACGAAATTTGAGAATATTAGCAGGTCTTTCGGGAGAATTTCAGATATTGAAGCTAGAAAGGCCGAAGCTCAGCATAAGGAAAAAGTAGCGATGTCCCTCAATCGAAGCATCAAAAAATGACAGTGCCTCGACTCAGGTACATCGTGGAGAATTTTACTTTTTCCTAGAGACTCTAACGCTCTGGTTCTGAGTAAAGGAGAAGAGGCCTGAATCTTTTCACACAGAGAAAGGTCCATCGATTTGAGAGGTTTCGTGCAGAGATTTCTTGTTCCAAAAAATATCTCCACGAGGGGGAAAATGTAGAGGGGGGTTGATGATAATCTTGAGATTATGAACAAATCCCTAATTGTCAATAGTGTTTGAGATTAAGCAACCGAGGCAGCTCAAGCTTGACAGCTCAAGCGTGGCAACTAACCAAGGCACCTTGGCGTGACAACTCATATTCTAGCTTGTTGTATTAGTCATATTGTATTTTTATTTATGTTGACTATAAGCTATAACAGTTGTAATGACGTAACGATAATAATAAATGATTTTATGTGAGGCCAAGCGATACTTGCGAGAGACCAGGCTTGGCAGGGCCTGGGAGAGCTTTCATGCTCTATCGAATGACCTCACCGTGGGAACTTTAGAGGGACTTGTTTTGGAGGATGGAGAAGTGAGGCACTGTTGGGGCTTGTCCTGACCATCTTAGATACACCTGGTAAAACACCGAAGGACCTTGATCGTGGAACCTTGGGAGGAGCATCTTGGAGTTCCATCGGGCGTTAGGCTGTGAACTAAACAATCCTCTACTTTATGTCACATCTACTGTAGGTGATGTCAGTAGCCAGCTAAACAATGTCAGACATGCACTTGAGTAAACCACCATGGTATTTGGGGTTGTCAGGCAGTTTGTGAGCCACCTCTGCGGCAACAGCCCCCTCCCCTGACACACAGTGATCAGGCAAAAGGCATGTCTTGGCATTTAATGTTTATGACGTGGAGCCAACTAGTGCATCAGGCATTTAATGTTGTGACATAAAGTATGAGGGATGTCTTTCTTGGTTTTAATGACTGAGTTGCCTCGGGGATGGTGTGGGGGGCTATTTAAGGACCCCAACCACCCATGAGGAGAAAAAAATGATCTTTTTGGAGAACTCTGGAGTTATTACTAGAGATACACATCTGAGAGAGAGTTATTGCAAACCATAGGGTTTATCCACTCACCATTGTTATTTATTATGAAGCTTTTAATACTTCACAGAGATTCTTGAGGTGTATGGTGTGTTTCTACCTGCCTACCAAGGTGTATCTAGGGTTCTTACTTCTCTCTCCCTCTACCTAAGTTACTTTTAAAACTTCATTACTATCTCATGAGTTATACATGAGAGACTTGTGAGTTTAAACTGAGTTCATCTTCATTGGGTTTGCGTTTGTATGTTCTATTATTAATCCAAGGTCTTGGTCTAATTAACTTATCATTACCATACTCAAAAGGGGTTATGCCTCCATCTATAATCTAAAGTACCCTCTTACCGATTCTTAATCAGAAATCATAAAAAACCTCAATATAATTATGGAACCAACCCTAACATTTCATTCAATCCACTCCAACTATGATATGAACAGGAAAAATGCAACTAATTAATAATCAAGTTAAACCACTTGCCTTTTATTGTTTGTAGGGTCTGAATCTTTGTTGAAGAGGATGGGTTTGATGAAGAATGTCCACACTAGTCCTTGATTTAGGCATCTAAGGTCTTCTCTAATTACTCCCTCTTTTGTCTCTATTTTATTAGGGTTTATAAGACGAGTTCTGTCTCTCACAACCTCTCAATTCTAGGGTTTAATGAATCAATCCCGTTTTTATGCTTTGGGGCTTTAATAAAAGGGCCCAAACACTCTTATGTGGGCTCAAATATGCCTAAAAATATCCCAAGACCCATTTACTACCCCTGAGCACTCTTTTCCAACTATTTTGACCCACCTAGACTCAACTGTACACTCAACATTGACATCTGAATTATTTTACTAAAAGTTAATATTCACCTATCAACTTATTACTATTCGCAAGTAACATTAAATCTCATACATATTAATCGTCTACTCTCCGGATTAATATTTAAATAATATAAAAATAATTAATCCAAATAATTACGACACACAAGTAATTTAAAATTTAACGAATTAATTAATTAATAAAAGTTACAAAAATGTGAGGTGTTACACCTCTTATGACCATCCACCTCCATAACAAAGAAATATTATTCTCTATTTGCAGTACGGATGGTATTCCATTGAAAATGGATAGTGTTACTGCCTCGTGAGGGAAATATAACACGGCTAGGATTTGTATAAATATTGACCGTATGAATCCATTACCCAAGAGAATTTGGATTTCCAATTAATATGTAAGAATGGTTTTTAGCAATACTTTGAATATGAGAATATTCCAAAATATTTTTTTCATTGTGAGAAAAGGGTCCATATGGAAGGGTCTGGTTTGTTCAAAGAAGACGTTCCTCCCAAAGTGGTATAAAAAGATGTTAGAGTGGATAAAACCATTCACACTTTTAAAGAGGTAGATAGTGGATAAGAAGCGACTAAATAATGGGTAATTAAGACTTTTAAGAAAGAAAAAGAAGTCAAGAATCAAGATTCAAAAGAAAACCCGATGGGTTCTCAAGATAAAGCTCTCATTATTGATCCTAAAGATACTACAAGAACCTATAATTTGAAGAATCCACCTAAGATCACTAACTTTTTCAAGAAGATGGAATATAAGGAGGAGTTGATATATCAGTTTCCTGATGGAACATAAGAGAACTAGATGAAGAACCAATTGGCGATCACAGTCTTCATTAATTATAGTGGAGCTTTGGTGAATGAAATTAAGGTAGGAGAAATGGATTATATTTAAGAAGGAGAAGTTCCTCCATCTCCATATTATCCAACGGCGAAGAGCACAACAATGAAATCTCAATTGTCCCAAAATGATATGGAAGAAACTAATATGCAGGCTAAGACTAGTGTTGGATACAGAATAGATGGAAATAGTAAGGAGTATGAGTAAGGAACAAGTAAGGTTAAGTATGTTTAAGGAACAACTAAGGTCATATTCTTTCAACCAAACTTCTGAAAATAATAGACTCCAAAGGTCAAGTACTAAAAAATTTCCTTCTTAATCATTCCAAATTATAGGTACAATCATATGGAATATTAAAGTGATTTCAAAAAGGGGGCTATTAAGAGATTAAAAATACATATTAGAAAACATTGTGTTTATATTTTGGTTATTCTTGAACAAAATCTTGAGGTGGAGAGAATGGAATCATTTAGAATAAAACTTGGCTTTAACTTAGCTTATGTTAATAGTAGTAGCGAGATTGTGTTCTCTGTTAAAGATGGAATCAATTTTAATTTTCTCTGTGCTTTGAATGAGTGCCTAAACTTATTTTTTTTTCTTAATGAGAACTTGGTTAAGGCCAGTTTATATACCCAAGAAAATCTATTATTGAAAGAAGGGATTTTTGGAAATATCTTTCTCTAAAATTAACTACTTCGCCTTGGATAATTGGTGTTGACTTGATTGTGGTTTCAAACAACTCTAAAAAGGTAGGAGGCAATGATATTGAGGAAGGAGATGCATATGAAATTTTGGAATCAGTGGAGATCAATGAATTAACTACTCTTAGGTTCACTGGTTCTAATTTTACATGGTCCAATAGAAAGGAAAGAGTGAATATAATTTGGGTAGACTAGACAAATTCTTTATTAACTAAGTTAGCCTTAATTTAGGAGTTTTGTCGGTGCGTAATTTGAATAGACTTCACTCTAATCACTGTCCTTTAATGTTGTCTCTTAAAAATCCTCTTTGTTTGAAGCCAAAACTTTTAAATTCTAACAATTTTGGTTATCTAATCCTGATATTTACAATGTGGTGTCCCATTCTTGGAGCTTAGTGTCTCACCATAACCCTTATGTGTCTATTTCTTTGAAACTCAAAGCTCTTAGAAGAGATATTTATTCTTGGAGTATAAAAGAATTTGGGGATATTTTTTAAGAAGCAAGGATAATGGAGGATTCATTTTTATCTATGGATATGGAATTTGACATAGATCCTTCATAAATTAATAGGGAGAATATTTCTTATGTGCAATCTTTGAGTATTAAGAAACTTGATATTGAAGATTTGTGTTGGAGGCAGAAACCTCACGAAAAGACGTTCAATGATGGGGATAAAAATACCTATTTCTTTCACAATTCACTAAAGTCCAAAAGGAGAAAACTTGTTATCTCTGAAATTAAATATCTCCAAGGGAATTTAAAATGGTGATAGAGATATCCAAGAATCTGCTATTTAGTTTGATGAAAATCAATTTACTTAAAAAATGGTCCTATCATCACAATGGATGATCCATTTTATGGAAGTCATTCCTAATTTAATTTCTCAAGAGTCTAGTTCTAGTTTATCCAGAATCCTTAATAGTGATGAAATCAAAGAGGTGGTGATGCAATTTAATTCCAATAGTTCTCTAGGAATTAATGTTTTTTCATGGTTATTTTTATGTGATTTTTTGGAATATCATTGAAAATGAAATGGTTTCTACACTTCAATGTTTCTTTCTTAGAGCTTCAATTTCTAGAAGTTTTTCATCCACTTTGATAGCTTTGATTCCTAAATTTCTTTCCCCTAAATGTTTCTCTGAGCTTAGGATAATTAGATTGGTGAACTTCTTGAATAAGGTAATTTCCAAAATCATTATCAATAGATTGAGTCAATTGTTTCCTGTGATCATTTCAACCAATCAAAGTGGATTCATTAGAGGAAGAGATATGATAAAAAAATGTTATGTTGGCTCAAGAAATGGTTTCTTTAATCAATAATAAAAACTTTGGAGGAAATGTTGTTCTGAAATTGGATTTGACCAAGGGCTATGATAGAGTTTCATGCATGTTCCTTATCCACATTCTTAGGAAATTTGGATTTTTAAACTTTGGATCGATATGATTTGGAGATTAATTTCTAATTTTTTTTCTTTTAATTATCATTAATGGTGTTGCAAGTTGATTTTTTAAATATACTAGGGGATTGAGGCAAGGTGATCCCTTATCCCCTAGTCTGTTCATAATTATGGCAAAAGATTTCCCTAGAAACCTTAACAAAGTTATTCCCAAATTGACTAGTTATAAAATGCCTCTAGGATGCCCTAAATTTAATCATTTTTCTTATGGTGATGATTTGATCATATTCTCCTCTGGTTATAAGAAGGATTAGAACATAATTATGGCCTTAATTAAAGCCTATGAGAGTGTTGCAAGGAAAAAACTAAACAAGTCTAAAAGATAGATATTGCTATCCAAAGAGATCATTTTAGCGACCTCAAAGAGATTTATGATGGTTACTAGTTTTACCAAGATAAATTTCCCAATTTTATATTTGGGTTGACCTTTGTGTTCAGGTAGGAAGAAGAATTCTCATTTTCATCATTTTTTTCAGAAGATTGGAGTGGCTCTCAGTGTACGGAAATCAAGGTTACTGTCTATGGGAGGTAAGCTGGTCCATATCAAGAGTTTTATGGCTACTATTACAATGCATGATTTAGCTGATATTAGTACAACAAAGCATGTGATGAGTATACTTTTCTTAAGGTTCTTTTAGGTATCTACTGAGGAAGTTATAAAGCATCATTGGTGTAAATGGTAGGAAATTTCTAGACCAATCACTGAGGGAGGTCTTGGTCTTAGAAAAATCTCAGATATTATAAAGTCCATGTCCATCAAACTTACATCAAGATTTAGATCCACTAGTTCTCTTTGGTCTAAGTTCACCAAACATTATTCTTTGGATATATTTGAGATTGAGTAAGAGCTACGATTTATTTATATTTATCTCATCATTCATATTTTTTGATATCGTTGTTTTTGGAATGATTCCTGAGAAGGGGAGTTACTTGATGTGCATGTCCTGTATAATTACCTATAGTTATTTGAGATGATGTAGGACTCACTTTCATATGTGAGCAAAGATCTTACATTGGAGTATGAGGTCAGTTATATGGATTTATGAATTGCGTTCTTAATACTCTCACTATATGGATGCTGAGGTGTCAGTCTCCTAGGGGTAATCAAGCTTATTTAGGGTTTTTGCGACTTTTGGCCTAGAATTGTCAAAGGGGGAGATTGAAAACATAAACTTTTATAATATATATATATATATATATATATATATATATATATATATATATATACACACACACACACACACTAGTGTATGCTTGTGCCTGAAGGCATAAGGAAAATTTCCAAAGTACATAATTGCGAAACAATGAAAAATTCGGAAGTTCGTAATTGCAAAACGGCTAAATTTTTGAAAGTACGTAATCGAAAAACGGAAAAAATTTCCAATAAAGGAATGCATATAATTTTCAAAAGAATAAAGTCTTGTATAATATAAATAATAATTGTTTTGTATATTATAAGTGTAGATTTTTAAAGTATTGAATCGTCTAAATTTGAGTCGTAAAATCCCTTTTACGATACAGATGTGTAAACAATTTTTTTGACAAAGTTCCCTTTGTTTATATGACCATCCACCCTGTTCAATAAATAAATTAATCCAACAAAACAAAATATCCGTTTTGGACCTCGTATTAGCAACATAATCCAAATATACTCAATTATATAAAATCAGGGCAAACGTCAAATAGACCAAAATTTAAAGCATCCAAATCCAAATATATGTTTTTAGATCAAACATCTCATAAATATTGTTAGCATATGCACAGCAAAATCCGTGGTCTTGAGTCCACGTTCTAAATTTCTATGTAATTAGAAATGTCTTCTTCATCAAAGAAATAATCCACTGCATTTGAAGTGCAATAAGATGATTGAGCATCTAAAACAAATAAATTGAAACATGTGAGATTGAAAATAAAATACAATATGTGAGATTGAAAATAAAATACAAAGATGATCTGTAACTTATCCCTTACATTAAGAGTGAAGTAGTAGTCAAATGGGTATAAACTTAGTAAAATGTCACCAATGCATCAAAAGAGAGAGTACTAACAGAGTATTTGGATCACACTCAACCTTTTCTTCTTTGAGTGCTAAACCCGACACTATGTTTTCACTCCATTGACAATTGAAATGGCATTATTGGTAGAATCAAAGTTGCTCATTCACGTAATTACTATAATTTGTGGCCGACATACTATATTTTTTAGCCCTGGAAATAATAACCATTAAACTCAAGACTGTTTGTATTCAAGAAATAGGTAATAATAGTGGTGGAAGGGCACTATCGCTGTGTATTCAAGCATTAGGCTGCTACGCACCCAACTATGTATATTTGGATACTATTATGGTGTCTTACTATTATTGATATATTTATTTGACTACATAGAATGGAATTTTGGATTTATATACCTTTATTAAATGACATAAATAAATAATTAAACGATAAATGACCTATGTAAAAAGCGTATGTATGAAACATTACCCATTTCATACCTATCGTATATAGACGGTAATTTCTAATTAGCAACCATAGTTCCGTGAAACCTCTCTAGAATCAAGCAATTCTCTGTAAAAAAATTATTTAATTACACTACAAATTACCACATAACAACATTACTTATACGAATGATATATATACATACAACTAAGGTACACGTCAAAAATAAACTTTTATCGAATGAAAGGACTAATAAATAGTAATCTCAGATAATTCATTAAAAGATTTACCCAATGCTTTAAATTAATCATAACTAAACAAAAATAACATGACGGATACATAACGTCTACTACATTTTAGGCTGATACATAACGTCTAATACATTTTAGACTTATACATGGATGAAATCTACTACATAACACACATACACACACATGTAATAGTATGTGGTTCAGCATCTTGTCCTTCTACGTCATCCGAGTCAGCATCTTCACCCTCAACATCTGTCATAGATAAATGATCAAACAAGTAATTTACTCAAAAATGTTTTCAAATTAACAGATTAAAAAATGTAAAAATATATCTTAAAAAACATTATTCACATGCAAACAGTCAAAATTCAGGTCAAATTCATAGTACGAGGAATGTAATGGTCAAGCTAAAAAAGGGGAAATAAAAATAAATGGTTAAGTAAATAGTGTTGCATCATCTCATTTAGTTAGTCAGTATATTTTGAACTTCTCTCATTTCTATTTTAGTTTATTAACCTGATGAACGGATGCAATTCCATATATGCATCAAGCCATTACCAACTTCAAAGATAAGAACTCGGATACATACTATTCGGTTAGAGAAACAAATATGGCACGCTTTATCAATTATACCACATTCGATGTCCTTGACTAATATGAGACTCCACCGTCTTGTATAAAGAACAACTAAATTTTATAAAACCATTGCCAAACAAATAATATCATAATTAAGTAAAGAGAAAAACATAACACTTTGAGTAAAAACTAACAAACGATTAAAAAATTTCATGGCCAAAAACATGTCATCTGTGTTTGTCAACGATAACCTTCGCACTCGATGGTAATCTTATGAAGCTCTGATAGTCAATTTTAACCCAGGTTAGGCTAGAAATTGAACTATCAGGGCCCTATCACGATGCACCATGATCGTAATGGATTGAATTTATTCCAATATTCAAACTTCTCAAAGTGCATATTTGATACATCAGACATTCCATCAATAGTATACGATGACCGAGTTAGGTTACCTGTCACTTTATCCTATAACGTAGACATATCATATGGCAGAAATTTTTGGCATTCATAGATTTCTATAAAGAACAACAAAAGTAAATTGGTTAATGATTTCCAATGTAAGGTATATTTGGTAATTTTAAAATAAAAAAATTCTACGCCATGTAGATGTTTTCATCACCATAATTTCAAATTGATTGATATACATAAAAATTAATATGAAACAAATTATAGTGTACATTGTAGCAATATACTCTACAAAACATATCAATTCAGGTATAATGTTTCCAACCTAAGAATATATACAAAACAACAACTAAAAAAAAATAAACTATGTCAAAGATGTAGCATGACTTCAAAGGTTTGGAAAATTAGAATTAATTTTAAGAAGCATCATATTACCTCATATCAGTGCATGTGATCCAAACAATAGATTCCAAACAGAATACTGTGTTTTAATTGATAGTAATTAAGTATTCCATATACTTTTGGAATCCACAAACTTAAAGTAAACACCTATTAATCATAATACTCCACCGAATAAACAAATCCTTCTAGAGTCGACGAATTAAACATATGCTAATTTCCAATTTCTTTAAGTCAATTGATGGAACTTAATGCCCATACAATTTAGACCTCAACATTAAGAGAATGACATAAATATTGTATCTTTAAGTAATGGTGGAAATGATGGTAGCACAGATTTAAAATATTATACTTGTGGTATGCTTGAGAAATTATATATACTCCCATATACACATTCCTTATTATGTATATATCCTGAGCATATAACCTTTATATTCAGTTCTTCATTTTTAGATTCAAATGAGATGGTCAGTTATTTCATCTGATTTATATTCATAGCAAGCATTAAATCGGCTGTTAAATTCTCTTGTTACACAATTGATGTACGCCTCCACCACTACATCACTTAAAAACTTGTTCGTTTCTTAAAACTTTTCTCGTTTCTTTATTTTACATTCTTTACTCTAGCACATTATCTAGTAGCAACATATAAACTCAACTTATCCATACCAATCATTTCATGGTAATCAGAAAACAACTTGTTAACCCACATTTTATTTGCGATATGACCCAACTCATGGTCGGAGGAAGCAGCTAGCCACAACAACAATATGGCAGGCCAATAAAAAAGATGAAATAAATTTCCTCCTTAAGAACATGTCCTGTTAGATAGTAATTCTGGACAAACTTCTATAGTCACAACAAATTTGTATGAATGTTTATTCATTAGGTTCCTATCCACAAGACACTATAGTCACAATAAAATTGCAACAGGCACTCCTAGTTTATATGGCCTCATGGATAATAATTATGACTAAACTTCTAAAAGAAGTTTTCGAATGAATATGAAACATGCATAGAGGCTCATCTTGCAATTTTATCAAAAATCAAGCGTGCTATGAAGGTATTGAACCTTAAAGTTTTAGTTTTAACTACAAAAGGATGAATATTTTAACACATTAGAACTAATATGGAGAGTTAAAGAAGTGAGATTCAAAAAGAGAGAATAATCTGCCATTAGAGAAAAAACTGCCAAAAGTGAGATTATTTCAATCATCACGGTATCGACAACTATGTATAGCATATATAAATAATCAATCATCATTTTTCTTTAAAATAACTCCTATATGTATCATATATAATGTGTTCTTACCTCAAATATACTACCATAAAAGTCAATATCCCCAATTTGACAATTATATACCTTCATAAGTCCCTCCATACCACTTTGTATGTGTTATCGCCACCTTAAACGAGTGAAATATGAAAATCCTATTACAATAATATTACACATAGATAATAGTCACTAATGTCAAACATCATAGGTTTGCATGGAACAAACATGTTGATCAACAATTTGACACTGAGAAAAACTAATTTAGTTAATGTAACCATTTATTTTATAATTTAACGTTACAATGCTTGGGCAAAATTAATTATTTCATACACAAAAACTAATCCAAAGTACCAATTAAAAAGTCAAAAAAACTTTACGAATGAGATGTTTGAAAATAACATAATTATTCTCAACTATAGAGCAAAGTACCTATAAAGGTGTAGTTAACAAATATTGAAAGCACTTTGCAAAGATGATGTCCAAGATCTCAGTCACCACTGTGTGTATTTGCATACATTTGCTAGGAGAAAAAAAAATTGTTACCAAAGACTAAATACACACATCTGCATAAACCATGAATAAAAATGGGAAAAAAATGAAAAAACTTAAGAAGAATGCCCTAATCGAGTATCCACAAATTACCAATCCAAATACCCAACACGAATGTTGGTAACTCAACGCCGAAGATCAATCGAGACATAGATAATGTAAGTGGCATACATGAATTCTTCTATTAGAGATCATACAACATTACCCAAAATATGTCTAATCTGAATAAAATAAAAAAAAATAGTTAAAACTCTTATAACGATATCAAATTTAACTTACAATTGCACAAAGCTAAAAAACCTAAAAAAATGTAATTACATTTAACCACCATGAAAATGAAAAAATAAGATCAATCTCTCAGCATCAACACAAACAAAATACATAGAAGGGAAACAAAAAAGGGTGTTAATTGTGACACCCCGCCTAATTAAATACGGGGCGATCACTCCTTTATTAAATTAAAATCAAGGCGAACAGTTGGTTCATTCTCAGCATCACTGTCGTTAATGAAAATATTTTCCAATTAAACACCCTAAATAATTAAGCTAAGTGTCAAACCATTTAAAACCTTATTTCCATTCTATTAAATCCAATTATAAAACCTTTAACCATTTACATTTTTAAGAGTCACACATGAAGAATGAGAATAGAAATGAACATTCCAGAATTTAATAATCAATAATAAATCCCAACATTTACAACACTAAAGGAAAACATCCTGACAGTAATAAATTCCAAAATAAGGATACTGAAAGTAAAAATTTACAATCTGACAATACCAACTAAATAATAGAAAGAGGGCGACACATGCCACTTCTGGATAAAACTGAACTAGGAGTAGAGTCAATAATGAGGTCGTCTAATCAATGGCCTGGAACTCCCACAAAAGCTACAGCGCGTTCCATCCCAAGAATTCCAAGTAAGACGCCCCTGTGGCTGGGCACCTGTAATACATATATATATATGCACAAGAGAGAAGAGGTGACAACAAACGGGTTAGAGCCCGAATGTAAAGCAGTTTGAAAATAGTTTAGCAAGTATTGAAATGCTACCGGCTAATGCAACAGTCATATTAGTATGCGACACTCTCTTGAGAATTCTCACCTCTCATCTAGTGTGCACATCTATCGTACTAATGAACCCCATCTCTCTCTCTAACTTATTCTCCATAAGTTTTAACACGTGGAATTAAGGTTATGATATTCACATTTAGAAAATCTAACTCTTCAAGATTTCTTACGTTATTTAGAAAAATTCCGTATTGTAATAACGTTTCCGAATAATTACAGTGAAGTTGATGAATTTCATACTTTACTTAACTACTATTTTACTCAGTAGAAAGTTCTCATATAGTTACACGTATATATATATATATATATATATATTTGTTTCTCGAATAATATATATATATATATATATATATATATATATATACCAACAGCACCCCACATAAAATCTATGGTGCTAGACTTCCATATATAAGTATATATATACCATTCACTCATAAATTATATATATACTAACGGCACCCCACATAAAATCTGTGGTGCTGGCATACTCTGCTATCAAGTCCCCGTATCACACAAACTAAGGTAAATACTAGTTCGGAATCACTCTCGAACTGTATTAACACAAACACAAACAACATTGAGGCGAAGCATAGATTCCAAGTCTCTAAGAGGTCAGTACATACCCTCACGCCTCTTAGGACCGTCTGAACTATCGATTCGATAGCCTGTACCAAGGATGTCTATCTTCTAGGGTACGAGTCAATATCCCCCATAAAGGTCACATCGAGATAAGACTGTCCCAGGGCGATAACCTCAGGGATAGCAAGTAGCGCGGGTAAGATTTTTACACAGAAATAATATATATGCACAATCACACCGTCATATATAAATATGTATTCACATCCACATTATTAAATTAGGTACTCTCACGACCCAAAATTATCATTATCCGTTATTATACGTTTTACTCAATTATATCGTATAACGGCCTCATTCTTCTTTATTCTCGTAATTAAGTCATTTTTAACTCACTTCTCGTCACTCGAAGTATTTCCTTTATCTAAGTGCAATTTCAGTAGGCCCTCTCTTGCCTTCTAATCCAACTTAATAGATGTTTCGATTATTTAATCACCACGCGTATGATTTCTTAAGTCTGAAAGTCTCCCCGTATACCCTTTATTTCCATTCACATTAAAGTTCCACTTTATGGGATTTCTCTTGACCCTACTGGTCCTCTTTATGTTCCATTATATTCTAGCAACCCTAACCAAGGCTTACTACGCATAAAATCGGATTAAGCTAACACGAGCCAAAATGCAATTTTTCCCAGGAGGGTCGATCGATCGATGAAAGGGGTCGATCGATCGAACCTTCGATCGATCGATGCTCTGGGCTCGATCGATCGATCAAGCAGTTATACAGATTCTGCAGCCAACCCAGTTACGGGATTCTCACCCCAAACTCCTCCAAATCATCATGTTATAGTCCCAAACTCCCAATCAATTATACTATAAGTGTTGTATACCCATTTAAATAATTTCCTACGTAACACATGCGAATTTTCCTCAAGAATCATGGGTTAAAAAGGGGCAAATTCTACATAATTCTTATGAACCCTAATCTTTACTTTAACTTAATCTCTGTCATTCTTTTTCCATATTTTCTATCTCTAATATCATGGAATTTCGTGGCTCATCCTCTATATGTGAAATGGGTTTTCAAAAATATGATCTCTAACATTATAACATGCAATTTGTGTCTCCAATTTATGTTTTTCTTCAAGAATACTAATCTAATCAACCTAAGACTAATATAAAAGGATGCATTAACTTGATAAAAGCAAGATAGATACTTGCCTGGAAAATTTCAGTTCTGATTTGAGGACGATTTTGGTGTGGTTGTGTTTGCCCGTCGCGCGATCTACGCGTTGGTGGTGACGGCGGTGCAATCAGAGGTGTTCTTTGCCTAGAACTCCTTGGAGAGCATCTCCTCTTCCTCTCCAATGGCCGTCATTCATTTTTGTTTGTGTTAACCCTAGAATATAACATTTCCCATCTGATATAACCCTATAAAATTCGTGGGTTTAATTACCCATAATTACGAAATGTCCAAAATGCCCTCCTGGGGTACTAATTAGGCCTAAAAACGCCCCGAGACCCAAACTAAACCCCCGGGTACACTTTTCTGACTATCTCGACTCTTCGGACACTTTGGCGCACTCAAAATGAACATATGAGCAACTTATAATTTTTTTAATTTTATTAATCAACATTTAGTCCCGACACGACACGGGCGCGTCCCGACTTAAATTTCCATAATTGCCATTTTATTCACACATGACAATTTTATAAAAATAAATCTCATAAATTACTATACTCATCCAGTAACATTCAACAAATAACAAATTTCCAATAATTACTAACTCTCGTCACGCTAGTAAATATTTAAAACAACATTTCGGATTAAAATTAAATTAATTTATCTCAATTGAATTTAATAAATCCCTTAATTTAAAAGCTATAAAAATACGGGGTATTACATACTCCCCCCTAATAACGGAATTTCGTCCCGAAATTCGGAAAATAAGGCCTACCAGGTAGCACAATTCTGGATATCCTTGTCAGTACGCAAACTATCTACATAGTACGGCGCTCAATCATTATAGCTTTTTCCTCACAGCAACTTTGTTTTACATTCTCATTGGAGACACTTCACATTGTGTTCTCAACCGACAACATTTGCATAGGTCACGCCTATACGTTATAATTTCCTTGTCTCACTATCATTAGGAGGCCGCACCTCACTACATGACAAATACTCGGATTTATTCATATACAAAACTCCCATTCTGAGAAAATTATACGAACATTTGATCACTCTTGCTCGCCTAAAACAGTCGTGGAATTCTACCACAGTTATCGGATATTCTCTCGACCGATCCAAACACTCGGATTATCTACTCTCCTCTGAACATACGTGAGGAGAATAGTAGAGGTTATTCTATAACAAAACCTTAGTAAGCACCTTTCACGCGACAAACGGGTACGAGTGCTTCTACCGAGCATTCCTGAAATCATCGTACCAATATTCCAAAATCTCCTTCACGTGGCTCCACAAATCTTTAATCACCGTGCGCCCATTCCCTGGCTACGGGTGATACATCCTACTCGAAACGAAACCTTATCTCCGTTGGTTTCTGAAATCCCATATCAAAGGTGGGATTCACCAATCTCATCCTGATTTAGAAATTTATACTGCGCCGGATCATGCACTGGCGCGATCCTTCCTTTCAAAGGAAGTCTGGGGCATACTAGTTAATATTGTAAGTCAGCTTAAAGGAGTATCAATCACCTCCTTCTTGGTGACTTTATTCACATATTCGGGATAAACCTTTGATCTTGTTTTAAGGATGGCAACCCATCCAAGAACTGTACCGACTTTACCGTCCTCTTCCAAATTCAGGAATTGTAGCTAAACACAAAATTCTTTGGTTGATTCTCCTCTTTCAACTCAACCTTACCAGTGGGCGGTGCATGTAGAGACTACTCACTACGTCCCGCTAAACATCGATTCTTCCTTGAAATGTCTCACATTAAGTGACACGTAATACGCCCCTTCCTTCCTTGTAGTATGCCGAAAGTTCCACCCGTGCTCTTCTCTCCACGAAGCGCACTTCTGGAACTCTTATACCATACCAACATCATCACCCTTTGTATGTGCAAATCGATCTCATACTTGCCTACTAACAACTCCGTTCCGAGTGTTCTTCATAATCATTAAATTCTTCCATTCAAGGAATACTCTTCTTAAATGACTTCCCAGAGTCTTCCAATTCAAATTTGGGTGTGCTATTCTAATTACACACCTATGTATGGATTATCTCCCCTCATGTGACGTTTAATCCACTCTATCACTTCCACTTCATTTAACTAGTCCCACGAACATATATGACACACGTCCATGACCACGTCCCTTCGACTCGGACGATTTTAACTACAATTAACCGAGATGTCCACATTCTTGTAACACCCCGACCGTCCTAGAAAAGCGAACGACGTGTGACTCATCCGTAGAACGAACTAAATTCAACGAAATAGAAGTAATAGGGCATTTAAATTCCATGATGATAAAAGAGGAATAATAATTCTCAACCCTCTTCAGATAAGTATAACAATTTTTCCAAATAGGTACAACAACCAAAATAAATCAGTAACTCTTTTGTATAATAAATTTCTTTCCAGATAATCCATGCTAAAAATCATTCTAACTCTTTATTCGCCTCGTGATTTGAACGCGGTTACGACATTTGGGTACTCTCAATCACCCTAGAAATCCAAATCCTTAAATTCTCCTTATCATCATTCCACCCCTCAACTCGTGGGTTAGCTTTCAATGCTTTCCTACCACAAAAATCCGGCTCCAATGACCTTAAAACAAAATTCAACTTCCAACTTACATACATAATTACTTGATCCCATTTCGACCAGGGTACCGAACTCATGGAATAGTGACCAAACGTCTCCCCATTTCCAACCTTACGCTAAGTTTCATGCGTGGGATGTCTCGCAAAGCGAAATCCAAACAAGCAACCCCCCCGATACACTACTACCTAGCATTGTCGGTTATCGAAATCCGTTAGGTCCTCCGTCCGCGGCGTGTACCCCTTTATTCCGTCTCTTGTCAGAAAAGTTACAATTTCTCCGTAATTATGCTTAACAAAGGACGTTTCACTAATTGCACTATTGTTCAGTATAGGTTGGTAGTAATAGCATTCCATAAACCTCGAATACATACAATCGGAATTCTCAAAATTCCTTTCCCTAATAATAGGGGTATAAATATTAACTCCCACATCTCTAAAGGAAAAATATAACAATGCACTTTTCCTATCACTAAGTCCGGAGTGCTAAACATAATACTGAGTCAAATCTTTTCGCTCAATGGTAAATCCCGTTACATACGGAATTATACTGACAAAGTGTATACATACTTTGGCATCGAATATCTAGAGCCCACTATCTCCTCCGAAATCTCTAGGATAGATAAGATAAGTGTGAGTCCAACCTTCTCACAGGTAAAGCCTCGCCAAAACAAAACGTAAAACATGTTTCTCTAATGCAACCACTCCGATAGCCTTGCAATAAATGCCCACTATCGTACTAACCATTTCTATAACATTTTAACAAAGATAATATCATACTCGTGTATCGCATCACTACAACGAGTAACCTCAATAAAGTATAAAACGCTGTTAATATACTCATTCATCCTCCGCGGATAGCACTTAAAGAAAAATCCCGCTACACTAGGGAATAATATTCACATTTTAATAACGTTTATAATTATATGCATTAAGTTCGTCTCACATGCTAATCTAGCAAGGAACAAAATATAGTGACTCGCTCGTGTCACATAAACACGTCGCATCCTCTGAGGATACAACTTATACTTCCACCTTGCCAATCGTCTTGACTGCGCAAGTGGTTTCTGGACGTAACACTTACACTCAAACCAAACAAAATTACTTTAATAATTGTCTTTTACTAGGCACCGTATTCTTGTCCTTTTTACTCACTTTGGAACATATTATCGCGAGCGATCTCACTACGCACAAAATACCTCAACATATAATCCACTTACCACCTGTCCTACTAACCAGGTTAGTATTGTCCTTCTCTCGGACTTTAGTAGACTCGATTCCTGTTAGCCATCCCGGTTGTTCCCTTAGCTTTTTAGGCTATAAAGATCATGTTACTATCTATAATAGTACTTACTGAATTTACCATCACTTGGTAAGAATTTAACTATCTGAAGCATTTATATGGTTTTCCTGATGTGTATCCACATCCTTTTGTGGTGATATACCACCACCGTTGTATTCAGTCTTATTCTCGACTAAATTCTTCAATTCCTTTAACTTCCCCCACAATGAAGCGTTATCATCTATATTGACAAAATATGACATTGTCGACCTCTGAATCGGTCGTCCATCAGAATTTCCTCCTCGAGTATTATCAACTATTATTACAAGTTGGTCTCCCACTTGGAGTCGTTTCCTCCACTAGTATCTACCTCTTTCGATACAAAATTTGCTAACGATTAGGATTCATATCCACAATTGGACTTCTGTCATGCCCTCCTGCGATGAGTTCAGAACCACGTTTGCTTCTCATCCTGAACAGTTGAGGAAGGAACATACGGTCAACACTGTACCTAAGGTTCTCCTGTAGGCATAGCATTCCACTTCTAAAATTGGTGGTTGACTCCAACCATTATAATTTCGTCCCGAAAGCCAAGAAAATTTTCTCTAAATTTTCACTTTCAGTTTGCCACACTCCGTCCTATATTTAAGCCTTTGGATACTTTACCTCCTTTGATAAACACATACAATTTTCGCGTTTCTAAAATTTCCCACTGACAGTCTCTATACGTTTTTGTAATACGTTGGGTAAGTTTACCCTCGCACCTCATTTGACTATAACAGCATTTGAAAATCATTGCTGCACCTTAGTCGCCTTTCTAGTCTTGGCTTCTCGTGCCATAATGGAGGTTACCTCGACTACGGTCATCATCCTCGGATATATTTCATAATCTCAACTGAGCCCTGCCTCCTGATGTACGCTTAACGATCCTCTTCTGACATCCGTCGTCGCTCGGCACACGTACACATCCGAACGAAATTAGAATTCATTAGTGTATACACATTATAGCAGGAGAACGAAATCCCATCAAAGGAATCGACAATCCTAAACATAGGGCAATATAACAAACAAAGCAACGCTGAAAGCATAATAAGCCGTACAGATCCTAAGGACACTAGAACCTGATGCTATGATACCACCTGTGACACCCCACCTAATTAAATATTGGGCGATCACTCCTTTATTAAATTAAAATCAAGGCGAACAGTTGGTTCATTCTGAGCATCACTGTCGTTAATGAAAATCTTTTCCAATTAAACACCCTAAATAATTAAGCTAAGTGTCAAACCATTTAAAACCTTATTTCCATTCTATTAAATCCAATTATAAAACCTTTAACCATTTACATTTTTAAGAGTCACACATTAAGAATGAGAATAGAAATGAACATTCCAGAATTTAATCATCAATAATAAATCCCAACATTTACAACACTAAAGGAAAACATCCTAACAGTAATAAATCCCGAAATAAGGATACTGAAAGTAAAAATTTACAATCTGACAATACCAACTAAATAATAGAAAGAGGGCGACACATGCCACTGCTGGATAAAACTGAACTAGGAGTAGAGTCAATAATGAGGTCGTCTAATCAATGGCCTGTAACTCCCACAAAAGCTACAGCGTGTTCCATCCTAAGAATTCCAAGTAAGACTCCCCTGTGGCTGGGCACCTGTAATACATATATATATATACAAAAGAGAGAAGAGGTGACAACAAACGGGTCAGAGCCCGAATGTAAAGCAGTTTGAAAATAGTTTAGCAAGTATTTAAAATGCTACCGGCTAATGCAACAGTCATATTAGTATGCGACACTCTCTTGAGAATTCTCACCTCTCATCTAGTGTGCACATCTATCGTACTAATGAACCCCATCTCTCTCTCTAACTTATTCTCCATAAGTTTTAACACGTGGAATTAAGGTTATGATATTCACATTTAGAAAATATAACTCTTCAAGATTTCTTACGTTATTTAGAAAAATTCCGTATTGTAATAACGTTTCCGAATAATTAGAGTGAAGTTGATGAATTTCATACTTTACTTAACTACTATTTTACTCAGTAGAAAGTTCTCATATAGTTACACGTATATATATATATTTGTTTCTCGAATAATATATATATATATATATACCAACAGCACCCCACATAAAATCTATGGTGCTAGACTTCCATATATAAGTATATATATACCATTCACTCATAAATTATATATATATTAACGGCACCCCACATAAAATCTATGGTGCTGGCATACTCTGCTATCAAGTTCCCGTATCACACAAACTAAGGGAAATACTAGTTCGGAATCACTCTCGAACTGTATTAACACAAACACAAACAACATTGAGGCAAAGCATAGATTCCAAGTCTCTAAGAGATCAGTAAATACCCACACGCCTCTTAGGACCGTCTGAACTATCGATTCGATAACCTGTACCAAGGATGTCTATCTTCTAGGGTAGGAGTCAATATCCCCCATAAAGGTCACATCAAGATAAGACTGTCCCAGCATGGTAACCTCAGGGATAGCAAGTAGCGCGGGTACGATTTTTACACAAAAATAATATATATGCACAATCACACTGTTATATATAAATATGTATTCACATCCACATTATTAAATTAGGTACTCTCACGACCCAAAATTATCATTATCCGTTATTATACGTTTTACTCAATTATATCGTATAACGGCCTCATTCTTCTTTATTCTCGTAATTATGTCATTTTTAACTCAGTTATCGTCACTCGAAGTATTTCCTTTATCTAAGTGCAATTTCAGTAGGCCCTCTCTTGCCTTCTAATCCAACTTAATAGATGTTCCGATTATTTAATCACCACACGTATGATTTCTTAAGTTTGAAAGTCTCCCCGTTTACCCTTTATTTCCATTCACATTAAAGTTCCACTTTATGGGATTTTTCTTGACCCTACTGGTCCTCTTTATGTTCCATTATATTCTAGCAACCCTAACCAAGGTTTACTACGAATAAAATCGGATTAAGCTAACACGAGCAAAAATGCAGTTTTTCCCAGGAGGGTCGATCGATCGATGAAAGGGGTCGATCGATCGAACCTTCGATCGATCGATGCTCTGGGCTCGATCGATCGATCAAGCAGTTATGCAAATTCTGCAGCCAACCCAGTTACGGGATTCTCACCCCAAACTCCTCCAAATCATTATGATACAGTCCCAAACTCCCAGTCAATTATACTATAAGTGTTGTATACCCATTTAAACAATTTCCTACGTAACACATGCGAATTTTCCTCAAGAATCATGGGTTAAAAAGGGGCAAATTCTACATAATTCTTATGAACCCTAATCTTTACTTTAACTTAATCTCTTTCATTCTTTTTCCAGATTTTCTATCTCGAATATCATGGAATTTCGTGGCTCATCCTCTATATGTGAAATGGGTTTTCAGAAATATGATCTCTAACATTATAACATGCAATTTGTGTCTCCAATTTATTTTTTTCTTCAAGAATACTAATCTAATCAACCTAAGACTAATATAAAAGGATGCATTAACTTGATAAAAGCTAGATAGATACTTGCCTAAAAAATTTCTGTTCTGATTTGCGGACGATTTTGGTGTGGTTGTGTTTTCCCGTTGCGCGATCTACGCGTTGGTGGTGACGGCGGTGCAATCGGAGGTGTTCTTAGCCTAGAACTCCTTGGAGAGCTTCTCCTCTTCCTCTCCAATGGCCGTCATTCGTTTTTGTTTGTGTTAACCCTAGAAGATAACATTTCCCATGTGATATAACCCTATAAAATTCCGTGGTTTAATTACCCATAATTACGAAATGTCCAAAACGCCCTCCTGGGGTACTAATTAGGCCTAAAAACGCCCTGAAACCCAAACTAAACCCCCGGGTACACTTTTTTGACTATCTTGACCCTTCCGAACACTTTGGCGCACTCAAAATGACCATACGAGCAACTTATAATTTATTTAATTTTATTAATCAACATTTAGTCCCGACACGACACGGGCGCGTCCCGACTTAAATTTCCATAATTGCCATTTTATTCACACATGATAATTTTATAAAAATAAATCTCATATATTACTATACTCATCCAGTAACATTCAACAAATAACAAATTTCCAATAATTACTAACTCTCGTCACGCTAGTAAATATTTAAAACAACATTTCGGATTAAAATTAAATTAATTTATCTCAATTGAATTTAAAAAATCCCATAATTTTAAAGCTATAAAAATACGGGGTATTACATTAATTTGGAAGAGCCTATGTAATAACCATGAAACAGGGAACAAATGAACCCTTATTGAACAATTGAAAACAATCTTGATATACAAAAAACAATTGCAACCAATTAGGAGAAGAAACAATGTACTTTAAACTGGAAGATGTGCATCACCAGAATGCTCACGAGAGTCAACATCCAATACGCATATTGATATTCATAGATCTGGAGAAAAGAGAAAAAATCACATTTTAATAAAATGACAACGCTAACCAAAAAATAAAGAAAAAATTTCTTTATCTCCAATACACAGTGATAACCCCAAAATGTAGCGAATGAAATAATCAACTTATATATCTGAAAAACCCAACACTTTCAGAACTACATGCAACTATTTGGACAATTTCGCAAATATATTATAAGGTAAAGAAAATAATATCCCAAATCTTTATCATCAATCCCAAATTGCAAAAAGAACCTTCAGATCAGTTTATAACTACGAAAAAAACATCGAAACAAAAATTAATAACCCCAAATCTATATCATCAGCCCCAAATCATAATATAACCCTTCAGATCTGTGTATGTGTGTGCGTGCGTGCGTGATATACAGAGATTAACTGAGGATGTATGTGTGTATATGTGTGTGCGTGAGAGGGTGTGATAGAAGATATTGCCTAAGGAGGATAACCTAGGAGGCAGAGGGCAGCAACCTTGGAGCTCAAGGTCTTTCATTTGACATGGCACATTGTGAGACCCTTAGATCGCCCGGGGAGAACCAATCACACCCGTTGGAACATTGGTACTATTCAAACACCCACCTCCCATATTACACACACACACACACCCATATATATATATATATATATATATATCATTTGTCAAAATGTTTGAGTCATTTAAGTAACATAGACTTGATTCTTTTGAGTGAGACGTAGTGTTGTGTTTAAATAGAATCTTTTAAGATAGAAGACATTTCACGCTGCTCATTAAAGATTTTCGTTGCTGAAAATTAATTATATAATTTTATGGAATTTTGATTTTATTTTACCTATTCCATATACTCCTTTATTTTTCAAATTAAGAAAACTTTTTCGTAAAATATTGTTGAAAAATAATTTTTTCGCGTGATGTGTTTGTTTTGATAATTAAGTTCAAGGATGATTTTTATAGAATAATTATTTTTAAAAGGGTTGTTGATTTTTTTTAACTTTGGCATTCACGTGAATTACTGTTAATCTAGTGTGTATAATGCATTTCGTAGAACACCATTATATACCCGTCCTCCAGACCATGGCCTTGATTCCACAATGTAGGGAATCGTGTAGACAGAGAAATGTGCACCATACATGTGGCATCAGTAGATTTTGAAATTTTGGTCTATATAAGCCTACTTCCGTCCATTTGTGCACATGCCTTTTCTCTCATTTTCAAGATACCTTATCTTAGGAGATTGTTATGTTTGTGGGGTTTTATTTCTCTCCAAATCTAATTTCAAAATTCAATTGAGAGTTTGAAAGTTCTTTAGATATAGAACGAGAACTACATTTGTGAGGTGTTTTTTAAGTGATTGGTAGCGATAATCTATCCAAAGTTTCTTCTACATCTTATTTTCTATGATCATATACTCCTTGATCTGAAAGAGAAGACATCTAAATTTTTAGAGAATTTGGATTGTGTTTCAACTTCAAGGAAGAGACTGGACTTCTTCATTTACATAATGGATCATGAATTGGATTCTTATTTAGTTTGAAGGAAATTTGAAAGGTTCATAGGTAACTATATGATAGGTACGTTTTTATCTTTTATAAAATTAATTTTCAAGTAGAAATGAGAAATGAAGTGTGTTGAGATTTTTACCCCCCTAGTGGAAGTTTTTCCTCATAGACTTGAATATGTCTTTGGTTGTGTTTAATTTCTACTCATATAAGGAAAAATTTCCCATCGTGTCAATTTGTATGTATTGGATTAGTTCCGAACAAAAAATTTTGAGTCATTGGTTAAGGTTGATGTAACCCTTTAAAGCCTTTGATGTATTTAGATAAAGACGTTTTGACAAAGATTCAGAGATGATATTATCGTGCCATGTTTTGTGCTCGTTTTCCTCTTCACATTTTGAGGATCTCTCAGGTATTATTATGTGTATATTTTGAGCCTCGGATATTTTATTATTGGGTGTTAGGAGTTATAAAATTATTGTAAATTTTTTTTAAAACAATTTTGAAGCAACATATTAGAACTAGGATCAGACGAAACTTCAAACAAATCATAATTAGTCTTTGTTATTTTCCCATTAGATATATCATTAGAAGAATTTCTAACAAGAATACGTACTGCGTTAGAATGAGATCTAATGAGATATCAATCGACCCAACATTTTCCTTTGTTGTTTTCTCGTTAGTTATCTCATAAGAAGTTATTCTAATGAGAATAGGTACCTCGTTTGAACGAGGTCCAACAAGATATCAAATGAGGCAACAAATGTTTTCTCCAAATCTGATTTTTGCACAAGTCTTTGATCCTTATCATTCTAAACTGATTTACTGTATAAAAAGGACTTTGTGTGAACATTTTTCCAAGAGATAAATTCTTATGTTTTGAAATCCCAAACTCATCCAAAAAGATCTCAGAAACCTTATTTTACACCGAATTTTTTTAGGATCCAAGTTTCATCTTCTATATATTTTGAAGATACTATCTTTGGCCACCAAGTTTATTCTCCAAATTATTTACAAATTGTTTCATTGCGATGGATGCCTTGTTTATGGTGTCATAGTGAGGCAGCAATGGATTTCATGCTTATATCCATTGATTGTTATTGATTCTGAATCATTGGATATCGAAACGTGTATGGTCTCACATGTTATGGCACTTGTGTGGGAGGATTACTCCACTACCGTTGTGGAAAATCGGTTGAAAATTGCATAGTCGTCAAGGCCTATGGGGCTAGATTCATTGTGTAAGTCGTTTGTCAACTTGTGTAATTTTGTATCATAGTGAATTGGTGGTTGGTCCATCCGAGGCTCTTACCGTTTTGGGTTTTCCTCATCCATCAGCGTGTTGTGTTATTTCTTTATTTATTTTATCTTCTATCACTTAGATGCATGCTTTACGTTAATAGGATAAAATTTGGTAAATTCGATTTATCATAACACTTGGTTTAAAATAGGTGCAAAAATTTCTTTAGGGTTTTTAATATTTAATTTGAAAAATAAAAAAATACTCTATTGTTATTTAGATCATCTCTTTGTACTCTTACCTTAAAGTGGCCTTTTCAAATTAGTATCATAGCTAGAACACTAAGTTCTCTTATTTAGATCCCGTGTTGTAAGGCATAAATTTTTGTGCTTTTGATGGTCTTAGAGCCCTGATGTTTGATGGGTCAAACTAACCATACTGAAAATGAGTATGAAACCATCATTTAAGGTTATAGATGGGCGGGTTTGGCAAGTGGTACTAAATGGTTGGACAGCACCTACTTCCTTAGTTTGAGAGAATAGTATTCCCAAACTCGTAGAATCATAGAGTGATATTGAGAATATGTTAGAAAATTATAACTCACATGGTTAAAATGATTTGTTTTGTTGTGTCTCCCTAAAGGATTTCTGACATATTATGATTTGTGAGACATCTAAAGAGACTTGGGATACTCCTACTAACCCGTAAAGGAAATAGTGATGTCAAGGCTTATGAACTCCAAAACCTCACCACTCAGATCAAAACCATTAAGATTTTAAATAGTGAAACATTTGATATGTTTTACACTAGACTGTCTGAGATAATTAACTCGTCTTTTCACCCAGGAGAGAAGATACCCTAAAATCTAATAAATAAGAAAAACTTAAGGTCGTTGCCTTAAAGATTGAATTCAAAAGTAATGGTTTTGAATTCTTTAGGTACTTTAGACTCTACGAAACTTGAAGCGCTTGTAGATGATTTACAAACTTATGAGATCGACATATTGTCTTCCAAAACAGAGAAGAAGAAGGACAAGGGATTTCTTTGAAAGAACGAAATGAGGAAACACATATTTTAGATGACGAGTGTGATATTGAGTATGAAGATATGGCCATGGGAGCAACGAAAACCAAGAAATTTTTTCTAGTTTCAAAAGCAATCAAAAGATGAAAAATATTGGGAAAACTATGTTTAAAAAGGGCAATCACTTACCTAAAAGTCTTAATGATAACTTTAAAAGGGATAACTCGAAAAGATATTTTGTTTGTGAGGGTTATGACCATAGGGTATTGAGAGAGACAATAAGTTAAGGAATGAGGTTTAAAAAATCTAGGTGTACAATGCTACCCTTAGTGATTTTGATCTGTAAGAGAAACTTGATTCCACCATTGAGCGCAAGTTCAGTGAGTTCGTAGGTAGTCATAAGAGCCTTAATGAAAAATCTTACATGAAGAGAATTCTGACCATGGAATTTCCAAGGATATTCTTTGTGATACCCGAGTGAGCGATGGTGAAGAGACCGGAGAAGAGAGAGATCATGAAGAAGTGTAGGAGGAGAGTTAACTCCAAGTTACCCTCTGTGAGTTGTATGTGGAAATGTTGAGACTGAAGAATTCTACTTTGAAGTTTGAAGATAGGTTCAACAAATGTGCCATAGGAAATGCTGATAATGGTTTGATTGAGGAGCCTAAGGTATTTGAGAGGACTCTTGGAGAAATTATAAAGTATGTTGAGGGTGAGAGAGATAACCTTTTTGGTTTGGTGGATGTTATGAAGAAAGAGATTTTTGATTTTGAGCAGTCTAGGTGTTTACTTGAGATTTGGATAGTTGATCTTGAAAAGAGATTAGAGACTTGACTCGTGTCAAATTTGATTTGGAATATAGGTTAAAAACTTTGGATCAGATGTTAGGCACTGTCCAAATCAAAGATAACAAGTGTGGAATTGACTTTGATGATCAAAATGCTTCTTCTACCCAGGCCAAGACCATTTTTATAAGAGAGTCAAACATTGTTAGGGATTTTGGTAAAGGTCAACCCTTAGGTAACACCTCTCATTCTGTATAAACTTTCACACATTGCGGTAGGAAAGGTCAGCTTAGTTGTTTTTGCTATGATCTTAAAAATAATTTAATAAAGTGTAAATCTACCAATGTTCCTGATACCCGGGAGCGTTACGTTATACCTATGTGCGTTAGGAAATTGGATTTGTAGGCTTAAAATATTGCATTTGTCATTTCTCATTTGATTGGAAATGATACTTCCCATGTTATATCTAATGGTTGATAGTCTTCTCATGTATGTATACACTAGATTTTTCACTTCATGATATACATGTTTGATAGTTGTATGTAGTTTGAGTCATTTGTATTTTGATTTCTCATTTGTTGAGTATTAGTGAAAAATGTATATAAAAAATGTTTTCCCTTCCAGTTACTTTTTTTTTTTGAATTTTTATTTATTGAAAAATTTTAAAAAGTTAAGAAAATATTTTTATTTTTTGTGTAGTTTAATTTGACACATTTGGTGTGGCATATTGATCTGTTTGAATCCTATTCATTCCATGTTTTCCTTGTGACTAGGTCATTAAATCATGATTTTAATTCTTAGATTGTTCTTAATTATTCTTTAGTGGATTATTTATGACTTTGATTCTCTTAATGGATTCACTTTCCAATTTCCTCCACACATGCATGCACGAGATATTTTGAATTTTAACTTCATATGTTATATTTGAGCTTTGTGAGATGTTCTCCAATTAGTCTTGTTGTCTATATATTTTTTCTTTTGGGGAGTTTATGCATGTAAGAACTGTTGTCATGAGTTTCTTTGATTTTTATTTCTATATGAGCGTGCATGGGTAAGGGCTACGAAGGGAGAAAATCTCCTTTGCGAGAAAGCCACCATTGGCAAGATCCTAATACAAAAAATTAGTCGCAATAAAAATAGAAAAAATGACAAGGCCAACTTAGTTTGTTTGTTTAATTATAAAAGTGATAGATTCAAAATAATTGAGTGGAAAGAAAATATGATATATATTTATCTTCTGAGGGTGTTGTAGTTGAAGATTAATTGGTTTGCAAAATGTATCTGAGTTATGATTATCATTTCATGACACTATTCATTTGCAGAATAATCAATATTCTAAGATTGTGTGCTAATCTTATTTATTCATTGAGTTCACTTTATCTTGTCAATTGAGGCTAATTCTTAGTTTGATAAAGTTTTACGGTTAGATAGAACTCCTTGAACACATTTGAGTGATTGGATAATAATTCATTTGTATTTAGTTCTTGCCCATTCATTCCATCTCACATGTTTAGACACGTTAATACTATGATAATTTGTAAATATTGTATGTTTGCGTTGAGTTTTTGTGGTTGTTTATATATATATATACAGTATCATTTCGTTTGAAATCTTTGCATTTGCATGTAATTCATATTTGCCATATGCTTTATCTTTGGATTTTAATTGACATGCTATATGATCTTTTTGGTATCTCTTATTGATTGCTTGCATTCAAATTTCATGCTTTCATGCTTATTTATTTTGGTATCTTATTTGCATTAACATCGATATTGTTTAATCCTTTTTTGGATTAAATGTGCTTGTGCTTCCATGTTGTGTTTTTGTCTCACTTTACTGCGTTGCATGGTTTTATTCTTTCTTCTGTATTTTCTCTTGATATTTTATGATTCACAAGTCTAGGGGGATATTTGGTTTATAAGGGGAAATAGTTTATGCATTCTTACTCTGTCTATTCCTGAACAAAATGGGGGAGAAATGGTACATTTCTTTTCAGGATAAGATATCTTTATCTTGGGGGTGGCGTAGGGGGGTGGGGGGTGGGGGGGAATATGTCTTACCTAGGTTGAGATTGTTAAACATATGAGAATTTTATTCTTATGCATCAGTTATACTTTTTAAATTCTTTTTGCATTTGAAAATGTGTTTAAGAGTTCATGTTTACAACATGCAACAAATTTTACAATAGTACAAAGCTACTCAACGTATGCGTCTATCGAGATCTACACTTTTTCCTTTTGGGGTGGGGATTGATTTTTTGTAGTGAGCTTAATATCCCATAGGTGTTTTTTTTTCTTGGAATAGCCAAATGGAAAAATTGTAAGGACAAAGTTCTTACTAAGTCAATTTGTAGGTCTTGGCTCACTTATGAACAAAACAATTTTAGTCATATTCTAGGGTTGATGTATCCCTTCCCAGCCTTTGGTGTATTTTGATGAAGACATAGCGACAAAGCTTTAGAGATTATATCATCGTACCGTGTTTCATGCTCGTTTCCATCATTACAATTTGAGGATCCCTCATTTATGATTGTGTAAATATTTTAAGCGTTGGAAATTTTATTATAGGGTGTTAGGATTTTATAATATTATATTACATGTTTTTAAAGTGATTTTCAAACACCTTATTAGAATCGTAATCGAACAAAACTTCAAATGAGTGAAAATTACCCTTTCATGTTTTCTCATTATATATCTCATTACAAACTATTCTAATGAGAGCATGTACTTCATTAGAACGAGATCCAATGAGATATCAAATGGCCCAATTTTTGCCTTTATTATTTTCTCATAAGATATCTCATTACAAGTTGTTCTAATGATAACAGGTACCATGTTAGAATGAGATCCAACGAGATATCTAACGAGGCGACATTATTTTTTGAAAATCTGATTAATGCATAACTCTTTGATCCTTGTCATTCTATTCTTATTTCTACATTAAAAAGACATCGGGTCAACAATTTGTCACATATTGTGTTGAAATATTTGTAATTGCAAGTAATTCTTTACAAATAAAAAATTGACCTTATGATGTTTTCAGACCTATTAACCCCTCTAAGTTAGGTGTCGGTTGTATCCATGCACTTTTTTTTAAACCCAAAGGCAATGTTCTCCTTAACAAACTGATGAATAAAGTAATGTTATATGTCCATGTGTTACTTCCTAGAGTGTTGAATGGGGTTATAAAATATATTAATTACAATCGTGTTGTCGCAATAAATAATCATAATATCATTTTCAATTCCGCAATTCTAAAATATTTTCTTCATTTTAAGAATTTGAGTACTACAACTCTTAGTCATTATGTACTCCAAATTGGCGATCAATAAACAAATCTAATTTTAGTTCTTCTAATTCCGTTAAATGAAGAGAAATCCTAAAATAAAACACCCTTTCGAGTTGCTCTTATGACCGTCCGAATCTTTATCCTAATCGACATCAAAGTCATATAATTTTCTCCCTTTTATTATTACAACCATGGTTTATTACATTTATTATTAATTAATTAATAGAGGATTATATTAATTTTTTTGAAATATGAATAATGTTCGTTGGAATGACTTGTATTTATTAATAATATATTCTATATTTCAGTAAAATAAACATAGTAGAATTCTTGTGAGTTGGGATCGCTCGATCACGAAAGATCAAAATTATGGTTCTAGTATGATTGAAAATTTTACAACTTAGATAGGCAGTTCACATCTTATCCGTAAAGTTGTACGTACAATTTTAGTTATTTATATTTAAAAAACTAGTATACTAAGTTGATAATTAAAAGTTATGTTTTCAGTAAACTCTGAATAAACTCGTTGATTGAAACACTTTTCTAAATAAATCACACAAGATGTATAAAAGTAGTTTGAGTATGGATGTCAAATATTGTAGTTGGTTACCTTAGGTTTCAAAATAAAAAACCTATACTATGTCTTTAGTATGAAACCAAGCATAAACAGTTAAGAACAGTAAAGTAAATTGACACCAAATTTTAACGTGGTAAAACCCCAAATTAGGGGAAGCCTACATGGGGACCTCTATTCCACAAAATATAAAATCCACTAAAACAATAACAATATACAAGTTACAGCACTAAGCTTGCATTATCAAGATCCTAAACTAAGTTCAGAGATTTATACCTGCACGAGTTACTCCACTTTCAAAGGTCACTGACCAGTTTTGATCCCCCTCAAGCAGCTTCCTTGCTTTGTCCTTGCTTTCTGATTCTAGTGTCTCTACTAATACAAAATCTCTCAAAAGAACCACTAATTATAAGTGCTTGTGTGAGAGTGAAGGTGTATGTAATGTGAACTAAATGTAGGGATGCAACTCACACCTCTCCAAATATTTATATAACAAGTCCTATAAATTTACAAATAAACTATATGACATGCAAAACTGATTCAACTTATTTTTAAAAATCATACTTCAAGATTAATCATATCTAAAACAAGTCTTTCTTTAAAAAATAGATCTAATATGTTTAAAACATTATTTCTTTACAAGTTTATTTCACAAACTGTGAAATATAATAATAGAAACACAAAATGTTTAGATTTGAAAATTTCTTGACTATCAAAGTCTCTTTTTCAAAATAATTTGAATATTAGAGAGTTGATCTTGAAAGATATGACTATAACACAAGATCTAACATAAACGAGAAAGAAACCCTAAGTTTTTCGAGAAAAGTGTTTCTTAAGGTAAATCTCACAATTTATGAAAAGAAAAATGAGATTTTCGCAGAGATGGGTTTCCTAAGATATATCTAGGTTGAAGAGTGTCTTCAACACGAACAAACCCTCACAACTACTTTCAGAACCCTAAAATCTAACTATAAGGTTAGAGTTTTACCGTCTTTTGAGGAAGGGAAAGTTTAGAGGTTTGTGTATGGAGGAAAACATTTAGGTTACACTCAGACGATTAGGTTATCTCTCCTTCTCTCTTCTCCCTCTTTTTCTCTCTCTTTTCTTGTTTTTTCTCTCTGGTTTTCTCTTAAATGAGACGATTTAAAAAATTTATGAATTTTTAACACAAGGTGTCCTTTTATACTGATCAAGGGAAGGATCGATAACATCGATCAGAATACATGGCTGAGATTAACTTTGACTGATTGACTCTCCATCTAAGGGTGAAAATCAAGCGGTGATTATTTGATCGCTGATTGGTTGGTTTAGTTAACATGGGGATTGTAAAAGACCACGTGTATACCGTAGATAACTTTGAATCAAAGGCTGCAATTAACTCTCCCACATAAGACACCAAAGAAACACAAATCGCTCCGGTATGACGTAAATATGTGTATGGCTTCAATCAAACAGAAAACGCATGTTTTGGGTCTTCATATAATAAGAAATACATCCCCATAATTCTCTAGCACTTTTGTTTTCTACCTAGAACAAATATTTAGGAAAAAAAATGTTTAAGTTTTTAACCCCAAACATTTTATAATCACATTTTAATTAATTTCAAAACCCATTTTAAATGATTTAAAAATGTTTTGAATGACTTAAAAAACTCAGAAAAATTCCTCAAAATCATATGATCCTTGCGCACACATAATAACACATATATGAAGTGACTGTGTCCTATTTGTAGGTTCATGAGAGTAATACTTCCCTTTATGGTAGATCGTTGAGGTTCTTGGACTTCATCTTCATCTTGTAGTTTGAAATTTTTGAGAGAGGGTAACTCTTAAAAGTCTAATACTATTTTGTCTCAATATCCAAACTAGTTGGAACTCGTATATGACACGGAATATAGTGAGTCAACCATGTAGTGTGTTTTGAATATTAATTATGGGAAACTGTATTATGATTCACGAACTTGTTTGATAGTCCAATGAGGATGATATTGGTATATTAGGAATGTATTGAATAAAACTAAGGGTGAGATTCGAGTCTATGTGCTGACTAGATTAGAGTCGCATAATCTCAAGGTTTTAAAAGGGTGGATAAATTCTAAATCCTGAAGGACATGAGGATAAGAACTTTCACATGATACTTATTTTATTTATTAATGGATGATATTCAGCTAATTAGGTCAATAGGCCTAGTAAGCTGGCAAGTAATTACGTGAATATGTCCAAGATCATGTTATGAAAGAATAAACATCCAAGATAGATATACTAGATGTGATACCCACATGATAAACTTATATATTTTGACTCTACTAGTAAACCTGAACAATGAATTATTTTCTATAAGAGTAACAAATAATTTCAGTTTGATATCAAAGAATAATATGATGTAGGTGAAACTCGATTTGCAATAAATTGAATTTCACCAAACGGGAATTGAATAATTAATGCAGTGAGTCCTATTTTATAATATCTAACATGGAAAATAATTCCTTTTTTGTACTAGTGAGTTGGAGATAATTAAATTCGAATGCAATTGTAATTATTTAGTGGAATTAATTATAATTAAATAAAATACGGAATAGTTTACGAAGGCTGACTTGGGATTTTATATTATATTTCGCAACCAAGTTATTTGCTTGGGCCTTTGGTATAGTAAATTTTTGAGGTAGTAAGCCCAAAACTCTATAGAACCCTAATTAGACCAAGTCCACTTCATGCATCTATATATTTAGGCCATGGTAAGGGGTTTAATCAGAATAAGACATTTGTAAAGGTTTGAGAAGATGAGAGAATTTACTATTCATTCTTTTTGTTAAGGATGAGGAGACATGAATATATTTTCTCTATATTCACTATGTTTTCATCTCCAAAGGTGTCCACAGACATAGCATGTTTTTGTTGGATAGTATAAAGAAGGATTAAATCTGATTTCTCATCTAGAGAAGAATTTATAGTTATTTTTTATCTGCTTCATCATCTTCACCAAACCTTGTTTAGTGTGTTGGATCACCTACAAGATTCATAAATGTGTGGTGAACAAAATTTAAATCTAGTTTATATTTACATTTTTGCAAATCTTGAATCTAAAGATCATTAGGGAAAGAGAATATTTAAATTCAATACCATTTGTTTTCATCAAAGCATCATGCTAAGGGAGTCATTTTGTCATTATAATTTTTTCTTCTTCAAGTTTGGTCTAATTTAGTAGTTGAATTTGATTCTTTGCTCATAGTGCATTGCATTAATGACGTGCTCAAAATCCCACGGAGAATCAAACAATTAGTCCTCCATACTAAGGATTTAGTTAAGGGCCTTAACATTAAAATGAATCACTATTTGAGAGAGTCCAATTACACTGATCTCCTATCCAAAAACTACAAGAAAAATAGTCATTTATGCCAGTCAAAAACCGACATAAATGACCATTTATGTGAGTTTTAGAATTTTTCAAAACTGACATATAAAGCCCTGACATAAATGTCGTAAAACTGACATAAACAAGATCACATTTATCTCAATTTTAAAGAACATGCATAGAAACTATAATATTCAACATGTTTTTAATCACATTTTCATGAAAAACTGACATAAATAAGATCACATATATCTCAGTTTTATTAACTTTATGAGAGTTTTCTCAAAACTGACATAAATGTCGATATAATTTAAAAAAAAAAAAATCATTACTCCATTAATAGCCAACTATTATTTGAGGTTAAATCAACCCTTGTAGATAGATAATAACTAAGGTCATTAATATCACTAACTTCATATACATCAAGATATTTATAATAAAAAAATATTGATGTGAGCGACATCATATCCAAAAACTAGCTAGTGTGTGAGCTACGTGATGATATCCAAAAATTAGCTGATGTCTAGTTATCTACGTGATAGTATCCTAAAAATAGTGATTATAAATCACAATATCCAAAAACTAACATTTCGAACTCCATCATAAGATCCACAATCCAAATATTATTTAAGCTGGGACGTTTTCGAACGTAATACTCAGTCAAGTATGTCTCGATGCTATCCAACCCAGAATGGGTAGACTTGCAATCAAATATAATCAACATAGTTTTCATCAAAACACAATTATCTCAACAAATTGTGATCAAGACATATCAAAATACAATTATTCGGAAGTATCTAATATATATAATCCGAAATGAACTCCATTTAAACTTCATTGAGCTCATTAAACGTGTACGTCGGTTTATCGGGAAATCTTCTCATCTAAAAAATTAAAGATATAATCGAATTTATTATTACGGTATCTAATAGTTAATAACTAAATAATATTTTATATAATAGGATAAAAAGAGAAAACAGTGGTAACATAACTTTGTTTCAAAAGGTATGGACGGATCCTACATAAAGTACTTCATGAACTTCAACACAAAATATCCGCAATGAAGAGTACCATTTCCTTGCATTGGGCACTAGCTAACACAACATTATTACTGGACAAATAATAAAAGAGTACAAGTCAAAAATATTTTTTATACAACACAAACAATTGTAAAAACTTTAAAAATTTTGAGTAGAGTTTCCTCTCTTTATAGGACTATCTACCCTATTTAAAAAATATAAAATACTCCAACAACAAAACTAATAGTTCATAACGACAATACCAATTACCCGTAAAGGTAGAAAATGAATAACGACAAATAATGTATAATAGTCAGCACAACAACATAGCTATTTTATAGATATATATATATATAAGAAAAATATATATATGTGAGTATATAATAGCATATATTTCTTGTATATATGGCAACAATGTTGCTGAAATGTGTTAGGTTTTCTTGTACTGTAGTAAATAAAATCATAAGCAAAATGATTTATTCAAATGGAAAATATCTTCATAAGTCAAAATGTCCCTTTGATTTGTCAATCCGTGAGATCTATGCATTTTTCGGAAAAATAAGTACAAATAATGTTAAAATGTATTCGCGTTATTGAAAGTAATTTAATGTTGTAGTGTATGTTTGTGTAATTAAAAGAAGATATTGAATGTGACCTTGCTAATTTGAGTATTTTTTACTGCCTTATGTTGCTTCCTGGCTCTGTAGATTACACGTCTGAATTGTACAAGATTGATTCTTCAGTGACATGCATTAGTGGCGATCGATGTGTAATTTTTTTGGAGTGAATGTTATTGTCATGACTTGAGTTGTTGACATTCAACATTATGAATAGGATTTTAAAAGGGTTTTAGTTATAATAATTGAATGATGTACGGTAAAAATAAATTCATTACTTACTTCGATTCAAGACATGAATTTTTTATTGTGGTAAGGCATTATTAAATTGAAGATAAGCGTATTAAGGACGTTTGTAACTAAATATGTCAATGTATGCGTGAAGTTACGAGATATAGGATTGAAACAAGTTGTTATGTATTGAAGGTTGAATTAATATGTTTACCTAAATGAAAAAAACACATTAGCTATGTAATATGATTAATTAATTGTATATAGTATTAATAGTGAATCTCAAATCTATGATTACTCAATGGGTTGGAGAAAATAACCAAGTATTGTGGTCTAGTGTTCCTAATGATCATTGAATTGATGTACTTATTATTGTAAAAAACTGTTAAGGTCCATTATGTTGTTATTACCCAAGGGAGGGAAGGAGTGATTATGGTCTATCACACAATGTTTAAGGAAACTATTGTGGGTATATACTACTCTCGTAAGAAATTCTAAACTCACTTGAATGAAAAGATACGAAATATAGTTATATCACATAAAGATTCACAACAAAAAAATGTAATAAAAATTGAGGGAAATAATATGAAACTAATAATAAAAATTTAGGAAATAGGGACCCACCTAAACAAAGAAAGAATAAAAAACAGAACACCAATATCATCAAGAGACACAACAGTCCAACACGTACACAGTATTGAACCGATACAACCATCTGCATTTTTTATAGTGCCGGGACGAACTGGGGGCCAAACCCAATCCACCCCCAAGATTGTCCCAGTGACAGCCTTATACAACTAGACCAAGAGGCTTTGTTATTATAACTTACTTTATTCACTAATGGAACTCTCTAATATTCTTCTTCAGAATTATATTATTTTTATTATATCCGTAATTTACCTTCAAGTACCTTTTTGTAGTTCACTGGTGAACCCGACTGCAACTCCGTCATTTTTAAATTCAGGCTATGATACACCAACCTATTTTCATTTGCAAGTTTTGTGCCAATCGGAACTCTGTCATAGTTTGAACATCATTTTTAAACTGATATAAAATGAATTACAATTTTCAAGATTACTTAACGATCAATGTATTTCTTAAATGAGAAAGGCTCAAAAGCTAACAGAAAACAGAAGTAATATGTGTCAATTAATGTAGAATGTGAATGCAAACTTAAAAATTGATGTATATAACGTATTTTAGCTGAGACTTTTAATTGTAAACACAAATTACATAGATTATAAGATCTAACAATAACAACCTATTGTTTAAGGAAATATGGTAAGAATGGCAACCTATTGTTTCAATGTTCCATAAGATATCAATACACTGTTAATCCAATATGAGTTTGAGTTTGGAGGATATCCAAGCTCGTATGCTTAACTTCAAATCTATTAAAACAAAAATCCAATATGAGCTCTTAGCTTGTGTATTTTCATATAACAGTAGGCATGAAGCACACATGTTGGTTGTTTATAAGGAAATAGGGGGATGACGAACCATATGGCATTTTTCATCACCCCCAATTTAATTCCGATTCGCAACTTCAGTTTAACTCCGATTCAGAAGATAATAATTCAGTATCTGAGTATGTGTATCACCATTTAGATGATACTACATCAGTGAAGCATTTTTATGACCACTAAAATTGCATCTAGACTTATAAATAAAATAGTTATATATGGTCCAAATTAGATGACAAACAAATAAATAGATTTGACACTTCATGTCGAGATACATGTCATATAAATAAGATCGGAAAGAGGAATACATGATCCTTTTTATGGGAAGAGAATAAATAAAAGACGGGTGTTTTCAATTTTGAAGACTTCTTTCTTTAAGAGAGCCTATATATAACAGCAAATCTAAAATTAAACCCAAAATAAACAAACAAACAAAAAAGATGACGACCATATAATAAATTACTTGGGCACAATCCGCAAATTTAATTATTTGTAAGTATTTGTGGGTGAGAGAAGATATATGTAAAGGTAATTATTTCTACATATTTAACAAATCATTACTTTATACAAGTTGATTTTCTTTGGTCGCAAAGATCCGCTCATCCATATTCTAGAAAGTTTTCTTGATTATACGCTAAGAAGGTTTCTAGATGGAAATGCCTTAAACCAGACTTTGTTTTCTAATATTTTTATGAGTCTTTGCCAATAAATACATAATTATCCCTTTTACGAGACCGTTCTACAAACAGAGGACTATCAAAGTTCTTGGGAGCAGGGGCGGGAGCGCCAAATTAAAATATGACAACATATATATGAATACAACTATGTTGTTATATTTTAATATATAACAACTATGATGTTTTATATATAATAGTAAATTCGTATATATATATATATATATATATATATATATATATATATATTTATAACTCTGTCATTTTATTATCTATACACGCAAACCTCTTCCAATGCAATCCAACTCAATCACAGTACAAGGAAGAAAATCGAACACTCGTAAAACTGGAACAATACTTCAAAACTGTGCAATCACTGATGAAACAGACTTGCACAAAGAGGCATTAAGATTTGAAACTTACTTGGGCAGGCCATGGAGAAAATTCTGAAGAAGTGATCATGCAAAGCAGAATAACACTCGAAGCAGCCTTAGGGGGAAGACATGAACAAAATCTTTGGAATATCTACATACAATGAATCTTACATATATCACAATGAATTGAGATCAAATGCAACTTACCAACGTGAATTAACAAATAGAGTGATTGTGGTTTAATATGTGAGACTTTAACTCCTACGACTAAGCTATAGGTTATAAAACTCGGATGCCATGAAAATGAATGCAATTTTCAAGGAATTTCAATTTTTCGAACAACTTATGATTCAAAAAACACTTTTAGATGAATGAAAAATAATCACATAATACCAAATACTAATAATGTAATAAAGTAGTAGATCAATCTCATATATGTATAATGAACGCATGCTTATGATTTGTATGGTTTGAGTGGAAGGTCCACATTGTTATATAAGGGTAGCATTATGCATACTTTTTTTACCAACAAGTTTCATGGATTTCATAAACCAAAACATCTCCACTTTAGTTATATCATAACTCCATACATAATTCACTCGAAGCAATGTCCTCAAAATCTGACAAGAGAGAAATGACCATCCGTCTTAACTGAAATAAACAGATTTATCAAATTGCTCCAGAATCTATGTATTCATCATATTATTGTTTGATTTGCTTTTTTTTATGTGCCTCAGTCACCATGCCACGTCTAATCCAAGCATCTGCATTTCCATTAATCATTTTCTCTATCATTTCAGGGTTGCTAAGTAATTTAATTAGCAAGTCGGTGTCAATCAAACTTCCATGCTCATTACACTAAATCAATGTAGTAGTAGTGATAGAAGCATCCTCAACCATATAACTAAAAAAATGTGAAGGGTTTTCATTGGCAGATAGTGCCTTTAAAGGACTATGAAGATATGTTGCTTTCGATTGATCCTTAATGCGATATGTGTGGATAATAGGAATCTTTCTATCATCGTCATCAAGGAAATCTTTCGAACATAAGGGCATAAACCTACTATGAGGAGAGGAAGAGCATTAGGATCTGGCTTTTGGTATGCTATTTAAATTAAAACTAACTTTGAGAGTGTGTTACTATAATTAAATGGTTTTGAGTGTGCATTGGTGATGTGAATAAACTGGCTGACGAACACACAAACACAAGCTTAAACCCCCAGACCAATCAATAATAAACAAACAAAACAACATAAGAATCTGATTACATATCAGATCAAATAATAAAATTAATGAGATACCTGTACCATACATTGAAGATTATAATTTGTAAACAAAAATGATCCTCCCAACATTAAAGACAAGATTGCAACTTGTAGTACTGGAAGGATGATACATTGAGCACGCGAAGTATGGATGCAAATGCTACATTGAGCACGCGAAATACGAATCAAAAGCTACAATAGTCTACTTTATATTGATTGTGCTTTTAGAGAAAAATAATCCAAACATTCTTGTAGTAATAATCAAAGTAGTGCACCGATGTTTAAAGTGGCTTCCATGAACTACAGTAACTTGGGGTGTCATTTAGTTTTAAATTCTTATTCTTTCAAGACTCCCCAGCTTCCTTATAAACTAAATTTTTTGTTCCCAAATTTTCAAATGCAACAAATCGAGGTAGATATGCCAAATTATGCATAATTATTTCACTACAAACTCAATGACAACTTAAAACAGGGTAGAAATTTCATCCCACTTATTATATATATTTCAAAATCAAGACTAACATCCCTTGTCCATCAACACCAAGGGAAACATGACGTAATTTGATTGTATATTCAGAAATAGACCGACTAAGTAAAATAATCTCCCGAATCAACTCCCATGTTAGATTATGAAATAATTAACCTAAGCCATTCTGCAATAGAGCTGAGCTCAAGAATGAGAGAGAAAGGAGTGTACCCTTTCAATCGTATGTGGTTTTAGTGGAGCTGGTTTTAGCACATCCCATGCATACTAATTATTGGTCCATCTTTGTTTTGACTATGAGGGAGGCAGAGTGGAAGAGACACAATGATAATGGATTGCGTGAATAACACGAGGTCCTCTGAAAATCCAAAAATTTGTTATACCATGACCTCTTTCCAGTAGATCAAATGTCCATCAAAATAAGAGAAAGATCAAAAAGGGAAAATAAGAAGAAAATAAAGGTAATACATAACTGATGCAAGAAGGAACACAAACCATAGTTAAAGCGCATCTGGAATCAACAGCTCGACTTCAAGGCACTATAGCTCCCGAGAGCAATCATATACATTCCATAGACTCTAAAATTTCATATAATGTTATACACAAAATAAAAAAAAAATCATTAATAGAACAAAAATTCAAATAAAGTATTTGAATAAATTGGATATTAAACAAAACAGTATGCACATAAAAATATATACAAAACTAAAGAAAATCATTAATGGAACAAAACTTCAAATGAAGCATGAACTAATTAGTAACTAATAACTTTAAATATCATTTTTACATGATTGTTCTTTGGCAGAAGTTTGAATTTGAAAACATTTGTGGGACAACTTAGTGATATCTGAGTTGACCCTTCAAATACCTCAATGTCAACATGCTTAATGGCATGTTTACTTAATCCAACCTACTAACAACAGACCATAAAAAAATGAAAGTACTCAATTTCATTATAGAAAGAAGATCAGAGTTCTAATGGCATTTTTATTCGGCAAGGTTAGTCTCATTGTTTTTCTCTCGTTGTAGTTTATAAAATTGACCACTAATTCTTTAAGAGTTCTAGTACCCTGTTGTGTAGAGTGCTTTACAGTATAAGAGTTAAGGAATTGGTATGCACTAATCATAGACCCATGTCACCAACCACTAATTTTCTCGACGCTAAGATTTTTCTTAACATAACACACCAACTACTCCGGATAATGTGCACATATATTAATCGTGTCCATCCCAATGGATAAAAAATGAATTCTTCCCCCACAATACTGAGACTTCTACACAAAACTCAATAGTCATATTTGTTATAAGCATGAACAATGTCATTCGTAGGTACAAACAAATGTTTTTTTGCATATTTCCATGATGGCTAAAATATTGTAATTAATAACAAGTAAGTAAAGATTGATATAAGATATTTTATTTCATACCTTATATATCTTGTAAAATGAAAATCATTCGATTGAAATGTTGTAAATAATAATCTTTCTCCATTCCTTGTGCAAATGACCTATCCTCATATATATATTAACCTCTATAATATAGTAAAAAAGTTGATATAGAAGTAAAAGAAGAAAATGGGATCCACTGGCCTAAATGGTCACACATTTATGATATTTCTTACACATAATGCATTGAGGAGTGTAGTTTAAATAGGCTTACGTGATAGACTTAAATTTTACATAACTACTTAGCCCAATAAGGAAGGGTATATGCCAAATAGGTTGTAATCAAATATATAGTCGATGTATTGATTTCCTTTTGAATAAATAGATTAAACCATGTTAACAGAGTTGATGTCAAACCCCGCTCAAATGGCATATATTTTAGATAAATCACTTGGGTAAAGGTGAGATCCACTTAGAATCAAATCAAATAAAATCTTTGAATAAATTTGACACCAAACAAAAGAATATATACATAACCAAAGAAAATCATAAATAAAAAAAAATCAAAATGATATATGAACTATTTAACGCTTAAGCACTTCAAGTACCATACTTCAAAATAACTGATGCCATTACTATGTTTAAACTGTTGACCGTGCTCCCGCAATATAATTTGTAGTTGATCGGGAAAATGATCCAGCATGCTTTGTCTTGGTGTCAAATAAGACATAGGTTATCATTCAGGTGTGTGTGTGTGTACACACACACACATACACATATATATATATATATATATATATATATATATATATATATATATATATATATTGAAATTCAGCAAGAAAAAAATAAATTAATTGATCAACTATATATGTTTAATATTACATTCACAAACAATCCTTGTATTACCCCCCCCCCCACCAAAAAAAAAAAAAAAAAAAAAAAAAAACTACCCATATGAGGGGATGCACTTAAATTTACAACAATCTGTTATTGTAATATAAAAATTATGGAAACTACTAGGATGGGGACATATCGTACATTAAAACTTAAAGAACATTTTACAGCACATGCCCTACCCATTTCCGGTAGGTGCGTAACATATAATTAACTTATAAAGTTAGGCACAATCTAGGCATTTTTTTTTTATAATTGACAATATGTGACAAACAAACCTCAAAAGTCACAACATGAATCTCTTCTAGCCTGTAAAAATAGTAGTTTATTAGATTAGGGACAACAAATCAATATTGTTAAGTTTAAAAAAAAAACAATATGAAAACAAATAATTCCCACTAGTTAATTTTGGTACATCCCTACCGTGATCACCATATATTAACATATGAGAATACGATGGTTGCCAAAATATATAGTATTCAAGACATTTTTACACACCAACTAAGAAAGTGTTATATATATATATATATATATATATATATATCATAGCACGCAATTACCTTGAAGCTTTAAAATTTGGCTATACAAATCTTCAATTTAAGTATAGAACAACTACCATTTTAGTTACTTATTTACATAGGTATTTTAACACCATCCATAATCCAATCTACCATAGTTTGTGCATGCTGACACATTTTATATAAGATAAGTATCATTTAGGAGCAAGGAATGTTTACAAAAACAAGTGTTTTTACTCTATCCCCGTCATTTTTTGGAGACACTTCATACATGTTTAGTAATTTGACTAACTATTGAAGCCAAACAAGTCTAGATAAAACAAAGAAAAATCCTCCCAATAAAGCAAATTTTTACGACCATACGTTTCCTTGTGCATTTCCCCATAACTTGATATACATCCATTTTTATTCATTACATATTTTCTTTGTTATGTCGTTGGAAAAATAAATATGTTCTTTCTTTGTTACACTTCATGCCCTGAAAGTGAAGCAATGTTACAAATAATATAAAAGAAAAAAATAAAAGAAGAATTAAAAACCTTATTGAAAGTTCTACAAGCACATACCAAGCATTTTAGTAGCATTCTTACCCTTTATTTTTAGCTATCACAAAAATCAAACCGAAAACAAACTATATAAACTGACATAGCAATAAAACATAATTATATTTACAACTATCTGAAACAACTAATGGGTAAATAACCTGAAAAAACTACCTAAAACATTGCAGATTAACTAGTCTGAAATCTGAGATTACAAAAATAAGCGAAAATAAGAACATATTACTATATATACAAATGCAAGTTTACAAAAAATGAGTAATACAAATTTTTTATATTACAATAAATAGTTCAATAACAAAGCCTAATATTTTATTTTTAAAATAAGTATTTCAATCAGAAGTCCTAAAACTTCAAATACACAACATTTATTTAATTTACTTGACGGAATAAATAGATCGCCCCTCCAAATTTTCGAACACTAGGTTACAAAAAACCAATTTTTTATGTTAGCAATGGCGGATGGATTCCTGGGTTGAAGATGGAGGAGAAAGAGAACCAGGGTCGTTCGAACGATCTGATATCTAATGATGTCGCTTTTGCTGACATCATATCATTTCCCTTGCTTCTGCACTGGGAGTTAAATTCTTGGGGTGGGACTACTGTTTGGATGATTTCTGATTATTGGACTACAATAGTGGGATGATTTGGGAGGATCATTCATGGATTATTAGGGTATAAATCCCAGATGGTAATTAAGGTCTAATTTGAATAAATTAAGAATATTTTATTAATAAGTGCTAGGATAGAAGAATAGATTAGTTTGTATCTTTCTTCAATGGAAGCTTCTCGATCCTAAGTCAAGATAAAGAGTTTCTGACTAAGCCTCCCTTTATTATATAGCCAGCCAAGAGCATGAATGATTTTTCGTTTGACCCTGTAAACTTATTGGAAAGAAGTGGAATAATAATTTGGGGATTTTTATTTACGGGCCAAGTGAGTGAGCCTAGGCATATTTAGTTGAGTGACACCTAGGTAATAAATTAATTAATGTGTGATTAATTGAGTTTGGATCGGAATGTAAACTTGGGCATGTTAGGACAGTGTTACTGTAATTGTACATGGATAGCTTGGATTTAATTAAATATATATATGAGGTGATGTGTAGTGTGTGTGTGTGTGTGTGTGTGTGTGTGTGTGTGTATATATATATATATATATATATATATGTGTGTGTGTGTGTGTGTGTGTGTGTGTGTGTGTAAATTATAAATATTTGAGTGGATAATATTAATAGGAAATCATACCTCTTTAGTGCTATCATAGGAGGTTGAGTGATGTGGGTGAATCCCCTGCCTTGAGGAGAAGGGTGAGTATAGTCTCCATGTCATATCATTCAAAATCAAGAATGAGATGGTTTGGGTATAGTTCGGTCTCATTCTGGGGGAAACTATGACTGCCTTCAATGTGTTTATTTGTTTTTACTAATTTGGGGAGCTAACCATATCAGGGGTTCGGGTGGATGAGTATACCTGGAAATGATAGCATTTTAGAGAACATCCGGTGAGTGGATTCTGGTAGGATGGTTATATATATTTACTACATGTGCGTGAATGTTGTAAATAGTTGATATGTATATATATATCGAGAACAAATATATATAGTGGTAAAATATATGTTGATGTTATATAACTTGTGACATTGTTATATAGTTCAAATGGGATAAGTAAATGTAATTAAAAACTTATACATCATTGAAATAAAAACTTACTCGGGTTAGAGTAATGGGATAAGTAGGATCTATATGACAATTAGTTACGGGGTAGATAGCTATATGGGTTATATAGAAAGACGATAGGTGTTCACATTAGCTGAGGGGTGAGGCGGTCCTCAAGAGAGTGCGACACTAACTTAAATATGAAGACCATTCATGCATTTTAATTTTTACAATTAAATTCACTTGCTAAATATTTTCCAATGTTTTGGGTTCTAACCTTTCCTATAAAATATTTTCAAAACCTTTTAGGTGTCCTACCACCGGGGCGCCAGACTTGATTCCTTTCAGGGTATGTAGTTGCGGTACAGTTGTGTTCTACGTGATTCGAATTAGAAGCTTAAATCATTGTTTTCTAGATAGGGATAGTCTCAAATGTACTTCGAGAATGTTGCTCATGACAATTTTACTCTTTACTTTGGTTCAACTTGTATTGACTATACTTTTCATGTATTAGATTTATGTTGGGTTGCTTGTATCAAGTCGATGTTTTTTGTCTAACACTTATTTTAGACCTTTGTGGCATGTTCAAACTCTATTATATTGTGTTGGATGCATTTGGGTTCCTATTGTACTTGTTGGTTTGGGTTAATTCATAAGATAAAATTTGGCACCGACTTAATTAACGATTAGGTGGTTAGTAATTAAAAATGTTGCAATAATGATGCTAAGAATGAACTATATGGAAATCCTGATTTAATTTGATAAATTCCTGATCAACCGGAATTTAATTAAGCGGGGTGTCACAACAGGTAGGCTTATCTATATAGGAACTAATGTTGTTTAATTTTCTTGATGTAACCCATTCGTTCATTTGAAAACTCTCATGGGAAAATGATGTATATGCCATGTAGTTCAAAACCATAATCTTTGGAAGTCTTCCTCATCGAATAGTTTAATCATTAGTTTTTTTTTATCAATCAAACCCACGTTAAAAATAACCTTCAGTCACACTAAGGTTGACATCTTTCTTATATCTTCTAAAGGAGGTCTTCCACTTACCCACAAGAGAATGTGTGAAAGGAGTGGGCAAAATCTCAAGATAATCATTAGCAAGAAATTGGGCAGGTTCTCTTTTGAAAGAAAAAAACTTCATGAAAAATTGAATTAGTACAGTCAGAAGTCCCTACTTCATTAGCGAAGGATTTCAAGAAAGAAGGGTTGACATGGATGTACGGTGTAATGGGTGGTTTAGATAGGGTGGATATTGAGGGACTAGGGGAATGGGTGTCTACCTCTAAGGTGGAGGTAGGATGCCCCTCCACTCACCCTAGATAGATAGATAGAGAGAAAGTTATCACATTTTAACTCACGCTTGAGTTGCAAAAACATTTCTTCCTTTTATTTTATCAATCCACTCTACTCTATAACTACTTTAATCTTATTTTTCATTTTGATGTTAGAATTTTTCAACTTAATTGACTCATGAAATAATTTTTTATATCCGTGATTGAATTCAATCATTTCCTAATCATCACTTTCATCATTCTCATTGTGTTCAATCTAAAAGCTAGACTCATTAGATGTAAGTGCAGTGTTTTTAGCTAATAGATAATGTGACAACGAATGCAAATTGTATATACTCACACTTAAATCCTATTATTTTGAAATATTCATAGAAAAACACAAATAAGTACAAAACAAACAAATACACACACATAAGGATCAAACTCAGGATCTTAATACTAATTCAGAAACTTATCTCGAATATCAATTGAGAATGTGCATGAAAACAACCTACACAAAACATAGATGGGGTGAATAGGTTTGAGACATCATGAGGCCAATTTTTCAATTTTAACAAAATTACTTGAAATTACAAATACTTCAACACAAGATCTAACAAATTTATTATCTAAAGGATTTTATTAACTTACACAATGAAGAAATTAAGTGATCTAAATGTGAAAATTGAAATTCTCTATTTGGTTTGGCTAAATTTTGAGAAATCTCTTTTATTTTAATGTGTTCCTTAATTCGTATATGTCTTTTTTTTATTCACATGGGTTTAATTTTATTAATTAATTTGTTTAAATTTTGATAAAATTTCTCAATTATGTATTTTTAACTCATATAATTTTTATAGTTTAATTATGAATTTTATTATCATTCCCGAAATGTTAATTATTTTTATATTTAATATTAATAATTCTGGATTTTTTATTCGATAAAATGTTAGTAGATTAAACATTATTTATTGTTTAAACTAAACATTGTTGTTAAGATTAAACGCCAGCGTTTCCGCTTTGTGTTGGTTTGTGATTTGGCACTCCTTGTCTTCCACTCATGGACAATTAGAGTTGTGGATTTCTTGGTTTCTTTGACGAGGTGCGTGGGGTTAGTGAGTGTTTGTGACCGTTGATAATTGTCGGTTGCAATATGTCTATATTGCCCTTGCTATTCCTTCTTTCTTTTATGTATCTACCCTTTTATTTGAGGTTACATTTGTACCCTCATATGTCGCTATATGTTTACTATCTTGCCTTTAAAGGTCTTGGTTATTACAAAGTTACTAGGTGCCATTTCACGAGCTTATAAATAGTAATCTAAGGGTTATGAAAAATTAAGCATTTTTTTCCAATTCCTATGGAAACGCTGTCGAAAATTCCCATTGTCTTTCTCTCTCAGCATTTTTCATATGATCCATAATTTCTTGAGAGATTTCTAGCTATACTTTTTCATCCAAACTTATTACAAATACTATCATATTTACATTTAGGTTTTGGAAATTTTGTGAGGAGATCATGTGTTTAAAGTTGTGTTCTTGGTGTTTAAGGTTATGTATCTGTTTTATTCTAAAACGATTAATTTTTGAAATTCGAGTTGAAGTTAAGAAGGTTTTTTTTTCATGTTGTTGATTTGGATCTTGTGAATGAGTTGGAGCTTATATGCTATCCTAAATATCTCATTAGCATATTATCGATTTGGCTCTTTATAAGTTTCTGAGTTCCTCTATAACATATATATATACACACACACACACTAGGGTATGCCCGTGCCTGAAGGCACGACGACAATTCTCTCAAGTATGAATCGTGTGTTCAAGTCATAAAGTTTATATAACTCAAGAGTAAATCATGAAAACCCTAAGTAAATGATTTCACATCTCTATAAAATGCAAGCTATATTGAATTTTAACTACAGTTCAAGCTAAATGAAACAACTATATGTCAAGTATATGTCTTTGGATAAAACTATATCAAAATATCAAACACAATTGCCTTGCAACTATGCATCCTCCAGTTGCAAACCATCATAGTAATTACAAACTCTGACAACCTTCTCTAACAATAAATCGAATATGTATGTAAGCATACGTGCTAATATGATGTGTAAAGCATACATAGTAATTAGATTTCGATGGTAAAAACTTATCTATTGTTTAATAAAATTTATACAAAAGCATAACAACCCCTATATTTGATTGAGATCGTGAGAGTGTAGTTCCAGCGATTATTTTCTTCAGTAATTTCATAGGAGTTATCAATATAAGAATATAACAAATTGCACAAAAAAATCTTGAAGTATTACCATGGAGTATCAGTTTATGGTTGAAAACTTCACAACTACATGTAATGAGTAAAACATTAGATAAAAATTTGCCAATGCTAGCTCATGAAAACTATAGATATGAATAATAGCATTCCCCAATTTCAGCTCAAGAAATAATAACGCAATATAACCCACAAAACATGTGACATTCTTGTAAATAATATATACTTATCTAAATTGACCTAAAAAAATTGATATCATACAATAGCTTAATTCAGGAATCCAATTCACTATCACAAATTTTAAATTATTCACACCATCAAATAATATGACGAATCTATCTATGAAACAAAGTGACTGCAGATAATAATCCCAGGTACAACCTGAACAATAATAGGGATGCAAGTTATATACAATCAATAAATTCTGATGCTACACCATTAAAATTAACCAGTGCTACATAAATTTTCTAACTCTTCCTTTGTATATATAATTTTTGCAAATTTGAAAATGAAAAGACAAATTGACGTGAATAAACTTGATCAAGATCTCTTTGTTTTTGGAGCAATTATCACTAACAGCTAATGTTAGTGATTGATAAATAATTAGTCCATTCACATTGCTTCTATGTCCTCGACATTAACATAACGGGGTCAGACATAATGTTGGTCGTCAAGCTGAAATGCTGAACAAAATTGTGTGTGAATTTCCTCCAGAACACTCTTTATTCACTTGGGCATACTCCCTTCCAGGTGGTTCACATAGCAATTCTGAATGGAGCAACATCAAAAGGTGTTCTGAATTTTGACATTGAAGTTGCCAAAAAAAGGGGGTGTTCATTTTGTTAAGCAAATTTGCTTATCATTTTTGCAATTATGGGAGCCACCTTTGGATTACCTTGATGCTTTGCAAGATTGGCAAGGTCTTTCATCACATCTTGCAGAGCAACCATGACTTCTAGATCTTTAAATCTTGCCATCAAGTCAGGGTCATTCAATATTTTGCTATAGTCGATATTGCCCGGGATCCCTCCAGGCAGCCCCCCTACAGAACCTATGTGTACACTCTTCTCTTTGAATCACAGATGTATAGAACCTCTGCAAAGCAATATAAACAAATGTAAAATCTAAATGAATATGAATCAGTCTCCCAATGCTCATTCAAAACAGGTCACTCTTCTATTTGAATCAAATTATCGCTCACATATTTTATCAAGATAAGGAAAGCATCATTCACATATATATATGGTAAGCAGCCTCATTTATGATCCCTATTCATGGTAGAGAATTAAATAGGGAAGAGGATTAGACAACCTCAGTTACTGCATTTTGTTATTATCTGAAAGTTCCAGGTTCAGACCCAACTCTCTTATTAATTGTTCCAATTATGTAAACTAATGATAAATGGAGGATAATAGTTAAATGAGATAACAAAAAGCAATAATCAATGATTATTAATAAAATGAGAAAATTTTAGTATCCTAATCCTTCTAAGTGGCTTAATGCACCTGTATCGCGCTCGGGCTCATACTGCAACATTCTCAACTCACCTGATCTCTAGTCATAGTTCGCAGGCCTAATATTTTCAATGTCTCCTCCCTCACATGTTTTAACTCGCTTTTTCACCATGCACATCTCGAGGAACTGGTCACAGAGGAATAGTAATGATATTTAACTAAAGATGGGGTAATAAAAAATCCACTCATTCACTTTAATATGGTAATAAAAATTCAATAAATGATATATGTCGTGATATACTATCTGATATATGATTCAAACTCAGAATCTAGGTGTATATACAATCGTTATATATGCCTGCATCCACAATATACAATATGATATACGATTATATATTCATTGATATAAAACATGATATACAATCTAATATATCCAGGATATACAGGTATTCACTATTTCAAATAGATTGTATATCACGATATAGCAACCACGATATAACATTCACTGAAAAAATAGATTATTACTAATATACAATCTGTTATTTCAATTTCATTTCATCTACCTGTTTCACTAAAAGGTCTCATTGCATTGGAATATTGAATAAGAATGTTGAGATATAATAAGGAGGTTCATACATCGAAGTACAACATGTGTATAATCATATGATCTAGTAGGGTTACAATCCGGACACGCTAGATGTGGAAGCCCGAGGAAAGAAAAGAATGCAATAGAGTTTACTTGAAAATTTTCCATTCAATCAAAAGTATCAGTTCCTATTCTGTTTCGTATCAAGTAGAGGGATCTTCTGTTTATCCCATCAATCACTTTAAAACAGCTTATTATAATTAGGCAAGTTGTCATCCGAAATATGTCCTTAGTTTGGTGAATCTCTCTCGTACATCATCGCTAGGGCAGAGCGCACATTCATTTTTTGAAAGACTTCTTGGGGAATCTCTCGTAGTGTATCGATCGGTCGAATGGGTGAAAAAAAGATCCCTTATTTATTTATTTAAAAATAGATTTGCGGGGTCACGTAAAAAACACGAAACAAAAACTCATGTAGTACACACGAACGCACATTGTACACATTAGTATTATCATCATAGCTACTAAAATGTTATAGAAAATTAAAAAAACAATCACACAAAGTTATGCCTCAAAGTAACTAATACAATACCGGAGAAGGCACAACTCGTAAGTCATACCTTGAATGTGATTTCATGAATCAGACTATCATCCGCAAAAAGTAGATTTGAAATTGAAGGGATGGTAAGCATATTTTTTATGCTAGCTCCATACTCCAAACTATCATATGAAAAAAGGAGATTCGAAATTGAAACATAAAATCAACCCCAGATAGAAATCGACCCCATATTTATTTTGTTTGGATCGATTTGATTTGAATCTATTTTGTTTGGGTTTTTTTTGTTTTCTAATTTGTTGAATAAAGTTCTTGATTCTGCTTGGCTATCGCGACAGCCAGAGAGTGCCCACCAATAGTATCAACTAAACCTCATGATGCAGCCTCATCACCAATCCAAACTCTCCTTTGAGTGACCTCTTTCATTTCATCTACCTTTAACATAATGATTACGACTGCAACGAATTAAAAAAATTCTTATAGATCCATGAACGATAAAAAAAAAGAACCTCGATGAACGAAACAGAAATTGGATCAAGTTAAACATACCTCATTGCAGAATAAAGTTAAATGCCCAAGCAAAATCAAATTAATTCATGTAGTGACATCCCTTGCCAAATTAGCATCCATAAGTACTTAAAACAGATCATATGGCATCGTAAAAGCTCTCAAAATTGGCATCCCATCTCCATATTTGTAACACACATCAAAAGACAACAATATACTGATCCAATCAGGAAATGGAATTGAATCAATCACCCTATGAGAAGTGATTATCATTGAAAAATGACAATTAAAAAACCATATGAATAATATGACCCAAACTGACAAAATAAAAAAATAACTCTTTTTGAACTTAGAATTGCGGATGCAGTCGTAAAAAAGTAAACACATTTCATTTTTTAACCAAATGATGTGTGTCATCTCTTGCTTAATCCCTCCCTTTGATCCGAAAAAATCAATAAGGATTTTGGGCTCAGCAAAATGACCATCACAAGGTTACATTAAGCTCTCACCATCCTGCTCAAAAATTAAGATATTTCGAGGGATTATCAATCAAGGATTTTAGTCATTCAGTTTCGCCACTTTGAAGATTCAGAGTTTCAACAACCAATAACATTTGGATCAAGATACTTGAAAGTTTCCCTTTCAGGTGCTGGTCCCTTCACAACTCTTTAGTGCCACCTTATAATTGAACCCAATAAGTAACTAATGTGATAACAAATAATATTGACGAATAAGTTAAAAAAAGATAACCCAAAAATATATACCATGTATATAGCTAATGCTACTTTAAAAAATATGGATGAATAACTAGATGTCCTCATAAAATCTTGGGTCATATTATTTCCCACTCAAAGAGGTACTACACACAGTAATGTGAATTAAACTCCCCATTTATGTTGGTAAGCATGTCAGCTGAACAATTCCATATAGATAGATGGGAGCACCAAACATTTAAATCAATTTTTTTTATCTACAACTAAATTGGACAATTGTAAGGCTATGACTATTCTACTCAATGTGAATCCTTTTCAAACACTAGATATAACATTGTTATACAAATCATAAAACAAAAGCATCAATAGATCAAAAAAAGATATACAATGCAGAAAAAAATAAGCAATGCAGTAAACACTAAAAAGTACAAGCTGAACATTATTTCTCATTAGCAGGAAACACTAAAAAGTACAAACCGAACAAAGAAATTACAGTGATATCCATTACCAGCATTATAAATTAGAAAAGAATAGTTAAAAATTGTTATAGGTAAACACTAACTGAAATTGTTTCTAAACATTATTTCAAATATTAGTGTCATACATAAACTAAAGAAATCAAAATAACAATTTTATTCGGTTAACATACGACCCCTAACTCAACGTAACATCCTTCCATTGGAGCCATAACCTCCTTCGGTAAGCTCCATTTTCTACAAAGCAACCTTGATGCTGATTAAATTTAGTAAAGGAATGTATCAAATAAACATCAACTATCATATAAAAAATGTGGAGTCAACAATACTAAGTGCATAAACGAAAATGAATACAAAACTTACCCAATCCAATAATCAACTCTTCTTCAAGGTCATATATTTGATAGGTGATTCCATATTTAACTATATAATGGGGAAAAAAATGAGTATCCTGACACCAAGATGAAAATCTAAAAATAAGTACCAAAAACAAAGAGTTTACCAAAAACAAAGTTTAAGAATGTTGAGAACATAAGCAGTACATAAGAACCCTAAATAGAACCCTTAAATAGAAGTTCAAATAAAAGTCTATAGTAAAAAATATAGACAAAAAAAAGTGAAGAAACATAGGATAAAATACGAAACACGATGTGGAGGATATTAGAAAACACACAATGTTTATAAATGTTAGAAACCTTTTTAAATATATTAAAAACTACAATACCATTCGAAAGATATGTCTATAAAGTTTATATCTAAGCATGAACCGAGAATGGTAAATATAAGAATTTATTAAAAATTAAACGAATATGCAGTGGGATGTGAAATTAAGAACACACAATTCACCATTTTAAAAGAAAAAAATAAATTACTATTAAAACAATCAAGCTATAATAGCCCCTGAAATTGTCAAAGCTATTAACAGCTATAAAAGTTATTCGAAACGCTTTTCTTAAGACAAATGTGATGGGAAAATTGGAGATGTTTGGCAATTGGCAGAAGAAGCATCCCACTAATTACTATAACACCCATAAAATAATCCCACCATCCTAGCCTATTATCTTTATAATCGTCTGACTTCCTTATCAGTGGTTTGGACCATACCATCAATGAGATCAGTGAATAAGATGTCCTGTGTACTTATGACTTTGTAGAGCCAAATCCTATAATGCCTCGTCCCTCCTCGATCACTGCAGGTGACAACCAAACTCAATAAATTTATGTAAAATGTCAATTTATGAAATTAAGGAAATCTCACTTCATGAAATGAAGGAACGGGGAAACTATATAAAAAACAAATCACATGAGTCTCACCGCAAGTGAAAGGCTATTATTAGATTCAAGGTATGAAAGCACATTGGCGTGTATTTAACAGGATCTAGCAACCAAGTAAATGCATACATCTTGCAAAGTTATAAAACACGACATAGTATAAATCATGAATGTTTAACATCAAACTTATCCTCATCTACTATAGTTACCAAAATATGACATGTATCCTCCAATTTAAAGCCAATAGCCTCAGTTGTGTGTATCCCTATCTCCTATTGTCGGGAATGCTTCCAACCCACTAATTTTGATTCCACATTTGGCAATAGATAGACTCTGTGTATCCGATATTCAGGAGACTATGTATCCAATATTCGGGCTTCATGTTCCTTAAGACCCATATATATATATGTCTTTATAGGAGTTTAATTTACCATTTATAGGAGTTTTGGTATGTTTGTTAGATGAGAAAAAATAAGAAAATGTATAACTACAAAAAAATTCTCAAAACTACAAAAATAAAAAATAAAAAAAATCACGCCAATACACCAAGTTAAATGAAGATTTAAGTGGAGTAGAACCACGTTTACAACCTTTCAATAAACACCATACAATTTATGTATACAAAATGACATACAAAGTGTTATTTAGGTTAGAATAAAACATATAATGACATAAATTAACATTTTACATAAATTTATTATAACAGAGCTAAAATTTGTATAAAGGATATATGAGATAAAATTTGTAACAGCAAAAATTGGGTAGGCTCAATCAGTTCCCATCCCTCTTTAATTTTGACACATGTCTTCACCTTAGGCATTATTCTAAATTCAATCAAACAAAAAATAAAGATGAAAGGAATCTGCATCTGAACGATATATGAACTAACTTACATGTAAAGTAAATATAAGGTCAGATTTTGTTCAGTTAACCCTCAACGTGCCTACTTTAATATTCACATAATAAGAGTATAAAACATAATTCTAACTTTGAAACGAAAAATCTACCAAGTAAATACTGAAACCATTCCCAGAATATTAAATGCCTTTTTAGTATGAAAAGAATAAAAAACATACCAACCAATATTCGAGTCATTATTTCCCATGCAAATACATTGCAAAGCAAATAAATTTGACTATGTATTCAATATATTAGAGGTGTAAACAGGGAGAAACCCTTTAAATAATATATGAGACAGAAATATGAGACAAAAATTCAAAAACAGACTGAGTTGCGCATTTTTTCAAACACCTATCAAGCTACCATGGTTTGTTGATAGATCAAGAAAAAAGGATCACGATCATCCTTAATCTTCAATCCCTTGAAGAAGATGCCAAAGTAAAGTATTTTCAGGCTCTTAGCTTTGAAGAATACTTTGAGTACTCCTATTGGATCCTCCCAGGTTTAAACTCCAGCTACATCACCCTCGTTCCAAAGGACCACTCTATTAATTCTATTTGTGCCTAAAGACCTATCACATTGTCCAACTATAGTTTCAAAATCATTCCCAGTATCCTCTCTAATGGGATTAACTTAATAGCCCCCAAATAATCTCTAAACATCAATATGGCTTTGCCTAGGCAGGAAAATTTGGCATGTCATGTGTTTTGCCTCAAAATAATTACAAATGATTTGGTGGAAATGTAGGTATAAAATTTGACATTAACAAAGATTTTGATACCCTCTCTAGGCCATTTGTTTTTATACTCTAAAAGCCTTTGGATTGAACGAAACGTCCATACCATGGATTAAATGTCTCCTCACATCTGGACACCTTTCCATTCCTATCAACGGTTCCCCTCATGGCCATTTTTTTGGCTTTAATGGTGTGATATAGGAAGATCCTCGCCCCACTCCCCTATTTTGCAGTGCTGAAGATTTCTTAAAATAGGTATCATTAACCTTCATGCTAGAGACCTTTACGAAAACCATTTTTTCTCCTAGAGGTTCACTACCCCTACCCACCTTTATATAGTTGACCTTGTGGTTTTACAACTCCTCTTTGCAACACCTCATGAAACTTTTCCAAGTACAGAAATAGGTTATTGAATGGAGGTTTACATAAAAAACAACAATAGACTACATGAGTTTTATTGAAGTTCAATTCAAGATTCAATAACCAATTTGATGATACAAATAAAAAATTAAAAATATCAACATATGGTACACATTTCACCAATAGTTTGAATGCAAGATATAAAATGAGACTATACCTTCATTCATAGGACGAAAGAATATCATTTATTCATATTAAAAGTGCATCCATGAAAGGATACAACTTCCATTGGTGACACATACTGATCTAAAAATCACCATCATAATCATAATAATCATCAAAGTTATGACCATCACTAATGTGTTGTACTACTCTTCTAGGTATGTGCGTGTGAGATGGAGAGAGGGTATATTACCATAATGCGTTGCCTTAATATTCACCGCTATTGGAGAGAAAAAATGGTCTCATAGACCAAGTTTAGATCTGAAATAAAGAAAAAACATGATAAGGTCAAGAAAACTGCAAAAAAAAAATAGAAATTTAGAGTTTTATACCTCAATGCGAATGTGAATTGATCAAGTAGAGACTCATGAAAAGTATGATTATGATATTGAATTCTAGCCTCATGTGTCAACAAAATGCCAAGAAAATGAAAAATTCAAAAAACATTAAGAAAAATTAAAATGAAATCAAACTTTTTATATATATTATATATAATGTGATATTCCCTTAGATTACTTCCATAATATCCCTTTAGAAGTCCCTTCATCCCACTGTATATGCTATCGCCACCCGAAATGACTGAAATCTAAAAATTCTATCAGAATAAAAATACACACACATCATAGTGACTAAAAACATATGACCAAAACTGTTAGCAAGTCATAACATGATTCAGTTCATCTCTAATATTGGTTTGAACATATTAACATTACTAACATATGATACGTTAATCCCTAGTCAAATCTATAAGTTTGAGAGTACCTTCTTCAAACTAAAATTTGAACCATGGTATGGTGTATCCAAGAATGAAATCTACAAAACCACCAAGTAAAAATAACCTTAAAAAAACAGCAACTATAAATTCAAGTAATAATAACCTAAAAAAATAGAAGCTAAAAAAAATCATATGGGTTACTCAAATATTTCACGACCCTAAAAAAATCATGCGAGTCTCGTAACTGCAAAAATGAAATAGAACATCATTAAATAAAAAAAGAAAAAAGTTTAAGTCTCCATCTTATTAATTCTATATAGATATCACAATACAAAGAGTATTAGAAAATCTATAAAAAGAGTATTAAGAAATAAATACTAAATGAGTAGCTCAAAATCAAAATAAACACACAAATCCATAAAAGATGAAAACAAATTAGAAGAAAAATAGTACCTGCAAAAAAAGTCATAAAAATACAAATTTGATATCTCAAATAAACCTAAAAACAAATTAACAACTTGAGATGGAATTAAAAAACACAAAAAACTTGAGATGGTATATCCAAAACACACAAAACATGGAATATCTTTATGTGTATGTAGAAAGAGAGAAGGAATGCCTCAGTTTAAGCTTTCAGTCATCTTCTACTGTCATCAAATCTGCAAACCCTAGATAAATAAACTAAAAAAAAAACAAATCACATAATAAAAAAAATCATATTTATAAACTAAAATCTTCCAGCAACTTGAATAAAAACCTAGATTTATTTTCTTCCAACTAACTCGAACAAAACTCTAAAATCGAAAGTAGAAAGTGTGTAATGTTAACGTAAAACTCAATTACCCACCAACGCATCCCTCGAATCAAAATCATATATGTTGAAATCATCAATTCTTAAAAACACAAATAAATATCTCAACAACTTTCTCCAATTAAAACCCATCCAGGAGAGAAAAATTTAGAAATAAAATGATTTTGATGAGAGAGAAAAGGTGGGATGTTTTAAATGGAGAGAGAGAACCTGGTGTAGTGAGAGTGAGAGATAGGAACTTTGTGTGTAGTGTGAACGTCCGTGTGTCGGTGTGTCGGGTGTGCTGGCCCCTAAAAGTGTGTATTTTACCATTTTATTCATTCTTTTGAATTTTGAGTAAGAGGGGGAAGAAAATCAAGTGATAGAAAGAGGGGGAAACCTAATAATGAATGGATAAAAGAGGAAAATAGGAATTTTCAATCTTAACCCTCCATTTCGTGCCTTGTTGGCGTCGATCTGAACCGTGAAGTGTCTCCCCATCTTATGAATATTGAAAACACCATTGTAACTTATAATATATATACATATATATTCTAGTTTGGTCGATCTTTATTTTAAACTAAAATCTAATTCAAGTTTTATTCCAAAAGAAAACTCAAAGTGCCTTTCAATTGTTCATAAAACGAATTCTGTTTAAAAAAATCAGATCTAGTTTTGATTTCAGGTACTAAACTGTATTCCGTGCATTATTGTTTGGATTTGGTATTGTGCATGTGTTAGACTCACATTCTGGTTAAAGAAAAATAGGATTTAAAACAAAATTTATTGTCTCACCCCTATTAAAACTCGTGCATCGTTTATTTTTGTTCAGTTGTGTAAAACTACAATTTTGGTATACTCTTACCAAGTTGTGTGTGGACATTTACATATAACTATTTTGTATTTAATCTTAATCACCACTTTTTTTTTTTTATTTTTTTAGGAAAAAGAAAAACCTTGTATGCGTTTCATATCTTAGTAAGTTAAGATCTTTTTATGTACTGATTACACCAACCTAATCATATTAATTCTGTTAGCTCGACAACTTCACTGATATTTGTGTATTGGGTGTGTAGTTGTGCGTGTGTATCAGGTTTTCACTACCTTGGTGTGATTATTACTATATTTCAGATTGTGTGTGGGGTTTGATAAATTAGTCTGGGTTTACGGTTTGTATTAACTGATTTTATTAATTTACACTTGTAATTTTGGAATTTGGAATTAATCATTGGTGTTAGAGGACTTGGTTGTGTGTATGATCCTAGAGCTAAAGGACCCGGGGTTTTCCACTTTATTATTTTCCTCGCGAACAAATATTGTGTTCTTTTCCGCTTTTCCTCATCCCATTCTAAGTCATTTTTATTTGGGAAGCATCATTATAAATCTCTTTTTATTCGTGTGTGTGTGTACACACTACACCAAACTAGGCGATTGTACATAAATTTTATCCATAACCACATGTTGTGGGTCGCGGATTTGGTCCACAGCCAAATCAATTGTGATCATATTCAGTGGTCACAACCCATATCCCTCACCATAACATTATTCATGGACCTCAGGGGTCACGGCATATAGTCACAGACACTAGCCGTGACTCCATCTCAACCCTGGTCACGACCTTGGGCCATGACTCACCCTTCAATTTATGCAAATGTTCACGAAGTGGCTCACGGCTCAAAGCCATGACCAACCCTTCGGCGTATGAAAATGGTCACAAATATTGTCAGGATCCTGGATCTTGACCCATACTTTCATGTTATCAGATTGGTCACAACCCTAGACCGTGACCTATACCCTGATGTACACTAAACAGTCACAACCCTAGGTTATGACCCCATTTATGCGTGATGAAAAAGTATGGTTGATCATGGACTATGTCCATGACCATTTTTAAAAATATTTTTAAAAAATGGGAAGAATTTATTTGTTTTATGGACATTCTAAAACCTGTGTAATGTAAACCCCGCATGACCATAATGCTAAACAATAAAATTATAAAAGCTCGTGTGGTCACGGGACCCAGATTTGAGAGCACGACGATATTCTAAAATTTGTAGTGATCTCAAACTGTGGGTCTTATGACCATGCAGTCGGTTCCTACGAGATACGTTAGTCCCGTGGGAAGTGTCAGTGTTGCTCACGGGGCCGTTTAGGGGGTGGTTCGTGGTTTTTCCCTCTAATGGCATGTTTTCAAGCCTACGTGTATATATTCTAAAATTTGGGCCATGCTCTCAAACTGTGGGTCCGATGTCCATGCATTTTGATCCTACGAGATACATTGGTCCCATGGGAGGTGTCGGCGTCGCTCACGGGGATGGTTGGGGGGTGGTTCGTTGTTTCGCCCTCTAATGAAATGTTTTTAAGACGAAGTATTCTAAAATTTGGGTCGTGATCTCAAACTGTTGGTCCCGTGGCCACACAATAGGTTCCTACGAGCTACCTTGGTCCCGTGGGAGGTGTTGGTACTACTCATGGGGCCGTTGGGGGGGGGGGGGGGTGGTGGTTCATGGTTTCGCCCTCTAACGGCATGGTTTCAAGCCTAAGTGAAGATATTATGAAATTTGGGCCGCGCTCTCAAATCGTGGATCTCGTGGCCACGTGGTAGATTCTTACGAGCTTGTTGGTCTAGTGGGAGGTCTTGGCGCCACTCATGAGGTCATTTGGGGGTGGTTCATGGTTTTGCCCTCTAACAACATGTTTTCAGACCTAAGTGTATTTTTTTTTCAAATTTGGGTTGTGCTCTCAAACTGTGGGTCTCGTGGCCACACAATCAGTTCCTATGAGATACGTTGGTCCCGTGGGATGTCTTGTGCCCAATCAGGAGGCCGTTTGGGGGATGGTTCATGGTTTCTCCCTTTAACATTATGTTATAAAGGCTAAGTGTATACATTCAGAGACTTGGGTTGTTCTCTCAAACCGTGGGTCCCGTGGCAATGCAGTCGGTTCCTACGAGATACGTTAGTCCCGTGGGAGGTGTTGGCACCGTTCATAGGGAAGTTTGGGGGTGGTTTGGTTTTTTACCTCTAACGAAAATTTTCAAGCCTGGGTGTAGATATTCTGAAATTTGGGTCATACTATCAAAAGGTGGATCCCATGGCCATGCGGTCGGGCCATTTGGGGGGTATTTATGGAATTATTTTCTTATCAAAAGAAAAAAACACTTCCAAGTCTAATGTAGTTATAACAAATTGTTATCACACTCCTTAGTAAACTACCACATGTGCTATAATAATCGAGAGAAACCCCAAAGCGCAAGCAATAAAACACATTTAAACTCCCAAAACATAACCCATAAAAAAAGATGCATAAATGTTGAGCAGGAAAAATAACCGGTAAGAATTATTCTTTTCTTATAGTTAGCCTTGAAGCAAGCTTGCCTAAGCTTTTTATTTATTTTAGTGAGACCAACTCCATCATTTTCTTGTTCTATTCCATCATTGGATGTCTTGTTCTCTTCCATCATTGGATGCATGGATCTCACTGAAAGAACTGAGAAACTGATAGAATTGGGGCGAGAATTTGATCTCACTGAAAGAATTAAGAAGCCTAGGGAAGATTTCTTCAAGACTAACTACAAGAAAAGAATAATTATTATTGGTTATTCACTACACCAAAATTGGGCTAATGGTTAAGGATATTATCCCCGACTGGGAAGGGGGGTCGCGAATTTGGTCCGTGACCAAATCTGGAGTGACCAATTATGGTGGTCACATTCTAAATATCCCTAACCCTGGTCACGAATTCCCCATAGTCACAGATGTGGTCATGACCCAAATCCCTGACCCTAATTTTATGCGTGTTCACATACCAAATCCGTGACCACTTCACAATTTTAGACCATGTGGTCACGGCTTTCCACCGTGACTAGTTCTCTGTGCGATCGATCTTTGTCATAGCTTAAGGTCGTGACCAACTAACTGTATATATGATATTATCACGGCTATGGGCCGTGACTATTCTTACTGTGCATAAAATATTGTCACGGCTTTGGGCCATAAGTATACTTACTGTGCATAAAATATTGTCACGGCTTTAGGCCATGACCAGTTTTAATAATAATAATAATAATAATAATAATAATAATAATAATAATAATAATAATAATAATAATAATAATAATAATAATAATAATAATAATAATAATAATAATAAAATCCTCAAATTGGGAGGCTAATCGGTCAGTTGCTGCAAGTGCTCCTTGGGTGACCTCCAGGGGGTCATGTGCTCTCAAATAGGGGATCCCGTGCTCTTAAATTGAGGGGTCCTGTGACCACGTGTAGGAATTCTAAAATATGGGTTGTGTTGTCAAACCAGGGGTCCAATGGCCACGCGATCGGCTCGTACGGGCTACGTTGGCCCCGTGTGAGGTGTTGGCACTGCTCACGGGACCATTTGGGTCGCGCTAAGGTGTTTCTCACCCCGACGGCACGTTTTCAAGCCTAAGTGTGGATATTCTAAAATATGGGTTGTGCTCTCAAACCGGGGGTCCCGTGGCCACACAGTCGGCTTATGCAGGCTATTTTTGTCCCGTGCGAGATGTTGGCGCCGCTCACGGGTCATTTGGGGGGAACTAAAGGGTTTCGACCCCCGACGACACTTTTTAAGCCTAAGTGTGGGTATTCTAAAATATGGGTTGTGCTCTCAAATCGGGGGTCTCGTGGCCATGCGATCGGATCGTGCGGGCTACGTTGGTCCCGTGCTAGGTTTGTCGCCACTCACGGGGCCGTTTGGGGGCGCTAAAGGATTTCTCCCCCCGATGACACGTTTTCAAGCCTAAGTGTGGATATTCGGAAATATGGGTCTTGGTCTTAAATCGGGGGTCCTGTGGCCACGCGGTCAGCTTGTGCAGGCTACGTTGGTCCTGTACGGGATGTTGGCACCGATTACGGTTAAGTTTGGGCAGCGCTAAGGGGTTTCTCCCCCGATGGCACGTTTTCAAGCCTAAGTGTGGATATTTTAAAATATGGGTCATGCTCACAAACTGGGGCTCCCGAGGCCACGCGGTGAGGTCGTGCGGGCAACGTTTGTCCCATGATGGGTGTTGGAGTCACTCATGGGGTTGTTTGGGGGGGGGGGGGGGGGGGGGGCTATTGGGTTTCTCTCCCCGACGGAACGTTTTCAAGCCTAAGTGTGGATATTCTGAAATATGGGTCGTGCCCTCAAATCGGGGGTTCCCTAGCCACGCAGTCGACTCATGTAGGATATGTTGGTTATGTGTGGGGTGTTGGCACCAGTAACGGGGACGTTTGGGGGCGGTAAGGGGTTTCACCCCTCGACGATAAGTTTTCAAGCCTAAGTGTGGGTGTTTGAAAATATGGGTCGTGCTCTCAAATCGAGGGTCTCGTGGCCGCGCGATCGGCTTGTGTGGGCTACGTTGGTCCCTTACGAGATGTTGGCGCCGCTCACGGTTTGAAGCCTAAGTGTGGATATTCTGAAATATGGGCCATGCTCGCAAACAGGGAGTCCCATGGACACGCGATCGGCTTGTACGGTCTATGTTAGTCCCATGCGAGGTGTTGGCACTACTCACGAGGCCGTTTGGGGGGCGCTAAGGGGTTTCTCCCCCCGATAACATGTTTTCAAGCCTAAGTGTGGATATTCTAAAATATAGGTCATGCTCTCAAACTGGACATCCCGTGGCCACGCGACCGGCTCGTACGGGCTACCTTGGTACCGTACGGGGTGTTGGAGACACTTACGGGCTGTTTGGGGGCGCTAAGGGGTTCCCCCCTCTGATGGCATGTTTTTAAGCCTAAGTGTTGATATTTTGAAATATGGGTCGGACTCTCAAACCGAGGGTCCTGTGGCCACAAGGTCAGCTCATGCAAATTAGGTTGGTCCCGTGTGGGGTGTTGGTTTTGCTCACGAGGCCATTTTGGGGGTGCTAAATGGTTTCGTCCCCTGATGACACGTTTTCAAGCGTAACGGTGGATATTCTGAAATACGAGCAATGATCTCAAATTGGGGGTCCTATGGTGACACGGTCCGCTCGTACAGGCTACGTTGGTCCTGTGCGAGGTATTGGCACCAGTCACGGGGACGTTTGGGCAGCGTTAAGGTGTTTCACCTGCCGACGACACATTTTTAATCCTAAGTGTGGATATTCTGAAATATGGGTCGTGCTATCAAATCGGGGGTTTTGTGGCCATGCAGTCGGCTCACACAGGCTACGTTGTTCCCATGCGGGTTGTTGGCGCCACTCATGGGGACGATTGTGAGGTGCTAAGGGGTTCACCTACCGAAGGAATGTTTTCAATCTTAAATGTGGATATTTTGAAATATGGGATGTGCTCCTAGTCACGCGATCAGCTCATGCGGGCTACGCTGGTCTCATACAAGGTGTTGACGCTTCTCACGAGGCCATTTGGGGGGCGCTAAGGGCTTCCCCTCCCCCCCGATGGCACATTCTCAAGACTAAGTGTGGATATTTTGAAATATGGGCCATGCTCTCAAATCGGGGTTTGCGTGGACACGCGGTCGGCTCGCGCGGGCTACGTTGGTCCCATGTGAGGTGTAGGCATCACTCACGGGGCCATTTGGGGGACGCTAAGGGGTTTAGACCCCCGATGGAATGTTTTTAAGAGAAAGTGTGGGTTTTTAGAAGTATGGGTCGTGATCTCAAACCGAGGTCCCATGGCCACGGGTTTAGCTCGTGGGGGCTATGTTGGTCCGGTACGAGGTCTTAGCAAGGCTCACGGGGCCATTTGTGATTAGCTACGAGGTTTCATCCCCTAATGGAACATTGTCAAGCCTAAGTGTGGACATTCTGAAATATGGGTCGTGCTCTCAAAATGGGGATCCCGTGGTCACGCGATCAGCTCTTGAGGGATACGTTGGTCCCGTGCGAGGTGTTGGCACCACTAAAGGGGACGTTTGGGGGGGCGCTAAGGGGCTTCACCCCCTGACGAAACGTTTTCAGTCCTAAGTGTGGATATTCTGAAATATGGGTCGGTCTCTCAAACAGGGGGTCCTATGGCCAGGCTATCGGCTCATACAGACGACGTTGGTCCCGTGCAGGGTATCGGTATCGATCATGGGGCCGTTTGGGGGGTGCTAAGGGGTTTCGTCCCCCAACGATACAATTTTGATCCCAAGTGTGGATATTTTGAAATATGGGCCATCCTCTCAAACTGGGCATCCTGTAGCCACATGATCGGCTCGTGCGGTATACTTTAGTCCCGTGTGGGGTATTAGCACTGCTCACGTGGCCGTTTAGGGGCATTAAGGGGTTTCACCCCCCGACAGCACGTTTTCAAGCCTAAGTGTGAATATTCTAAAATATGGGTTGTACTCTCAAATTGGTGGTCCTGTGGCCACGCGGTTGGCTAGTACGGGCTACGTTGGTCCCGTATGAGGTGTTGACATCACTCACGAGGCCATTTGACGGACTAAGGGGTTTCACCCCCTGATGGCACAATTTCAAACCTAAGTGTGGATATTCTGAAATATGGTCCGTGCTCTTAAACCGGGGATCCCCTTTCCACACAGTTGTCTCGTGTGGGGCTACGTTGGTCCCGTGTGAGGTGTTGGCATCACCCACGGGACCATTTAGGGGATGCTAAGGGTTTTCACCCCCGACGGCACGTTTTCAAGACTAAGTGTGGATATTCTGAAATATGTGACGTTCTTTCAAATTGTGGTTCCCATGGTCATTCGGTCAGCTCGTGCGGGCTACGTTGGCACCGTGGGAGGTTTTGGCCTTGCTCACGGGACAGTTTGGGGGGCGCTAAGGGGTTTCGCCCCCTGACAACACGTTTTCAAGCCTAAGTGTGGATATTCTGAAATATTGGCCATGCTCTCAAATCGTGGGTCATGTGGCCACGCGGTCAACTCGTGCAGGCTACATTGGTCCCGTGCGAGGTCTTGGTGCTGCTCACAGGGACGTTTGGGGGCGCTAAGTAGTTTTGCTCCTAAACGACCAATTTTCAAACCTAAGTGTGGATATTCTGAAATATGAGCCGGGCTCTTAAACCGGGGGTCCCGTGGCCAGGCAGTTGGATCGTGCGGACTATGTTGGTCCCGTGTGGGGTGTTAGCACCGCTTATGGGGCCATTTGGGGGGCGCTAAGGGGTTCCCCCCCCGGTGACACGTTTTCAAGCCTAAGTGTGGATATTCTGAAATATGGGTCGTGCTCTCAAACCGGGTGTCCCGTGGCCACGTGGTCGGCTCGTACAAACTACGTTGCTCCCGTGGGAGTTATTGGTGCTGCTTACGGGGCCGTTTGCGTTGCGCTAAGGGGTTTCTCCCACTGATGGCACATTTTTAAGCCTAAGTGTGGATATTATAAAATATGGGTCGTGCTCTAATATCCAGGGGTTCCGTGGACACGCAGTCAGCTCTTGCAGGCTACGTTGGTCCCATGTGGGGTGTTGACACTACATACAGGGCCATTGGGCGGGCGCTAAGGGGTTTACCTCCCCCGATGACACGTTTTCAAGCCTAAGTGCGGATATTCTAAAATATGGGTCGTGCTCTCAAATTGGGTGTCCCGTGGCAACTCGATCGCCTCGTGCGGGCTACGTTGGTCTTGTACGTGGTGTTGGCACCACTCATGGGGCCATTTGGGGGGTGCTAAGGGATCCCCCCCCCCCCCCCCCCCGACGGCACATTTTGAAGCCTAAATGTGGATATTCTAAAATATTGGTCGGGCTCTCAAACCGAGGGTCCCGTGGCCAGGTAAACGACTCGTGCAGACTACGTTGGTCCTGTGCGGGGTGTTGGCGTTGCTCATGGGGACATTTGGGGGATGCTAAGGGGTTTTCAGCCCGACAACGCAGTTTGAAGCGTAAGTGTGAATATTCTGAAATATGGGTTGTGCTCTCAAACCGGGGGTTTCGTGGCCCCGCAGTCGACTCATGCGGGCTGCGTTGGTCCCGTGTAAGGTATTAGTGCTGCTGATGGGGCCGTTTGGTGGGATCTAAGGGGTTTCACCTCCCGAAGGCATGTTTTGTAGCCTAAGTTTGGATATTCTGAAACATGGGTCGTTCTCTCATATCGAGGATCCCGTGGCCACGTGGCCGGATCGTGAGGTGTTGGCCCTACTCACGGGGGTTTGGATGGCGCTAAGGGGTTTTGCCCCCGACGGCACGTCTTCAAGAGTAAGTGTGGATATTCTGAAATATGGGTCTTGCACTCAAATCAGGGGTTCCGTGTCCATGCAGTTTGCTTGTACAGGCTACGTTGGTCCCGTGCGGGGTGTTAGCGCCACTTACAGGGCCATTTGGGAGGCGCTAAGGGGTTTCACCCCCCGAAGTCATGTTTTCAAGCCTAAGTGAGGATATTTTAAAAAAAGGGTCGTGTTCTCAAATCGGGTGTCCCCTGGACACGCGGTCGGCTGGTACGGGCTACGTTTGTCCCATGTGAGGTGTTGGAATAAGTCATGGGGACGCTTGGGGGATGCTAAGGGGTTTCTCTCCCTACGGCAGGTTTTCAAGCCTAAATGTGGATATTCTGAAATATGGGTTGTGTTCTCAAATTGGGGGTACCATGGCCATTCGGTCGGCACGTGCGAGCTACGTTGGCCCCGTGCGAGATTTTGGCATCGCGCACGGGCCGTTTGGGGGGCACTAATGGGTTTCGACCCCCGATGGCATGTTTTGAAGCCTAAGTATGGTGATTCTGAAATATGGGCCATGCTCTCATATCGAGGGTCCTGTGGCCACGTGGCCGGCTTGTGAGGGCTACATTGGTCCCGTGCGAGGTGTGGCGCTGCTCACAGGGACGTTTGCGGGCGCTAAGGGTTTGTGCCCCCCGACGACACATTTTCAAACCCAAGTGTGGATATTCTGAAATATGGTTCGGGCTCTCAAATCGGGGGTCTCGGGGCCATGAGGTCGGCTCATGCGGACTACGTTGGTCCTGTATGGGAAGTTGGCACCGCTCACGGGGCCATTTGGGGGGCGGTTAGGGGTTCCCCCCCCCCCCCCGACGACATGTTTTCAAGCCCGAGTGTGGTTATTATGAAATATGGGACATGCTCTTTAACTCGGGCTCCCGTGGACATGCAGTCGACTCGTGCAGGTGGCGTTGGTCCTGTGGGAGGTGTTGGCGCCCCTCGCAAAGCCGTTTGGGCGGCGCTAAGGGGTTTTTCCCCTCGAAGGCACGTTTTTAATCAAAAGTGTTGATATTCTAAAATTTGGACCATTTTCTGAAATATGGGGGTTACATGATCTAATGGTCAGCTCGTACGAGCTACGTTGGTCTCGTAAGCAGTGTTGGCACTACTCATGAGGCTGTTTGGGTGGAGATAATGGGTTTTTCCTCTTGACGACAGGTTTTCAAGCCTAAGTGTGATTCCTAAATAGGGGCCATGCTCTCAAAATGGAGGTCCCGTGGCCACGTGGTCGGCTTGTACGAACTACGTTGGTCCCGTGCGAGGTGTTGGAGCTGCTCACCGGGACATTCAGGGGCGCTAAGTGGTTTCATCCCCCAAAGACATGGTTTTAAGCCTAAGTATGGATATTCTGAAATATGAGTTGTGCTCTCAAACTGGGGGTTCCGTGGCCATGCAGTCCTTTAGTGCAGGCTACATTTGTCCCATGCGAGGTGTTGGTGCCACTCACGGGGCTGCTTGGGGGGCGCTAAGGTTGTTCGCCCCCCGACGGCACATTTTCAAGCCTAGGCGTGGATATTCTGAAATATGGGTTGTGCTCGCAAATTGGGGGTCCCGTGGCCATGCGATCATCTCGTGTGAGCTACATTGGTCTCATGCGAGGTGTTGGCACCACTCACAGGGATGTTTGGGGGGAGCTAAGCGGTTTCGCCCCCCGATGGAACGTTTTCAAGCCTAAGTGTGGATATTCTGAAATATGGGTCGGGCTCTCAAACCAGGGGTAGCGTGGCCACGCGGTCATCTCGTGCGGATTACTTTTGTAGTGTGGGGGGTGTTGGCTCTACTCAAGGGGCCGTTTGGGGAGCGTTAAGGGGTTTTGGCCCCCGACGATACATTTTTAAGCCTAAGGGTGGATATTTTGAAATATGGGCCATGCTCTCAAACCGCGGGTCCTGTGGCCATGCAATCATCTTTGCAAGCTACGTTGGTCCCATGAGAGGTGTTGACACCACTCACGGGGCCGTTCGGGGGGCGCTAAGGGGTTTCGCCCCCTGACGGTACATTTTCAAGCCTAAGTGTGGATATTCTGAAATATGGGTCGGGCTCTCAAACAGGGGTCCTGTGGCCAAGCGATCAGCTCGTGCAGACTACGTTGGTCCCGTGCGGGGTATTGGTACCGATCACGGGGCCGTTTGGGGGCGCTAAGGGGTTTCATCCCCCAACGGAACGTTTTCAATCCTAAGTGTGGATATTCTAAAATATGGGCCATGCAATCAAACCGGGCATCCCGTGGCCACGCGATCGGCTAGTGCGTGATATATTGGTCCCGTACGGGGTATTGGCACTATTCACGAGGCCGTTTGGGGGGATTTAAGGGGTTTCACCGCCCGATGGCATGTTTTCAAGCCTAAGTGTAAATATTCTGAAATATGGGTTGTAATCTCAATCGGGGGTCCCGTGGCCACGCGTTTGGCTCATACAGGCTACGTTGGTCCCGTGCGAGGTGTTGGCATCACTCACGGGGCCATTTGGCAGACGCTAAGGGGTTTCCCCCCCCGACGGTACGTTTTAAGCCTAAGTGTGGATATTATGAAATATGAGTCATGCTATCAAACCGGGGGTACCGTGGCCACGCGATGGGATCGTGAGGGCTACGTTGGTCCCGTGTGAGGTGTTAGAATCACCCACAGAGACGTTTAGGGGATGCTAAGGGGTTTCAACCTTGACGGCATGTTTTCAAGACTGTGTGGATATTCAGAAATATGTGACGTGCTCTCAAATAGGGGGTCCAATGGTCATTCGGTTGGCTCGTGCGGGCTACGTTGGCCCGTGTGATATTTTGGCATCGCTCACGGGGCCGTTTGAGGGTCGTTAAGGGGTTTCACCCCCTGACGACACGTTTTTAAGCCTATGTGTGGATATTCTAAAATATGGGCGATGCTCTCAAATCGTGGGTCCTGTGGCCACGCGGTCAGCTCGTGTGGGCTACATTGGTCCCGTGCGAGGTCTTGGTGCTGCTCACAGGGACGTTTGGGGGCGCCTAGGAGTTTTTCTCCTAAACGGCCCATTTTCAAACCTAAGTGTGGATATTCTAAAATATGGGTTGAGCTCTCAAACCGAGGGTCCCGTGGCCAGGTAGTTGGCTCATGCGGACTACGTTGGTCCTGTGCGAGGTGTTGGCCCCACTCATGGGGACATTTCGGGGCGCTAGGGGTTTCACCCCCCGACGACGTGTTTTCAAGACTAAGTGTGGATATTCTGTAATATGGGTCGTGTTCTCAAATCGGGTGTCCCGTGGCCATGCGATCGACTCATACAGGCTACATTGCTCCCGTGGGAGTTATTCGTGCCGCTTACGTGGCCGTTTGGGCTGCGCTAAGGGGTTTCTCCCACTGATGGCATGTTCGTAAGCCTAAGTGTGGATATTCTAAAATATGGGCTGTGCTCAAATATCCAGGGGTTCCGTGGCCAAGCATTTAGCTCGTGCAGGCTACGTTGGTCCCATGCGGGGTGTTGACGCTACTCATGGGGACATTGGGTGGGCGCTAAAGGGTTTGCCCCCGACGACACATTTTCAAGCCTAAATGTAGATATTCTGAAATATGGGTCGTGCTCTCAAATCGAGGGTTTCGTGGCCACCTAGTCGGCTCGTGAGGGATACATTGGTCCCATGCGGGGTGTTGGAACTAATCATGAGGTCGTTTAGGGGGTACTAAGGGATTCCCCCCCCCCTCGATGACACATTGTCAAGCCTAAGTGTGGATATTCTGAAATATGGGTCGGGATCTTAAACCGGGGGTCTCGTGCCTAGGTAAACGGCTCGTGCAAACTATGTTGGTCCTGTGCTGGGTGTTAGCATTGCTCGTGTGGACTACTTTTGTAGTGTGGGGGGTGTTGGCTCTGCTCAAGGGGCCGTTTGGGGAGCGTTAAGGGGTTTTACCCCCCGGCGATACATTTTTAAGCCTAAGGGTGGATATTATGAAATATGGGCCATGTTCTCAAATCGGGGGTCCTGTGGCCATGCAATAGTCTTGTGCGAGATACGTTGGTCCGGTGCGAGGGGTTGACACCACTCACGGGGCCGTTCGGGGGGCGCTAAGGTGTTTCGCCCCCTGACGGTACATTTTGAAGCCTAAGTGTGGATATTTTGAAATATGGGTCGGGCTCTCAAACGCGGTCCTCTGACCAAGTGATCGGCTCGTGCAGACTACGTTGGTCCCGTGCGGGGTAGTGGTACCGATCACGGGGCCATTTGGGGGGCGCTAAGGGGTTTCGTCCCCCCGATGGAACGTTTTCAATCCTGAGTGTGGATATTCTAAAATATGGGTCGTGCAATCAAATCGAGCATCCCGTGGCCACGAGATCGGCTAGTGCGTGATACTTTGGTCCCGTACGGGGTATTGGCACAATTTACGAGGCCGTTTGGGGGGATTTAAGGGGTTTCACCCCCCGACGGCATGTTTTCAAGCCTGTGTGTGGATATTATGAAATATGGATCGTGCTCTCAAACCGGGGGTCCCCTGGCCATGCGGTGGGATCGTGCGGGCTACGTTGGTCCCGTGTGAGGTGTTAGAAACACCTACGGGGCCGTTTAGGGGATGCTAAGGGGTTTCAACCCCGACGGCATGTTGTTAAGACTGTGTGGATATTCCTAAATATGTGACGTGCTCTCAAATTGGGGGTCCGATGGTCTTTCGGTTGGCTCGTGCGGGCTACGTTGGCCCCGTGTGAGATTTTGTCATCGCTCACGGGGCTTTTTGGGGGGTGTTAAGGGGTTTCACCCCCTGACGACACGTTTTTAAGCCTAAGTGTGGATATTCTGAAATATGGGACACGCTCTCAAATCGTGGGTCCTATGGCCACGCGGTAAGCTCGTGCAGGCTACATATGTCCCGTGCGAGGTCTTGGTGCTGCTCACAGGGACGTTTGGGGGCCCTAAGGAGTTTTTCTCCTAAACGGTCCATTTTCAAACCTAAGTGTGGATATTATAAAATATGGGTCAGGCTCTCAAACTGGGGGTCCCGTGGCCAGGTTGTTGGCTCATGCGGACTACGTTGGTCCTGTGCGAGGTGTTGGCCCCACTCATGGGGACATTTCGGGGCGCTAGGGGTTTCACCCCCCGACGACGTGTTTTCAAGACTAAGTGTGGATATTCTGTAATATGGGCCGTGTTCTCAAATCGGGTGTCCCGTGGCCATGCGATCGACTCATACAGGATACATTGCTCCCGTGGGAGTTATTCGTGCCGCTTACGTGGCCGTTTGGGCTGCGCTAAGGGGTTTCTCCCACTGATGGCATGTTCGTAAGCCTAAGTGTGGATATTCTAAAATATGGGCTATGCTCAAATATCCAGGGGTTCCGTGGCCAAGCATTTAGCTCGTGCAGGCTACGTTGGTCCCATGCGGGGTGTTGACGCTACTCATGGGGCCATTGGGTGGGCGCTAAAGGGTTTGCCCCCGACGACACATTTTCAAGCCTAAATGTAGATATTCTGAAATATGGGTCGTGCTCTCAAATCGAGGGTTTCGTGGCCACCTAGTCGGCTCGTGAGGGATACATTGGTCCCATGCGGGGTGTTGGAACTAATCATGAGGTCGTTTAGGGGGTACTAAGGGATTCCCCCCCCCCTCGATGACACATTGTCAAGCCTAAGTGTGGATATTCTGAAATATGGGTCGGGATCTTAAACCGGGGGTCTCGTGCCTAGGTAAACGGCTCGTGCAAACTATGTTGGTCCTGTGCTGGGTGTTAGCATTGCTCGTGTGGACTACTTTTGTAGTGTGGGGGGTGTTGGCTCTGCTCAAGGGGCCGTTTGGGGAGCGTTAAGGGGTTTTACCCCCCGGCGATACATTTTTAAGCCTAAGGGTGGATATTATGAAATATGGGCCATGTTCTCAAATCGGGGGTCCTGTGGCCATGCAATAGTCTTGTGCGAGATACGTTGGTCCGGTGCGAGGGGTTGACACCACTCACGGGGCCGTTCGGGGGGCGCTAAGGTGTTTCGCCCCCTGACGGTACATTTTGAAGCCTAAGTGTGGATATTTTGAAATATGGGTCGGGCTCTCAAACGCGGTCCTCTGACCAAGTGATCGGCTCGTGCAGACTACGTTGGTCCCGTGCGGGGTAGTGGTACCGATCACGGGGCCATTTGGGGGGCGCTAAGGGGTTTCGTCCCCCCGATGGAACGTTTTCAATCCTGAGTGTGGATATTCTAAAATATGGGTCGTGCAATCAAATCGAGCATCCCGTGGCCACGAGATCGGCTAGTGCGTGATACTTTGGTCCCGTACGGGGTATTGGCACAATTTACGAGGCCGTTTGGGGGGATTTAAGGGGTTTCACCCCCCGACGGCATGTTTTCAAGCCTGTGTGTGGATATTATGAAATATGGATCGTGCTCTCAAACCGGGGGTCCCCTGGCCATGCGGTGGGATCGTGCGGGCTACGTTGGTCCCGTGTGAGGTGTTAGAAACACCTACGGGGCCGTTTAGGGGATGCTAAGGGGTTTCAACCCCGACGGCATGTTGTTAAGACTGTGTGGATATTCCTAAATATGTGACGTGCTCTCAAATTGAGGGTCCGATGGTCTTTCGGTTGGCTCGTGCGGGCTACGTTGGCCCCGTGTGAGATTTTGGCATCGCTCACGGGGCCTTTTGGGGGGTGTTAAGGGGTTTCACCCCCTGACGACACGTTTTTAAGCCTAAGTGTGGATATTCTGAAATATGGGACACGCTCTCAAATCGTGGGTCCTATGGCCACGCGGTAAGCTCGTGCGGGCTACATATGTCCCGTGCGAGGTCTTGGTGCTGCTCATAGGGACGTTTGGGGGCCCTAAGGAGTTTTTCTCCTAAACGGTCCATTTTCAAACCTAAGTGTGGATATTATAAAATATGGGTCGGGCTCTCAAACTGGGGGTCCCGTGGCCAGGTTGTTGGCTCATGCGGACTACGTTGGTCCTGTGCGAGGTGTTGGCCCCACTCATGGGGACATTTCGGGGCGCTAGGGGTTTCACCCCCCGACGACGTGTTTTCAAGACTAAGTGTGGATATTCTGTAATATGGGCCGTGTTCTCAAATCGGGTGTCCCGTGGCCATGCGATCTACTCATACAGGCTACATTGCTCCCGTGGGAGTTATTCGTGCCGCTTACGTGGCCGTTTGGGCTGCGCTAAGGGGTTTCTCCCACTGATGGCATGTTCGTAAGCCTAAGTGTGGATATTCTAAAATATGGGCTGTGCTCAAATATCCAGGGGTTCCGTGGCCAAGCATTTAGCTCGTGCAGGCTACGTTGGTCCCATGCGGGGTGTTGACGCTACTCATGGGGCCATTGGGTGGGCGCTAAAGGGTTTGCCCCCGACGACACATTTTCAAGCCTAAATGTAGATATTCTGAAATATGGGTCGTGCTCTCAAATCGAGGGTTTCGTGGCCACCTAGTCGGCTCGTGAGGGATACATTGGTCCCATGCGGGGTGTTGGAACCAATCATGAGGTCGTTTAGGGGGTACTAAGGGATTCCCCCCCCCCCCCTCGACGACACATTGTCAAGCCTAAGTGTGGATATTCTGAAATATGGGTCGGGATCTTAAACCGGGGGTCTCGTGCCTAGGTAAACGGCTCGTGCAAACTATGTTGGTCCTGTGCTGGGTGTTAGCATTGCTCGTGTGGACTACTTTTGTAGTGTGGGGGGTGTTGGCTCTGCTCAAGGGGCCGTTTGGGGAGCGTTAAGGGGTTTTACCCCCCGGCGATACATTTTTAAGCCTAAGGGTGGATATTATGAAATATGGGCCATGTTCTCAAACCGGGGGTCCTGTGGCCATGCAATAGTCTTGTGCGAGATACGTTGGTCCGGTGCGAGGGGTTGACACCACTCACGGGGCCGTTCGGGGGGCGCTAAGGTGTTTCGCCCCCTGACGGTACATTTTGAAGCCTAAGTGTGGATATTTTGAAATATGGGTCGGGCTCTCAAACGCGGTCCTCTGACCAAGTGATCGGCTCGTGCAGACTACGTTGGTCCCGTGCGGGGTAGTGGTACCGATCACGGGGCCATTTGGGGGGCGCTAAGGGGTTTCGTCCCCCCGATGGAACGTTTTCAATCCTGAGTGTGGATATTCTAAAATATGGGTCGTGCAATCAAATCGAGCATCCCGTGGCCACGAGATCGGCTAGTGCGTGATACTTTGGTCCCGTACGGGGTATTGGCACAATTTACGAGGCCGTTTGGGGGGATTTAAGGGGTTTCACCCCCCGACGGCATGTTTTCAAGCCTGTGTGTGGATATTATGAAATATGGATCGTGCTCTCAAACCGGGGGTCCCTTGGCCACGCGGTGGGATCGTGCGGGCTACGTTGGTCCCGTGTGAGGTGTTAGAAACACCTACGGGGCCGTTTAGGGGATGCTAAGGGGTTTCAACCCCGACGGCATGTTTTTAAGACTGTGTGGATATTCCTAAATATGTGACGTGCTCTCAAATTGGGGGTCCGATGGTCTTTCGGTTGGCTCGTGCGGGCTACGTTGGCCCCGTGTGAGATTTTGGCATCGCTCACGGGGCCTTTTGGGGGGTGTTAAGGGGTTTTACCCCCTGACGACACGTTTTTAAGCCTAAGTGTGGATATTCTGAAATATGGGACACGCTCTCAAATCGTGGGTCCTATGGCCATGCGGTAAGCTCGTGCGGGCTACATATGTCCCGTGCGAGGTCTTGGTGCTGCTCATAGGGACGTTTGGGGGCCCTAAGGAGTTTTTCTCCTAAACGGTCCATTTTCAAACCTAAGTGTGGATATTATAAAATATGGGTCGGGCTCTCAAACTGGGGGTCCCATGGCCAGGTTGTTGTCTCGTGCGGACTACGTTGGTCCTGTGCAGGGTGTTGGCACTGCTCATGGGTCCATTTGGGGGGTGCTAGGGGTTTTGCCCCCGAGGACATGCTTTCAAGCCTAAGTGTGGATATTCTGAAATATGGGTCGTGTTATCAAACCGAGTGTCCCGTGGACATGCGATCGTCTCATACAGGCTACATTTCTCCCATTGGAGTTATTGGTGCCGCTTATGTGGCCGTTTGGGCTGCGCTAAGGGGTTTCTCCCACTGATGGCATGTTTTTAAGCCTAAGTGTGGTTATTCTAAAATATGGGCCGTGCTCTAATATCCAGGGGTTCCGTGGCCAAGTATTTAGCTTGTGCATGCTATGTTGGTCCCATGCGGGGTGTTGATGCTACTCATGGGGCCATTGGGTGGGCGCTAAGGGGTTTCCCCCCCGATGACACATTTTCAAGGCTAAGTGTGGATATTCTGAAATATGGGTCGTGCTCTCAAATTGGGGGTCCCGTGGCCACGTGGTCTGCTCGTGCGGGCTACGTTGGTCCCGTGTGGGGTGTTGGGACCAATCACGAGGCCATTTGGGTGGTACTAAGGGATTCCCCCCCCCCTCGACGACACATTTTCAAGCCTAAGTGCGGATATTCTGAAATATGGGTCGGGCTCTCAAACCGGGGGTCTCGTGCCTAGGTGAACGGTTCGTGAAAACTATGTTGGTCCTGTGCGGGGTGTTGGCATTGCTCACTGGTCCATTGAGGGGACACTAAGGGGTTTTCTGGCCGACAATGCATTTTCAAGTGTAAGTGTGGATATTCTGAGATATGGGTTGTGCTCTCAATCCGGGGGTCCCATGGCCATGCAGTCGGCTCGTACGGGCTACGTTGGTCTCTTGTAATGTATTAGTGCTGCTGATGGGGCCGTTTGGTTGGAGCTAAGGGGTTTCGCCCCCCGACGGCACGTTTTCAAGCCTAAGTGTGGATATTCTGAAACATGGGTCGTTCTCTCAAATCGGGGGTCCCGTGGCCACGCAGTCGGCTCATCTGGACTACGTTTGTCCCGTGCGAGGAATGGCCCTACTCATGGGGGTTTGTACGGTGCTAAGGGGTTTTGCCCCCCGACGGCATGTCTTCAAGACTAAGTGTGGATATTCTTAAATATGGGTACTCCTCTCAAATCGGGGGTTCCGTGGCCATGCACTTGGCTCGTACAGGCTACGTTGGTTCCGTGCGGGGTATTTGCGCCACTCATAGGGCCATTTGGGAGGAGCTAAGGGGTTTCACCCCCCGAAGTCACGTTTTCAAGCCTAAGTGAGGATATTCTGAAATACGGGTCGTGCTCTCAAATCGGGTGTCCCCTGCACATGCGATCGGTTGGTACAGGCAACGTTGGTCCCGTATGAGGTGTTGGCATCACTCATGGGGCCGTTTGGGGGATGCTAAAGGGTTTCTCTCGCGACGTCATGTTTTCAAGACTAAGTGTGGATATTATGAAATATGGGTTGTGTTCTCAAATTAGGGGTTCCATGGCCACTCGTTCGGCTCATGCGGGCAACGATGGCCCCGTGCTAGATTTTGGCACCGCGCGTGGGGCCATTTAGGGGGCGCTAATGGGTTTCACCCCCGGCTGCACGTTTTGAAGTCTAAGTGTTGACATTCTGAAATACGGGCCATGCTCTCAAATCGGGGGTCCTTTGGCCATGTGGCCAGCTTTTGAGGGAAACATTGGTCCCATGCGAGGTGTTGGCGCTGCTCACAGGGACGTTTGGGGGCACTAAGGGGTTTCTCCCTCCGAGGGAACATTTTCAAACCCAATTGGGTATATTTTGAAATATAGTTCAGGCTCTCAAACTGGGGGTCCCGTGTCCACGAGGGCGGCTCGTGCACACAGGAAGTTGGCACCGTTCACAGGGCCATTTAGGGGAGGTTAGGGGTTCCCCCCCCCGATGACATGTTTTCAATCCCGAGTGTGGATATTATGAAATATGGGTCCTGCTCTCAAACCGGGGGTCCCGTGGCCATGCAGTCAACTCGTGCGGACTGCGTTGGTCCCGTGGGAGGTGTTGGCGCCAGTCGCTGAGCCGTTTGGGCGGCGCTAAGGATTTTTTCCCCTGAAGGTACGTTTTTAATCAAAAGTGTTGATATTCTGAAATTTGGGCCATGCTCTCAAATATGGGGGTTATATGATCTAACGATCAGCTTGTGAGCTACGTTGGTCTCATAAGACGTGTTGGCACTACTCACGAGGCTGTTTGGGAGGGGCTAATTGGTTTTGCCCCCCGATGGAAGGTTTTCAAGCCTAAGTGTGGATATTCTTAAATTGGGGCCATGCTCTCAAAATGGAGGTCCCGTGGCCACTTGGTCGGTTTGTATGAACTACGTTGGTCCTGTGCGAGGTGTTGTCACTACTCACCGGGACATTCGGGGGCGCTAAGGGGTTTCGGCCCCCGACAACACATTTTCAAGCATAAGTATGGATATTTTAAAATATGGGTTGTGCTCTCAAACCGGGGGTTACGTGGCCATGCAGTCGGCTAGTGTAGGCTACGCTTGTTTCGTGTGAGGTGTTGGCGCCACTCACGGGGCCGTTTGGGGGGCGCTAAGGTGGTTTGCCCCAGACGACACATTTTCATGCCTAAGTGTGGATATTATGAAATATGGATCGTGCTATCAAATTGGGGGTCCCATGGCCACGCGGTTGGCTCATGCGGGCTACATTGGTCTCATACGAGGTGTTGGCGCCATTCATAGGGATGCTTGGGGGACGCTAAGGGGTTTTACCCATCGATGGCACATTTTCAAGCCTAAGTGTGGAAATTCTGAAATATGGGTCAGGCTCTCAAACTGGGGGACCATTGCTAAAAGGTCGGCTTTTACGAACTACGTTGGTCCCGTATGAGATGTTGGCACCGCTCACGGGGCCATTTGCGGGCTGATTAGGCATAAATTCTTCCTAATTTATCCCTTTTATTCAGTCACTTTTAGCACCTCGAACAGCGTAATCGATTTAATTTTATCTCATAATCTTGCTACTGACTTATACTAATGTGTACACCGAGTTTTGGGTATTTCGTATTGATTTCACATGTATTTGATGTCAATTAAAGAAACCAAGAAACCGAAAGAATCGAGAAAGAAAAAAAGGAAAGTCCAAAGGGCGAAAATTATAATTTCCACCTGGAATTCGAACGAGGCACCAAAGAGAAGTTTAAGATATCAATTTCATGAGCACATAAGAAGAAACGACACCTCAATAAGAGTCCCCGTGTGAAAGTTATGAACAGTCTAAATCTAAAGGAAAAAGTCAAAGGAATCCCGGACCGATTCGGTCCAGACCGGTCCGCAATGCCACTTTCTAGAGAACCTCGGACCGAAGACAAACCGAAGCTGCAAGAAAATAAAAGAACCGATCCGCACCGGATCGATCTGCCCAAGAATTAAAAGAACTGATTCGGATTCCAGGCAGACCGAACCGTAAAAGGACCGGACCGGTCTGACTGTCGACTTTTAATTTTTTATCCTTCTCTAATGGAGAGTCCTAGTGAAACTAAAACTGCTGAGTTTTGTAGGGTATTTAAACCCGTTTTATAAGCATTCTTAGTACGGAGAATTTATCTAATTTTCCATTTTTTTCAGAAAAACCCTAGTTTGGAGATAGCTTAATATTTTAAAATCAAGATTGAAGATTGTCTAGATTTCAGTGATTACTAGTAATTGTAGTTAATGCTTTGTGTCCCTTAGTAAGATTAGTGAGTAATTTACTCTGTTCAATTTCTCGTTTACATCATTCTACAATTTTCCTTAGTTTAATCATGATTTCCTGCAATTCCAAAATTGTTTTCATTAAGTTCATCATGGTAGGCTAGACTTTTAAAGGTCAGGATGCATGAACCCAACCTGATGTGGTAGTTGTATGTACATAAAATTAATCCTCTAAATTTAATTGTTTGATTATGACCGTATTGCATAGAAACACGAAAATTGTCGATCTTTAGATCTCGTTTGCTTCAGGGTTACCGGGATGCTTTAGAATATAATTCGAGTGTAACTATTGAAATGCTGATTTACTCATCCTCTGATTAAGTATGATGCGGGCTTGAACCTCATATACGTAATGCTTGGGAGTAATAAATTTTGGGTCTAATTAATCATTTAAATTTACGATTAGTGTGATATCATCAATACACTGGGCTGGGGGATTGTATTCCCGTCCTGTTTTCTTCATCATATAGTTTACAGTTTCAAGTCAATTATCATCAGTCATTTAGAGTAACCTCATTTCATTAATACTTTCGTTCATTAAATAATTATTTTCAAAATTTCATCTAGTGTAGTTATTCCTAAAACCAATGATCTCTTCCTTTTCTATAGAGTCAAAGTTAGGTTTCCTTCGTCTGTCCATGTCATCACAACTCTGTTGTCCTATTTCCCTGTGGATATGATCTCGAATTACCGGGTTTATTACTAACAGGACAGGCTTGCACTTGAGCCCAGAAGAGAACACACATTAGAGATACTTTCTGAGTCGCATCAAGTTTTTGGCGCCATTGCCGGGGGATTAGGTGGACTTCGGATTAGATCGAGTCAATATAAAACTTTGACCAAAAATTTCCAAAAATCCAAAAACATAGAAAAAAAATTTAAAAAACACAAAATAGATTCATCATCATCTCTCATAAGATGTTAATGCAAAATTCAAAACTCACTCCCACTCCTCATAATACTCCAACCCACATTCACGAAAATCTGATTGTTGAGTACGATCCTGATAGACCTCACACTCCTAACGCTCCACAGTTCTGGGTTCCACATCCCACACCATCACACTCAATCTCAAACAACACGCCGTTTTCCTTCTTAGGACATAATTCATAGATCACTCCAAGTATACCAAGTGAGGATACCGAATCGTTGAGAGAGAGAAACATGTCACAACACGGTAGTGCAGTTGTTGATGAGGGAGAGGCCCCGTACCGCCTGTTGAGAGACGTCTTATATCCCGAGCACACTGTCACTCCGGGATGAATTTTACTCTCGTATAATGCAGGGCAATTCCGTTTTAGGAATGGGATGATCCAGATACTTCCCACTTACCATGGTATGGATTCAGAAAAGCCATATATGCCCACATCATGGAATATGAGGATGCGTTCAAGACTCTCAGTGACCAAACTTGCACAAACGATGTGCTCCGCCTTAAACTCTTCCCATTATCGCTAACGGATAAGGCTAAGACCTGGTTATGGTCTTTACCTCCAAATTCGATTTCATCATGGAATGAATTACAACCCAAATTTCTCAAAAGTTCTTTCCCCCACATCGAACTAACTCCATCAAAGCTCAAATTCAAACATTTCGACAATTAGAAAATAAGTCATTCAAACGATGCTACGAGCGTTTCAATGAGATAATTGCCTCGTGTCCCCATCGTGGTTTTGATAAAACACAAATCATTTCCTTTATTCATAATGGGTTGAACATTAACTCCAAGAAACTTGTTAAAACCATGGGTAGTGGTCTGTTTGTCGACTTAGATGCCCACGATGCTGAGCTCCGCCTGAGGTATGTCGCTGAAACTACCCAATCCTAGGATACATCTGACCCCAATGCTCAAAATCGAAATCGTCAAGTGACCACCACTCCACCGACGTCTGACATATTTCATGTAAAAGAGAATTCCATAGAAGACAGTCGACTCAATATGCTTGAGAAAGGATCGCGAGACCTACGTGCAGAATGTGGAAGAGGATTAACTGGATCCACCCCAAACCCCGTCGAGAAGGTGTGTGCGATTTTTGAGGTGGGTCATTCAACTGAGGAATGCGTGACTGTACCCGCCTACAAAATGATGCTTCAAGAGCAAGTCAGTGGCATAGGAGGCTTTAAGGGTAATTTCGGTGCCCCTCATGGGAATTGTTACAACCCTTCATGGAAAAACCACCCTGGTTTTAGCTATGGACAACAACATGTTGCGATGAATCCTAATTCACATGTTGCCCCTCCTCCGCCCCCACATTTTTAACAACCTCCACACATGCAAGGACATGTGCAAGCACCACCACCTCAAGGCACATACATCCCTCCATCGCGGAGAAGCCTCGAGGATACGATCAACCACTTTATCAATACCCAAACTGCAACTAATGCAAGGCATGAGCGCATGATGAATGACATGAATACGAACATTTCACAGTTGCAATCATCGTTGAGCATCCAAGAGAAAGGCAAGTTTCCTCCCCAGGGCCAAAGACCTCCCCAAGGTCAAACTAGTGTTTGATCCACCTCGACAGAACTTCAAGAGCAATGTCAAGCTGTGACCACTCTTCGTAGTGGGAGAGTCGTTGATTTATCACCTCCCCCACACGATACAACTAAAGATAAGGAGATATCGCCCTGCACGAAAGAGGCCAAAGATGTCCCCTTGAATGAGAGTGATAAAGAAGACACTAGTGAGCCCGAGGTAGTAATGAAAACACCCACCGCGGCACTATTTCCTCAAAGGTTGGTTCCTTCCCACAAAGGAAACCCCTGTGATGAAGTGCTAGACCTACTAAAGCAAGTGAAGCTAAATTTACCTTTCCTCGATGCTATTAAGAAAATTCCAGCTTATGCAAAAGTCATCAAAGACTTGTTGACGGTAAAGAGGAGGATGAAGGTAAAGAAAAATGTCTACCTAGCACAGAACGTGAGAACCATCCTACTCAATGATCTCCCGCCCAAGTTCAAAGATCCTGGTGCACCCACCATTTCCTGCATCATTGGAGAAAATAAAATTGAGAAAGCCTTACTTGATTTTTGAGAAAGTGTCAATATTCTCCCTTACGCCATCTATAGGCAACTTGATTTGGGTGACCTCAAGCCCACAAAGGTCACTCTCCAATTAGAGGATCGAACCGTGAAGATCCCAAGAGGCATAGTTGAGGACGTGATCGTCCAAGTTGACACTTTCTACTTCCCGGTAGACTTTGTCATTTGGGACTTGGAGCCCTCCTTCACCTCAAGTAACCATGTTCCCATCATTATTGGGCTCCCTTTCTTAGCTACGGCTAACACAATCACCAATATTCGAAATGGGTGAATGAAACTCACTTTTGGGAACATGACTTTTGAGAATAACATCTTCCATATCGCCCAACAGACGAGGGAAGAACATGATCTTCACGCGGTGAGCCTAATAGACGAGATCATAGAGGATTATTTTGAGGAAACTTATTATGGATATGCCTTAGGGTCATGTTTAGTGTCAAGCCACGGGAGTGAGGGGACGTACACCATATTCGAGAGGGAGGTTGAGGAGTTGAGAGGGTTATTTGATGAGAGAGCATCGGACAAGGACACGAGAAATTTAAATTGGGTTTCTAGATTCGTGGAATTACCACCGATGGATACGTATGGTTCCCTCCAATGAAAAATTTCCAACCCTCGAATTGAAAAATCTCCCCTACCATATTAAATATGCATACATGAGACATTTCCTATTGTTGTCTCCTCTAGCCTAGACAAAGAGCAGGAGGTGAAATTGATAAAGATTCTGAGGAAGCACCAAAATGATTTTGGTTGGTGCATTGCTGATTTGAAAGGGATAAGTCCTTTGATTTGCACCCACAAGATCCATCTCAAAGAAGATATCAAGCCCTTGATAGAAATGCAAAGAAGGATAAACCCTAAAATGAAAGAAGTGGTGAGGACTGAAATAATTAAGCTATTGGATGCCGGGATTATCTACCCAATCTCGGATAGTAAGTGGGTAAGCCCTATTCAAGTTGTCTTGAAGAAGTCCGGCATGACAGTGATTGAGAATGCTAAGAGAGAGCTAGTTGCCCAATGTACCACCACCGAGTGGCGCGTTTTCATTGATTACCGGAAACTCAATGAGGGAACTAGGAAAGACCATTTCCCCTTGCCATTTATTGATCACATGCTTGAGAGAATGGTGGGACACCCTTACTATTGCTTCCTTGATGGTTACTTCGGATATAACCAAATTGAGGTAGATGTACTTGACCAGGAGAAAACAACCTTCACTTGCCCTTTTGCTACGTTTGCCTACAAACATATGCCATTTGGCTTGTGTAATGAACCTGCAACCTTTCAAAGGTGCATGTTGAGCTTATTTAGAGACATGGTCGAGAGAGGACTTGAAGTGTTCATGGACGATTTCAGCATTTTTGGCACCTCTTTCGATCGTTGTCTTGAAAAATTGGAAAAAGTACTTGCCTGGTGTGTGGAAAAGAACTTAGTGCTGAATTGGGAGAAATGCCACTTCATGGTCACCGAGGGAATAGTTCTTGGCCACATAGTTTCATCCAAGTGGATAGAAATTGATAGAGCCAAGATAGATGTCATAGCCGATCTGCCCCCACCCAAATCTCTCAAGGACGTGTGCTCCTTCTTGGGCCATGCGGGATTTTATCGAAGGTTCATTAAGGACTTTAGCGCCATCGCTAGACCCTTAAGCACCCTACTTATGAAGGAAAACCCATTTGAGTGGATGAAAGCATTCCAAAGCTCTTTTGAAAAATTGAAAACCATGCTTGTGTCGTCCCCCATCATGAAAGTTCCAAATTGGTCTTTACCATTCGAACTTATGTGTGATGCTAGCGATTATGCGAAAGGGGCTGTTTTGGGCCAAAGAAAAGACAAACAGGCTCATGTCATCTACTACGCTAGCCGGACTCTTACCGGACCACAACTCAATTAATCCACTACCGAGAAGGAGTTTCTAGCGATAGTCTTTGCTCTTGACAAATTTTGGTCCTATCTTATCGGTTCTCCGATAACTTGCTTCACTGACCACGCGGCATTGAAATACCTAATTGCAAAGAAAGATTCAAATCCGCGCCTCATAAGGTGGATCCTACTCCTACAAGATTTTAATATCTCCATTAAAGATAAGAATATAGAAGAAAACGTCATTGCCGATCACTTATCACGGATTTCATCTGATGTACCTAGTGATCCCATACCCATAGACGAACACTTTTCGAATGAGCAACTCTTTGCTACATCTTCTTTGCCATGGTTTGCGTATATAATGAACTACCTTGTCACGGGAGCCGTCCCTCCCGACTGGACACCATAAGATAAAACGAGGTTTATTACTTGGTCCCTCATGTTTTTCTATGACGATCCCATCCTGTGTGAACATTGCGCCGACCAAATCATCCGATGATGCGTACCGGATGACGAGATACCAAAATTAGAAATCTTGTGGAGGCCACTTTTGAACGTAAAAGACGGTCGCCAAAATTCTGCAATGCGGTCTCTATTGGCCCACAATTTTTTGGGATGTGAACGATGCTTGTAAATCTTGCAATAGGTTCCAACGGACGGGAGCTATTACTCGACGAGGCATGATGCCTCTTACCCCCATACTCATCATTGAGATCTTTGACTATTGGGGTATTGACTTAATGGGCCCTTTACCCCCATCCTTTGGTTTCCTATACATCCTTATCGCGGTAGACTACGTTTCTAAATGGGTGGAAGCTATAGCTAGCAAGACGAATGACAACAAAGTGGTGATTAAGTTCTTGCGGGAACACATACTTTCCTGCTTCGGTGCTCCGAAAGTGATAATTAGTGATAATGGCTCGTACTTTTGCAATAGGCCATTCACAAGCTCATGATAAAGTATGGTGTTGTTCACAAGGTTGGAATGACTTATCACCCACAAACGAATGGGCAGGCCAAACTAGCAAATCGGGAAATCAAGAACATTCTTGAAAAGACCGTGAATCCTACCCGGAGAGATTGGTCACATAGATTGAACGATTTGCTATGGGCCTATCTCATCGCATACAAAAATCCATTCGGAATGTCCCCTTTCTACTTTGTGCATGTCAAACCTTGCCATCTTCCCGTAGAATTAAAGCACAAGGCATATTGGGAAATTAAGGAGTTAAATTATGCCATGGATAAGCCCGGTGATGCTCGAAAGGTTCAATTAAATGAGTTAGAGGAGATAGCAATGATGCTTACGAGAACGGAAAAATTTCCAAAGAAAGGATAAAACTCGCTGATGATAACATCATTCACCGCAAAGAGTTTCTTCCTGGACAAAAAGTGCTTCTCTATAACTCTCGGCTTAATCTCTTTCTGGGCAAGTTGCAGTTACGATGGTCTGGCCCGTTCGTTGTAAGGAATATTTTCCCTCACGGAGGTGTTGAATTAAACGATTTGAAAGGGCGAAATATGTTCAAGCTAAATGGAAAATGCCTAAATCCATATCTAGAGGCGTGTGTGGAAGAAGTTGACACCGTTTGGTTATCGGACCCCATTTATGGGGTAGCATGAGCTTCTACAGTGAGGTCGTCGCACCCCCGACGCGTATGGGGTGAATTCTTATGTATAGTAGATAAGAGTCGTGTGAGTAGTGAGAGTCCATAGGATTAGGGTACAATAAAGTGAGAGTATTCACATGTTTTGGGAAACTGAGTCAAGTTCCGTTGAACATGAACATCGAGAGGATTTTTGAGTCCAAACTGATAGGGAACATAATGAGAATTGGAAACTTTAGGAGAAGAGTGAACGAAATTTTGTTAGGGGGAAACCCAAATCAAGTCCAGAAGGGGGATCGGTTCAATTATTTTTGGGCCAGACCAATCTGCCCAAGATCAGATCCTTTATTTAAGGACCGGATCGATCCGACAAATGAAGAGTTCGAAAATTAAAGGACCGGACCGATCCGGTCCCCAATCAGATCGGTCCGCCTTCTGGAGAATTTTTTTTCCCCTATTCCCAAGGTGCACCCCCTTCTCCCCAATCACTTCCCATCCCTTCCATTCATTTCCCCATAACCAACCCTTCAATTTCCCTCCCAAATACACTCCCTCTTTCCCTCCAAACCCATTCCCTCCAATTCCAAACCCCTACCCACCCCTCACCTATAAATACGAACCCATAGCCTTCACTTTTCTTCACACCTTCAACCACAATCACTCCTCTCTTCACCCTCCATAATTTTCTGGCAACCTCTTCCTGTTATCATGGCCCAACGACCTGCCCCCACCAAATACGTCTCCACCGAGATCCTCCCCTCCGGCCATGGTGAATTCCGTTCACGCCAAAAGGAGCGACAGTGCAATAAGTTCATTGGACCGGACTGTAAACTCCACATGGAGCGCGCTGTCCAATGGCCAGGTCTGCCCAATTTTGTCACCGCCCTCTTCATGCATAGGGGTTGGTGCCGATTACTTAATCAACTGTATGAGGAAGTTTGGGCAGTCGAGATCCGATCTTTCTATGGCTCACTTGTTCAGACAGGACAATTCTAATCTCAAGCATATGTTGATGGCACCGTCATCCCTTTTTCGTTGGCCCTTCTTACGGCCATGTTGGCCGAATACGATGTTCCCGATGTTCAAGATTTCACCTACCCAAGTAATTTCGTCCTGGTCAAAAAAGAACTCATTATGGAGCGCATTGCCCTCGATGTTCCATGGAGGGGCCAAACTATCGTCGTTGGTCGTCATAACGAGAAAGAACGCCTCACCTTCCAAATAGTGTGTGCCAACATTTTACAAACGTCCAATGATTCACTGATGCGTCCCCGTCAGGCCACATTGACTTACCACCTCTTCGATACCAACACTTCCATTAACCTGGCCCACACCCCTTAAGTCGACATCATCGTCACAGCCATGGAAGAGAAAGGTGCAACACCACTTCCTTATGAACATTTGATCACCTCCATCCTCAAGGACGCTAGAATTAAGGAACCGCTTGATCGTACTTGCCTCCCCTGTCCTTTTGGACAGGGAACCCGCACGTGAAGCACCAAACATCTAGCCATCCTCTGGGCGAGACGGGGAAGTGATGACTAAAATGATGTTGCCTCGAGTGAGGACGAGGAAGAGGAAGAGGAAGAGGAAGAAGGAGAAGCAGGTGCTGATGTGGAAATGGGTGACGTAGGTGCGAATGAAGAGTCGGCCGAAGAAGATGACGACCCAAATTTTGAATGGGCGGGTACCGACCTCACTAACCATATGTCGTCCCTTGAGATGAGATTCAATAGCCTTTTGACCGACTACCGTCGTGATACCAGCATGATGTTTCATTTCCAAGCGGACATGAGCCAATGCCAAAGGGATACCAACGAGCCATTGCCATCCTACTTTTATGACCCCTATGGCCCCGAAGCGCCCATCTCTTCCCAGCCACCGCCCCATAGAATCCTTTGTTGTTTGTGACAGTTTTTAGTTGTTTCCTTAGTACACATTCTACTGTATGATCTTTGTTGTTTTTGTACCACAATCCTGTTTTATAAAAATTTGCATTTTCTCCATTTGTTCGTTTTATTTATCGCACTTCTTATTTTGCCTTGTTTAGATTTTAGCTCTTTTTGCTTGAGGACAATGCAAAAGTCTAAGTTAGGGGGGGTCACAAGTGCGTCTTTCTAAAACTTCACAAATTTTAAAAAATGCGCAGAAATTTCAAAAAAATCATAAAACTTTGATAAATCCAAAAATATTTTTTCTTCAAAATAAATATAAATTGGAATTCAAAATTTTCAAAATATCATTAAAAGTCGGTGTAAAGTCTCAAGTTGTAAAATTCAAATACACAAAGCCGAAATTGACCAAAGATGAAAATTGTGTGAAAATTGACGACTTAACGAATAAGTGTGGAGATTAACAACCCCGGTGAGATTCGAGCCTTTCATCTTTGTGAAAATTATAAATCAATCCGAGTTAATTGTTAACGCAAAGTTCTTTTCAGCATCTAAAAAGTCATCGAGGATCTCAACTCTTTCATTTTGATCGGTTTTGATAAATGTGTGTGGTATTGCCTTGAAAAGCGCGCTACAAATATCTAAACTTAATTAATCTCGAGACGCATATGGTAACGCAATTAGTATGTTGGACAATAAAGTAGGCCCTCGTTTGTCACCCAAAAATATTAGCCATAAAAAGATGTGAAAAATTAGTCCTTTTGTAACCCGAATTGATCCGAATAATTTTTCCTGTCGTTTGACTCCTCGAAAAACCCAAGTAGCCTGGAATTGCGAAAACGGAATATTCAATAAACTCCGAAAAGTGCATAAAAAGGGGTAAGAAAAAATTGATATGCTCAACAAAACTAGCAAGATAAGAAAAGAACTGAAAAACAGAAAAAAAATGGAGAAAAAGAAGAAAAAAATGAGCAATAGCCCGGAAAAAGCACACATGGACATCATAAATGACTTTTCCAATTCCAATCTTCCCTACCATTTTCATTTTACCCAATATACCATAAAACTCGAAAAAGTCCTAACCGAGTCCGAATTGCGAAATTGGTTACTGCGTGGAGAGCTAATACACCAAAAGATAATAAAAGAGATTGAATGCGTGAATAAGAGGCAATGCTCCCATTTTTAAAACTATAATCTGTTGATGAGATCCTGTCACTATTGTAGACACCCCATTCCATTACCCCTAACTCTCCTTAGGTCCCAAGTACCTGCCTTCATCACTACAAACCCAGGCCATACCTCGAGTACTGACCTAGAAGCCATCGGGCACTCCCCGGCTCAATTTGACCAAAAAGTCAAACTCTTCATCTTGACTGAGATTGAATGAATCTTAGAAGGGCAGTGAATAACCTTTCCAACAGTCTATCCCGTGCATGATTCTGACTTACCATGCAGACAAACAATCCATTTGCGTCCGAAACTTGACCAAGAGGCCACTAGGCGCTCCCGGGCTCTGTTTGACCTATGTCAACTCTTGAGCTCAATCAAGGCTGATTATATCTTTGAAGGGATCTAAATACCCTTTCCAACGGTCTGTCCCATGCACGATTCTGACTTACCATGAGGACGAACGATCCGTTTGACTCTAAGAAATCGCCGGATGCATCCAGGGCCTGGTTGACTAAAGTCAACTCCCTAAACTGGGTCAAACTCTTTGGAATGTCTAAGTAAATCTCATAACCTTTCCAACAGTCCACCTTGTGCACGATTTGGACTTACCATGCGGACGAACGATCCGTTTACATGCGAACGATTTCCTGTCCAATGGACGGACAAATGCTTCCGAGCCATATTTGACCTAAAGTCAACTCCCGAACCTGGGAGAGGTCTAAAGGACTGTCAAAGGTCTCGGAATTACCTTTACAATGGTCTTCCCCGTGTGCGATTCTGACGAATGATTTTCCCTCGACAGTAATTTTCCAAAAAGGCCTGAAATACACTACCAAATAGCAGGTTCCAGACCCTGCCTATCGGCAGGTGCCGATAGGCAGGATCAAGTCTATGCCGATCGGCAGTGACCTGAGCCTATAAAATGAGGCCTTCACCTCATTTTCAAGAGGATCCCAGATCTGATAAAATTTACTCTCAACGAATCCTAGAAGCCTCTCTTGAAGGCAGCGTGATTTCAACCTCCAAATCCCTTTTTTACTTCCACTTTTCATCATCCTTGTCATCAAACTTGGTGAATTAGCCACTCTCCATCATCATCCAAGCGCAAGGGATGCTCTCCCACATTCAAGATCAAGCTTAAGGTCTCCAATAAGGTCCATCTTTCTCAACTTTCTCTTCAAATTCTCTTAAATTTGTAATAACTTGTTTTATTATTTAGCACTTTTACTATCGCATTTCACACATCCTAATATACTTTTTTATTTAGTATTATTGCACATCTCTTATTTTCATATAAATAAAACCCAAAAAACAAGAAAAAGAGGGTTTGCTCATAAATTCCAAATAGGAATTCTCATACTCTTCTGACACTTATCTCACAACTAAAACACTTTTTTCTACACACACTCACAAATAAGGGATCCCCCATTTGGATTTATGGGATAAACCCCATGCCTCATTTTGTATACAAATTACGTGGACTTTGATGCCTTTATAGGCTACATAGGCGTCTCAGGGTAAAACCCGAGACTCGAGTCCCATTCTCACTCTTTCTCATATTTTCTATTTTATCTAAACCCAATTTCCTTATAATCTATATACTTGCCCATAGTGACGTATTACTCCATATGCGTTATCCTTCCATTATAACAATGAACGTAAGGGTAATCATGTAAATTTTACTTTCTAATATTATTCTTATATCTTCCTATGGATGACTCGCTTTATCTCTTCCATGATACAAGTCGATGATTCCTATCTCCCTTATATTTATACACATGCACACATGTCACGGGGAAGAATAAAGGAAAATAGCAAATATCCATGAGAGACCAAAAGGGTGGAATGGGTTCCTAACACCTTCCTATTTCGTAACTAAGCCTCCGAACCCTTCTCGAATCATTTTGGCTTCGCATGCACCAGTATGTCTTTGGATGCCATCCTTCGGGAAGGCTTCCCCTTTTTCTTTTGTCTGTTTGGAGTAAAATAGACTGGAGACTATGAATCTCGCTACGTTTTTTACACCTTATCTCAAATGATGCCGGCCGATGCGCTTCCGAGAGGGATGCGTGGAACCCGAGGATCCTTTCCTTCGCGCGCCCGCCCGTGGGGGAGGATCGGGGATGTGGCCACAGTGGCGACTCCGCTAGGGACTTATGTGTTTGTTTTGAGGGCTTGACTCTATTTACATGGATGTTATATTTGTTTATCTTTCTCCTATATCCGCATGTTTCCCTTTTCCATGTGTATCCCATGCTTATTCCTATGTTCACACAGTTGTAAAACATTCTCCATGTACGCTTCACACCACGTGCACCTAGGATCACATATATTCGCATGTTGCATGCTTCACCCATCCATACTTGGTGTACCTTTGGTACTTGTACTTTGTTCCATGTTTGGAATAATCAAAAAATTCATTCTCATCATAAGATACTAATAAGAGAATCATGCATGATTCACACGACATCACCAAAGAGCATTGTTATTGACCAAATTTTACCTAGAAGCTGGAGGGTCACTTCGTGATAGGCGCTGGTCCGGAAGGGGCAGTTAGCCTAAGAGATATGACTCTCACCTTCCATTGGCCAAGTACCTTAAATGTATATCGAATGATTCCCCCGCATCGTACTGCTTTACCGAAGTCATGATGGGAAGTATATCGCAGGGAATTCGTTCACGTACGCCGAGTATATCGAATTCACTCTCACACATATCGTCCCCATAAGGTATATAGTGAGGCAATTCACGTACACTCAGGTATATCAAATGGCTTGTCCACACGTACCGATTACCACCAAGAGCAAGACGTATCTCGTGGAAGTCACGCCAAAGGGGGAACCCATGCTGATTCACCAAACCAACTGCATACCAGCGTATAAGTGTCAAGCCTAGGACACGCACTTTAGATTGTCGGTTTCAACCTGAAACTCTACTAAAATTTCGGGTCGGCTTGCCACCCAATTATCGTGCATTTTTAAAATGGTACCTTGTTCGTGAGCCTGGTTACAAGTCCAGCCGTAGGTTCGTATATATTAAAAAAACCTCTTTTCCAGGCTCGGGTCCCGCCCGACATCGCATTTAGGAGAATTAAATACAAGTGAGAACCTAATAATCATAATAATCATGCTGAGTTTAGTCTCCAAAAACATTTCTCCCTTATTTATCAAAAATTCGAAAACATTTCTCCCTTCTTTATCAAAAATCCAAAAATAGTTCTTCCTTTTTTCTCAAAAAAAAAATTATAAATCCCATTCTACAGGTCGATCGCAAGCCCTTGGCCTGGATCCCAATTATCTTCCGTCTTCAGTCAAATCACCCCGGAGTTTCATCTGTTCCTATACTACTTCTTTCGAGTCCAGAATCCATCCACTTTCCATGGAGAATATAGATCAAGTACTAGTCATACAGCCGGATCTGACGGTATTCCTATCTCAGCTCATTTCCAAGATTGACAACCTTAAAACCGAGGTCCGAGAGATGCAACGAAACAAGGTTCCAATTCCTCAAGAGCCCGAGGCCCTATTCCCTCGTGCTATGGGTCCACCCGAGCCTATCTAGGATCCCAAAGAATATCAGCACGCTCCACGTGCCCCTCCTGTCAATGGGCCGCCACCTGCCCAACTTTCGATGCCAAACATTACCCAGCCTATGGCTAACCTGCCCGTGGTCGTTGATCCAAAGGAGGAGGAGTTAAATAAAGTCAACGAGGATCTCAAGATGCTCACCAAGAAGTTCAACCAAGTCAAGATATCTGGGAATTACAAGGACTACACCCACATGTCTCCTTATCCTAAAGCGAGGTTGCCCGAGAAATTCAAGATGCCAAGTATCGAGAAGCTCGATGGGAGTGGACCCCCGATTGTTCATCTTCGTAGTTATCATCGTTCCATGACTCTACTCGGGGCTTCTGAAGAAGTTATGGACCAATTGTTTCAGCAAACTTTGAAGGATAATGCCCTACGATGGTTTTTATCTCTCCAGGAATCCAGAATTCGTGGATGGGAGGATGTAGCCCGAGAATTCATGTCGCACTATAAATACAACGAAGAGCTTGAGGTCACCCGTCGTGATTTAGAGCTGCTCAAACAGAATCCTGGGGAATCAGTCAGTTACTTCATAACTCGGTGGAGGAGCAAGAAGCTACCATGGCCAACCGACCATCCTAGGAAGAACAGGTCAACATAGTGAAGAAGAACTTCTTTCCCCATGTCCGAGAGATGATGGGAGGATAAAACTATCCCCACTTCCAAGCTCTTAGAGAGATTGGAGTAGAAATTGAGGAAAGCTTGTTAAAACAGAAGTTGAACTGAAGAAGGTGTCTGGACAGTTCACCCCTAGAAAGTATGACAAGCCTGCCAGTGTTATAGTCTCAACCATCAACACCATCTCTCAACCAACCACATCATGGGCACCAGAAAGCCGCCCTGCCCCCACCTGAAGGGAATACACAGAACTCCATGGTCCCCTCTCCAAAGTTTACCAAGCCCTGTTAAGCCGAAACCTCATCAAACCCTTGGATCCACGTCCATTGCCAAATCTACTCCCAAGAAACTTGAAGGCCGATGCTTATTGTGCCTTTCACCAAACTTCCGGCTATACCACTGACCAATGCTTTCATCTTCGAAACATAATCCAAGATCTCATTGACCGGGGTACCATCACCCCACCAGCCAATCCTAACCCAAACACTACTCACAATCCACTCCCAAATTATGCCAATGCCCTATTCTTATATGAAAACCCAGATTTCGATCCATCGACTCAAATCACACCCATATACTCTCCTAAACCTCTTCAAACTTGCCCCTATTTCCTCCTACACCCTACTAGCATCGTTGAGCAGGCACTATCACTCCTTACCAGACCATGCATCGCTGTTCGTACCCGTTTTGAAAATAAAAGTACGGAATTGTCAGAAGTGTTGAACCAACTCCTAGAGTTCGGGCTGAAATTGCCCTCAAAGATGGTCATCGATTGCTAGAGGTTCAGCACACTGTTCTTGGAAGCACGGAAATGGGCCCAAGATTCAGACATGTGGGTGGTACCAATCGATGAAGTCAGCCTAAATGATGTTGTCCAGATTATGGCAGAATTATTCGAGCAAACCAACAACATTTGTAGTATCACCGGGTTACTTGACTCTTTGAAGCAAAAAGGGCGCTTGGTCCCTTCAAACACACATATCCCCACAGAATGGGAAGACCTGTATGAGGAAGCCGTTGAAGTTGTGGAATGCATTGACTTTACATGTAAAGATAAAATTGTTGCCACCGGATGGGGGGAAGAATTCGAAGATTCGAGCGAAGAATAAGCTTCAGGAAGAGCTGGGCCAGTAGCCGACATATGTGGGATGATATTATTTGAAGAACTCCTCGGAGAAATAAACAGGGTGGCAGAATAACCTGAGATTAATGAGGAAATGAGATTCATGTTCTTCCCTTCTTTAGTAAATCACATGAAAAAATCAGGGAGACATTACCAGATTCCAAACTCACTACCAGCAAATGATAAAGGGAAGGGCATTGAAAACCTTCCTATACCAGAGGTGATCATTGAGGAGAGTAAGATCCTCGATCAACTGAAGAAAACTCAAGTTAATATCACTCTATGGGGGCTTTTCATGTCTTCCCAGCTGCACATAAATGCTTTAATCAAATTGCTGACTGGACCCACAGTTCCTCCCTCTACCTTACTAGAAGAAGCGGTAAATCTGGTTGGATCCTTGACCTTTACCCGAATGCTATCATTTTCTGAAGAAGAAATCCCCAGAATTGGGCCAAATCATAATCATGCACTCAATATCTCCGTCTAAGTTATGGGGAAGGTCGTGCCACTCTCCCTTATCAATAATGGATTCGCCTTGAATATTTTCCCTCTGAGAACCTTCAAGTGTTTAGGCCCGAAAGAAAGCGACTTTGATCCAACCTCTTCCGCTATACGTGCCTACGATAATACCCGTCGTGAGGTGATGGGATCCATAAAACTTATAATAGGGGTTGGTCCTATAAACCTTATCATTGAATTCAAAGTCATAGACATCCAAGCTTGTTTCAACCTGTTGCTCAGATGACCCTGGATCCACAATATCAAGGGTGTGTTTTCCTCACTCCATCAGAAATTGAAGTTCTTCGCCGACGGGCCAGTCATCACCATTTTGGGTGACAACGAAAATGCCGAGGGTACAAGCACCAGTAGTCCAATCCTTGAGATACATCACGGGTCAAATGATATGCTCCTATCAGGATTCCAAGTTGAGCCACTCCTACTCCCAATAGGGGACAGTTTCAAAGAAAGTTTTTACCTGAAATATGACCCTCATAGCAATGTCAATGTGATTCAGATGTTCGAAAACATGCACTTCATGCTCGGACTGGGACTAGGGCAAAGGCAGCAAGGGATACTTTAGCCCATCGAACTAAAGAAAGATTTTCCTCCTTGTGGCTTGGGGTATGAATAATTAGAACAAGATCTCAGAATGATCCACCAGTATCGACCGAAGAGAAGATTAGACTGTACCCGAACTATCCCAGGAGACTCCTTGAATGGATGATTCATCAAAGAAGTCAAAGACTTCCCCTTTTGCGATTTTCTAGAACCATGGTATGACCATACAAACAAGAAGATGAAGCCTGGAATGGAGATCTTTTTCCAAGATAGCTACCCATGGGTCGAAAGTTTCCAAAACCACGTACAACCGCTCATCAAAGATACCGAAGAGACTGAGGAAAGTGATTTCAAAGATTCCTTCAACTTACAGACACTGGGGATGGCACTCTACATGGTTTGTTCAGGCACTACATCAATGGATCCATCCCATCTTATTAAAGTTGCTAATACACCTCTCCTCAGCTGGCATGCTGTGCCAGTTCTACTTCTTGTAATCCCCCTAACCCCAATGTTTACCCCAATTCTTCTTCTACTGTCTATCCTTGTTCAAATGTAATTGAGACCTCTTTTGAGAAGGTTCTCAATGCTGTTTTTCCTATTAATGAAATAAATGAAGATTTTGAGTATCTTGTTGTGCCATACATTAACTGCTTGGATTCTAATCAAACTTTTGATGCTGATGATTTTGCAAATGAAAAATTATTAACTGATCTAAATAAGGTTAATAATAAAAAACATAACTGCGTTCAAGTTAATGAAGAAGAGACAGTTGTTATTAATCTCGATTCTAGTAGCCAACTGCGCGAGATTAGGATAGGGGCCACCCTTAACGAGCATGAGCGCGCAAAAATTGAAGAATTGCTAAAGGAGTTCATGGATGTCTTCGCATGGTCCTATGATGATATGGATCACATTGATCCTAAAATAGCTCAGCATGAGATACCCACTCTCCCAGATTACAAGCCGATTAAACAAAAGTTGAGAAAAATCCGCACCGAATGGTCGCTCGAGGTAAAAAAAGAGGTGGTCAAACAGTTAAACGTGGGCTTCATTCGGGTGATCCAATATCCCACATAGCTAGCCAACATAGTACCTGTGCCGAAATCAGAGGGGAATGTTCAAATGTGTGTAGACTGCCGAGATTTAAACAAAGCTTCTCCAAAGGATGATTATCCGCTACCCAATATCGATGTGATCGTGGATAACAAATCCAGTCATGCTCTCAAGTGATTCGTTGACGGGTTTGCCGGATACAACCAAATCAATATGCATCCAGACCACTAAGAAAAAACCGCATTCATCACCCCATGGGGAACCTTTTGCTATACCGTTATGCCATTTGGTCTCAAGAATGCTGTGGCTACCTACCAAAGGGCTGCCACAACCATCATACATGATATGATTCAGAAAGAAGTCGAGGTTTATGTGGATGATATGATTATCAAGTCCAGAACTAGAGAAGGTCATGTTCCCGCTCTCTGAAAGTTCTTCGAACGACTACAATGGTATCAGATGAGACTTAATCCATAGAAGTGTGTCTTCGGTGTTACAAAGGGAAAACTCTTGGGATTCATGGTCAGCGAGAAGGGGATAGAAGAAGATACTACAAAGCTGAAGGTCGTACTTGAGATGCCACCACCCCGAACAGAGAAAGAAGTCCGAGGTTTTCTTGGGAAATTGCAATATATCAGCCGATTTATCAGCCAGCTAACCTCCATCTGCAAACCGATCTTCAAGCTCCTCTGAGAGGATTCAACCAAGGTTTGGAATGAGGCCTACCAAGTAGCTTTTGATCGAATAAAACAATATCTGAACCAACCTCTAGTGCTCATGCCACCGTAGCCTAGTCTCCCTTTGCTCCTATACCTAACCATAACTGACACTGCAGCTGGGGCTTTGTTGGCCCAATACCTTGAGGATTCCCATAAAGAAAGAGCCATCTATTACGCCAGTCACAAATTGGCCGGGTACAAGGTCAATTACACTTCTTCGGAAAAGGCGTGTGCCGCACTTGTCTGGGTCACCCAAAAGTTGCGACACTACATGCTCGCCTTCCCTATCAAACTTGTATCCCGAATGGATCCCATCAAATACCTACTTGAGAAACCCGCCTTATCCAATCGAATTGATCGATGGTTAATGATCCTAACTGAGTTCGATATCGTGTACGTCACACAGAAAGCTGTTAAAGGAAGAGCCATCTCTGACTACCTCGCTGATTACCCCGTAGAAGAAGCATATGTCTGGATCTCTGAATTCCCAGATACAAATATCCTCTGTACCGCTCAAGATGGCCTTCGATGGAAAATGTTCTTTGATGGTGCTGCCACCAAAAAGGGATATGGCATTGGGATACTTCTAATCTCCCCAGATGACTCCCACACTCCCATCGCCATTAAATCGGATTTCCCTTGCATCAACAACATGACGGAATATGAGGCATACACAGTAGGCCTCAAAGTTGCTCTCAAGAAAGGTATTCAATACGTTGATGTCTACGGGGATTCTACCTTTATCATCGATCAAGTGCTCAGAAATTGGAAAGTCAAAGACGAAAAGCTCCAACCCTTTCATGCCCAATTAGAAGAGTTAGCCTCTCGATTTCGAGATATCACCTTCAATTACCACCTTGAATAAAGAATAACCTAGCCGATGCTCTCGCTACCTTGGCCTCCATGGTCGACATGCCCGAAGGAATAACAATGACCCCCTTCCTAGTTCAAAAGCAAGACATACCGACCCACTGCTACCATATTGAGCTTGTCTCCACCGAAGATCCCGAACTAGCCGATTTTCGATACAATGATATCCGGTGCCTCCTCAAATATGGTAGGTATCCCGAGGGTTCCAACAAGAAAGATCGAACGACCCTCCGAATACTAGCCGCCCAGTACATCATCTATCATAAAACTCTACTCAAGAGGAACTTCGATGAAACTCATCTACACTATATCGCAGGGTCTGAGATTGAGAAAATAATGCAGAAAATCCACAACGGGGAAAGCGGGCCCCACACGAACGGTCACATGCTTGCCAAGAAAATCATCCGACAGGGCTACTACTGGACCACCATGACCCAAGACTACACTGCCTATGTCTAGAGATGACTCAAATGCCTAAAGTTCTCTAATCTTAAATACCTACCTCCGTGAGAATTATACAACATGACCTCTCCCTGGCCGTTCTCCACCTAGGGTATCGACATCAAAGGGAAGGTTACGCCAAAGGCTTCAAACGTACATGAGTTCATACTAGTTTCCATTTATTACTTAAACAAATGGGTCGAAGCTGAGTCATACGTAGTGTTGAATGCTAAGAAAGTGGTCAAATTCCTCAAGAAGAATATCATCTTCCGATATGGCATAACGGGTTGCATTTTGAAGAAGAAGTCACAGAAGTAGTCAATGAGTACGGGATTCAGAGACACAAATCTTCTCCCTACCGACCTCAGACCAATGGTGTAGTTGAAGCCGCCAATAGGAACCTCAAAGACATCATCAGCAAGATGACTGAAGGTTGTAGAGATTGGGCCGACCGGATACCGTTCGCCCTCTGGGGTATCGAACCTCAAACTGAACCTCTACTAGGGCTACCCCTTACTCTCTGGTCTATGGCATGGAAGCAGTCCTACCTGTGGTGCTGCAAATACACTCACTACGTGTTATTCTCGAAAGCAAAGTGAGCGAAGAAGACTGGTGCCAAAACCGTCTTGATGAGCTAGCCCTCCTAGATGAAAGAAGATTAAAACCTGTTTACCACGTACAGGGGTACCATTGCCGAATAGATCAATCATTCAATAATAGAGTCAAGGACCGCGGTGTACGGGAGGGGGATTTAGCCCTCAAGGACATAATAGAACCCATCTGGGGCCCTAGAGGGAAATTCAAGCCCAATTGGAGCGGCCCCTACATTATGAATAAAATCTTATCTGGCGGTGCCGCCATGCTCATTGACCTAGATGGGGAAGATATGGCTCGCCTAGTCAACCTAGACCATCTCAAGAAATTCTACCCCTAGTCCGGAATCTCGGTGCTCTACGACTCTTCTCACCCCCCTTCTATTCTAAAAAAAAGCTCTTCATTTCCTCTACCCAGAACTACGTGGGCCTGATGCTCTGTAAAAACTATTTTGAAATAGATAATTTTTTTTTTCAAAAATCGCAGTAGTACGTAGGTAGCTCATACACCTCACATGAGTGCGACCCTTTCTTTTTCACAAAATACCATTCTTTTCTTACCTCCGAATGGTAGGTCATTCTAAAGAATACTTGAACAAAAGGATTATGTATGCCTTAGCGATCAGTATAGATAATCCAAAATACAAAACTCATCGAAAGGCACAGCTGGATGATCAGAAACTTGTTTATTTCATTAATAAAAAATTACAGCACGGATTACATAAGAAAGGGAATGAATAACTCCCTTCCCCCTACTGCCATAAAAAGCCAAATAAAATCCCCGTATCTATTACACAAATAAACTCTCCAAGAGTCCTACCCACACCTACCAGAGGAGACTTCACCCTCATCATCTACACCCTGATGTCCCCAAGTTTCCCCCTGCCTGAATAGAGTGCCTTAAACAATCTATGGACCAATGAGCCCGAACCATCTTCGAAAAGACCACAACGCCCCCTTCCATGGTGTTAGACAAAACAAACCATCTTTGTCCAGTCTCCACTGCCAACATCTTACTGACTACTTTCCTCCATAATCACTTCATATAATCTTTGGGAACATGCCAAACTTTCTCGATAGACTGGGAGGGACGGGTCGACGAATGCCGATTTTCCTACACAGATCCAAGAAACAGACACAGGCGCTTAGTCAAATCTTCTACCAGAAAGAAATTTGAGGTCCAAACTGGCACGACTAGTGCCCAGCTAAATTTCCACAGAAGCTGCCAAGGGAAATAAAAGGATGTCTTCCTGAGACAAACCAGCCACACATATGAATACTCTCCTAGCTCCAGAACAGGCTGCAACTGCCCCCACCAAGGCACTGACCAATACAGACCACGAGCCCCATGCTCCATAAGCCAATGCTCCTAGTTCTCTACATACAGACCAACACTGATGATGTAGCACGAAAAGAAGTTGGGTACGACCGACAAGGGATATTCTAGAGGAGTCACCAAGCGGAATCTTTCAGACAACCACATGAATAGCATCACGGGGCTACACCTCAAAAAGTCAGAACGACCTTCTCTCCTGGCATCCAAGCCATTCAGGGTCTCCGCCAGTATCACCGTCGCAGGATTGCGATGGTATGACATCCATAAAGTAATGGCTGTAAGTTGCGGGTCCACCTGCAATTCTCCAGTCACCAGCAAAAATTTTGAAACCAGACTCAGAACAATGGCTCCAGCATAGCCAGCATCACCTACTTCCCACAAATGCACGGACTGCAGCACCGCAGGGAGGGATATCATTCCTCCAATAACCAATGATCTTTTCGCCGAAGGGGAAACACGAAAAAGCCCGACCAACAAATCTCTGGAAGAACGGGAAAATTCGAGCAAAGCCGCAACAACAGTAGGATTTACACCCATCATAGCAGAAAATTCCTCATAGGTAGGACAAACTTCATCCAACCCAAAGCGGAAAATGTGGCCTCGGGGTACCATAATTGTACCGCCAACATCAGCACGTTCCACTCAAGAGGCCGATTGCGCCACAGGGAGACACGATGCATGTTGAAAGCATCGTAGTCGACATTATAAGATCACATTGCTTCCAAGGCTTAGAGATAATTAACAAACTCAATGCTACCAGGGAGATCCATCTTGCAAGGCTAAGGAATAATGGGAAAATAGGTGAAAATGCAAAGGTGTGATGAAAACACTCGACCCTTACCCCTTTTTATATTTGAGAACCCTGACAAGAGACATAATCCCTGCAGAAATCGGATGGAATCCTACCCCCCAAGGTACCAAAGGCTGAAGAGGGTACCAATACAAGCTTTGAATTAATAGGACCGGACTGAACTGCCGGTAGGCAAGTCAGGGCGACAACCCCCCATTTTAGAAATTTCCCTCTTTTCCTCTTTTGCCAAATCAGAAAACTCAATAAAAATAAATTGATATTCTCAATAGAATTTCAAAATCCCTTTTCTCCTTATATAATTTCCCTTTTTAATTAAAAACTTTCCTTCAAAATATTCCAATAATATTCCTTTTTACGGTCTCAGCAGCAAAGTAAAAAGCGCATGTGCATGCATTAAATAAAAGATAATAAAAAAATCAATTACATTGCATCCATTTGTGTTCTGTGTACATCAATTTTCCAGGAAATAAAAAGAAAAAAGAAAAAACAACAGGACTGAGACTGAACCCACATTCTCTCTCTCTCTCTCTCTCTCACACACTAAGAGCTTCCACCCCTACGACGTGCTCTCTTTCCTCTACGACGAGACGATGTGCCACCACTACCCAAGCCAGCGTCCTCTTCGGACGAAGCAGACGGTACCAAGTGAGAAGGAATAGGAACCTTATCCTTAAAATGGGCAGTCGTCGAAGATATCCAGTCTCTGATGTCCCTTGTCCAAGTGGTCGACACACGGACTTGCTGCAAGGAAAGGCGAAATCAGTATCAAAACAGAGATGACCAAAATAAAAAAGAAAGAAAGAGAGGAAAATAAAGGTATACCATAGGTCGGAGAACCTCCTCCATCAGACCCAACTCCTCCGGATCCATCGCATGAGGACGGTGTAACATAGGCACCATCTCTCCATTAACCCTGCCGAATGTTGTACGAGGGGGTATGCAACCGCACAAAAGGAACCTCTGAAGTCGCCGCCGCCGCAGATGCCGTCGGACCACCGCCGTTGTGGAAGGATCCCACCTCCCGACTCGAACCCACAGGAGGGAAAGGCAGGGCATCATATATGTTGGGCGCCATCTACCAGCTCGTCACAAAGTCCATATAGTCATACGGTGCAGTTGTATAGGTGTATAACAAGTAGGAATTGCCCATCATCATCGCGATCCTCTCATCCCCTGATAGTAGTCGCTCCAGCCTCATAGACGTAGGAGGCTGCGCAGGTGGCACCACCACCTCCACCTCAGCAATTTGATGAATCGCCCGATCCCCGAGATACCAAGAATAATTGAACTCATGCGCCAGCAAATGCCTTATCCACACGTTCACACCAGTCGCCCACGCATCCTGAATGGCTGTCCCCCAGGGATAAAAGGTCACCTAAAAATCTCCAAGCAAGCATAAATCAATACAAGATCAGAAGGTGCATAAACCAAGACTAAAATGGAAAGAGTCTTACCGTACCACTGGTCAGGTCATTCAAAACCTTATGCACCTCCTCTAGAGAGAGAGATCCCTTCGACTGCCGATTAGCCTTACGCCATCGATACAATCGACAGAAGTCCCCAACAGTGTCGTCCTTCAAAGAGATCAGCGGGGTATTACACCCACTCAACTCATAGAACCACGTCTGAATTCAAAAAATAAAAAGAGACACATAAGGAAAATGCGAATGCATGAAAGAAAAATGCGGATGCATGAAAAGAAGTGCGCAAACCAAAGAATACCTCAAGAAGGTACGTGGCTCCAGTAAAGGTTTATTGGCAGCACCAACTGAATGCATCCAGAGAAGAGTAAAGGGTCGCCAAAGTTAGAATCCCCCAATCATAGAAAGTGATGTTCGAAAACATCCTCAGGTACGACAAGAACCACAAATGGAAGACATCGCCACTTGATGCCACCATGAAACCTCCCAACACCAGCAAAATGAATAACCGGGGCATTTGGCTCACTTACAGCTTGTCCTCCACATCAATCACCCTACTCAGCAGAACATCCTTCAGCAGAGACAACCGAATACAATCCCCAGAAACTATCCTCCTTACATCACCAAATGTCGTACGCACTGCCTCCGATCTCACTCTGCACTCCATTACAATCCAGCCCCAACAGCTGTTGCATGTCTATAGGAGTCACAATCATCTCCCTAAAGCTGAAATGGAAGGTGTGGGTAGTATCCCACCACCTCTCTCCCAAAGCGTACATGACCACTATCGAATGAGGTATCTCATCCAGTACCGATGCCAACCTCCCAAAACCCGCTGATGATACCACCCAACACACCACAGGTGGGAGATTCACCAAGACATCCATGAGCCCTGCGTCCCACGGGCGCGCATGTTCTTCAAAGAAATATTAGACTGACAAAAAGGAAAAGTCTCACCAAAAAGAAAGGAATGCCAAAGGTCGGTTTACTTACATAACTGTCGGAACTCACTCTCGAAGAGCGATGACGCGATGGTTCCCATAGCAAGGTCCGCTCATCCACAACAGGCTTAAACACATCAAAGGAGTTCTCACTCCCTAAAGCAAGAGGCACCCTGGCCCTCCACTCCACATTGCCCAGTCATCAACAATCAACCACTCCCGGTGGACTGCAGTGCTCACAAAAGCGTCCATTTCTTGAAGATCGGAATTCTATAATGATTTGCAAAGAAATCGCAGAAAGAGAGAAATCAAAGAAGCTATGAAAAAATGAAGGGATTCTCCCCCTTTATATAGGATTCCAAGCTCCATGCCGATCGAAACTTCCCCCAACCATACCGATCGGCAATGGCTCCTTACCTTCCCGAGGTAGTCCAAAAGTATGTGCCACTTCCAAATGGCACCCTTAATACCATGTCGACCACCACCCCCCCTTAAATTTCGTACAGTAATTCCTAGAAAATACCAGAAAGCACAAAAAAATCCTCGAAAAATTCCTAAAAATCCCAGGAAGGATTTAGAACATTTTCACCAAGAAAATTTTGCATTCCCTCAAGCGGAACCCCACTTTCCCAGCGAAATCCACAAAAACCAAGTGAATCTCCTCCTAGCAAAGCTCCGGAGGATCTCAAAGGATCGCCTGATCACTTCCCCAACGCAATTTTTTATAGCCCCAAAATAGGTTGTTCCCCCCGCGAGGTCTCCTAAAGAAACACAAACTTCCCCATCTTTCAGCTCCCCATCTCAAATCAAAATCACAAGGCACTTTCTCCAGCGAAATCAAAATCCAATCTTTATCCACTCTTAGGTCAGAATTGACCTCAGTCTTGGATCGGCACCTGAGTTGGGTCAGAATTGACCCCGGTCGTTGGTCGTCACCACTCTTAGGTCAGAATTGACTTTGGTCTTAGTTCGTCACCCGAGTTAGGTCAAAATTGACCTCGATCCTCGGTCGTCACCACTCTTAGGTCAGAATTGACCTCGGCCTTCGATCGTCACCCGAGTTAGGTCAGAATTGATCTCAGTCCTCGGTCGTTACCACTTTTAGGTCAAAATTGACCTCGGTCTTGGATCGTCACCTGAGTTAGGTCATAATTGACCTCGGTCCTCGACCGTCACCACTTTTAGGTTAGAATTGACCTCCATCTTGGATCGTCACCTGAGTGAGGTCAGAATTGACCTCGATTCTCGATCGTCACCACTTTTAGGTCAGAATTGACCTCGTTCTTGGATGTTCACCTGAGTTAGGTCATAATTGACCTTGGTCCTCGGTCATCACCACTCTTAGGTTAGAACTAACCTCGGTCTTGGATCGTCACCTAAGTTGGGTCAGAATTGACCTCGGTCTTGGATCGTCACCTGAGTTAGGTCAGAATTGATCTCGGTCCTCAGTCATCACCACTTTTAGGTCAGAATTGACCTTGATCTTGGATCGTCACCTGAGTTAGGTCAAAATTGACCTCGATCCTCGATCGTCACCACTCTTAGGTCGGAATTGACCTCGGTCTTGGATCGTCACCTGAGTTAAGTCAAAATTGATCGCGATCCTCGATCGTCACCACTCTTTGGCTAGAATTTCCCTCGGTCTTGTATCGTCACCTAAGTTAGGTTAGAATTGACCTCGGTCCTCGGTCGTCGCCACTCTTAAGTTAGAATTGACTAGATTTATTAGATCTTCACCCTAAGCCCGCAAATTTGGCTTTGACCCGCAGAATTGGTCATTCCCAAGCACCACTTCAGGTCCTCAAAATTGACCAAAAACATTGATCATCATTCCATCCCCAGCACACCCCTCAGGTCCTCAGAATCGGCCTCGACCCTCTGAATCGGTCGTACTCCCTCAAAAGCATCATGTGGTGTCTATTCGACAGTTATCATTTGTTCCAAACTCACCCGTTGAGGGGCTTTGTAGACACCCCATTCCATTACCCCTAACTCTCCTTAGGTCCCTAGTACCTCCCTTCATCACTACAAACCCAGGTGATACCCCGAGTATTGACCTAGAAGCCATCGGGCACTCCCTAGCTCAGTTTGACCAAAAAGTCAATATTTTCATCTTGACTAAGACTGAATGAATCTTCTAAGGGCACTGAATACCCTTTCCAATGGTGTATCCCGTTCACAATTTTAACTTACCATGCGGACGAACGATCCATTTACGTTCGAGACTTTACCGAGAGGTCACCGAGTTCTCTTGGGCTCTATTTGACCTAAGTCAACTCTCAACTGAGGCTAAATGAATCTTCGAAGGGCACTGAATACCCTTTCCAACAGTTCATCCCGTGCGCGATTCTGACTTACCATGCGGACGAACGATCCGTTTGACTCCAAGAGGTCACCGAACGCTTCCAGGGCCCGGTTGACCAAAGTAAGCTCCCCAAACTGGGTCAAACTCTTTGTAATGTCAAAGTACAAATCCTAACCTTTCCAACGGTCCACACCGTGCGTGATTTGGACTTACCATGCAGACGAACGATCCATTTGCGTCCGAATGATTTCCCATCCAATGGACCGACAAACGCTTCCGAGCCATATTTGACCCAAAGTCAACTCCCGAACCTGGGAGCGGTCCAACGACTTTCAAGGTTATCTGAATTCCCTTTCCAACGGTCTGCCCCATGCATGATTCTGAATAACGGTTTGCCCTCGGCAGCAAATTTCCGAAAAAGGCCTGAAACACACTGCCAAATGGCAGGTTCGAGACCCTGCCTATCGGCAGGTGATGATAGGCAGGATCAGGTCTATGGCGATCGGCAGTGACCTGAGCCTATAAAAGGAGGCCTTCACCACATTTTCAAGAGGAGCCGAGATCTGATAAAATTCACTCTCAGCGAATCCTAGAAACCTCTCTCGAAGGCAACGCGATTTCAACCTCCAAATCCCTTTTTTACTTCCACTTTTCATCATCCTTTTCATAAAACTTGTGGAATTAGCCACTCTCCATCATCATCAAAGTGCAAGGGCTTCTCTCCCACATTCAAGATCAAGATTAAGGTCTCCAAGAAGGTTCATCTTTCTCAACTTTCTCTTCAAATTCTCTTAAATTTGCAATAACTTGTTTTATTATTTAGCACTTTTATTATCTCATTTCACACATCCTAATATACTAATTACTTAGTATTATTGCACATCTCTTATTTTCATATAAATAAAACCCAAAAAACAAGAAAAAGAGGGTTTGCTCATAAATTCCAAATAGGGATTCTCATACTCTTCTCACACTTTTCTCATAACTAAAACACTTTTTTCTACACACACTCACAAAAAAGAGATCCCCCATTTGGATTTATGGTATAAACCCCACCCCTCATTTTGTATGCGAACTACGTGGACTTTGATGCCTTTATAGGCTACGTAGGCGTCTCGGGGTAAAACTCGAGACTCGAGTCCCTTTCTCACTCTTTCTCTTATTTTCTATTTCTCTAAACCCAATCTCCTTATAATCTATATACTTTCCCTTAGTTACGTATTACTCCATATGCTCCATCGTTCCATTTTAACGATCAACGTAAGGGTAATCACGTAAATTTTACTTTCTAATATTATTCTTATATCTTCCTACGGATGACTCGCTTTATCTCTTCCATGATACAAGTCAAGGATTCCTATCTCCCTTATATTTATACACATGCACACATGTCACGAGGAAGAATAAAGGAAAATATTAAATATCCATGAGAGACCGAAAGGGCAGAATGGGTGCCTAACACCTTCCCATTTCGTAACTACGCCTCCAAACCCTTCTCGAATCATTTTGGTTTCGCATGCACCAGTATGTCTTTGGATGCCATCCTTCGGGATGGATTCCCATTTTTCTTTTGTCTGTTTTGAGTAGAATAGACTGGTGACTCTGAATCTTTCTAAATTTTTTACACCTCATCTCAAATGACGCCGGACGAATCACTCCCAAGAGGGATGCGCGGGACCCGAGGATCCTTTCCTCCACGCGCCCGCCCGCGGGCAAGGATCGAGGATGGCCACAACTATAAAATTTCCATTTTTCTACTTGAATGCGTGACTTTGCATTCATTACATTTACTCTTTATATCACGCACACTGAGAGAATAGACACATTCTGAGTGATTCGTTTGAGAGAGCATCCCGTGAGAATTTGAAATCAAAGAGAATTTTCGAATAAGTAACGTAATGATCAATCGGTGGAAATCTGCGGTTAAATTTTTGGCTTCACACACACGCACTATGATTTAAGACTATTGAGCATGATTTGATGATGACCATTTATGGAAAAGTTTGAATTATACAATTTTTGTGTATTTTGAAATTTCTTTGAGTCGAATTTTGTGGGTATACTCACTGCAAACCCTCACGAGACACAACTCGTCCTATTAGGGTAACCTAGAGGTTTAAAGGATTGTTGAATACGCTAAATGCAATATCTTTCCCGTAAAAAAAGTATTATGTCCCAATAAAATGATTTTCGAGAGTTAAGCCTTGCTAGGATTCTTTTACATTGCTCGGGATGCGCAAAATTCTAAGTTAGGGGGATCTGATTAGGCATAAATTCTTCCTAATTTATCTCTTTAATTCAGTCACTTTTAGCACCTGGAACAGCGTAATAGATTTGATTTTATCTCATAATCTTTCTAATGACTCATCTTAACAAGCACACCGAGTTTCTTGTATTTCGTATTGATTTTACAGGTATTTGATGTCAATTAAATAAAGAAAGAAACTGGAAGAATCGAGAAAGAAAAGAAAGAAAGTCCAAAGGGAAAAGTTTTAGTTTCCACCCGTAATTCGGACGAGGCACCTAAAGAGAAGATGAAGATATGAAGATCATGCGCACATAGGAAGAAATGACACCTCAATCGGAGTCTCGGTGTGAAAGTAATAAATAATTAAAGTCTGAAGGAAAAAGTCAAAGGAATTCCGGACAGATCCGGTCCAGACCGGTCCGCAATGCCACTTTCCAGAGAACCCCAGACCGAAGACGAACCAAATCTGCAAGAAAATAAAAGAACCGATCCGCACCGGACCGGTCCGTCCAAGAATTAAAAGAACCGATCCGGATTCCAGGTAGACCGAACCGCAGGAGGACCGGACCGGTCTGACTGTCGAGTTTTAATTTTTTATCCTTCTCTAATGGAGAGTCCAAGTGCAGCTAAAACTCCTGAGTTTTGTAGGGTATTTAAACCCATTTTATTAGCATTATTAATATGGAGAATTTATCTAATTTTCCATTCTTTTCAGAAAGACCCTAGTTTGGAGATAGCTTAGTATTTTAATATCAAGATTGTAGATTGTCCAAATTTCAGTGATTACCAGTAGTTGTAGTTAATTCTTTGTGTCCTTCAGTAAGATTAGTGAGTAATTTCCTCTGTTCAATTTCTCATTTACATCATTCTATAATTTTACTTAGTTTAATCATGACTTCCAGCAATTCGAAAATTGTTTTCATTAAGTTTATCATGGTAGGCTAGACTTTTAAAGGTCGAGATGATGAACCCAACCTGATGTGGTAGTTATATGTACATAAAATTAATCCTCTAAATTTAATGGTTTGATTATGACAGTATTGCATAGAAACACGACAATTGTCGATCTTGAGATCTCGTTTGCTTCAGGGTAACCGGGATGCTTTAGAATATAATTCGAGTGTAACTATTGAAATACCGATTTACTCATCCTCTGATTATGTATGATGCGGGCTTGAACCTCATATACATAATGCTTGGGAGTACTAAATTATGGGTCTAATTAATCATTTAAATTTACGTTTAGTTTTATATCATCAATACACTAGCGTTGGGGGATTGTATTCCTGTCCTATTTTCTTCATCATATAGTTTACAGTTTCAAGTCAATTATCATCCGTAATTTAGAGTAGATGCATTTCATTCATACTTTCGTGCATTAAATAATAATTTTCAAATTCGCATATAGTGTATTATTCCTAAAATCAATCATCTTTTCCTTTTCTTTAGAGTCAAAGTTAAGTTTCCTTCGTTTGTCCACGTCGTCACAACTCTATTTTCCTATTTCCCTGTGGATATGATCTCGACTTATCGGGTTTATTACTAACGCGACAGGCTTGCACTTGAGCCTAGAAGAGAACACAAATTAGAGACACTTTTTGAGTCGCGTCAGGGGCGCTAAGTGGTTTCACCCCCTGATGACACTTCTTCAAGTCTAAGTTTGGATATTTTGAAATATGGGCCGTGCTCTCAAACCGGGGGTCCCCCAATAATGCGGTCAGCTTGTGTGGGTTATAGTGGTCTTGTGCGAGGTGTTGGCACCACTCACAAGGTCGCTTGGCCTACACTAAAGGGTTTCACTCCCTGACGGCACGTTTTTAAGCCTAAGTGTGGATATTCTAAAATATGGGTCATGTTTTTAAACGGGGGGTCCCGCGATAATGCGGTCGACTCATGACGGTTATATTGGTCTCGTGCTAGGTGTTGGAACCGCTCACAAGACCGTTTGGGCTGTACTAAAGGGTTTCACCCCCTGCGGTACATTTTTAAGCCTAAGTGTGGATATTCTAAAATATGGGCCGTTCTTTAATACTGGGGGTCCCGTGGCCACCCAGTCAGCTCGTGCGGGCTATGTTGGTCCCCTATAAGGTGTTGGCACTGCTCATGGTGACCAGTTGGGGAGGTGTTTAGGGGTTTAGCCCCCCCCAATGGCATATTTTCAAACCTAAGTGTGGATATTCTGAAATATGGCTTGTGCTCTCAAACCGGGGATCCCTTGGCCATGCGATCGGCTCGTGAGGGCTATATTGGTCCCGTGCGAGGTGTTAGCAGCGCTCACGGGGCCGTTTTGTGGCGCTAAGGGGTTTCGTCCCCCAACGACATAATTTTGAGCCTAAGTGTGGATATTCGGAAATATGGGTCGTGCTCTCAAACTAGGCGTCCCGCGGCAATGAGGTCGGCTCGTGAGGGTAATATTGGTCCCGTGCGAGGTGATGCACCACTCACAAATCCGTTTGGGTTGCACTAAAGGGTTTCATCCCCTAGAAGTACGTTTTTAAGCCTAAGTGTGGATATTATGAAATATGAGTCGTGCTCTCAAATCGGGGGGCCAACGACAACACGGCTGACTCGTGTGGGTTAATTTGGTCCCGTACGAGGTGTTGGCACCGCTCAGAAGGCCGTTTGGGCTACATAAAAGGTATTCTCCTCCTGACGACACGTTTTCAAGCCTAAGTGTGGATATTCTGAAATATGGGTCGGGCTCTCAAACCGGGGGTCCCGCGGCAACGTGGTCTACTCGTGCGGGTTATGTTGGTCCTATGCGAGGTGTTGGCACCACTCACAAGGCCGTTTGGGCTACACGAAAGGGTTTTCCCCCCGACGGCACGTTTTTAAGCCTAAGCGTGGATATTCTGAAATATGGGTCGTGCTCTAATACTAAGGGTCCCATGGCCACCCAGTTAGCTTGTGCAGGCTACGTTGGTCCCGTGTAAGGTTTTAGGATTGCTCACGATGGCTAGTTGGGTAGGCGCTAAGGGGTTTAGCCCACCTAATGGCACATTTTGAAACCTAAGTGTGGATATTCTGAAATATGGGTCGTGCTCTAATACCGGGGGTCCCGTGGCCACCAGGTTAGCTCGTGCGGGCTACATTGGTCCCGTTCGAGGTGTTAGCACCGCTCACATGGCCGTTTATGGTGAGCTAAGGGGTTTCAGCACCCGACGGCACGTTGTCAATCCTAAGTGTAGAAATTCTAAAATATGGGTTGTGCTCTCAAACTGGGGACCCCGTGGCGACACGATCGGTTTGTGGGGGCTATGTTGGTCCGGTACGACGTGTTGGCACCGATCACGGGGACATTTGGGCAGCGCTAATGGGTTTCTACCTCCAACTGCATGTTTTTAATACTATGTGTGGATATTATGAAATATGGGCCGTGCTCTCAAATCGATCATCCTGTGGCCACGCGATCGGCTCGTGCGGGCTACTTTGGTCCCTTGTTCGGTGTTGGCATTGCTGAAGAGGATGTTTGGGGGGCGTTAAGGGATTTTTCCCCCCGACGGGATGTTTTCAAGCCTAAGTATGGATATTCTGAGATATGGGCCATGCTCTCAAATCCGGGGTCCTGTGGCCACGTGGTTGGCTTGTGAGGTTTACATTGGACTCGTGCGAGGTGTTGGCACTACTCACTAGGACGTTTGGGGGTGCTAAGGGGTTTCACCCACTGACGGCACATTTTCAAACCCAAGTGTGGATATTCTAAAATATGGTTCGAGCTCTTAAACCAGGGGTCCCGTGTCCACGACGTCGGGTCATGCGAAATACGTTTGTCCTGCATGAGAAGTTGGCACCACGCACGGGGCCAATTGCGGGGTGCTAAGGGGTCCCCCCCCCCCCCCCCCCCCCCCCCCCCGATGACACATTTTCATGCTTAAGTGTGGATATTATGAAATATGGGTTCTGCTCTCAAACCGGGGGTCCCGTGGTCACGCAATTGACTCATGCAGACTACGTTGGACCCGTGGGAGGTGTTGGCTCCCCTCGTGGAGCCGTTTGGGCGGTGCTAAGGGGTTTTCCCCCGAAGGAACATTTTTAGGCAAAAGTGTTGATATTCTGAAATATGGACCATGCTCTCAAATAGGGGGTTATATGATCTCACGATCAGCTCGTACGAGCTACGTATGTCTCGTAAGACGTGTTGGCAGTCCTCACGAGGCTGTTTGGGTGGCGCTAAGGGGTTTTGACCCCCGACGACCCGTTTTTAAGCTTGAGTGTGGATATTCTTAAATAGGGGCCATGCTCTGAAAATGGAGGTCCCGTGGCCACACGGTAGGCTTATACGAACTACGTTGGTCCTGTGCGAGGTGTTGGCGCTGCTCACCGGACAATTCGGAGGCGCTAAGGGGTTTCGGCACCCGATGGCACGTTTTCTACCCTAACTATGGATATTCTGAAATATGGGTTGTGCTCTCAAATCGGGGGTTCTGTGGCCATGCAGTCAGCTAGTGAAGGCTACATTGGTCCCGTGCAAGGTGTTGGCGCCACTCACAGGGATGTTTGGGGGGAGCTAAGGGTTTTTCCCCCCAATGACACGTTTTCAAGCCTAAGTGTGCATATTCTTAAATATGGGTCGGGCTCTCATACCGAGGGTCTTGTCGCCACGTGGTCAGCTCGTGTGGACTACTTTTGTCCTGTGGGGGGTGTTGGCTCTACTGAAGGGGCCGTTTGGCGAGCGCTAAGGGGTCACCCCCCGACGATACGTTTTTAAGCCTAAGGGTGGATATTCAGAAATATGGGCCATGCTCTCAAGCCTGGGGTCCTGTGGCCATGTGGTCGTCTTGTGCAAGCTCCGTTGGTCCCGTGTGAGGTGTTGACAACACTCACGGGGCCGTTCGGGGGGCGCCAAGGGGTTTTGCCCCCCGATGGCACGTTTTCTAGCCTATGTGTGGATATTCTCAAATATGGGCCGTGCTCTAAAATCGGGGGTCCCGTGACCACGCAGTCAGCTCGTGCGGGCTATGTTTGTCCCGTGTGAGGTGTTATCGCTGCTCACTGGGACGTTTGGGGGTGCTAAAGGGTTTTGCCCCCCGATGGCACATTTTTAAGCTTAAGCGTGGATATTCAGAAATATGGGTCAGGCTCTCAAATCGGGGGGACCTGTGGCCTTGCGGTCGGCTTGTATGAACTATGTTGGTCCCCTGCGGGGTGTTGGCACAGCTCATGGGGCCATTTGGGGGGCACTATGTGGTTTCACCACCCGATGACACTTTTTCAAGTCTAAGTGTGGATATTCTAAAATATGGGTCGTGCTCTCAAACCGGGGGTCCCGTGGCAATGCGGTTTGCTCGTGTGGGTTATGGTGGTCCCGTACGAGGTGTTGGCACCCTTCATAAGGCCGTTTGGACTACACTAAAGGGTTTCACACCCCCGACAACACTTTTTAAGCCTATGTGGGGATATTCTAAAATATGGGTCGTGCTCTCAAACTGGGGGTCCCGCGGCAACACGGTCGGCTCGTGTGGGTTATGTTGGTCCCGTGCGAGGTGTTGGCACAACTCACAAGGCTCTTTGGGCTACACTAAAGGGTTTCATCCCCCGATGGTACATTTTTAGTCCTATGTGTGGATATTATGAAATATGGGTCATGTTGTAATACTAGGGGTCCCGCGGCCATCCAGTCAGCTCGTGCGGGCTACGTTGGTCCCGTGCAAGGTGTTGGCACTGCTCACAGTGGATGGTTAGGGAGGCACTAAGGGGTTTAGCCACCCAACGACACATTTTCAAACCTAAGTGTGAATATTCGGAAATATGGGTCGTGCTCTAATACCGGGGGTCCCGTGGCCATGCGGTTAGTTTTTGCGGGATACGTTGGTCTTGTGCGAGGTGTTAGCACGACTCATGGGGCCGTTTGTCATGAGCTAAGGGGTTTCAGCCCCTGACATCATGTTGTCAAGCCTTAGTGTAGATATTTTGAAATATCAGTTATGCTCTCAAATGGGGGATCCCGTGGCCATGCGAACGACTCATGGGGCTTCGTTGGTCCCGTACGAGGTGTTGGTGTTGTTCACGGGGACATTTGGGTGGCCCTAAGGGGTTTCACCCCCCTGACAACACTTTTTCAAGTCTAAGTGCGGATATTCCAAAATATGGGTCATGCTCTCAAACTGGGGGCCCCGCGGCAGTGCGGTCGTCTCATGTGGGTTATGCTGGTCCCGCGCGAGGTATTAGCACTGCTCACAAGGCCGTTTGGGCTAAACTAAAGGGTTTTGCCCCCTGACGACCCATTTTTAAGCCTAAATGTGGATATTCTAAAATATGGGTCGTGCTCTAATACCGGGGGTCCCATGGCCACCCAATCAACTTGTGCAGGCTACGTTGGTCCCGTGCAAGGTGTTGGCACTTCTCACGGTGGCTGTTTGGGGAGGTGCTAAGGGGTTTAGCCGCCCCAATGTCACGTTTTCAAACCTAAGTGCGAATATTCTGAAATATGGGCCATGCTCTAATACTGGGGGTCCCGTGGCCACCCTATTAGCTCGTGCGGGCTACGTTGGTCACGTGTGAGGTGTTATCACCGATCACGGGGCCATTTGTATTGAGCTAAGGGGTTTCATCCCCCGACGACATGTTGTCAAGACTAAGTGTGGATATTTTAGAATATGGGTTACGGTCTCAAACTAGGGATCCCTTGGCAATGCGGTTGGGTCGTGCGGGCTACGTTGGTTCCGTGTAAGGTGTTGGCACTATTCACGAGGCCATTTGGGAGGCACTAAGGGGTTTTTGCCCCCCCGACGTAACATTTTCAAGCCTAAGTGTGGATATTACCAAATATGGGTCGTGCTTTCAAACCAGGGGTTTCGTGGCCATGCAGTCGGCTTGTGTAGGATGCGTTGGTCCTGTGCGAGGTGTTGGCGCCACTCGCGGGGCCGTTTGGACTGCCCTAAGGGGTTTTGCCCCCTGATGGCATGTTTCCAAGCCTAAGTGTGGATATTCTGAAATATGGGTCGTGCTCTAATACCGGGGGTCCTGTGGACACGCGGTCGACTCGTGCGGGCTACGTTTGTCACGTCTAAGGTGTTAGCGTGGGTCACATGGATATTAAGGGGGCGTTAAGGGTTTTCACCCCTAATGGCATGTTTCAAGGCTAATTATCAATATTCTAAAATATGGGTTGTGCTCGCAAATCGAGGGTACCGTGGACACGTGGTCAGCTTGTATAGGCTACTGTTGTCCCGTGCGAGGTGTTAACGCTGCTCACGGGTCTGTTTTGGGGCGCTAAGGGCTTTCAGCCCCCAAAGGCACGTTTTTAAACCTAAGTGTGGATATTCTAAAGTATGGATCATGCTCTCAAATCGGGGGTCCCGTGGCCATGCAAACGACTCATGCGGGTAGCATTGGTCTCGTGGCCATGCCAGTGGCCTCTACAGCTCATTAAGGGCACGCTGCTGCTGTTGGTACCTATCCCCCTCTCAGAAATCTTGATTCCTATGGACATTCTTTCCACATCCGAAACACCCTCCCTTGAATTTTCCTCCAGTCTGACCCTACTAACCACGGCCTTGTTGGCCATTACCACCTCCCCACTGGCCCTGCTAAAAATGTTATTGGCCTTGATGGCCCGACTATTGACCCTACTGTTGGCGGTATTTTCCCTGCTGGCCATGATGACTGGACTATCCCTGCTGGCCCTGTCTATAGCCCCAAAATCCCTATTGGGAATCACCTGATCGGAATCACTTGGCAGGGTCCCCCTGATGGAAACTCTGCTGACTGTGATGGGTCTGCCCTTGGGCTGCTAGTGCCCCACCAACACTACTGCCCCTACTGGATGGACTCCCCTGTTCGTTTTCTCCCCTGATGATGGAAATGGTGATCCTAGAAGTGCAATAGAGAGGCATTGTGTACGTTATGTAACCAACGATAGATTACATATGAGGTGCTGACGAATCCTCCAGGCAAATCCATCTAAAAATAACAATATCTTCTTCTCCTCGGTGGGTGCCTCATCTGGAACTATAGTGAGAAGTCTCGTGAACTCCTCCTCATACTCAGCAACGTCCATACTCTATTGCTTAAGATTCAGTAACCTCCACCTCATCTCAGTCTGCACGACGGATGGGAAATATTTGAGGTCAATTCGCACCTAAAATGACTGAATCAATATGATGTCCCTTTCCTCCAAGGTGGTGGTGGACTCCCACCACTGCAAAGCGACACCCACTAGCTTGAAGGAAGCCAGTAATTGTCTCTATACGTCAGTGCACTCATACATGCGCAGATGCCTCTGGATATCTTTATTCCATTGGCTGACGATCATGATGTCTGAACTACCCAAGAACTCCAGGGATGTGCCTTCTGAAAGGCATACTTGACCCGCTCCCATGCAGTGGGAAGTTGTACTGGCACTAGCGCTACTGCTTGAACCTAGGGTGGAGCCTGCTACACCACCGCTAAGGGAAATACTTCAGTTGCATTTTTGTTAGGACATTCACCGCTTGAACAAAAATGGCGGCTACTTCAGTTGCATTCATCATTGCCTGAGCCAGAGTTATGGGCTGCTCGAGTTGGGCATTCCTGTCTTGGGGTGCGCATCTCAATTTATTCTCAACTTTAATCTTTTCGAAATAACTTATCATCGCTCGAAATATTCTCCCTCCCAAAGGGTCAATTTTAGTAGGTACACCCTCTCAAACATATTGGTCTAAATCATTTATATACCTCTCAATTCTGTAGCTAACATGTGAACAATTTCCAATATGTGTTAAGCCCCTGAGTTAATCCAGGATTTCATCCCATATAAAATTTCATTCAACGGTATACTACATAGACCCTACTAGTCCTCTTTATTACCTATTATGCTATTTAAATAATATTGAAGGGTTCCTATGCATTTTATCTGAATTAAACAAAGAGAGGAAAACATACAATTTACAGGAAGGGTCGATCGATCGAGGATTGGGGTCGATTGATCAATCAGTCAATCGATCGACATTCTTTAGTCGATCGATCGATCAAATAGTTCTTGCCCAGAAACTGTTAATCCAACCTACGAGTTTCATCCAGGAAATTTCTCCAAAAGACCATTAATGATTCGAAAACTCCCAAACAAGTTTACTACAAATTACATACACATATATACATGATTTCCTACGTGAAGCATGTACAAATTCATCAAAGATATCGGATTAAAGGGATAGTTCATCAAAATTATCAAGAACCCTAGTTTCATTAAAATTTCCAATCTTTTAATTATTTTTCCAAATTTCTCACTTCTAAAATGATTACAATTTCGTGGGTAATACTCTACATATGTTGATATTTCTAGAATATACTTATTTCCTCTAAAGTGGGTAAAATATTAACTAGAAAAATATTAACAAGATAAATAGAAAAATAACAAGATAGATACTTGACTTAGATAGGAAGGTATGATTCTTAAGTGATGACGGGTATGGTTGCGTCCCTCATTTCTCGATCTATGTGTTGGTGGTGAAAGATGACAAGGACTGTGTAGGTAGGGTAGTTCTCCCCTTTAGAGTCTTCTCCCTTCTCCCTTCCTTAGCCTCTCTGCAACTCTACCAATTCTAATCCTCGAAGACTCTAACCCCCATCAGATATATCCCTTTAATTTTCGTCCATAATTAAGACTTAAAAGGAAAATTACTGAAAAGACCACCTGGGTTACCTGTTAGGCCTAAAAATGTCCCGAGACCCAAACTAAACCCCTGGGTACCTTTTTCTTACTATTTCAACCCTTCCAGACACGCTGGCGCACTCAAAATGACCATACAGGCGACGTAGAATTTAATTACTTTATATTCGATTAATTTAGTCCTGATACGACACAAGCACGTCCTGACTTAAATTCTACAATTCTCAGGTTGTTCACTCGTGACAATTTTTAATAAATTCAATTCTACATATTACTTTACTCATTAAGTAACATTCAACAAATTTCCAATAATTACTAACTCTCGTCATAATAGTAAATATTTTAAATAAATTTATGGGTTAATATTAAATTAATTTAACTCATTTACATTTAATAAATCCCCAATTTAAAAGCCATAAAAATACGAGGTATTACATACTTCCCCCATAATAACGAAATTTCGTCCCGAAATTCGAAAAATAAGGCATACTTAACAAAAATAGATCTCGATATTTTTCACACATATCTGCCTCACGCTCCCAAGTGGACTCCTCCACATTGTGATGCTCCCACTGAACACGTACAAATAGGACTACCTTCGACCTCCATCTCCTCTCGCTATGGTCTAGCATAGCCACTGGTCTCTCCTCATAAGAACTGTCGAGCTGTAAGTCAATATCCTCTATCGCGATGTGGGTATGGTCCATATCATTACGAAGATATCATCTCAACGACGATATGTGGAATACATTGTGAATACGGTGAAAGTGCTTTGGCAACCCCAATTTCTATGCCACCATCCCCATACTCTCGATAATGGGAAATGGTCCTATGTACCCCAGAGCCCATTTCCCTTTCTTCCTAAATCTCATTACTCATTTCACAGGAGACACATGCAGTAATACTTGATCCCCCATGCCAAACTCTCGAAAAGACTGTTTTGCATCGGCGTAGCTTTTCTGTCGGTCCTGGGCTATCCGAATGCGACTCCTGATAAGCTCAATCCCAGGTGAAGTTTTTTGAATCACCTCTAGTCTGAGCAATTTGTTGTCCCCCACCTCTATCCAATAGGAGGGAGAACGACAAGGCCTTCCATACAACGCCTTAAATGGAGCCATGCCGATCGTGAACTGATAGGAGTTATTATAAGCGAACTCCACCAGTGGGAGGTATGGCTCCTAACCTCCTTCAAAATCAAGAACACACATGTGTAGCATATCTTCCAGAATCTGATAGGTACACTCTGTCTGTCCATTTATATGTGGGTGATAAGCTGAACTCAACCTCAACTCTGTAACCATGGCCTCCTGAAAGTTGTCCCGAAAGGGTGACACAAAAATCTTGTCTCTAATAGACACAATATCCAGGGGCACCCCATATAGCTTAACTACCTCAAAAATAAATAGCTATTGGCCCGTGGTGTAGTCTCTCCGTACTGGAAGAAAATGAGCTACCTTGGTCAACCGATCCATTCTAACCCATATGGAATCATAACCCCGTTGTGATGTAGGCAACCCAATAATGAAGTAGATGGAAATACTTTACCATTTCCGCATAGGTATCTCCAACGACTGAAGTAACCCTTGTGGTCTCTGGTGGTCCACCTTTACCATCAGACAAGTAGAACATTTTGACACAAACTCTGCGATGTCCTTCTTCATCCCACTCTACCAGTATTGTCGCCTCATATCCTTGTATATCTTATCCCCTTCGAGATGTACCATAAATATAGACCCGTGCGACTGTGTTATCACTACATGATGTAAGTCTTCTCCCTCTGGGACTACCAATCTCCCATTAAACCTCAAACCCCCATCAGATCTCAGTTAATAGGACTCAGTACCCTCAACTAAGAGCCATACAATTTTCTCCTAGCAAAACGTATCCGCTGCTTATGCATGTATCACCCTCATAGTAATGTTGAGTGTGACTAGCATAACAGATATAAAAGAACAGGCTACCACGTCCTAGTGACCTAACTCTTTCAATTTCACTCTCCATACTTTCGATACGTGACCTACCGATCTACTACTTAACGCATTAGCAACCACATTAGCCTTCTCGGGATGGTACTGTATCTCGAACTGGTAGTCTTTCACAAACTCCAGCCACCTACGATCACGCATGTTCAACTCTCGCTGAGTGAACAAGTATTGTAGTGACTTGTGGTCTGTGAACAAGGAAAACTTCTCCCCCAACATGTAATGTCTCTAAATCCGCAATGCAAACATGACTGCTGCTAGCTCCAGGCCGTGGGTGGGGTATTCCTTTCATGACGCTCAAGCTTACAGGAGAAAAAATCTATAGCCTTCTCTTTTGGCTAAAGTACTCCCCCTATTCCCCGTAAATAGGCGTCAGTGTACACCAGCCACTCGACTCTAAGCCTGGGCAAAGCAAGAACTGGCGCCAAAGTCTTCTTATCTTTCAGATCAACAAAATCCAATTGACAAGAATCATCCCATACATACGATAATCCCTTATGAGTCAGGTTTTTCAACGAACCCGCTATCTTCGAAAAGCCTCGGATGAACCCTATGTAGTACTCGACTAACCCCAAGAAGTTATGCACATATATCCATGTTGTGGGTTGTCCCCAATCTCTCACTACCGACACTTTTCTCTGGTCAACCGATATCCCTAATTCCAATACAACTTGCCCCAAAAAATGTACCTCCCATAACTAAAATCTGCACTTCTCATACTTAGCATACAACTGTTGCTCTCATACAGTCTGAAGAACCTGCCTCAAGTGCTCGTCATACTCCTCCTCGGTCTATGAGTAAATCAGGATGTCATCTATGAAGATGATGATAAACTGATCCAAGAAGTCTCTGAACACTCGGTTCATCAAATCCATGAATACCGTTAGAGCATTTTTCAGTCCAAACGGCATGACTTTGAACTCATTGGACCCATATCTCGTCAAGAAAGTAGTCTGTGACATATCCTACTCCCTAATCCGTATCTAATGATATCACAATCTCAAATCTATCTTTAAAAAGAAGGTTTCTCCTCTCAGCTAGTCGAACAGGTCATCGATTCTAGGCAACAAATATTTATTCCGTATCGTGACTTTGTTCAACTCTCGGTAATCCACACACAACCTCAGTGAACCATCTCTCTTCTTTACAAACAATACCGGAGCGCCCCAAGAAGAGGTGCTCATATGAATAAAGCCCTGGCCCAATAATTGCTCTATCTGATCCCATAACTCCCTTATCTCCGCTAGAGCCATACGGTACGGTGCCCGTGCTATCAGTCGAGAGATCGACATCAAGGCTAAGACAAAATATATCTCTCGACTGGGGGGTATGATCGGTATGTTCTAAAATACATCCAAATACTCACGAACAACTAGAATCAAATCTAGGGGAATCAGAACCTACTTAGAGGTATCGTCCTCTATGTAATAAAAATGGGTGGAAGTCCCTCTAGGCGAGGCATCGCCACCAAAAATATCTCCTGACCTGGAATGGAAAAGATAATACTCCTACCAAAACAATCTATCGTGGCTCTGTACACAGCGAGCCAATCCATGTAAATAATGGCATCATGCTCATGCAAATCTAAAACTATCATGCCCACAAGTAAAATCAAGCTACCAATATCTATACCTACACCCCGGCATATAAGGAAAATCAAGGATCCATTCCTCAGTGGTAAGTCTACGCATGTCACTATGCTCTCTACGGTGTCAAATAACCCTAAGGCCCGTGCAAAGTGAGTCGCTATAAAACAGTGCGACACCCCAATATAAAATAAAATCCAACCCATAGTGCCATGGATAGGAAACATACCCTTAATCGCGGGTGGTGCCTGAGGTGTTGTGTCCTGGTGGACATTATAGACACGTCCATACTGCAATTGGCCCTACTGGACTGGAGATACTGAGATGGAAGGTAGGGCTGACATCTGAGCTGGCACAGGGAGGGTGGATGGAAAGAGTGGCCTCTATAGCTCATTACGGGCACCCTGCTGCTGTGGGGACCTATCGCCCTTTGGGTAATCCTGATGCCTATGGACATTCTTGCAACATCTGAAACACCTCCCCCTGAAGTTTCCTCCCCTCTGACAATGTTGACCACGGCCCTGTTGGTGGTTACCACCTCGCCACTGGCTCTACTGAAAATGTTGTTGGCCCTAATGTTGACCCTGCTTGCCATGGTGACTGGACTCTCTATGCAAGCCCTGTCTATATCCCCCAAATCCCTACCTGGAATCACATGATCAAAATCACTTGGCAGGGTCCCTCTGATGGGAACTCTGCTCACTGTGACGGGTCTGCCCTTGGGTTGCTGGGGCCCTACAAGTACTACCGCCCCCTGTTCGGCCCTTCTGGATAGACTCCCCTACTCGTTTGCTCCCTTGCTAATGGAATAGGTGATCCTGGCATTACAACATTGTAGCATTGAGTACGTCAGTGTAAGTACCCAATGATATATTACCTTTGAGCTGCTGACGAATCCTCCCGGCCAATCCATCTAAAAATAACAAGATCTTCTTTTCCTCGGTGGGTGCCTCATCCGGAACTATAGTGAGAAGTCTCGTGAACTCCTCCTCATACTCAATAATGGTCATACTCTCTTTCTTAAGATTCAGTAACCTCTGCCTCATCTCAGTCTGCACGAGGGATAGGAAATATTTGCGGTCAAATCGCGCCCAAAACAACTGAATCAATATTTTGTCCCTCTCATCATAAGAGGGGGTGGACTCCCACCACTACAAAGCCGGCCCCACTAGCTTAAAGGAAGCCAATAACTATCTCTACATGTCAGTGCACTCATACATGCGTAGATGCCGCTGGATATCTTTCTTCCATTGGCTGGCAATCACGATGTCCGAACTACCCGAGAACTTCAGGGGATGCACCTTCTGAAAGGCATCCCTACCCGCTCCCATGCATTAGGAAGTTGTGCTGGCACTAGCGCTACTGCCTGAACGTGGGGTGGAGCCCGTTGCACCACCGTTAATGTGGGATTCACCTCCTGAGCAACAATGGCGCCTACTTTAGTTATATTCATCATTCCCTAAGTCGGAGATACTATATGCTTGGGCTGGTCATTCCTGCCTTGGGGTACTCGTCTCGAAGGCATTTGAAACGAGAAGGAAGTTTATTAGTCTACAGTTATTATCAAATCTCAAATCACTGAAGACGTAAGCGTAAACACAAGAATACAACTGTCCTAAAAATAGGGTTCTATATCAAAGATGCTAAGCTGGAAGTGAAATAAGCCATACAGATCCTAAAAGACACTAGAACGTGATGCTCTGATACCACCTGTAACACCCCGCCTAATTAAATACCGGATGATCAGTCCTTTATTAAATCAAAAATCAAGGTGAACGGTGTGGTTCATTCTTAGCATCACTGTCGAAAATAATTTCCATTTTAATCACTGTAAATAATTAAGTTATTTGTCAAAACAATTTAATTGAATTTATTTATTAAAGTCCATTGTAAAAACTTTTAAACATACACAAATATATGAATGATGCAAACGATAAAGATACCAATCATCCAACTGAACATGCCAATTATAATATTCAAATCCAAATAAATAACCACAATCACTGACAATGTGATAGATAAAACAATCCCAAACGAAAACCAAATAGTGAAATGATAGAAGTATATGCAATCCCTATCAAGTATAAACAAGAGTTTGGAAACGGGCGACACATGCCCTAACTAAAAGAACTAAACATATGTCTGTGGAACCAAAAGAGGAAGCATCTACTATAATGACCTACAACTCCCACACAAGTTGCAGCACATTCGGTCAGATGAATCTACACCTGACACCTCTGTGGCTGAGCAATTGTAATATATACATATATATATATATATATATATATATATATATATATATATATATATATATATATATATATATATATATATATATATATATATACACATACATATATATACAAAAGAGAAGAGAAAAAGAGAATGAAAGGAAACGGGTCAGGGCCCGAGTGTAAAACAGTTTCGAAAATAGTTTAGCAAGTATTTAAAATGATTACTGGCTAATATAACAACCATGCTAGTATTCAACACTCTCTTGAGAATTCTCACCTCTCATCTAGTGTGCACGCCTACCGTACTACTAAATGCCTCCTAAGTCTTTCTAACTCGTTTCCATTAAATTCTATCTCGAGAAGTCATAAGATTAACACTTTAGTTTAAATATCAGTATCTTAATGGTTATTTACGTCATTTATATATGTTTCCATACTATTATAAAGTTACCGAATACTTACTATAATTAGGAGCATTTCTTCAATATGTAATACGCACAGTAGAAGAATTATGTATATACGTATATATATTAATCACTCATATAATATATATACTATCAGCACCCCACATAAAATCTTTGGTGTTGGCATACTCTGCTACCAAGTCCCCGTATCACTCGTAATAAGGAAATACTAGTTCGGAATCACTCTCGAACTGTATTAACATAATACACACAAAATGGAGGCGAAGCATAGTTCCAAGTCACTAAGAGGTCAGCACACACCCCACATGCCTCTTAGGACCGTCTTAGATATCCCGTACCAAGGAATCCTATGTTCTAGGGTACAAGTCAATATCCCCATAAAGGTCCCATCGAGATAAGACTGCCCCGACGCGATAACCTCCGTGATAACAAGTAGCGCGGGTATGATTATATACAATTATAATATAGATATATACACATGGACTCGGTCATATATATAAATAAACTCAATTTCCAATAAGGTTTGCCCGCGACCCATAACAATATTTTAACCATACGTAATGCAATTTTACCCAATCTTTACGCATAAAGAACTCATCTCAATTTATACTCAATTTTAATCTTTTCGGAAATAATTCTCGTCCCTCTAAGTATTCTCTCTTCCAAAGAGTCAATTCAGTAAGTACACCCTTTCAAACATACTGGTCTAAATAATTTTTAAACCTCTCAATTCCATAGCTAACATGTGAACGATTTCCAATATGTGTTAGACCCCTCAGTTAACCCACGGTTTCATCCCATATAAAATTTCATTCAACGGTATTCTACTTAGACCCTATTGGTCCTCTTTATGGCCCATTATGCTATTTAAATAATATTCAAGGGTTCCTACGCATTTTATCTGAATTAAACAGAGAGAGGAAAAACATGCAATTTCCAAGAGGGTTCGATCGATTGTGGAAAGGGGTCAATCGATCGATCAGTTGATCGGTCGACATTCTTAAGTCGATCGATCGATCAAGAAGTTTTTGCCCAGAAACTATTAATCCAACCTACAGGTTTCATCCAAGAAATTTATCGAAAACACCATTAATGATTACCAAACTCCCAAACTCCCAAACAAGTTCACTACTGATTACATACACCCATATAAATGATTTACTACGTGAAACATGTACATATTCATCAAAGATATCAGATTAAAGGGCTAATTCATCATAATTATCAAGCACCCTAGTTTCATTAAAATTTCCAGTCTTCTAATTCTTTTTCCAGATTTCTCACTTCTAAACCATTACAATTTTGTTGGTAATCCTCTACATATGTTGAGATTTCCAGAATATACTTATTTCCTCTAAAGCATGTGATTTAAATTCCTTAAATCATCAAATTCTTCCATAAAACATATATTTATAAATCCTATTCTAACATGGGTGAAATATTAACTAGAAAAATAGAAAGATAGATACTTGCCTCAGATAGGAAGGTCTGATTCTCAGGTGTTGACGGGTATGGTTGCGTCCTTCGTTTCCTGATCTACGCATTGGTGGTGAAAGATGGCAAGGGTGGTGTAGGTAGGGTGGTTCTCCCCTTTAGAGTCTTCTCCCTGCTCCCATCCTTAGCCTCTCAGAAACTCTACCAATCCTAATCCTCAAAGACTCTAACTCCCATAAGATATATCCCTTTAATTTTCGTCCATAATTAAGCCTTAAAAAGGAAAATTACTAAAATGCCCTCTCGAGTTATTGGTTAGGCCTAAAAATGTCCCGAGACCCAAACTAAACCCCGGGTACCTTTTTCTGACTATCTCAACCCTTCCAGACACGTTGGCACACTCGAAATGACCATACAGATGACTTGTAATTTAATGAATTTATATTCGATTAACATAGTCTCGACATGACACAAGCGCATCCCGACTTAAATTCTATAATTGCCATGTTATTCACTCGTGACAATTTTTAATAAATTCAATTCTACATATTACTTTACTCATTAAGTAATATTCAAAAAATTGCTAATAATTACTAACTCTCGTCACACTAGTAAATATTTTAAATAAATTTCCGAATTAATATTAAATTAATTTATCTTAACTACATTTAATAAATCCCATATTCAAAATCCATAAAAATATTGGGTATTAGAAAACCATCGGTCTAGTGACCACGCAATCAGTTCCTGGGAGTTACATTGGTCCCGTACACGGTGATCGCCCCCTAAAGTTACCACTTGGGGGCGCTAAGGGTTTTTGCCCTCTAATGGCACGTTTTCAAGCATAAGTGTGGATTTTCTCAAATTATCATCATTTTCTGGAACAAGGGGTTCCATAACCACGCGGTCAGTTCCTGCGAATTAAATTGATCCCGTAAGAAGTGTTTGCATCTCATGGGGCCGTTTGGGAGGTGATTTTCATTTTTGCCCTCAAAAGGCATGTTTGGTAAGAAAATTTGAACAATCATGGCATGGGAACACTAGAACCGTGCTCTGAACGGTCATTGTTGTTTTGTCTGGATAGTCTTTGGACCATCGAAGACACCTAGTCTTCCATGAGTGAATCCCTGACTTTTTAAAACTATATCAAGTTTTCCTATGAATGATTTTAGATGGTGAAGTTCGATTTTGTTGAGTAGAGTGAGCGGTAATGTTTGTAAGGGACTAATTTCAAGGTGCAGGGTACTCAACATTACAAGGTGGCCTCTTTGGAAGATTAAGAGTTTGACAACTCTCATTGAGCTTAATGAGGGTTATCAAACTCTTAATCTTCCAAAGAGGCTACCTTCTAATGTTGAGTTCCATGCACCTTGAAAGTAGTCCTTTACAAACATTACCACTAACTATACTCAATAAAATCAAACTCCACCATCTGAAATCAGTAATGGGAATACTTGCTATAATTTTAAAAACTCCAGGATTCACTCGTGGGAGACTATGTGACTTTGCTGGTCCAAAAACTATCCAGACAAAACTCCAAAGACCGTTCAGAGCACGATTTTAGTGTTCCCGTGCCATGACTGTTCAAATTTTCTTACTAAACATTCCTTTTGAGGTTGAAAACCAAAAGCATTTCCCAAACGGACCTATGAGAGGTGAAAACACCTCTTACGGGATCAATTTAACTCGAAAGAACCCATCGCATGGTCACAGGGCCCCTGGTTCCAGAAAATGAATTTAATTTTAGAAAATTAACTCTTATGCTTGCAAATTTGTCTTTAGAGGGCGGAATCCTTTAGCGCCCCCAACCGACCCCTTTAAGCGAGCGATCACCGTGCACGGGACCAATGTTACAATCGATCGCGTGGTCACGGGACCCATAGTTTGAGAATATGATGATAAGTTGAGAAAATCCACACATAGGCTTGAAAATGCGCCGTTAGAGGATAAACCCCTTAGTGCCCACCCTACAACCCCTAAAGATGTTTGAACACCTCGTACAAGACCAACATAACTCGTAAGAACTGATTGCATGGTCAAGGGACCTCCGATTTGAGAATATGATGATAATTTAAAAATATTTATAATTAGGTTTAAAAACATGCCGTTAGAGGGCGAAAACCCAAAGCATTATCACGTACTCCTTCTAACATACTATCCAATAACAAGCCAACAACCAATGATTATCCTAGAGCCAAACCAAACAAAACCAATAATTATCCTGCACTCCTTCTACAATACTATCTGTGGTGACAATTATGTTCAAAACAAATGAATAAGAAAAGGCAATCACCAAAGAAAATAAATAATGGAAAGAACGTCAATCACATGACACAATATTTACGTGGTTCAGCAGGAATGCCTACATCCACGGTGGTTCTCTCAATATTATTTCTCTTTACTCTGGGGAGTGTTTGATAGGAGATACAATGCATGCCCTTTTGCCCCAGTCTTAGGGTTTGTTATATTCATATTTGTTCTCGAAGAGTGGGGGTGTTGGACTCCCCCACGTCAGTCCATAACCACTAGAATATCCGCATGGGATATTTTAGGGACTTGACTGCGTCGTGAACGAATTGAGGGGGATGCGAGGTTCCCAGACTTTGGGTCTTTACTGGGCTACTCGTCTGGGCCCGTGGTGACAAATTGAGGTACCAAAAATTGACCCTAAAGTTGTTGGGCCACAATTTGGGCTCAATAATTTTAAATGATTTGTCATAATGGATATCTTGTAAATTGTGCAACTCTTCCCAAGATTGGAGCTCTTCTTCTAAACTGATTTAGGCGGTAGCCCGCTTCGTGCTCCGTGCGCTATGATCGGAAACGTTTAAAAGTTCCTTGGAGCAGTGTTTCCTTGTTGTCGTTTAAGGCTCTCTCATATTTTTTCCTCCCTCTCTAAGCTCCCGCTGTTATGCTTCTCATTCTCATGTCTTTATCTTCCAACTTCACTATTCTTCACCATCTCTGCTTGTGACTTTACATCATCTCAAGCTAAGTTTTCACTTTGTAAGTCCCTCTTGCTTTTCTCTTTACTTTTTCTGTTGACATTTATTTGCATTTGTAGTTCGGTTTTGTAAATTGAAAAAATAGGCAATAGGTCGGTAACTGAATTTAGGAAGTATTATACCATCCCAGATTGGGTAGACATTGAGTGTGCCCCTATCCCTAAATTTTTTATAGAAATAGAGGATGCTCACTAGATTCACGTTATTTTACTCTCCCAAGGGGGTCTCACTTTTCCTCCAAGCAATTTGTTTTTTCATTTCTTTGGTAACCACACAGTGTTCGCCAAACATCTGGAATATTGTTAATGGTGTCCATAGAATAAACCAGCTCTATGGAACCAATTTAGGGCTTGTTGAGATATGCTTCTGTTAATCTTTCTCTCGAACAAGTTTTGGTCTTCTTTACCTCAAGGCCAGGAGTCCTGATAGGGTATTGGTTGTAAATCTTCTTGATTGCCACAAGAATTACTGGAAAGAGGGTTTTCTTGCTTGAAATTGGTAATTTCCTCCCCATACTGAGGGGTCGAGGTCTGACAGGTTCATGGTCCCCTTTTATGGGGAGGAGTTCATAGATAGGCTTAATTTTTTCTCTTCTCCTCGATCTTCTTGTTAATGTATGATTTCTCTGATATTCTTCTCTTTTTTTTTTCAGCGACGATAAAGAACTTGGAACCTGCTATCAATGAGGTTCGAGCTGCTGAGTTGGTCAAGGTGTAGAATAACAAGGATCTCTCGACTGACGGTGAACATCCTTGATCATCTGATTTTCTCTTGGAGTGTAAGAACATTGGGTCTATCTTTATTGCTCGACCTATAACAACATCCCTGAGCTAGACATCACTGAAGAAGTTGCTGCAGATCCTATCCAATTAAACGAGGAAGAGAGTAGCTCTGGTGAGGATAGCAAAGGTGATAACGGGGACGGTGTTGAAGGTGGTTCCAGTAAGGAGAGCTCTAGTGGTGAAGGAACTTCCAGCTCAGAAAAGGTTTCAGAAGCTCGAGAGTCTTCCAGTGATCCGAGAAATTCCAGCGAGGAAGATATGGTTCCTCCTAGGAAGAATCTGATTCGGGAATATGATGATGTGCTACTTTCTAGGAGGTTGAAGAAGCAGAAGTCTGGCAGTGAGGAAGTTTCCACTAGTTCTCAGCCTGCTGCTAATGAGCAGGAAAATAAGAAGATGGAGGAAGAGAAGTTAAGAGAGAGAGAGAAAGAAGGAAGAGGAGAAGAAGAAGGTGGAAGAGAGAAAGAAGGTTGAGGAGAGGAGGAGAGCTGAAAGGGAGAAGAAGGAGAGGGAGGAGGAGAGAAGGAGAGAGGAGAAGAGGATGAAGGTAGAGAAAGCTCTGGTGCCCGTGTCTGCTTTGCCTGAGGGGGCCTCTTTTGCCCTCTCTCCTGAATTGTCCCCTACATTGCTTGAAAGAACAATTTTGCCTACTGATCATCAAAAGGCAATGGGGACTAACCAGTTAGCTCTGGAGGCGAGTCAGAGGCTAGCCTTGGTAAGTCCACTTTTGCTATTTTGTGTTTATAATATTATGTTTAGTGCCTCTCCATGATTGCAACATTATGTTTAATGCTTCTCTTCTTTGCATTTGGTGACTGATTTTGTCATCCTCTATCGTACTCACGACGAGATGGTGAGGGCGAAGGCTGATCTGGAAAAGCAGAATGCTAAGATGAAGAGGAAGAATGTCGACCTAGAAGCCAGCTTGAAAGCTACCAATGAGGCCTAGAAGTCCTTCGATCTTGCCCTTACTAAAGCCATATGAGCGAAGGAGGCAGTTACCAAGGAGCTCATTGATTTGAGGCAGTCCTACGACTTGGTCTGCACGAGCAAGCTTGCCATAGTGGAGGAATTTAAGGTGCTAGCAGCGAAGGTGGAGAAGGTGGAGTCTGAGGCTTCCACCCTCAAGGAGAGTTCCTATAACACCGGTTGAACTTTAAGAAGGGCTGGAACAAGGCTCTTTTTACCGCTGGAGTGGACATCGATTCTCCATTATTTGATGAGCATGATCCAGGTTCGAAGCCCATTCTGGACGATGCACCTGCCCCGACCATTAATGGTGGTGTTCCTGCGTCTCTTACCGTTCCTGTTGATACTCCCTGAATTCAGGGAAGAGTAGTTGCTCCCCCTGAGGGAGGTGCTCCTACTACTGTTGACAAGGGAAAGAAACCATCGACCTCTGAACAAACTAAGGTTTCTAGCTAGCCTGTTCTTATGACTTTTTTTGTATTTTTTTCTTTGTTTGTACTGCTCTTTTTAATTACCGATGTACTTGGACCTCTTTATTTGAATGAAATGCGAATACTTTCCCTTCTGCGTACTGATTCTTCTGCTCTTGAATGCTTGTATGGCTTATGGTTGATTGACGTAGATGAGTATATACCTGCCACCTCTCAACTGGGAAAGCTCCTTGGTCTTAATGAGAGCAATCAGGTTCGCCAGACTTTTATTAGGATTTACAAGTCTCTCAGGTTGAGCTAGTCAGCAAAATGAAGGATGGACTTCAGGAGATAGAAGACGTTAGTGCCTCTTTCCAAGAATAAGTGAACACTTTGAGAGCTAAGCTTATAGATGCCTTCGAAACCAATCAAGTCAGAAAAGTTTTTCAACAGGAGAACGAGACTCTGAGGAGGGAGGTATCGCGACTCAAGGAGCATGCGCCGAGATTCATACATTGAGTTTTACAAGGTTCCTCTTTACCGGCTGTTTCGCAAGCTGGCACAGGGTCGAGCACCGCCCCTCAGGTTTTACGAGGTACTACCTCACCGACTGGTTCGTGAGATGGTACAGATGAAGGGGTCCATGTGACACCTCGCCTAATTAAATACCGGGCGATCACTCCTTTATTAAATTAAAATCAAGGTGAACAGTTGGTTCATTCTTAGCATCACTGTCGTAAAAATATTTTTTTCCAAATTAACACCCTAATTAATTAAGCTAAGTGTCAAAACATTTTTCAACCTTTCTAACCAAATTGTATTTTTTTAAAGAAAAACTTATTTATTTAATTATTAACCACATTTTCAATAAGTAAGAACCATACCACAATTATCCTGGAACATAATCCAATTGATTTAAACATTCAACATCCAAATCTCAACATTTAAAACTTAATGTAAAACATACATGCTGAATAAATCCCAAAGTAACAGTACTAGAAATAACTGAAATACAAATGTCCCAACAAAACAGATAAATAGTGGAAAGGGCGACACATGCCCCAATAACTGAGAATCATAGGAGTGGAATCAAGTAAATGAAATCGTCTAACCAAGTGGCCTGCAACTCCCACCGAAGCTGCAGCACGTTCCTTCCAAGGGATCCTAAGCAAGATGCCCCTGTGGCTGGGCACCAGTAGTACATACATATATATACAAGAGAGAGAGAGAGAGAAAAAAAAAACGGGTCAGAGCCCGATAGTGTATATGATTTAAAAATTTGTTTAGCAAGTATTTAAATTGATACAGGCCAATGCAACAACATATTAGTGCGACACTCTCTTGAGAAATTCTCACCTCTCTTCTAATGTGCACACCTATCGCACTAACCTTCCCAATGGTTTATCTCATCATATATCACGCTATCTTTCCCCAATGATTTAACTTATCTTAGGTTATTCGCCGGATTCAAAATTTAACGATTCAATTGTTTGAAAAGAATATTTCAATTAGTGACCAAAGTTCTCATTCTACTTTATTAATCAATAAAGTTTTCCAGTGTCATATTATACTTTCTCAAAATAAGTATTTACAATTTGAGTCATCAACCATGTCCTACATATCAATTCACAATAGGTAGTTCCAAATTTCAGAATTTCATATATATATTAACTACTCGTAAAATATATATATCATAACAGCACCCCAAATAAAAACTATGGTGCGGGCATACTCTACTATCCAAACCCCATATCACTCATATTAAGGGGAATACAAATTCGGAATCACTCTCGAATTGTATTAACACATACACAAACAATATTGAGGCGAAGCATAGATTCCAAGTCTCTAAGAGGTCAGTATATACCCTCACGCCTCTTAGGACCGTCTGAACTATCGATTCGATAGCTTGTACCAAGGATATCTATCTTCTAGGGTACAAGTCAATATCCCCCATAAAGGTCCCATCGAGATAAGACTGTCCCAGCGCGGTAGCCTCAGGGATAGCAAGTAGCGCGGGCATGATTTTCACACATAGATAGCATATGCATACACAATCATATAACTATACTAATATTACCATGTCAATATTGGGTATATTCTCAAATCCCATAGTTACGACTTTTATCCATATTATCATATTTTAGTAAACACTTATAACGGTTCGTTTCTAACCTTGATTCGATATTATTCAAACGTACCACACAACTCTCATGGCTTTATTCTCCAAATTATAAAATTCAGTAGGTATACACATTTGTCCCAAAGTAACTCTCTTACATGTCTCTCTCTTTAAATCATAAATTCATCGATCCCTATGTAATTATCCCATAATACAATCTTTTCCCGACATCAAGGGTCCCAAAATTTATTCACATGTCCTACTGGTCTTCCCTATCTCCCAAAACATTTTATTAAGGATGCCCAAGAATTATTTCACAATAAATTGAACTTAACTAATTTAGAAAGGGAAATAGGAGTCTGCTAGGAGGGGTCGATCGATCGAGGTCTGGGGCTCGATCGAGCGAACCTTCGATCGATCGAAGCTCTGGGCTCGATCGATCGATCAAGCAGGTATTGCGATTTCTGCAGTTTGGCAGTTACGGGTTCTAGCACATATCTTCATCAAAATTTAAGTTTTTCATTCCCAAACGTCCAAAGATTCATACTACTAACATTATATCATCATACTAGGTATTTCCAACGTAAAGAATGTGGATCTCTATCACTAAACATGGAATAATAGCCCAAAAATTTATATAATTATCAAGAACCCTAGAATTTTCATAAACATGGTTCTAACAAGTATTTCCAGAAATTTCTTCTTATAAACATCATAATTTCATGGGTAATTCCTCTACATGGCAAGGGTTTCCAGGATTATCATATAAACCATAACTACATGCGATTCCTATCTCAAATCTTTGGTTTTCTTCCATAAAAAATCATTCTAATTACTCCAAAACTAATATGAAAGATGCACCAACGAAATAAGAAAGATAAACACTTGCCTGGGATTTTGGGTGTTCTGATTTGCAGATGATTTTGGTGTGGTTGCGTAGCCCGTCGCGCGATCTACGCGTTGGTGGTGGTGGCGGTGCAAACGGATGGATTTTGGGCCTTGGATTGCCTTGGAAGCTCTCTTCTTCCCTCTCCTATGGCCATCACTTGTCTTTGATTGTTCTAACCCTAGAAGACAACCTTGGACATCTGATACAACCCTTAGAATTTCGTGGGTTTAATTACCCATAATTGCGAAATGTCCAAAACGCCCTCCCGGGGTACTCATTAGGCCTATAAACGCCCCGAGACCCAAATCAAACCCCCAGGTATACGTTTCTGACTATCTCAACCCTTCCGGACGCGTTGGCGCACTCAAAACGATCATACGAATGACTTATAAAATATTCACTTTTATTTTTCAATATTTAGTCCCGACGCGACACGGGCGTGTCCTGACTCAAATTTCCAAAATTGTTATTTTATTCACTCGTGACATTAAATATAACCAATATTATATATTACTTTGCTCATTAGTAATATTCAACAAATTTTACCATAATTACTAACTCTCATCACGTTAATAATTATAACATAATCAATTTCCGGATTTTTATTAAATAATTAATTCACATTAAATTTAATAAATCCCCAAATTAATATAGCATAAAAATATGGGGTATTACATACTTCCCCCCTAATAACGGAATTTCCTCCTGAAATTCGGAAAAAATAAGGCATACCTAGTAAGAATAATTCTGGATATCTCTCTCGCATATCTGCCTCGCACTCCCAAGTGGATTCCTCCACATTATGATGCTCCCACTGGACCCGTACAAGTGGAACTATCTTCGACCTCAATCTCCTCTCACTATAGTCTAGAATAGCCACCGGTCTCTCCTCGTAAGAGCTGTTAGGCTGTAAGTCTATCTCATCTATCGCGATGTGAGTATGGGCCATATCATCCCGAAGATACCGTCTCAACGACGAGATGTGGAATACATCGTGAATGCGATGCAAATGTTCTGGCAGTCCCAATCTGTATGCTACCGGCCCAATCCTCTCGATGATGGGAAATGGTCCCACGTACCTCGAGGACAATTTCCCCTTCTTCCCGAACCACATCACTCCTTTCATAGGAGATACACACAGTAACACTTAGTCCCCCACATTAAACTCCCGGAAGAACCGTTTCACATCGGCGTAGCTCTTCTGCCTGTCCTGGGCTACTCGAATGCGACTCCTGATCACCTCAATCCTCGCGAAGGTTTCTTGAATCACCTTTGGTCCAAGTAACTAGTTATCCCCCACCTCGAGCCAACATGTTGGGGAACGACAAGGTCTTCCATACAGAGCCTCAAATGGAGCCATGCCAATCGTGAAGTGATAAGAGTTATTATAAGCCAACTCTACCAGTGGAAGATGTGGCTCCCAACCTCCTCCAAAATCAAGAACACACATGAGTAGCATATCCTCCAACATCTGATTAGTACGCTCTGTCTGTCCATCAGTCTGTGGGTGATAAGCTGAACTCAACCTCAACTCAGTACCCATAGCCTCCTGAAAGCTTTCCCAAAAACGTGACACGAAAATCTTGTCTCTATCTGACACAATATTCAGGGGCACCCCATGTAATCTGACAATCTCAGCAATGAACAACTGAGCATACTGACCCGTGGTATAGTCTGTCCGCACCGGCAGAAAATGAGCCACCTTTGTCAAACGGTCTACAATCACCCAGATAGAGTCGTGGCCCCGCTGTGATGTAAGCAACCCTGTAATAAAATCCATGGAAATATTCTCCCACTTCCATGCGGGTACTTCCAATGGCTGAAGCAATACTGACGGTTTCTGATGGTCCACCTTTACCAGCTGGCAGGTAGAACACTTGGACACGAACTCAGCAATGTCCTTCTTCATCCCACTCCACCAGTATTACCTCCTCATATCTTGGTACATCTTATCTCCTCCAGGATGTACTACAAATCGGGACCCGTGAGACTGGGTCATCACTGCATGACATAATTCTGCTCCTTCTGGAACCACTAACCTCCCATTAAACCTCAAACCCCCATCAGAACTAACAGAATAGGACTCAGCACCCTCGGCTAAAAGTCGTGCAATCTGCTCCTGGCAAAACGGGTGTGTGGTTTGGGCATGTATTACCCTCATAACAATCTCGGGTGTGACTGTCATAACAAATATGAAGGAACGGACTACTGCATCCTGGTGACCCAACTCCTTCCACTTCGCTTTCCAGATGTCCGCTACCTCACTCACCGGTCTACGACTCAACGCATCAGCAACTACGTTGGCCTTCCTCGGATGATACTGTATGTCAAACTGATAGTCCTTCACAAACTCTAACCATCTGCGCTGTCGCATATTCAGCTCTCGCTGAGTGAATAGGTACTGTAGTGACTTGTGGTCTGTGAACAAACGGAACTTCTCCCCCAATAAGTAGTGCCTCCATATCCTCAATGGAAAAACGACCGCTGCTAACTCCAGGTCGTGGGTGGTGTAATTCTTCTCATGCTGCTTAAGCTTGTGGGAGGCAAAAGCTATAGCCTTCTCCTCCTGCTGAAGTACTCCCCCAAGTCCCCATAAAGAGGCATCGATGTAAACCAGGTAATCCACACCCGACTTCGGTAAAGCAAGAACTGGTGCTGAAGTAAGCTTGTCTTTCAGCTCATCGAAAGCCAATTGACAAGCATCATCCCAAACATATGGTACCCCTTTACGAGTCAGGTTCGTCAATGGGCCCGCTATTTTGGAGAATCCTCGAATGAATCTCCTGTAGTATCCGTCTAACCCCAAGAAACTATGCACTTTCGTCGGTGTCGTGGGCTGTCCCCACTCCCTCACCGCTGACACTTTACTCGGGTCAACTGCTATCACATGTTCAGAAACAACATGCCCCAAGAACTGTACTTCTCGCAACCAGAATCCACACTTCTCATACTTAGCATACAGCTGATGCTCTCGTAGAGTCTGAAGAACCTGCCTTAAGTGCTCGGCATGCTCCTCCTCGGAGTGTGAATATATCAAAATGTCATCTATAAAGATGATGACAAACTGATCCAAGAACTCTCTGAATACTCGGTTCATTAAGTCCATGAATACGGCTGGAGCATTTGTGAGACCAAATGGCATCACTCTGAACTCGTAAGACCCATATCTCGTCAAGAAGGCAGTTTTTTTTAAACATCCTGCTCTCTAATACGTAGCTGATGGTACCTCGACCTCAGATCTATCTTCGAAAAGGAAGTTGCTCCCCTCAGCTAGTCGAACAGATCATCGATTCGAGGCAACGGATTCTTATTCCGTATCGTGACCTTGTTCAAGTCCCGGTAGTCCACACACAACCTCAGTGAACCATCTCTCTTCTTCACAAACATAAATGGAGCGCCCCAAGGTGAGGTACTGCTACGAATGAATCCCTGACCTAACAGCTTCTCTATCTGATCTCGCAACTCTCTCATCTCCATCGGAGCCATACGGTATGGAGCGCGTGCTATAGGTCTAGTGTATGGCAATAAATCTATAACAAAGTCTATATCTCGACTGGGTGGTAGGCCTCGTATTTCCTGAATCACATCGAAATACTCACGAACAACTGGAATCGAGTCTAACGGAATCACAACCTCCTTAGAGGTATCCTCCTCTATATAATACAAATGAGCGGTCGAACCTCCCTCTGGGCGAGGCATCCCCACTACAAACATCTCTTGCCCCGGAATGGCAAAAACAATGCTCCCACTGAAGCAATCAATCATGGCTCTATAAGCTGCGAGCCAATCCATACCAATAATAACATCATGCTCATGCATATCTAAGACTAACATGTTTGCAGGTAATACCTAACTACCAATCTCTACCCCCACTCCTCGGCATATAAATAAGATAAGCGACCCACTCCCCAGTGGTGAGTCTACACACGTCACTGTGCTCTCTACTGTGGCTAACAACCCTAAGGCCTTCGCAAAATGCATAGCTATAAAACAATGCGTCGCCCCAGTATCAAACAAAACCCGACCCATAGTACCATGGATAGGAAACATACCCTCAATCACGGGTGGTGCCTGTGGGGCTGCTGTCTGGTGGACGTTGTAGACACGTCCGTACTGTAACTGCCCCTGCTGCACTGGAGCTGCTGGAATGGCTGGTAGGGCTGGCACCTGGGCTGGAGCTGGGAGGGCAGCCGAAAAAAGTGGTCTCTGTGGCTAATTACGGGCACCCTGCTGCTGTGGGGCCCTATCTCCCTCCGGATAATCCTGGCGCCTATGGTCGTGTCTACCACACCCAAAACATCGGCCCTTGAAGTTGCCTCCCCTTTGAACCTGTTAACCACGGCCCTACTGGCCGTTACCTCCCCGCCACTGGCCCTCTTGGCCCTGGTGAACACGTTGTTGGCCCTGTTGGCCCTGCTGCTGACCCTGCTGTCGGTGTTGGCCCTGCTGACCCTGATGATTAGGCTGGCCCTGCTGACCCTGCCTATAACCCCCAAATCCTTGCCTGGAATCACCTGAACGGAATCGCTTAGCAGGGTCCCCCTGATGGGAACTCTGCTCGTGCTGACGAGTCTGTCCATGAGATGGTGCCCCACTGGCACTATTACCCCCGACCTTGCCCTGCTGGCTAGACTCTCCTGCTCTCTTGCTTCCCGGAAGATGGAAGCGGTGATCCTGGCAATGTAGTAACGCAGCATTGAGTACATCAGTGAAAGTACTCAGAGATAAATTCCATATAAGGTGTTGGCGGATCCTCCAAGCTAACCCGTCCACAAACAACATAATCTTCTTGCCCTCACTGGGTGCGTCATCTGGAACGATGGTGAGAAGTCTCGTGAACTCCTCCTCATACTCAGCTACGGTAGAATTCTCCTGCTTCAAATTCAGTAATTTCCGCCTCATCTCAGTCTGCACGGTGGGTGGAAAATACTTGCGGTCAAACCGCTCCTAGAACGACTGAATAGGGATCGTGTCCCTCTCCTCCAAGCTGGTAGTGGACTCCCACCACTACAAAGCGGCCCCCACCAGCTTAAAGGAAGCCAACAACTGTTTTTGCACATCGGTGCACACATACATACGAAAATGCCGCTCGATGTCTTTCTTCCATTGGCTGACTGTGACGATATCTGAGCTACCAGAGAACTCAGGGGGATGCACCTTCTGAAAAGAATCCCTAACCCTCTCCCATGCAGATGGAAGTTGTACCGGTACTGGCGCCACTGCCTGAATCTGGGGTGGAGCCTGCTGAACCACCGCTAGCGCGACATTCACCGCCTGAGCAACAATGGCGGCTACCTCATTAGCATTCATAGTGCCTTATGCCGGAGCTGCTGGCTGCTCGGCCTGGGCACGCCTATCCTTCGGTACACGTCTCGGAGGCATCTGAAACGTGAAGAAGTTTATTAGTCTACATTCATTAACAAATCTCAAATAGCTGAAGACGTAAATCTGAAAGCAAGAATACAACCATCCTAAAATAGGGCTCTATAGCAAAAACGTTAAGCTGAAAGCAAAATAAGCCGTACAGATCCTATGGACACTAGAACCTGATGCTCTGATACCACCTGTGACACCCCGCCTAATTAAATACCGGGCGATCACTCCTTTATTAAATTAAAATCAAGGTGAACAGTTGGTTCATTCTTAGCATCACTGTCGTAAAAATAATTTTTTTCCAAATTAAGACCCTAATTAATTAAGCTAAGTGTCAAAACCATTTTTAACCTTTCTAACCAAATTGTATTTTTTAAAGAAAAACTTATTTATTTAATTATTAACCACATTTTCAATAAGTAAGAACCATACCATAATTATCCTAGAACATAATCCAATTGATTTAAACATTCAACATCCAAATCTCAACATTTAAAACTTAATGTAAAACATACATGCTGAATAAATCCCAAAGTAACAGTACTAGAAATAACTGAAATACAAATGTCCCAACAAAACAGATAAATAGTGGAAAGGGCGACACATGCCCCAATAACTGAGAATCATAGGAGTGGAATCAAGTAAATGAAATCGTCTAAGCAAGTGGCCTGCAACTCCCACCTAAGCTGCAACACGTTCCTTCCAAGGGATCCTAAGCAAGACGCCCCTGTGGCTGGGCACCTGTAGTACATACATATATATATAGGAGAGAGAGAGAGAGAAAAAAAACGGGTCAGAGCCCGATAGTGTATATGATTTAAAAATTTGTTTAGCAAGTATTTAAATTGATACAGGCCAATGCAACAACATATTAGTGCGACACCCTCTTGAGAAATTCTCACCTCTCTTCTAATGTGCACACCTATCGCACTAACCTTCCCAATGGTTTATCTCATCATATATCACGCTATCTTTCCCCAATGATTTAACTTATCTTAGTTTATTCGCCGGATTCAAAATTTAACGATTCAATTGTTTGAAAAGAATATTTCAATTAGTGACCAAAGTTCTCATTCTACTTTATTAATCAATAAAGTTTTCCAGTGTCATATTATACTTTCTCAAAACAAGTATTTACAATTTGAGTCATCAACCATGTCCTACATATCAATTCACAATAGGTAGTTCCAAATTTCAGAATTTCATATATATATTAACTACTCGTAAAATATACATATCATAACAGCACCCCAAATAAAAACTATGGTGCGGGCATACTCTACTATCCAAACCCCGTATCACTCATATTAAGGGGAATACAAATTCGGAATCACTCTCGAATTGTATTAACATATACACAAACAATATTGAGGCGAAGCATAGATTCCAAGTCTCTAAGAGGTCAGTACATACACTCACGCCTCTTAGGACCGTCTGAACTATCGATTCGATAGCCTGTACCAAGGATATCAAGCTTCTAGGGTACAAGTCAATATCCCCAATAAAGGTCCCATCGAGATAAGACTGTCCCAGCGCGGTAACCTCAGGGATAGCAAGTAGCGCGGGCATGATTTTCACACATAGATAGCATATGCATACACAATCATATAACTATACTAATATTACCATGTCAATATTGGGTATATTCTTAAATCCCATAGTTACGACTTTTATCCATATTATCATATTTTAGTAAACACTTATAACGGTTCGTTTCTAACCTTGATTCGGTATTATTACAATGTACCACACAACTCTCATGGCTTTATTCTCCAAATAATAAAATTCAGTAGGTATACACATTTGTCCCAAAGTAACTCTCTTACGTGTCTCTCTCTTTAAATCATAAATTCACCGATCCCTATGTAATTATCCTAAAATACAATCTTTGCCCGACATCAAGGGTCCCAAAATTTATTCACATGTCCTACTGGTCTTCCCTATCTCCCAAAACATTTTATTAAGGATGCCCAAGAATTATTTCACAATAAATTGAACTTAACTAATTTAGAAAGGGAAATAGAGTCTGCCAGGAGGGGTCGATCGATCGAGGTCTGGGGCTCGATCGATCGATCAAGCAGGTATTGCGATTTCTGCAGTTTTGCAGTTACGGGTTCTAGCACATATCTTCATCCAAATTTAATTTTTTCATTCCCAAACGTCCGAAGATTCATACTACTAACATTATATCATCATACTAGGTATTTCTAATGTAAAGCATGTGGATTTCTATCACTAAACATGGATTAATAGCCCAAAAATTTATATAATTATCAAGAACCCTAGAATTTTCATAAACATGGTTCTAACAAGTATTTCCAGAAATTTCTTCTTATAAACATCATAATTTCGTGGCTAATTCCTCTACATGTCAAGGGTTTCCAGGATTATAATATAAACCATAAGTACATGCGATTCCTATCTCAAATCTTTGGTTTTCTTCCATAAAAACTCATTCTAATTACTCCTAAACTAATATGAAAGATGCACCAACGAAATAAGAAAGATAAGAACATTCCTGGGATTTTTGGTGTTCTAATTTGCAGATGATTTTGGTGTGGTTGCGTAGCCCGTCGCGCGATCTAAGCGTTGGTGGTGGTGGCGGTGCAAACGGATGGATTTTGGGCATTGTATTGCCTTGGAAGCTCTCTTATTCCCTCTCCTATGGCCGTCACTTGTCTTTGGTTGTTATAACCCTAGAAGACAACCTTAGATATCTGATATAACCCTTAGAATTTCGTGGGTTTAATTACCCATAATTGCGAAATGTCCAAAACGCCCTCCCGAGGTACTCATTAGGCCTATAAACGCCCCGAGACCCAAATCAAACCCCCGGGTATACTTTTCTGACTATCTCGAACCTTACGGATGCGTTGGGGCACTCAAAATGACCATACGAATGACTTATAAAATATTCACTTTTATTTTTCAATATTTAGTCCCGACGCGACACGGGCGCGTCCCGACGCGACACGGGCGCGTCCCGACTCAAATTTCCAAAATTGTCATTTTATTCACTCGTGACATTCAATATAACCAATATTATATATTACTTTACTCATTAGTAATACTCAACAAATTTTCCCCTAATTACTAACTGTCATCACGTTAATAATTATAACATAATAAATTTCTGGATTTTTATTAAATAATTAATTCACATTAAATTTAATAAATCCCCAAATTAATATAGCATAAAAATACGGGGTATTACAGTCCATCTAGGGAGATGGACATGCTTCGCGAAGATTTTCATCGAGCATACGTGATTGATGTTGGGCTTCAAAGACATATTACACGGCTGAGGCATCTGTTCAAAAAAGTACCTCAACGAGTGTGGGCTGATGGTTATGACCAAGGTTGGACAGATTCTCCGAGGAGGTTGATAGAGATTGAAGAGCTATCCTTTATTGGGGGATGGTTGAGCACCCTCAGGGAGCTGCAGGTCCCTAGGAACTTATTCCTCTAGTATCGTCATGAGATCTGTCCTTCAACTCTGAGGCTTAATCCTTTTAGGAGGGACGACCAGTGGGTCCCTATAGATGCTATCCCCAGACAAATATTAGAGCCAGATGCGAATGAAGTTGAGGAAGAATTGGCCCCTCATTCAGACGATGGTCGAAGATCGCAAGTGGCTGATTATCTTACTTAGAGGCCTAATCCTCATTATGATTTTCTTACTTCAATGTAACTTTTTATAAATGTAATGAAGTAATAAAATATTTATATTTTAGGCATTTTTTTTTCTAAACATGTGTTGTGTATTTTTACTTCATTAATTTTTTGTTTCATTATCTTAGGCTCTTCGTAGCCGACTATATTTGATGTGGGTAGAGTTGTTTTGTCGTGTGAGTATCCTCCTAGTAAAGTATGCTTATGAGATACCATTTTGCCCCACTTTACCTTTTAGGGCGTGTCGTCACACTCCCTTAGGCCTAAGTATGGAAATAGCGAGGATACACTAGGTGTTGGACATTCTATCCGATCAGGTATTTTGAGCCAAACATTGCTTAACGACCAATTTGATTTGGCCGAGCTGCCTAAGGGTCCCCTGTAGGGCTTCATATATTGCCAGGGGCAATGCTAAGAGGTTGTTTGTGTTTCATAATGAAAACCTTAGGAGGGTGATTCCCTGCTTTTGCATACTGAGTAATCTGCATGTCGCTTGGAAAAGGTGTGCAAGTTATAAAGTTCAAAATACAAAATTAATAGTTTGTAGAATGTCATTGCCAAACAATCATTTATTAATCACAAGAAGTAAAAAATGAGTTACCAATTCCAAAAATGCGATAAAAAGATGACTGAAAAACTACAAATAAAGTTTTTACTGAAAAAACTAGAAATTGAATTTTTTCAGGTTGGCTGCGTTCCATGCTCAGGGTATCTCTCTGCCCTCCAAAGTTTCTAAGTGATAGGCTCCTTGTAGGTCGTCCCTTGTCACCTTGAATGGTCCTTCCTAGTTTAGACCCAGCTTTTCATCAGGTGGGTTTATTACGCTGCCAAGAACTTTCCTTAGGACGTAGTCCCCAATCTGGAATGTCGTTGGGTTGACCATTTTGTTATACTATTTTTTTCGAGATGTTGCTGATAGCTCGCTAGTCTTACTATGGCTAGTTCTCTGCATTCGTCAGCTAGGTCATGTTCTGCGAGTAATGTTGCATTATTTTGTCCCTAGTCTACCAAGGTGGATCTCATGGTTGGGAGGCCAGCTTCTATAGGGATAATTGCTTCCATTACATATATTAGTGCAAATGGGGTTTCCCTAGTTGCTCATCATGGGGTAGTGTGGTAAGCCCACAGAATGTGTGGCAGTTCGCTCACCCATTTTCTTTTGGCTCGCTCAAGTCATTTCTTGAATCCATTGATCACTGTTTTGTTGGAAGATTTAGCTTGGTCATTGCTATGGGGGTAGGCAATCGAGCTAAAATGGTGCCTGATCCCGTGGTCATTGCAAAAACTCTAGAAGGGGCCGCTGTCGAATAGCATTTTGTTGTCAGTGATGAGGGTTATGGGGATCCCAAAGTGGATAATTATGTTTTTCCATATGAATCTCAACATATCTGTGTCCCTGATGTTTGCTAGCGGCTCTGACTCAAATAATTTGGTGAAGTAGTCTGTGTCGACCAACAAATACTTGCGATTACCGGCTGCGATAGGAAGAGGGACCACGATGGGTGAAAGGCCAAGGTCTGGAAAGTGATTTTAGGTCGCTGGCAGGTTGGTGGACCATAGGAGCATGTAGCTGACATTTTTCTCACTTGCGAGCATATACTCTAGAATCTCTCTGCATGTTTGGCCACCAGTAGCCTTCCTTCATTGTTCGAAAATCTATCGATCTTCCTCCAATATGGCTCTCGCAGGTTCTTTCATGGAGCTCACGCACCACTTGCTCGATGTCCTTTGGGTGAACATATTGGAGGTCAGTGCCGGTGAATGATATCTTATATAGCTTGCCCTCAAGGGATAAGTGAAAGCGGGTAGCTTTGACTCTTATCTGATCAGCGAACTTCTTATCGTCTGGTAGTGAACCATCCTTTAAATAGTCCCTCAGGGGGTGCATCCAACTGGGTACTGATTCAATATGGAGGATACGACCCATGTCTGGTAGCTCTTCGCTCGGGATGATGCTCGACTGGGTGAGGAAGTTTACATGGATTGTTCTCTTTAAGTTGGAGTCGATTTCTGAACTTAAGGCTGCCAGGGCATCGGGATGAATATTTTGTCCTCTAGTAAACTATTGGACACTGACTTCCTTAAAGTTGGACACTATCTTTTTTGCTAAGGCGAGGTAGGCTCCCATTCTTTCATCTCTTGCATTGAAGTCCCCACTTATCTGATTGGAGACCAATTGTGAGCCGTCAAACATCTGTAGCTATTTTGCACCCAATGCCTGTGCCTTCTATAGGCCTGCTAACAAAGCCTCACATTCTGCCTCATTATTGGAGGCTTCAAATCCACGTCTGATCCCTTGCTCGAGAATTGTATCTTTTGTAGTAATGAGCACAATGCCTACTCCTGCCCCCTTTGAATTGGAGGCTCCATCAACAAACAGTCGCCAGACACCTCCTATTGAGTGATTTTCCCTCTGGTCCATGGGCTGAGGTTGGTTGTAAGGTTGTTCTCTTGTGAAGTCCGCGATGAAGTCGGTGAGGACCTGCCCCTTGATTGCATTCCTTAGTTAAAATTGGACGTCAAATTGTCCGAGCTCGACTGGCCATTTTGACAGTCTACCGAACATATCCACCTTTCATAATACTGCTTTAAGGGGGTCTGATGTGAGGATGATGATAGTGTGATCTTTGAAGCAATGCTTCAATTTCTCGATGCTACAACTAGTGAAAAGGCGAGCTTCTCCAGTGGTAGGTACCTCTGCTCGGCATCTAATAAGGTCTTGCTCGCGTAGTAGACTGGGTGCTGGATTCCTATTTTTTTGCATACCAATATAGAGCTAATAGCGTGGCTGGAAACAACATGGTATAAGTACAAGGAATATTTATATTGGGGTATCACGAGCAAGGGTGCTGTGCTGAGATAAGATTTGAGCTCTTTTAATGCTCTCGAGCAATCTTGGTTCCGTTATACCATTTTGCTTCTTTTCAATAGCTGGAAAAATGGCTGGCATTTTTCAAAGGACTTTGAGATGAATCTATTCAAGGCGGTGAGCATGCCTGTGAGATTTTGTACGTCTCTTATTGTGTAGGGAGGTTGTACCTTGTTGATTGCATCGATTTGGTCCGGGATTGCTTCAATGCCTCTCTCGCTAATCAAGTACCCAAAGAATTTTCCTGACTGGACACCGAAAGAACACTTGCTCGTGTTGAGTTTCATTTGGTATTTCCTAAGGATTTTGAAGGTCCTTAATAGGTCTTAGAGATGGTCCTATTTGCATTTGCTCTTAACAAGCACATCATCAATGTAGACTTCCACGGTATCTCCCATTTGGTCTTTGAACATCTCGATGACCAGCCGATTGAAATTCTCCTACATTCTTGAGCCTAAAGGGCATAACATTATAATAGCATAATCTGACGGTGGTAATGAACGCGATCTTATCTTGGTCTGGTGCATATAGGGTAATTGTGTGATACCCCGAATATGCATCTAGAAAACTCATTCTCCCGTGAGCTGCGATAGCGTCCACGAATTGGTCGATCTTTGAAGGGGGAAACTGTCCTCAGGTCATGCCCAATTAAGATCAGTGAAGTCAATACACACTCTCCATTTTCCATTGTTCTTCGGAACCACTACTGGTTTGGACAGCCATTTAGGGAATTGAACTTCCCATATGGATCCTGCATCTAGTAGCTTTTCTACCTCCTTATCTACAGCCTTTGCCTTCTCGGGCGCAGTTCGCCGTTCCTTCTGCATAATAGGCCTAAAGGTGGGGTTAGCGTGCAATAAATGACAAGCCACACTGGGGTCAATTCCAGTCAGCTCGTACGGTTCCCACGCGAAAACATTTAGATTGCTTCTCAATAGCACCGTCAATTATTTCTTTTCTTTATCTGTGAGGGAGGTCCCGATCAAGAAACACCTATATATTTTGCTACCACTGGCTGCGCCTTCTTTCGGTTTCTCAACGGCTCGCTTATAGGGGAGGAGCTTGGTCTCCTCCACTCCGGGTCTTCCATATTTTAACTGTTATTTCGAAGGTATCAAACCTTCTTATTCTTCAACCTTATCTTTAGCTTTCTCGACCTTCTTCTCTGGTTTTGGGCGGATGGCTGCTATGAAGCACCTTCTTGCCATCGCTTGATCCACCTGTATCTCCATTAATCCTCGCTTAGTCACGTACTTGAGTTTCTGATGGTTGGTCAAGGGGACTGCCTTCATTGCATGTAACCATCCTCTTTCGAGGATATCTTGGTATGGTGAGTCTATGTCGACTACCAGAAACCTTATCATCTCGGAGACCCTTCCTGCCCTCACTAGAAGTATGATCTTTACCAATGGGATAGTTACTTTTGCAGTGAAACCAACTAGAGGGATAGTGGCTTCTTTCAAGTCGACAACGCTCAACTTCAATTTCCTAAACATGCCGAGATATATTACCTCGGATGAGCTTCCCTGGTCGACCAAAAACTTTTCGACGTCATAGTTGGCTATCCTGAGGGTAATGATCAAGGCGTCATGATGTGGGGTTCTCACCCCCACTAGATCTTCATCCGACGCTTCCCTGACTGCCTCTTCGATGGATCGATTTGAAAAGCTTGCATTACTACTGTAAGATTTTTCACTTCCATCCGAGATGAGTTTCCCTAAATCTGCTTTAGATCAGATGCTCCATGAATTACTGCAAATTCAAGGCCAACATCATCCTCGAGTACGTTATCGGGCCTTTTATCTCCGTTGGCAGCGAGCTTCTCTACCTTCTTCTCCACAAACTCGTTTAGGTTCCCGGTCTGGGCTAACTCTTCTAGGTGAGACTTAAGAGCCTTGAAATGCTAAGTATTGTGACCTTCCTCCTTGTGTAAAGTTCATCTCAGCGTGTTGTTTCTTTTTAGGGATCTCCTCCCATCTTTCTGGGCCACTTGACAACTAGCTTGTCCTTGATCTTTGTTAGAATTTTATAAATTAGTTCCTTGAAGATAGTGTTTACTACCTGAAATTCGTTCAAAGCATCGCTCTTGTATCCATTCTTGGATCCACCTGTGCCTCTATTCTTTCCCCCTTTCTTCTGGTTTCTAGCCTTGTCGTTGCCCTTGGCAGCGAGCATAGCTCGACCATTTTCCCCTGCACTGAGGCGGGTCACATATTTAACCTTGGAGTACTTCTCGATGCGATCCATCAGGTCATCAATAGTTGTGGCATCCTTCTTAGTGAAGGATTGGTGCAGAAGGCAAGAGCTGGGTAGGCCAATCTTAAAAGAGACCACTACTACCTGCTTCGAGTAGTCCTCGACCTCGTTAAACAACTCCCAATACCTCTTTGTGCAGTCCCGGAGGCTCTCCTAGGACATATTCTTCATTGTTAGAAAAGCATCCATCGTCTTTGGATGTGATTTGCTGGTAATGAAGCGAGTCATGAAGAGATTGTCCAAGGACTCAAAGCTCCTGATGGACCTGTGAGGGAGCCTCTCGAACAAGTTCTAGGCCACATCATGCACACTCGAGGGAAAAATTCGGCACATTAGTGCAACCCTATGGTTCCATAGAGTCATGGTCTGCCTGTACAACCTAACGCGATAGATAGGGTCAGCATTTCCGTCATAGATCTTGAATCTTGGAATCGCAAATTTCTTGGGGGCTTCTTTTTCTTCTTCTTCTATCTCCCTTAAGAAAAGGGATTTCATCTGGGTCCTGAGAGCTCGTCGGGCCAGCTCTCTGGTCGATCTAGCACCCCGATGCGTTGGGTACTGGTCCATTTCTCTTCTGACCAAATTTTTTATGTTATCATTTCCTCGAATCGGGTTCCTATAATGGTGAGTTGGTCGCTATTGCTCGAGCAAGTCATCATCTGACGAGCATTCCTCGATCCTTTCGGATTCGCATCTTGTGCACCTTCCTCGGTTGCGAGACTTGCTCGCTTGAGGGCTAGGAGTGATATATTGACGTCGCCTAGTGCTACGATGGAGATCTTTTTCCATCATTTCCAATCTCCTTTTGATGTGAGCATTCTCAACTTCTTGCTTGCGAGTGGCCTCTCCTTGCTCCTGGAGCCTTGCCTCGTAGGCATCGATCGACCTGGATATTTGTGTAGACCGGGAAGGTCCCTGACTTTCCTCTAAAGATTGCCTCTCTAGGAGAGCCCTTTGACGTAAACATCGAATTTCAAATCTAATCCTGCGAGGGGCAAGATGTTCTTTGATATCCCATAATTGAGGGGCATTGCTACTATGACTAGACATTCCAAATTCTTTATTGGCGAGGGCTTTCTAAAAGGAAGAAAAATGTTTCCCATAGACGACGCCAATTGTGGTGACCATTATGTTCAACCCAAATGAATAATAAAAGGTAATTACCAAAGAAAATAAAGAATGCAAAGAACGTCAATCACACGAAACAATATTTACGTCGTTCAGCAAGAATGCCTACGTGCACAGTGGTGCCCTCAATATTATTTCTCCTTACTCCGTGGAGTATTTTACAGGGAATACAACGCGTGCCCTTTTTCCCTAGGCTTAGGGTTTGTTGTATACATGTTTGTTCTCGGAGAGTGGGGGTGTTGGACTCCCCCAAGTCCTTCCATAACCCTTAGAATATCTGCATGCGAGATTTTAGGGACTTGACTGAGTTGTGACCGAATTGGTGGGGATGTGAGGTTCCCAGACTTTCGGCCTTCACTGGGCTACTCGTCTAGGCCTGTGGTGACAAATCGAGGTACCCACACTATCCAACAAAAAGCCAATAACCAATAATTATTCGACGGCCAAACCAAACAAAACCAATAATTATCCCATACATCTAAAATATTTAAAAGATAATGCATATCAAATATATAACTACTTCAGTTAAAGTAAAGAGTACTTGATTCCTACAATCCAATAATGCCATTAAATAAATTCTTCTGAATGTGTGATTGGACCAAATTGATCATGAAGCCCCGAACATAATCTTTTACATGTACATTTTTTGACTATTTTCTTTAATTTAATCTTTATAAAATCAAGCGAATTTAACTTCATTTTATGAACATTGCATGAATGAAACTGATCAACAAATATATATGTAAAGGAATATGTGGAAATTGAGTAATGATGTTCTAAATAACACCACCAGATAAAGAGATAGTAGAGCTCAAATAGGCATAACAATGGTATCAAGTACCAACACATATATGCAGAAGGAGATAAGGAGAAGAGGAGAAACACATCAATATAAGTTGTTTTGCAATTGCCTACGTCCACTGTGCAAGTGAGTGTAAGTATCACTATGAAGAGGGCTCTAATGGACTTAGCAATACAATCACTCCACTTTCTCTCTCTACTGTAAATGCACCAGAGTTTGGCTAGGGTTTGTAATTGAGGACCCGTTACAAGGTAGGAGAAAAAAAGTATATATATTGTTTGGTTGGTATAGTGTACCCCTAGACATGCAATGAGCATGTGTAGAATGATCTAGACAATTTAGTGAAGCCACCTGTCAATGTCACATGTAGAGGTTGATGATGAACTATTCCTTCACGTGCCAAGAAGATTTGGTCATAATGGTTTGTCCACATGGGATATGTCATGTTGGGATCTTGTACTTCTCGTACGATAAATTTCGTCTGAGGGGTCTCGGCCAGGCCGAGTATAAGACCCCCATGTAGCTGTGCTTGATGTTCTGGTGTGTGGTATCAACTGGGTATGTTCGGTCGAGAGTCTATCAACTTAGGGCCAAGGCGAAGTTGATGAGTCAGTCCCCTGATGGGGGTCCTCCTAGTCTCTGTCATCCTAGTCCTGGCTGAGGTTGAGACGACATTAATATGGAAGAGGGATGAGGTTGAGTTAATGATTCAGTCCCCAGATAGAATTCCTTATTGGTCTCTGTCGTCCTAGTCTCGGTTGAGTCCAAGACGACCTTGATATTGGACAGGGCCAAGGATGAGTTAATGAGTCAGTACCCTGATGGGATTCCTCCTTGGTCTCTGTCATATTAGTCCTGACTGAGGCCGAGATGACCTTGATACTGGAGAGGGTCGAGGCTGAGTTGATGAGTCAGTCCCTTGATGGGAGTCATCCTGGTCTCTGTCATCCTAGTCCAGGTTGAGGCCGAGACGGCATTGATATTGGAGAGGGTCGATGTAGTTAACTATGGTCATATTTTGAGACGAGGCTGAGTCATAAGCTGAGGTCGAGGCTGATGTCTTATGTTCCAACCCTTAGGTCAAGGTATCAAGTTCACTGCATGATGACTGAGGTTGCTACCATGATGTCTGAGGTTTCCAATAACAGACTGATGATCTTATGCTGATAGATTAAAATTTAGTGATCAGGCCGAGGTTGATTAAGTCATGGCCGACCCTACTAAGGTTGACCCTTATCTAGACAACCCATCTAATGATATGTGAGGCTCTTGTCATGACTCGACCGTGATATGTTATGCTTATCATCCTAAGAGAGGAGGGTACATTTTGGTCATATCATTGACTTGGATCAATTTGATCCAATCATAAACTATAATGACTTTATTCTCAAACCGAGTGTCTTATGGAAGTGACTAAATATTCGACTGAGCATAACATATTATCGAAAGTTAACTTACATAAATCGTATTAAACATTCGTAAAAGTAACTAAACATTCATACATCAAAGTAAAGTGCTAATACAATGTCAATATCAAAATAGGATACAAATAAGATTGACAAGGTTAGCATAATATTTTGATACTCAATCTTCCTCTAAATCAACTAAAAGATCCTTCAAATTATGGTTATCATCAAGAGCTGAGTGGAACTCTTTTTGAGCCTTCAATGCATCCACTTCAATAGTCATACCCTTTTGGTGTATGCACAACAATAGACTAATTTCCATCATTTATACATTTGGAGTAGAATACATTCTTTACGTTCTGAAAGGTACAAATAAAGGGCTTGTCGACTATACGATCTTTACTCTTCAGTTTTAATAAATCTACCATAATGAGTTTGGAGTGATGATTAACTTTGCAAGCATTCGTAGTATCCTCCCCCTTTACCCAATCACAATAGAATACGGTTTCTGTGAAATCTAAGTAATCATGTTCTAGGATTTGTTGGAATATCCTATAATAGGTTAGCACTACATTCTTTGGATTTTTATCTCTTTTCCTAGCGACACAGGTGGTTAAGGTAGAAATTAATATCCCACTATTTTGTATCAAAAGTTGTTCCTCATATGGATATGAAATAAAATGAGAATCGTTGGTGAGGAATTTCTTAAACGCTGTCGCACGACTTGGAAGAAACATCTCCTATTTTTAGAAGATGAATTTATTAATGAATTTATATCTAGGCATGTTTTTATCACGCACGAATAAATAGCCGTACACATAAGATGTGAAGTTTACCTATTTTGATACCCATGCCCTAAAATCAGTTCTCGTGCAATTCCTCCTTCGATTTTGAGCAATGTCATTCTCGTACTTCCTACAGGTAAATTGTAGAGTCTGGATCGTAAAATATAAAATACAAATGATCGAAGAAGAAGAATTTAATAGATACTCACTCTCTCCATTCTTAGACTTCATCTTGCAATTTGAAGACTTAACGAGCTACTTGATCGGGTTGTATATTTGTGAGTTTCACCTCTTTAGGGTTCCCAAACGGTACTTTATCCTCAAACTCGTCAGGTTGCTCGGTCACTCCTCCTTTATGAGGATTAAACCTCCTCACCTTATGTTCTTGCATATATTCTCCAGCATACAACGATGATTCCGTAGTTATGTATTCTTCAATAGTTGACCTTCTAATATATCGTGTATTCTTTACATAATCCTTAAAAAATTTCATTAAGCGCTCGAAAGGATACATCCAATGATACCGAACGGGACCACATAATAAATCTTCATCACATAAATGCACAAGCAAGTGGATGTTCATATCGAAGAACGATGCAGGAAAATATTTCTCTAATACACCAACTGCCTCGACTAAAGTTGATTTTGCAGATCTAGTGTGCCTTATGTTTAACATTTTCCCACAAACTAGGGTCAAAAAATAAACTGATTTGCATAATTTCCCGACAAAGATCTTTGTGTTCAGAGAAGAAATGACGAAATAACAGAGGGATTAATTTGATTAATACATGTCAGTCATGAGACTTGCACTGTTTTATGTCAATTGCTTGTTAGTTAGCAACCCTACGTAAATTACATAAATAACCAGTTAGAATCTTCAAGTTGTACAACATGCCTAGGAGTATATTCTTCTCACTAGTAGTCAAAGTGAAAACGGCCAGAGGGGTAGAAATTCTTCCCATTGTAGGATCATTTTTTAACAAGAGTTTCTTCTTTAGCTTCATATCATGTATATCTCAACGGGCCCGTTCTCCATATTTGGAATGAGATCCACCCATACATGTTCCTATCATATGTTCTGCAACATTCTTCTCTGTTTGAATCACATCAATTACATGCCTTACATGATGATCTTTCTAGTACGACAAATCAAAAAATATTGATCTCCTGGACCACGATTTTTCTTTAGTAGGGTCATTAGGATCTCCCCTTTCTTTATGCTTCAGGTTTACAAACTTGGGGCATTTGCCTACATACCTATTCCACGCAGTCGCAGTCGCAGTCGTCGCCTTCTCCTTGATCTACTGACCAGAAATCCGAGTAGGTTGTATTCAACACTCTAAACAATAGGATAATAGTTAGACTTGTCATTCCAGAAAGGGTGGCTGGTCGATAGAAATCTACGATGACCCGTGTGACTCATCTTACTACTCTGTTGTATCTAAATGGTTTCAGTTTCCTCCCCACATATGGGACATCAATAATAACCATGAACATTAAAACCAAACGAGGTCCCATAAGCAGGAAGATCATGGATCTCCCACATCACCATTTCTTTAAGTGTGAACTCTTCACCCTTGTAAGAGTCGAACACCATCACGCCTTTATCCCACAACTCTTTAATCTCTCAATTAATGGGGCTAAGATTATATCAATATTATCACCCGAAGCTTTCGACCCGAGTATCAATAAAGATAATAATGTGAACTCCTTTCTTATGCACAGTGTTGGAGGGAGACTTAAAGGACCCATTAGAACTCGATGATAACTTTTTTTTTTTTTTTTTTTGTTTTTTTTTGGAAGAGGAAATTATCCCCCTGAGATTTTATTAAAGAAATCAAGAAGAGAAAAGCTTACATGAGAAACTGATGAATTTATAGAAACATTCACCTTTACATAATCATAGAAAACACTAATTGGCTCTAAAATTAGGAAAACCCCAAGCATCCATGTTTATAAGACCTTTCAATTCTTTTGGAAAGACATCTAGAGAGCTTGATTCAGTATGTCTTTGAGGAGACCATCCATAAGAAGCAAGCAAATCGGCACATTTGTTTCCTCCCTCAGAATATGACAAAACTACACATTATGCTCTTGAATCTTGTCTTTAATCTTTGCAATGTATGGCATTATACTCCACGGGCATTTTAATTGATCATTCAACACTTGTATAACAATAATAGAATCTGATTCTATAATTATGCCCTCATTCAAAATAGACTCACACATTTCCATACCTCGAAGAATCGATAGAGCTTCTGCAATAATATTAGTACCATTCCCAAAACTCGATGAAAAAGATTTTATGAGCTTTCCTGAAGCATTTCTAAGAACTCCTCCTCCTCCCATAGGACCTGGATTTCCTTTACAGTATCCATCTACATTTAGCTTGAACCTATTTCCCTTTGGAGGCCTCCATTGAACCATTCTTATTGGTTGTCTCTGCTGCTTGTGATGCATTCTTGAAGGATGATTCTGAAAGATATCCACTCCTGTGTATAAATTAATAAGAGAATGGATCTCTTTTATGGCTCTGGAAGGTTGCATTCTCACATCTTCAAATCTCCATTTATTTCTAGCTTTCCAAATACCCCAGTTTATGAAGGCAGGAATGACTTTGTGAACTTTATCAGAATGAGACATAGAATCTGAAGACCACCATGCAATCAATCTACCTCTGATTGTGGAATTAGTGTTATGAACCCCGCAAACATTGTTAAAATGATTCCACACATCTTTGGAAAAATCATTGGTACCAAATAAATGGTCTGCAGATTCTATTTGAGGATTAGAACAACATCCACATTTTGAAGGGCCTCGAATACCAATTCTCTTTATAGCCTCATCTACTGGCAGGCTATTTTTGAGAAGTCTTAAATTAAAGAAAGAATTTTTTATAGGAATCATCTTATTCCATATAAAAACATTTGTCCAAGTTGAACAATGGTGCTGTCTTATAACATTCCATGCAGAATTTAGAGTAAAGATACCATCATAGTTGGGCATCCATATTAATTTATCTAAGTATTTTCTTCCCATAACTTCTACTTTGAAACACTTAGAAGTAATATTATGAGGCAGCAACTGACTAATATTATTGGAGTCCCACTCTCTTGTGCTCTGAAGCAGATCTGTGATTTTAAGATTCTTGGGAATGTCAGATGTGTCAAAAATGCTTTCTCCTGACCAATTGTACCATTTCACATTGATTTCCCCTTTACCTATGATCCATTTGCTGTTGTTTTCTGTCACATCTTTGGCTAAAACCATTCTTTTCCATACATGAGATCCTCTAGATGCCCTCACCACCATAGGGTGCTGAATTCTGCAGTATTTATTCTACATGAACTGAGACCATAAAGACTTTTGGTTTCTGAAGTTCCACCAGAGTTTTATGCTGAATGCTTCCACTATCTCTTTCAAATCTTTGAAATCTAGGCCACCTCCTTTACTGGTTTGCATAACTCCTGCCACGCAATCCAATGATGTTTTGTTGTACCTTCTGAAACTCCCCATAAGAAATTTGCCATGATTTTCTCTATAACTGAGATAACTTTCTTTGGAGGTTGCATTGCAGCTAGAGTGTAAATGGGAATCGATTGAAGCACATGCTTTATTAAGATGATTTTACCACCCATTGAGAGAAAATTAGATTTCCAACCTTCTAGTTTACCTCTAACTTTGCATATCAGATTCTCGAAGAGGGAACATCTCATTCTCCCATTATATATAGGGCACCCCAAATACACCATAGGAAGCTTCTTAACTGGCATTTGCATAATCCTGGAGACTTTCATTATCTTGGCATGATCCATCTTCTTAGAGCAGAATAAAGAACTCTTAGCCTTGTTCACTTCTTGTCCTGAACTTGTTTCATATCTGACTATCACTTATCTGATTCTTTTTATGGCTTTGGTGCTCCCAGATGAGAAAATAATTAAGTCATCTCCATAAGCTAGGTGAGACACAAGAGGGCAGCTGATAGGAGTTTTAAACTTGCTTATGGTAGTTGATTGGAAAACTTTATCAAGATTTCTGCTCAAAACTTCAGCACATATTAAAAATAAGGCTAGTGAGAGGGGGTCTCCTTGCCTCAAGACTTTTAAAGATTGGAAAAAACCACAAGTATCCCCATTAATCATCACTGAGAAGAAGTTCTTTGAAATTAGCCTCCAAATTAAGTCTATGCATACCTCATTAAATCCAAATTTCCTCAAGACTTTCATAAAAAATAACTAGGACACTTTGTCATATGCTTTATGCATATCAATTTTGATGGCTACATTACTCCCTTCATTCTTAGAGTTTATCATTGAGAACATCTCTTGGGCTAAGAGAATATTATCAACAATGCCTCTATCTTTGACAAAGCCACTTTGATTAAGAGAAATAATTTTTGGGAGAATTAAAGATAGTCTTGAGGCTATGATTTTTGAGAGAATTTTGTTAAAGAAAGTGCATAAACTTATTGGCCTATATTCTGCAAAATATTGAGGATTCTCTTTTTTTGGAATTAGAATAATAAGAGTTGAAACTCAAATTACTGAAATGGTTAAACCCATCAGTTGAGATTTCAAGACGAACATTGCGTGTTTCTTTTGCAAATTCATGGTGTTGTGTATTTAAAATTTGTCCAATGAGTGAATCAACCGGATGAAGCATCATATTCCCACCCACCTCGCATAGAGCGTTCCATGTCATGGCCTCTCTTATCTACAGTACACTAAAATATCATTTTGACCATGGCCCAAGTGTAAAATACTTCAAAACCTTTTGTGGGACTTTGAAGCTCTTTTGATATTTTGCACGTTTGTCATTTACCTTCTCAGAAATGACATATATAATCTCACCGCATACTAGACATTCATCCTTCTCTCCATGTTCGTTGCAATACAATATGCATTCATAATTGCATGCGTGAATAGATTTGTATTTCAATCCCAAACCCTTTAAGCTCTTCTTCATGGTAGGATAATTGTCTGGTAATGTGTTCACTTTTGGGACAATTTATTTAACCCACTTAAGAATTTCGATTATGTTGTTCCCAGGCAAGCCAAATTGACTCTTCAAGTTAAGCAAACCAATATAATACTGAATGATCTTCATCATAATATTTATACAACGGTCTACCCACATCGGCTTTCAACGGTATAAATATTCTCGGTCTCCTGGTAGTTCATTATCAAATTGTTCATTGTGCGCATTATCTTTCTCCATAGGTTGGTGGTTTTGGTCATTGTGGACTCCGTAAGCATCGTTAATTAGGTCGGTCAATAGGCGATGTGTAGGCGAATCATTTACCACGTCCACTAGTTGGTGTTCTGTTACGGGTTTTGTTACCGGTAATTCATTGGGAACATAAGTTACATGTTTTCACTATGGTATGTCCACTGGTTATAATCTTGACAAATTCCCCAGATTACTAAATGTACTTAACATCTTGTAAAGATTTATATTTTTCGTTTATGCAATGGGTGCACGGACAAAGAATCTTCTCACTTTTAAGGTTCGTAAAAGTGTATCTACTAAATTCTTGAACACCTTTAAAATAACTATTAGCTATTCGGTCAGCCCCCCATCCACTCTTTGTATTGTGGAAAATGCATTTAACAACCTTCAAATTGCAGTTTTGTGTTAACATGATAAAATAAATATCACGTTACATAAATATCGTGTTGCATAGTAAAGCACTAATATAGTATCAAAGCAAATTAATAATATAGTCAACAATGCACCAATCAATCAAACTATGAAATAACTTAAATAAAAGAATACACTAATCAACGATACTACAAAACCACTTAAACTCAAATAAAATTAATTTGTCTACTGATATTTTTACAACATAAGAAACAAATTACTACATCTTCATCAAGTGATAAACTAACCAAGTGGTAATATAGTCTACATAATTTTTCAAAAAAATTCCATTTTCCATTGTTGACATGCGATGGAACAGTTTAACAACCCTCATATACTGTATCAACCACGATCTAACACTCACCCTCCTACAAAGGTTGATTATGTACTAAACTTCCTACGACAATGGACATGAGCATGCAGATGCCAATGAAAAATTTACCGCTTAGGTCTTGTATATAGTATTTGTCACCATAGTCACCGTGGGATGTTGGCGATTATCTAAGACATGTGCCATGCTGTGGCGCTGAGAAAGGGAATATTGAAGGAGGAACCGGAATGTGTGGGAGGAATGGGGAACGAGGAAAATTTTGAGGAATCCCTGGCATTTGTGGAGGGAAACCGGGATGTATTGGGGGCTACAGGGGCATACAACCGATTAAAAGGGACACAATCTGTGCAAGTTTATCATTCAGACCTCCCACATCATTCTCAATATTTTATGTATCTTTTGTTTTTCTATGGGTTATGTTTTGTGAGTTCATATGCATTTTACTCCTTAGGCTTTGGGGTTCCTCTAGATTATTATAACACATCTGGTAGTTTATTAAGGAGTACGATCATAATTTTTTATAACTACATTAGAATTGGAAGTTTTTTTTCTTTTGATAAGAAAATAATTCAATAAATCAATAAATCAAATAATTCAATGTTCCTCATTTTTCCTAAGAAAAATATCATCCAACAAAAAGCTAACAACCAATAATTATCCCATACTCCTTTTAACATACTATCCAACAACAATCCAACAACCAATAATTATCCCGTAATCCTTATAACATAATATCCAATAATAAGCCAACGACTAATAATTATCAAACAAATGTATATGTACAAGAACATGTCGAAATTGACTTGGGTCAATTTAATTAAACATTCATATATCAAAGTAAATCAAATTAAACATTCGTAAAAGTAATTAAACATTCATGCCTCAAAGTAAAGCACTAGTACAGTGTCAATATTGTAATAGGGTATAAATAAGAATCACAAGGATAAAATAATACTTTGATACTCAATCATCGTCTAAATGAACTAAAAGATCCTTCACATTAGGGTTGTCATCAAGAGTTGATTGGAACTCTTTTGGAGTAGAATACCTTATTTACATTCTGAAAGACACATATAAAAGGCTCGTCGACTATGCGATCTTTACTCTTCAGCTTTGATAAATCAACCATAATAAGTTTGGAGTCAGGAAAAACTTTGTAAGCATTCAAAGTATCCTCTACCTTTACCCAATCACAATAGAATATGATTTTTGTGAAATCTAAATAATTAAGTTCTAGGATTTGTTGGATTATCCCATAAAAGGTTAGCATCGTATTCTTCGGATTTTTACCGCTTTTGATAGAGATACACGTGGACAAGTTTGAAATTTATATTCCACTATTTTGTGTCGAAACCTTTTCCTCATATGGATATGAAATGAAATCAACACTGTTGGCGTGGAATTTCTTCAAATCTTTCGTACAAAAGCTACGGCCTTTTGTTAGGCATGCAAGCTTGGAGGAGACATTGCCTCTTTTAAAAAGATGCATTTATTAATGAATTTGTATTAGAGCATGTTTTAGTCACACACGAATAAATAACCGCACACATAAAATGTGGAATTTATCTATTTTGATACCCATGCCCTAAAATCAGTTGTCGCACAATTTCCTTTTTGATTTTGTGCAATTTCGTTCTTGTACATCCTACGAGAAAGTTTAAGAGTTTAAATCACGAAATATGAAATACATATAATCAAAGAAAAATAATTTAGTAGATACTCATTCTTTCCAGTCTTCGACATCATCTGGCGATTCGAAGAAATAACGAGTTTCTTGCTCGTATTATATATTTGTGAGTTTCACCTCTTTAGGGTTCCCAAATGGTAATTCATCCCCAAACTCGTCAGGTTCCTCGATCACTCCTCCTCCACGAGGATTGAACCTCCTCACCTATTATTCGGCCATATATTCCCTAGAATATAACGATGATTCCACATTTATGTATTCTTCAGCAATTAACCCTCCAATATACTGTGTATTCTTTACATAATCTTTGAAGGTTTTCATCAAACGCTCAAAAGGATATATCCAAGGATACTTAATAGGTCCTTATAATAAAGATTCATCACATAAATGCACAAGTAAGTGGATGCTGATATTGAAGAACGACGGAGGAAAATATATCTCAAATACACAAACATCCTCAACTAAAGTTGATTTTGCAACTTTAAGGTGCCTTCTATTTATCACTTTTGCATAAACCAGGGTAAAAACCAAACTGATTTGCATAATTTCTCGATAGAGATCTTTGTGTTCAAAGACGCAATGATGAAATAACAAAGGGATTAATTGGATGATTACTTGTCAGTCATGAGACTTGCAATGTTTTAAGTCATTTTATTGGAATCTTACTTCTTCTCACAAGTAGTCAAAGTGAAAGAAACAAGAGGGGTAGATATTCTTCCTATTGTAGGATAGTTTTTTAACCAGAGTGTATTCTTTAACTTCATATCTTATAGATCTCGATGGGCATGATCCCCATCTTTGGAATGATATCCACCAACCATGTTCATATCAGATGTTCTACAACATTCTTCTCTGTGCATCACCTCAATTACATGGCTTACACGATGATTTTTCCAATACGGAATATAAAAAAATATTAATCACCTGGACCATGGTTTTGCCTTCCTAGGGTCGTTATGATATCCCATTTCTTTACGTTTCATGTTTTTGCAAACTTGGGGTATTTTCCTACGTACCGATTCCAAGTAATCACATCCACCACCCTCTATGCGATCTTTTGGCGAGAAAGCCGAGCAATAGCCATCCGGTGCACTTGACCAATAGGATAAAAGTTAGACTTATCCTTCCTGAAAGGGTGACTAGTCCGCAGAAATCTACGATGACTCGCGTAACTCATGTTACAACTATGTTGTATCCAAGTGTCTTATGTTTCCTCCCCAAATATGAGACATCCATAATAACTATGAACATTACAATAGGACATGGTCTCATAAGAAGGAATATCGTGGATCGCCCACATCACCAGTGCTTTAAATGTGAACTCTTCACCCTTGTGAGACTCGAATGTCGTCATGCCTTTATCCCACAACTCTTTAAGTTCTTCGATTAATTGGCTAAGAATATATCAATATCATCGCTTGGATCCTTCGACATGGGTATCAATAACGATAATAATGTGAACTCATTTCTCATTCACAGTGTTGGAGGGAGACTTAAAGGCATCATGAGAATTGTCCAATAAATCTGACTCGTACTTAAATTACCGAAAGGGTTAAACCCATCGGTTAAGATTGCATCACGAACAATGTTGAGTTTCTCATAGATGTCATCTTCAATTGATTTATCTACGAAGTTCAAATTATCATCTCCCCCCACTCCCACCTTCATTTTTGCTAAGGATAAACACCGGAATTTAACTTGTTGAACGTGATTCTTATCCCCTATGGGGTTATTTCCCACTAGAGAGAACCCAATGGGATTCTTCTTAGCTGACGTGACAGTTTCAAGAGCAGTGTGCATGTCTCTGGATTAGTGGTATTACTTTGCCTACTAAAACTCGAAGGAGGGGAGTGAACTGTTGGTGGAGTTGAGTATTGCACACCAATTGGTGATGATAATTTTCCTTGTGATGGTGTCATGTCCTCGGTTGGAGCGTTGTTTCCATTACGGCCCGACATTATCTACAAAAATAATAAATTCTCAATGTCTATCTATAATAATAGATGCATAATTTCAAACTTCAATATGAAATTATGACTAAGAAAATAAATTTTTTGATCGTATATTATATCTACATTTTCATGGTAAGACTTTAATAAAATATCAATGTGTCTGATCTCCATCCAGTTGGAATTTATTTTGTAAAATCCATGGAGTTTTTCACGTCACCAATTAGGAGGAAGCGTATATATAATGGAAGAAAAGATGTCAGTGAAATAAACTCAAAATCTCATCCTCTTCATCCTATTGGAAAGATTGAATTTGACATGGATGTGTCGCGAGACACCACGGTCTTTGACAATGTTCTTTCTTTATAATTCTATCCATAATGGGAGAATTTTTTTTCTTCCTTCTCGAACATTGTAAGAAAGGTCAATGCTATATCAACACTATGTACGTGAAATATATATTGTACATCTTCATCCTAGCATTGTGGTAGGGAAAACAAAATACGATTGAACAAGTACTCTTGCTGGAGATGAACTCCATCTTTTACAAGGTAGTTGAATTGTTTGATCTTACTATTCCCATACCAATAAATCAGAGTACCCACTAAATGAGGATCATTAATGAAATAGGTACGAGTGTGGGCCAATTGCAACCTCTCAGACTCTTATTGACAATTATTTTCACCGTGACTCATTTTTCTAAAGAAAAATGAATGATGGCTTGAATATTATTCCTATAAATAATGTCTCTAATGAATCATTAACTAGTTATTACATACGAGGTTGTGAATCCCGTGCACACATACACAGATAAATACATAAATACACACACAGGTCGGGGGATCCTATGACTACGCAATCGGTTCCTATGGGTTACATTGGATGTAAAGATATATGAATGCGATTGTGGAGTCACTTCGGGTCGAATACTCCAAAAATAGACCTTACTTTTTTGCGATCGTTACGGCATTACTTCACATAACGATCGTAAACAAATTTATGACCCGACCATTGATTTCCTTCACACAACGGTTACTTTCTCTCTCATATTAAGTCTTCGCTTTACAATGTAAATTCCCACTAACAATTTGTCATTTTAGAAGGAGAGCGTGGAATTAAACTATAGTTGCATAACAATCCTTACTTCCCCTCACTCAACAAAATCAAACTCCACCATCTCCATCAGTAATGGGAACACTTGATATAGTTGTAAAAGGCCTGGGCACTGGTCCCAAGGGTGTTCAAAAAAAAGTCCGAAGAAACTAGCAGAGCCACGTAGTCTCCCATGAGTGAATCCCATACGTATCTTTTCGTTAATTTGTTAGGTTTTGAATACCTACTTTTTTTCATTGAAGCCAACAATCCCTAAAATCAATCCTAACATCAACCCTAATATTAACCCTTTCAAACATTAGTTGTAAAATTAACCCTTACAGACATTAGTCATAAAATTAATCCCTTACAAACATTACCCCGAAAATTAATCCCGAATTTAGCATTAATATTAAAGGACACACATTTTTTTGTATTTTTTTTAATATTTCAGCCCTAAACTTAAACCAAGATTACTCGTATACTTTTTTCTAGAATACGCACACATACACAATACACAAACACACACACACACATAGTCAACATATACATATACATATACATATATATATATATATATATATATATATATATATATATATATATATATATATATATATATATATATATATATATATATATATATACACACACACATACATATACATACACAATTACACACATATATAGTATACACACATACATATATAATAAACACACGTAGACACATAGAAATACACAAATACATATACATGCATAAATACACATTGAAATACACACACATAAATACAAATGCACAAAATATTACCTTTGAGATTGTAAGAGAGATTGAGAGTGAGAGCCGAAATCGCCAGAGAAGATCTGAAATCGCAAGAGAGAGGGAATCTTAGAGGGAATTGAAAAGTTCATCTGGGAAATTTGTGTGAAGACGTTAGTCGTGGTCCTAATCCGTGATCACATGTTGTGACCCCTTTAATTGTCAACATGTCAGTGTGTAAATAATACACTGGTAACAACCCAAAGTCGTGAATCAATTTCCGGTATGGTCACCGTCATAAGTTGTGACCATCTTAGTGTTGATTGGGGTTATGGTCACGGCCTTAGACCGTGACCCCATCCGAGACCACAATTGGAGGGAAACTTGGCTTCATAATGGTCATGAATGGATTACAGGTCATATTCATGAACCACACGAGTCACGGTCATGGTTTGTGACCACATTGAGTCATGGACATCGTCACACCCATTTTGGATATGGTCATGGCTATGGACCGTGACCCCAATATCGTTACTATTCATAGGATTTGGGGTAGTGCAAACAGTTTCAATCAATTAGAAAATTGACTTATAAAATTAGTTAAAAGAGTTTAATTTAATAACTAAAACATGTTAGGGTGACTATGTTACTTAAAAATTATAGATACAACGCACCTAAATCATTTTTATGCAAATTCAAAAGATATAAGTTAATTGTAAATATGTGTCTAATTAAATGTGTACACATGCGTAGAAATTAAACACAATCAAACACAAGACTAGGTTTATGAGGAAAAAACCAAGCCAAGGGGTAATAAATCTCGACGCACTCCGATTCTCATTTTAATTTAAAAGTACTTTTATAAAAGACAACAAGGTACTTGATCTAAAGAGGCTTGTGACATCCTAATGACAACTCATAAAGGAGACTGTAGGGTTGAAAGGGTTAAGTCACAAATGCTAGTTAGACTTTATGATTCTCTTTATATAAAAGATAATGAAGTTTCTTTTGAGTTTTACCTTAAATGCAAGATATTATAAATCAATCTCATGCTAATGGTATAGTATATTCTGATTATGAATTCTCTGATAAAATTAGTTGGTCTTAAAAGTTTTGATTTAATTATTTATGCTATGGCTAAAAATATAGATAATAGCTATACCTCTCATATTTTGTGTAGTAAACTTAAAACTTTTTAACTCCAAAACACTTTATGAGGGAGAAAAAGAGGCAAAGCATATGCACACAATGAAACACAAAATGTTCTAAATTTTTTGTATAGTGGAAACATTTTAGCCTTTGTATCCTCCTTGACTAATTTAAATGAATATGATTTTTTTTATTCTTGAGATAATGAAATTTTCTTTCGTGACTAAGCACTTTAATAAATTTATGAAATTTAGGAATATTTTTTCTTCAATACAAGGTCAACCTAGCTACTCTAATAGACCTCATGAAAAATATTTTGAAAAGAAAAGTTTTTAAAAATCAGAACCTAAAAAGGATTTAAGCCACATACAATGCATAATGTGCAATGAATATGGTCATTATGCGAACAAATGTTTTTCTTAAACCAAATGGGAACCCATAAATAAATCACATTTGTGTAAAACATGGGATCATTGTTCCAATAGTGATAATGAGGAACATTTGGATAATCTTTGGCTTCACGTCTCTTTGTACTATTAAGTTTGAGGACATTTTTAACGATTTGTCTATTCTTTCAAATGATTCTAATTTGTGTGTAGATAAATATGAGTTAGACTTTGTTAATTTGTCTCAAACTTTTCTTTTCCAAAATCACCCTACCATCACAACCTCCCTATTTGATATCGGGAACATTTGTGGTGATTTTGATTATTCTGATCTTCTTGAGGATTCTTCTATTGTAAAAGAGTGTGTGTGTGCATGTGTGTGTGTGTAATAATTCTGTTAATGATACACTTGATAACATCACACACTTGGGTGAAATAAATTTTGGGTTATTAGGTAAAATTGATGTTTTGAATAATAAATTTAACTAATAACTAAAGAATATGCACCTCATGTAGAAGAACTTGAAAAATATGCGTTGTTGCTTGAGAAAAGGGTGGTTATGCTAACTGAACTAAAATACTCGATAAAAGTTAAACACAAGGATGTTTTGTTTAAATTGGATGAATCACAAAAGGAACTTAACGAGACTTTTAAAAAGCTGCATGCTTATTCAAATTCTAGCATAACTCTGAAGTCTTTAAATAAATATGTTGATGAGTTTGCTCCCTTAAAAGGAATTGGTTTTATTTGTAAAGACTTTGATGAAGCAAATTTTCTCAATTCTAAAGAACAATTTTCTCATGTAAATGAAATTAAAATGAGTGTTAAGCATGTCAAAAATGATGATCCTGCCACTGGTTTTGTCAAGCCAGTGTTTGTGTGTAATTTTTGTCATAAAAGTGGACACATAGAAAAATTTTTGTTTTAAGAAACTAGGACAAAATAAAATTGGCTTAGGCAAAATTAGCCAAATAAAAGTTGTTAGAATTAATGAAACTGTCAAGCCTATTTTTGAGTGTGGTTTTTGTTAGAATAAAGGTCATTTAGAACCATTATGTTTTAAAAAAGTGAAATTGAGTAATGTCAAAATCGCCCCTAAGCATGCCGCCCCAAATAAACCAGTTTATCGATAGTTTTACTGTTATAATTTTGTAATACAAATGGTCATTAGTTAGGGGAAAACTGAATTATTTAAGAAGTTTATTTTGTCTATCAAATAGCCATTAAAAATAGAAAATGATTTTTTGAAAACTAAGGTTGTTTGGGTTTTAGTAAAGGTAAATCATGTGAAACATTGAGATGTAATGGCGTTTTATTATCAATGCTTGAGTAAAAACTCTCAATGGTACTTAGATTCAGGCTGCTCTAGGCATATGATGGGGGGCGAATTAAAATTCACTACTTTAAAATCTTTTATTGGTGGAATTGCGACTTTTGGTGATGGAAAGATGTCCCACATCATAGGCAACTGGTTAATTATGAGATATGGGCTCCCTAACTTGGAGGAAGATTTACTTGTTGAAGTTTTAAATGTAAATCTTTTAAGTATTAGTAAATTTTATGATACTCATCATGTTGTAAATTTATCGAAATAAGATTTTGATATCCTAGACCCTAACGGGAATACTGTTTTGTGTGGAACTAGGACTGTAGATAATTTCAATGCTATAATTCATGAAAATGAATCTGAAAAATGTCTATCATCTAGTATGAGTGATTTAAAGTCGTGGTATGAAATATTAGGGCATTTAAACTATGACAACTTGTCTAAACTAACTAGTCAAAATCTTGTTTGTGGTGTGCCCAACTCTCATATTCTTGTTATTGTTGATGATTTCACTAGATTTATATGAAAGAAAAATCAAACACGTTTAGTCATTTTTTTGAAAATATTTTTCAGAATTGAAAATGAAAAGGATACTCAAGTTACTCGTATTCGTAGTGATAGGGGTGGAGAATTTAAAGACATGGCTATTATTGATTATCGTATTGGGAATGGGTATAAAAAATAATTTAATGCTCCTAAGACACCACAACAAAATGACATTGTAGAAGGAAAAATTGAACCAATCAAGAAATGGCTCTAGTAATAATTCATGCTAAAAATTTACTAAAATACGTTTGGTTTGAAGCCACTCAAACCTCTTCTCACGTAATTAATAAAGTTCATTTAAGGAAAAATATGAAAAAAAACTTTTGAATTATGGTAAGGAAAGAAACCAAACCTGAAATATTTTAGGGTGTTTGGCAGTGAGTGTTATATGTGCAAGGATCGTGAACATTTATCCAAATTTGACACTAAAGGTGACAAAGTTATTTTTCTAGGATACTCCCAAAATAGTCATGCCTATAAAGTTGATAATCTGAAAACTAAGACTATAATAGAATCAATGAAAGATATCCTAAAATCTCATATTGTGTTGCCCCTCTAGTAAAAGATAGCCTAAAATCTCTACCCGTTGAAAATGATTCTTCAAATGATTTACCAAAATAGTCAATGGGTAGTGACTCGTACTACTTTCCACATAGAGACCTTGATGTTCCTCATTGGGTTAGGGAAATCATTCGAAGAAAAAAAATTAGGTAATGTTAGAGAACCTATTAAGACCAGAGCACAAACTTCAAATTCCTTAGTGTCTTCATTTATTTCGCTAATTGAACCTAAAAATATAAAAGATGCTCTCATCAATAAATCTTGGTTACTTGTTATGCAAGAAGAGTTAGGTCAATTCAAAATACATGATGTTTGGTCTTTAAGTCCTCGTCCTACTCATACTAATGTTATAGAAACTAAATGGATCTTTAAAAATAAATGTGACGAAACCGGTAATGTTTTGAGTGATAAAGCTAGACTAGTAGCTGGGTACTCCAAATAGATGGGATTGGTGTTGATGAAACTTTTGCCCCAATTACTAGGATAGAGTCTTTTAGACTTTTACTTGTCGTTTCATGTCACTTAAAATTTACGTTATATCAAATGGACATGAAATCTATGTTTTTAAGTGGGTTTCTAAATGAAGAAGTTTATGTTGAACAACCTAAGGGGTTTGCTGATCATTTTCTTCCCAGTCATGTTTTAAAATGAAGAAATCTCTTTACGGTCTCAAACATGACCCTCGTGCTTTCTATGAGCATCATGCTACATTTCTCACGACCAACGACTTTAATCGAGGGAAATTAGACCTAACAATGTTTGTCAAAATAAATTCTAATATCTTGTTATTGCTCAAGTCTATGTTAATGATATAATTTTTGGATCTACATCGCCTCAAGAGGAAAAAAAATTGCTAACATAATGAAATTTGAATTTCAAAAGTCTATGATGGGTGAGTTGCAATTTTTTTTGGTTTTTCATGTTTCTAAAAAATCGGACTACATCTTTATATCTCAAACTAAATTAGGTAAATATTTTGGGTTAAAAAATGCAAAAAAATCTAGGACTCCTATGAACTCCACTATTAATCTTTCTAAGGATTTATTGGGTAAAAAGGCTGAATTTACTTTATATAGTAGTATGAATGGTAGCTTTCTTTACTTAACATCTAGTAGACCTGATATAACGAATAGTGTTAGTGTGTGTTCTAGATACCAATGTGAACTTAAAGAATCTCACTTACTTGTAGTTAATCACATATTAAACTATGTTAGTGGTACTTTAAACTTTGGTATTATGTACCCGGTTAACACTAATTCTAAAATAATTGGGAATACGGATGCCGATTGGGAAGGTTATGCCGATGATATTAAAATCACTTTCGATGGCTATTTTGACTTAGGTCACAACCTCATCTCTTGGTCATCTAAAAAGAATAATTCCACGTGTCTTTCCTCTACCGAAACCGAGAACATGGCTTCTGGTAGCTATTGTACCCAACTCTTATGGATAGATCATAAGCTAAATGATTATGGTATAATTGAGCCAATTACAGTTATTTTATGTGAAAATCAAAGTGCTATTAGTATTTCTAAAAATTCGGTGTTTCACTCACGTACGAACCACCTTAAAATTCATGAAAACTTTTTTAGGGAATTGGTTGAGAAAAGAAAAGTTTCATTGAATATCTTAACACTAAAGACCAATTAGCTGATTTATTTGCTAAACCATTAAACAATCACATATTTGAAGCACTTCGAATGTCTATTGGTGTGTATGCATTTCCAAATCAATTTTCTTTAGCATCTTCCCCTTGTCCCTTTAAGACAATAAAGGGGAGAATTTAAAAATCGTGTAGTTTCTTTTATGATCTTTATCTAGGACTATTTTTGTTAGTTGAGTTATGTACTTTTATTTCTTTAGAATTCTGGTTGTTAGTTGAGTTATGTACTCTTCTGTCTTTAGGACACATGTTGTTAGTTAAGTTATGTACTCTTCTTTCTATAATAAACTTGTTGTTAGTCGAGTTATGTATTGGAATTTTTCTTTCCTTGTCTGAGTCTCAGAGTTTCAGATTGTTTTGTCTCAAAATTGACGAAAGGTGGGAGATTGAATTTTTTTTGGGGTTTGGCTCAATTTTGAGAAATATATTTTACTTAATATGTGACTTAATTTGTATGTGTCTTTTTTTATTCGCATGTGTTTAATTTTATTAATTAATTTGTTCAAATTTTGATAAAATTCCTCTAGCATGTATTTTTAACTCACATAATTTTTATAGCATTAATTATGAATTTTATTATCATTCTTGATATTTTAATTATTTTTGGATTTTATTTTAATTATTACGGATTATTATTGGACAAAATGTTAGTAGATTAAAAATTATTTATTGTTTCATCTAAACGTTTTTATCAACATTAAACGACAACAATTTCATTCTGTGTTGGTTTGTGTTTTGGCAATCCTTGTGTTATGCCCGTGGCCAATCAGAGTTGTGTGTTCCTTGGTTTCTTTGACCTATTGCATGGGGTAAGTGGTTGTCTATGATCGTTGATAATTGTTGGTTGCAATATGTCTATTTTGCCCTTACCTTTCCATCATTCTTTTACACACGTACCCTTTTATTTGTGGTTACAATTGTACCCTCAGTCGCCATTGTATGTTTACTATCTTTCCCTTAAAGGTCTTGGTTATTACGAAGTTTTCAGGTGCCATTTCTCGAGCTTATAAATAGTAGCCCAGGGGTTAAGAAAAATTAAGGGGTTTTATTTCCAATTCCTACCAAAACGCTATAAAAAATTTCCATTATCTTTCTGTCTCAACATTTTTCATACGATCCAAAGTTTCTTAAGAGATTTATGGCTATAATCTTTCGTCCAAACCTCTTACTAATACTATCTGTCACACCCCGCCTAATTATGGAATCGACCGCCACCAAAACTAAGTCGAGTGTGAGTAAATAAAATACCATTCTTAGCATAAGACGGATATGAGACATATAAAAGTATTCCATAAGATAAATGATAATCAATCCCAAAAGAAAAACCATCCAACTAAGCGATAAAACATCCATCTCCATGCTAAACTCAAAGTAAATCCAATCTCTAATAATATGAAACTGAATAATCTCCAACTGAATCGAGTGAAATAACTAAATAAAACACATACAACTTTTCAACCGAATGGCCCAATAAAAAACCCAAATAAAGTGTCATAATTAAATACGACTGAAAAGAAAGTCTGACGAAATAAGGCCATAAAACGAATAACTCTAGATGCACCTCCAAATGATAAACTCCAAAAATCCTATGCAGCTTCTCCAAAACTTATCCTGAAAAAGTGAGTCAAAGCACGAGGTCAGAGCCCCGAGCATGAATACACACTACTCCCCTCAAATAGGATCCTTGAATGCAGACATTATCATTATACACAATAAATATCATAAAAGAATATGTTAAATTAAACGGAACAATTAAACGTGATTAATATAATCACTAACTACCCACAGAAATCCCCATTTCAAAAGCCACACCAATATGATTTTAAATTCTCAAGTCCCACGATGATAATTTAATTAAATTAACCAACTTTTATTATTGTTCTCAATTTTTATTATGGCATTCCTCATGCCCCCGGCAGTAATCCACCAAAGTGTCACACTTCCCCATGTCAAATGGCCTATGATCCATTTAAACGGTCGACCCCATCCCATGACAAGGTTCCACACATGACACGACTTAAATCGTCCGTTAACCCGTTTAAGTTTTTGATCCCTGACACATTATGTCGCCAAAAATTTTAATACCCATTTTTATCTTATGCATTAATTCTCACTTTCTCAATGTCTCAATTTATTTTGTACTGTATGACCATATTCGGAAATAGGTAATCGATGTCACTATAAGCCTAAAATGAGGATGTCCTCTTCTTGGGATAGAGAACAGATAGAGATCTAACTTTCTAAGAGAATGGAATCTAAATGAAGAATCTTGCGTTCGATGGAATTCATGGTCGACCGTTGTACGAGGGTAGATTTCAAACTTGATTCTGGAGTTAGGTGTGGGGGACGTTTTAAATTACTCCACCCTTGTAATCGATGTGAGATCCTCAAAATACCCCTTAGTCCCATATTTAAGGGTCCCCAAGTTATCAATACGTCATATCCTATGTATAAGATGAATTTCTAACATAAACCTCAACCTAGTTTCATGCCCAAGCTAGCTTAACGACGGTAAAGTGTCAAATATCACCCCACCCCCTACATAATAAAGTCGTAATAATCTACCCTCACTAGTCGCATACCTAGCAATTGTAAATCATCAAAAGGCCTACCCACTAGTCTTATACCTAGAAGGCATCCTAAAATACAGGGAGAGCATAAATACCCAAAAACCCGTCGTCGATATGGAAATTTTATAGTACCAATAAGTCACATAAACAAGCATAACTAACAAACGTAGAAAACTACGCATAACAATCCAATCCAATTAAATCAGAATTTAATTAATTCATCTTCATAAACACCAAATTAATCTCATTTAATTATTTTAAATTAAATACACCGAGATTTCATCATCAATACAACGAAATTCAACTTTCATTATCTCTACACAATTTACATGAGTTATACACCCCTGAATTCAAGTATGATCAAAACTAGTGTTTTTCTACATGCAACCTACACCAATGAAACCCAAAATCCACTCATAAATCCGATGTACCCAAGGGTTATGAATATTAATCATATTAAAGGACTTTATAAAAACAACCCCAAGTTTTATGTGTCCACTTTCACTAATTAGGTTGATAATTGATTTTAAGAAAACATTAAATTAAGATTTAGGCAACACTTAAAATGCATACTACTGAAGGAAAGGAGTAGAGTATTCATGTTTGAAATTAGTTGGATAAAATATATGCAGAATGTTGAACTTCTCTTGAGAAAACACCAATTGAATCTTCAAAACTTGTTAAAAATAGGGGCTAGGGGTTGAAGATGAGAGAAATATGTTTTGTGAACCTTACTGGAGAAAGTGTAATAACCCTGCACACCCAAGAGGACACGCAGTGTGCTACTGTGATAAAATTAAACTGAATCCATCAATAATGAGTATAGAGCATCTAAATTCCACAATTAAAATATAACAAATCCATAATTCTCTAATTTCCCAATAATGATTAAAACAAAAGAGTCTCAAATATAAAATTTCCCAACTAAAAATTACACCACTAATTTAAATATCAAAATACATCTTCCAATCCATGCCCTAAAATAATTCTCCAAATAGTCCATAGCGCCCCAACCCACGCTAACCTGTCAACTAAAAGAAAATACAGGGAAGTACACAATGTGACAGGTTTAGATCCTAAAGACTAATTATCACGATGAATAAATCGTAACAATACGAATCCGTATATACAAATCCAATGCAACACATAAGAATTATATCAATCTTAATTCTTAATAACACATCAATGAGTCACCAAGCCTCATCTCACCGTGCCCATTATCCGTGCCATGTTAAAATGTCATGACATAATGCTCTAATCACAATATAATATATCACACTGAATCAAATTTAGATTCCAACCATTATTTCAGATTTCAAAGAACATCACAATTCAATATGAGTGCAATCAACACATAAATAAAAAAGGAATACTCTCGAGAGAATTTAGGAGCATATTGTGTAAGTCTCGTGTAACACCCCGTACTTTTGATAATTAATTTAATTAATTAATTGGAATAATCGGAGAAAAATAAAATTTGGGATTTTATAAATTTTATAATTTAAAATGTTGGTTTTTATATATGAAAAATAAATTTTCAAACAGAATTGGAATCGAAATTAAAATGGAGTTTTAATTGCATTTTTATTATATAGAAGAGTCCTCAAAACATAAAACTCTCTAAGAGTCCTCGGAGCATAAAACTCTCTAGAAAAAAAAAATATTCAAAAATATTGAACGGTCCGTTCGAGCTGAATTTTTTTTTAGCTTTCTCTTCTTCAGATAATTCTCTGTAAAATTTCATCTAATTACAACGGTCCGATCGTCCGAAATAAAATTTTTAGTGTTTGTATCTTATTAGAGTTCTATTAGGATGAGGTTTCTTAATGACTATATAATGACTCTAATTCGTGGGGGACTTCTCATAATCATTTTTTCTCAAGTTTTTCACCAGAGAACACTTCTAAAAATATTTCCTCTCAACCATAATCATCAACATCCAACATAATCAAGGTTTTGCCACAAGATTTGAAGGCTTATTTGGGGTTTAATCAAGTTTGTTCAATAACAGTCTTTTGCTAATTTTTCGCAAGGAATCCAGATTTCTAATCAGAATTTCAACACGATCTTTACAGGCATGAATACTCTATTCTTTTCCTTTAGTATTATGTGTTTTGAGTTTCGCGTAAACACTTAATTACATGTTTTCTTAAAATAAAGTAGTAACTTAATTAGGAAAAGTGGACACTAATTATGGGAATATTTTTATTAAATCTTTTAATCGGAATAATATTCATAACCCTTGGGTACGTAGGATTCATGAGTGATTTTGGGTTTTATTGGTGTAGGTTGCATGTAGAAAAACCCTAGCTTTAAAATAAATAATTTTTGGGTGCGTATAACTCATGTAACACATGTAGAGATAATAAAATTTGGTTTTTGAGGTATATATGATGAAAAATTTGTATAATTAATTTAAAATAATTAAATGAGATTATTTGGGTATTTTTGATGTTGTGATAATTTAATTAAAGATTTCATTGAATTGGACTATCATGCGTAGTTTGGAATATTGATTTATTATACATATTTGTGTGACTTGTTGGTATTATTAAATATCTTTATGGCGATGGGTCGATTGGGTATTTTTGCTCTACCTATATTTTAGGATGCCTTCTAGGTATGGGACTAGTGGGTAGGCCTTTTAATGATTTACGCCTTCTAGTTATGGGACTAGTGAGGGTAGATTATCACGGTTTTATCATGTCGGGGGTGGGCTGATTTTTGTCACTTTATCGTCGTTATGCTAGTCTAAGTACGAGACTAGGTTGTGATTTATGTTAGAAAATCTTCCTATACATAGGTTGGGACATATTGATAACTTGGGGACCCTTAGTTATGGGACTAAGGGGTATTTTAAGGAGCTCACATCGATTAAAAGGATGGGGTGATTATAAATTGAGAAATGGAGAATTAATGCCTAGGATAAAAACGGGTATTAAAATTTGTGGTGACATAATGTGTCGGGGCCAAAAGTTTAAATGGGTCAGAGAAGGATTTGTGTCGTGTTGTGTGTGGAACCTTGTCATGTTTCAGGGCCAACGGTTTAAACAGGTCAGAGGACGATTGACAAGGGGAAGTGTGACACTTTAATAAAAAGTGAGAACAATAATAAAAATTGGTTAATTTAATAAATTAACATCATGGGACTTTTAAATGGGGATTCCTACGGGTAATTAGTAATTTATATTTATCGCGTTTAAATTATTCCGTTTAATTTAAAGTATTCTATTGTGATATATATTGCGTATAATGATATTGTCTAGATTCTAGGATCCTATTTGAGGGAAGTAGTGTGTATTCTTGCTCGGGCCTTTGGCTCCAACCCATGCGTTTACTAATCTTTTTCAGGATTAGAATTGGAGAAGCTGCATAAGTTTATTGGAGTTATCATTTGGAGGCGTAGCTGGATTTATTTATTTTATGGCATAGTTTAGTTAGACTTTATTTTCCAGTCGTATTTAATTATGAGACTTCATTGGAGTCTTATTGGGATATTCAGTTCCAAAGTTGTTTAAAGGATTTATGTTGGATCATTCAGATCTTTATTATTCAGGTTTTATTTAATCATTATCGGAGAATGGGTTTTTGGAGTTAACATGTGATGGATCTTTATTATGATCATTTGAGATTGATTCAATTATTTATCTTACGAACTGATTATTTATTTCTCATATCTATCTTATGCTAAGAATGGTATGTATTTAGTTCACGCCCGGCATAGTTCGGCGGCGGTGGCTGGCCACCCCGTCTGTCGAATTTTGCGAGGTGTGACAGATGGTATCAAAGCATGGTCTTAGGTCTTGTAGGTTATGAGTCCTTTTAGCTTCCATGTTGATTATCTTTGATTTCGTTTTGATGATTTGTACTCTTAGACATTCTGAGTCTGATGTTGTTTTGTTCCTATCTTTTCAAATGGCGAACATAAGGAGAGTTGGGAATAGGAGAGAGGAGTCTGTTTCTGGTCCCGCAGCTCAGGAGAGGCGACGTCAGATTACTTTGGAGGCTGAGGAGTTAGCGACTATCAATTGTGAGGCCACAAAGGCCGGTTTGGAGATGGGGAGACAGAGAGCGGTGAATTTAGAGGCGCAGTAGAGGGGTACACCCGTCTCAACTTGTGATAGGGTGAGAACCAGTTTCGTTAAGGGAAATCCTCCCACCTTTGGAGGGGGATCTGACCCAATGGTTGCTCATAAGTGGAGGAGGGATATGGAGAGGCATTTGAGGATGGTGGACTCCACGGATGTGCAGAAGTAGATGATAGCAACATTTAAGCTGACAAGGGATGCATTGTAATGGTGGGAGAGTGCCATCACATCAGAGGAGAGAGATCAGTTGGGCTATGCATAGTTTCTGATCAAGTTCAATAATAAGTACTTCTCGTATGCAATTAGGAACGCAAAGAAGAGAGAATTTATGGACATGGAGCAAGGTTCAAAATCGATTGTCGAGTATGAGCAGGAGTTAACCAATTTATATATGTTTGTACCAGAAGAGGTTAGCCCTGATTTTAAGAAGATGGAGTGTTTCATTAAGGGATTGTCTCGATCAACTAGGAAAATGGTGTTGGGCAATCCGACATACACTACTTATGCTCAGGTGGTTGATGTCGCAATATTTTTATGGCAAGAGAAGGCCAGTTATCAAAAGAAGTTGGGAAAGAGACAAGAGTCTAATGGATAGGAAAGTGAGAATAAAGGTCGCAATGATCGAGCATGGAAGAGGCAGAGGACCAATCAGGAACAACAAGGTCAAGGAGAGGAGCAAGCCAATACTAGGCATTTCGGACCTTTTAGGGGTGAATGCTTTGTATGTGAAAAAGTACGACATCTAGCGACAAAGTGTTACAAGAGAGCGGGACAACAAAACATAGGAGAACCAGCCCAACAAGGTCAAGGTACGCAAGGACAACAAGGGCAAGGAGTTCAGGTACATTTAGGACTAAGGCTGTAAGGACAAAAATTTCAAATTGAGTTCTTCGTATTTTTGGCTCAATTCCCTGAAAAAAAACGTTTGAATCGTAGGATAGAGTATATTGATCATCTTTCAAGCCTATGAGGTATTTTGTTGAAGACGTAGCAGCCAAGTGTATAAAGCTTCATCAAAATGCCGAGTTTAAGTGCCTCATTTCTACGTCATCAATAGTGGTTCCATGCTCCCAAGGTATGAACGCATTACATAAATATATAGGAGCTTGTAACGGTTTATATTGGGTGTTAGGTTTTTTAAAACTTTGTTTTGTTTTTAGAATGTTTTCTACTAAAAATAATTTTTGAACATTCTGTGAGTTCGTTCGAAGTATCGTTCGAACGATATTGTCGTTCGAACCACAAGTTGTTCGAACGAGATTGCCAACGACCTCCCATTATGGCATACTAGAACTTCGTTCGAAATGTCATTCAAACGATATGGTCGTTCGAATGAGATTTCTAATGAGCTTCTAATGAGTTCATACTGGAACTTCGTTTGAAGACTCGTTCGAACGAGAATGTCATTTTAACGAAATGTCGTTCGAACGAGATTTGGCGAGAACAGTTTTTTTGGCAGTTTTAAGCAGTTTTCACCCACTCCCCCACTTGTTTCTTAACTGATTTTTCTCTGACTTTACTATGTGAGGGAAACCATTTTTCTAATCTAACTTTTATATCCTACCACCCTCTAGAGAGTGTTTTTGAGAGCAAAATTGTTGAGGTAAAAGTTCATTGTTTTAAAGTGTCAATTTCCAAAGAAAAATGACTATACACTTTAGTTTAAACCCATAGTTTAGTTTATCGAAGTTCATATATATATATATATATATACATCTTGCTTGAAGTTTTGGAACCGGTTTTCTCTACACCATTGAAGAAGAGAAGTTTGGGTTTGCTTCTAAATCTCACAAAGAAGAAGCCGTTCTCGTGATTTACCCACTTGGAGAAAGGCTCCTAGTTCGGGTGACGGTGACCACATAAAGTCCGATCGGTGGATTCCGAGACCGCGGTGGAGCTCCGGGATTATTCGCTAAGTGGAGATGTTTGCAAGAAGACGCGTCAAGGCTTGAGAGGGTTCGAGTTGAGGAAGTAAGTCATCTGTCTTGTAAATGTAAATTCCGTACTTAGTGGATTTGAGGCTAGGGTCGTCCTAGGTTGTTTCCCGTCTTGGGTTTTCCTCGTACATCGTGGTGTAGTGGTTTCATTGTTTATTTTATCTTGCTATACTCACCTAGAACACATGCTTAGGTAATTCAAGATAAAATTGGGTTTTAATCACTACTCATGTTTAATTTGGTGCTACATAATTATTTGGGGTAAATGTAGTTAATTCAAGTCATTAATTTAATGTTATAAAATTGGTTTGGCCTAACTTGGTATAATTGCAAAACATGACTTGGCAAATTTCTAGGACTTGGATTAAATTAATTATGTTTAAGTGAAAATTCTTTTAATGGATTAATTAATTGTCACTTGTGTTTAATTTTAATTTGAAGAAGAAATTGAAATTTGGTATTTAAGTTGAACCATCACCTTTTATGCTTCCGCATCTATTTCATAAAAAGGTAATATATATTATAATTTTTAAAGTAAGAAATTAAAAACCGGGGACCTTCCGGGGACTTTAGAGGCCTCCGGTCTTAGCAGCAGCTAATGTTTAGGGGGCGCCAACAAGACCAGCAACACCGGCAGCGTCAGGTGCACATGGGGTGGTCACTGCACCACCCAATCTTAGTTATGGGAGGTGCTATGTGCCACAGGTTCAGTCAGAGCAGGATAGGTTGCGGGGCTAGTGGAATATCGTGGTAAGTAATACTTTCTTAGATACCTATATATGTAGGATTTATATATCGTATTTTTGTTAAGGATTACGTTTGGGCGGTTTAGGTGTATGGGCGCCCAATTATGGCATTATACGGGTAGGCATATGCGAGCCTTAGTTTATTTTGCGTAACTTACGTTTGATGTGTGTGCTTTGTCTAATTTCGAGGACGAAATTCTTTTCTAATGGGGAAGTATATAACACCCCGTATTTTTTATAATTTATTTAATTATTTAATTGGAATAATCAGAGAAAAATAAAATTTCAAATTTTATAATTTAAAATGTTGGTTTTTATATTTGAAAAATAAATTTTCAAATGGAATTGGAATTGGAATAAAAATAGAGTTTTAATTGCATTTTTATTATATAGAAGAGTCCTCAAAACATAAAACTCTATAAGAGTTGTCGGAGCATAAAACTCTCCATAAAAAAAATATTTAATAATATTTGACAGTCCGATTAAGCTGAATTTTTTTGTAGCTTCCTCTCTTCTTCAGCTAATTCTCTAAAAAATTTCATTCAATTCCAACGGTCCGATCATCCGGAATAAAATTTTTAGTGTTTGTATCTTATTAGAGTTCTATTAGGATTAGGTTTCTTAATGACTATATAATGACTCTAATTCATGCGGGGACTCCTCATAATCACTTTTTCTCAAGTTTATCACCAAAGAACACTTCTAAAAATATTTTCTCTCAACCATAATCATCAACCTCCAACATAATCAAGGTTTTGCCACTAGATTTTAAGGCCTATTTGGGGTTTAATCAAGTTTGTATAAAGAACACTCTTTTGCTATTTTTTAGCACCGAACCGATATTTCTAATCAAATTGTCAACACGATCTTTACAGGTATGAATACTCAATTATTTTCCTTTAGTATTATGTGTTTTATGTTTCGCATAAACACTTAATTACATGTTTTCTTAAAATAAAGTAGTGACTTAATTAGTAAAATTGGATAGTAATTATGGGGTTGTTTTTATTAAATCTTTTCATCTGAATAATATTCATAGCCCTTGGGAACGTACGATTCATACGTGATTTTGGGTTTTATTGGTGTAGGTTGCATGTAGAAAAACCCTAGCTTTAAAATAAATAATTTTTGGGTGCGTATAACTTATGTAATACATGTAAAGATAATAAAATTTGGTTTTTGAGGTATATATAATGAAAACTTTGTATAATTAATTTAAAATAATTAAATGAGATTATTTGGGTATTTTTGATGTTGTGATAATTTAATTAAAGATTTCATTTATTTGGACTATCATGCGTAGTTTGGAATGTTGATTTATTATGCATATGTGTGTGACTTGTTGGTATTATTAAATATATTTGTAGCGATGGATCGATGGAGTATTTTTGCTCTTCCTATATTTTAGGATGCCTTCTAGGTATGGGAC